>JAPDPK010000028.1:2937500-4167500 GCA_031772115.1 Heritiera littoralis
CCACAAAATCTTTTACTTAAGACTCAATCCTAAAAATTCAAAATGAGACTCAAAAATTAAAAATTAAGACTCAAAACAAGATTAAGATCATGAACATATTTTCAAATCTTTCAATTCTTAACTCATAACTTCAACAAGAGTCAAATAATCAAGTCAGTCATATTCTAATCATTACTTCTCATATTCATGCATGCTTCTAAATAAATTCATGCAAAATTCACAATCAACACAATTGAAACATATAATATCAACTTTGCAATTATCCAATTTACATTACTACAAACAAAGTCAATAGATCAAGAACTTTTTTTTTCTTTTTTTTTTCTTTTGAGGTTTCAATAATGGTTTCCCTAAGTACTTACTTACCTTTTTACGCGAATGTTAATATTGGTGATACCAACACCCGGTTACTCAACAAGTAAGCCCTCTTTTAGAGTGCTTTGCATACTCATATTTTAAGTCACTTCAAGAATTTAATCAACAAGATCGAGTAACTCAAAACATTGGAGTAGAATTTAAAGCTTTCAACCTCTATTTTTCTTCTCTTTTTATGTTCTTTTTTTTTCTTGTCTATTTATCCTTTGCTTATACCAACTTCAATGAACTAATCACATTATCAATATCATATGAGCAATCATATTTAATCATGAACTCACATAAATTCTTTAGAAAGTATTCACTTCAACAATAATAACAATCAAAATAGTCTCAACTTTCTTATAAAACTTTGTTTTAGTTTAGAATCAATCCTTAAAAGAAAGTAAACATATCATGATCTTTAAAACTCTAAAAAAAATTTGACCCTTTTTTTTTTTCAATTTTCACTTCCTAAAAAAAAACTCTATAGACTCATAAACCAATATTCCCCCCCACACTTAAATCTTACTTTGTCCTCAAAGTAAGTTAGCATGCAAAGAAGAACAATAAAAAAATAAAAAATTAAATGGTAATACAAGTAAAGGAAGAAATACTCCCTCGTTTTACATCCTTGGGTTGCCTCCCAAGTAGCGCTTTTGTTTAATGTCGTTAGCTCGACTGCTCCACCTTCCATCATCCAATCCCAGACCTCACTTTTTTATCGGTCTCTCGAGTTTCTCATTCTCAAGATTTTTGCTCATGGCTATTTCCAGCTTATCTTTAAGAACTTGCTTTTCATCACCTTTTAATTTCCTCTTGGAAGTGCATAGTTCCTTTAAAAACTTGGCATCGCAAAGCACTTGATCATTAATTTCATCAAGGAGAGGAATATTAACTTCCATTTTCCTAAATGTCTTCAATGTCTCCTTGTCTTGCTCTTCGTTTGTAGCTCTTGCAAACCTACCAGGAAAAGGAGGAGGGTAAGTAGAAGAATTAAAAGGAATTTGTTTTTCACTTACCTCAGCTTTGAATTCCTTGATTTCAACATCCTCATAGTGCTTTATAAAGTTGTCGAAATTCTCTCTCTCTTTTACATTGTGCATGTCAACAACTCCACCTTTAAGATAGAAATTGGATTCATCCTCCCTTTCAATAAAGTTGTCGACATCTTCATGTGCGCTTTCCTTGGATTCAATTTCCCTTTCACTTTTCAAGGTGATGTTAGTACCATTATCTCTTAGATTCTCCACAGGTTGAGAGGTCATAGCTTCAATGTTACTTATGGAATTCATTATTTGACTCACATGGTGATCAATATTCTTAATATAAACATCAGCCTCTTGTGACAATTGTAAAGTTTTAATCTCAAGAGTCTTAACAATATCTTCAAGAGACATACCTGATTCTTGAGGTGGAGGCATACCTGAGTCTTGAGGTGGAGCTTGATATGTATCTTGGAATGGCATATTGTAAACCTCATATTGATTCCCATAACTAAAATTAGAATGATCCCACCATCCTTGATAGTAGGTATCGTAGTGTGGTTCATAATTATAGTATGGGTCATAATTATACTGTGGTTCATAAGCTTGCTCCATGGAGTCCTCTCACTTCTCGTCTTGGGAGGTAGTGGTGGTGGATGTTGTGGTGCTTGTGGCACTGCGCTTTGGGTTGCTTGTATATAGTCCCTAATCTTTTGAAGTTTGTGACTAGAATCCTTGTCAGACAAGCAATCCCTGAAAAAGAAAAGAAAAGGAAAAAATTAGACTTTAAATTACAATAATTAACCTAAACAAATTTCAGTCCCCGGCAACGGTGCCAAAATTTGATGAGTGTCGTCAGTCACCAAAAATAAAATTTCCTAACTCTACTATGTAGATAGCGGAGCAAGGGTCGAACCCACAGAGACTGAATTATTTAAATTAATTATTAAATTAAAAATCTAATTTCAGGATTTGGGGAAAGAAGAAGAAAATCTAGGGGGTTTTGTAAGCTATGTCTAAAATAAAGAAAACAAGAATTATTAAATATAAAAAAAAAAACAAATAGCAAAAAGCTTCAGTTATGAGGCAATCAATCATTCTTGGATTTTGATGTTGGTCATTGATTACAAAATATCACTGTCAATTAAATAGTCAACCGTAGCATAACAACAAGCTCTGTTACACCATCTTTCCTTACTGAGTCGTTAGTTAAAACAAGCTCTTTAACTAATCTCTAACTACTTAACCTACCTAGAACAAGCTCTCTAGATATAAGTTGTAGCAGCATTAACAACAAGAAAGATATGGGTTGACATTAGATAACAAACACATAAGCTCGGTTTATTTAATCTAAACCTTAATTCTCCTCCATCCTAGTGATTAACTCCACAAGCAATTACGGACTTATGTTTTTAATCTGGCGGTAGATTATTTAGTTTAACTAAATAGTGTGCACCCTATCTAATCAAACAAACAACCATTATAATGTGCTCAGAGAATCTTGGATACTTAATCAACAATTATATAATAGGTTCAAGAATCTCACAACATGCTTTTCCCAAGAATAATTAATTTACCTCATAACTGAATAAGAAAACTACTCACTAGACATATTCAAGATCATAAAATTCAAGTTTAATATTATAAAGATTACAAATATCATGCAAGAAACAATCAAAGAAGCAATCTTTAATAATATAAAATCAGAATTAATAATCAAGATTATAAACTAGCAAGCAAGAAACACAAACAATATTAATTTAAATAAAGAAAACAAAATCAGAATAATAAAGAAATAAGCAAAATAATAAAAATAAAATTTCTATTAAATCTACTCTAAAACTAAACAAGAGAGAAGAGGGGGAAGAGAGGGATGTGAGGGATTTTAGGGATCTGAGGGCTTGCTGTTTATGAGAGCCTTGTGCTCTTTATATAGGCCTAAGGAAGAGTTTAAAAGACTTTCCTAAGCAATGTGGGATTCAGATAAGAGTTTACTTGGGAAACAAGTAATTTGACTAGTCAAACTCTTACCTTTATCTCATCATCTTTTTACAATTATTTTCTAAGTAAAATTCCTAAGGCCTATTTTTATTAATTAATTACAGATCTAAGACAAAAATAAAATTAAGAAACTATCTTCTCTCAACAAAATCTGGTCTTGAACTTGCTTTGTTGGAATTTCTTCTCAATCTCGTTTTTCTGCCCAGAATTTCGTACTGATTTTGTCCAGACGTTTGACCCACCAAATGAACTCCGATTTTTGCGATCTTGGACATTCTGGAAACCTTGAGAAGTCCTCTACAACTTCCATGAAGGCCACATCTTGAGATAAGGTCGTTAAATTGGTCAAAAATGTCAATCTTTCAAGCTGGACAGAAAATACTGCACTTTGCTCTTTTTAGCTTCTTTTTATTCCAACTCTGATATTTAATACCTAAAACGTAAAATAAACATTAGTAAGCTCTTTTAGGCATAAAACATCAATAAAGCAAATATATTAGCACATATAAAATTCACAAAATATCATCCTATCATTTACACTCAATACACACAAGAATGTAACACTCACACTCGTGTTTCACACAATTTTAATATGGCTTTTCTCTACTAATGTTACTCACACACTCTTGCCTTTTTCCCTCACACAACTTTTCTCTATAGGTTCTATATTGAACTCAAGACTCAATCAAAAATCAGCTTATGGAATTCAACTATCAACCAACAATAAACAAGCTGAGAACAAGATTTTAATCAAGGGAAAACAAAACAATGAAGACTCAAGAAGACTTTGCAAGACTCAATAAGGCTTAAGAAGACTCTAATGAAACTAAACCTTGAAGGAAATATGCATGTTTTGGGGTGTTTAATTAGGGTAGGGTCTAGCCAAAGGTGGGGTAGTTTTGTCCTTTTATATGGTAGGGTCAAAAAGGTAATTTTAGGCAGTAGGGTAGAATGGTAACAATGAGTTTTCAAATTAGGCAAATAAGAAATCCCAAAGCTCAAGAAAGAATGACTACCTCAAGATTTTGATGAAGCACACCTCCACGAATTGCCTTTGATGTTGCACTTGCTACACACGATGTAATAAATCCCCTCTTGAATTGATTTTTCTTTTCTCTTTTTTTTTTCTTTTCTTTTTTTTTCTCTTTTTTTTCTTTTACTAAAGTAAACGAACAATGAAGAAAAACAAAAAGTCTAAATAATAAGAAGAGGTTTACTTGGGGAACAAGGCAACTTTTGAGAAAAACAAGCTAGTTTTGGTAGTAGCTTGTGTGGCAAGGAACGAGAGGGAACGGTGGCTTGTGAAACAAGTAGTCTTTATGTGATGTAGAGCTTTTGAAGGTTTCTTGGTGAGCAAGAAAACCTTTGGAATTTGGTTGCTTGGAGAACAAGATAGGGTTTACTTGGTGGCTAAGTAAAGGTAGGTTATTTTAATGAAGACAATAGGTTTGAAGGACAAACAATATTAGTGGTGGCTTGGAAAAGGATTCAAGATCAAGGTTTGTCCAAGACAAGAAGACAGAAAAAAAAATGAGACTCCCACGAATTGAACCTAAGCTCTGATACCAAATGATATGGACCTCACCGAAAGAAGATGAGGTTCAATGAAGAACACGAAGAACACTTGAAGAAAAACAAGAACAAGTTAAAAATGCAGCAAAAGAAAACAAAAATTAGAGATAAAACCAAGACCCGTTGTGTAGAAACACAAGAACCTATGGTATTGGACCAAGACCCGTTGCTTAGAAAAGCAAGAACCTATGGTATATATTGATGGAAGGTAGAAGAACGCCACAAGTAAGACCTTGATAAGTTCAAGAGTTCTCAAGAGAACCAAAGAGAAGAAGTCTCTCAATTTTATTACTAAAATCAATTGTGTTCTCCCAAAGGGTTACATAACTATTTATAGGCAAATAGATAACTTGCAGCACAAGTAATAGGAATCCTACTTTCCTAACTTGCAGAATAGGAAATAGCAAACTTGCAGAACAAGCAATAGGAATCCTACTCTCCTAACTTGCAGAACAAGTAATAGAAGTCTTACAAAATCTATTATTTAAAAAGGAATTGGGCTTAAATTAAATTAAGACAATGTTCAGCCCAATAATACTTAACTAAATAAAATATGCATCTAGCCTAATTTGCATTTCGGCCCAATACTTGTGTGTCTTCAAGAAGGTTGAACTTGGGCTTGGATCATGTTGTAGAAGACTTTATCATCGTCCATGCTCAAGCTTTGTTGGGCTTTCTCTCTAGCAATATTAATGAAACCAGCCAAGGCTTGTTGCATTATCTTTGATTTAGCTCTTGTAATTGGACCTCCATGGATGCTCAAAGGATCACGAACATCACGAACATGACTTGAGCTGTGTGAGCTTGATGGGTGTCCATCAGCACAGCCATGCCGGTTGGCAAGTGGCGCATATTTCAGATGTGGTGAACAGGGACATATAATCAGGGATTGTCCCAAGAGGGATTTGAGGCCATTCGAGGAATTTGAGGAGACCCCTCAACCACAACACAAGGCCACTACTGAAGAGAAGGGAAAGACACTTATTAGTTATGATGCGCACGGACAGCAGAACTCGTAGGTTGGAGTTTGAAGGAACTGAAACGCAACTGGATAGAAGCAAAAGACGATGAAGGATACCTTATGAAACCTAGACCCAAAGCCTAAAGAGACTCGAACCCAAGGTATTGGACCTTGACCCTACGAATAAGAATTCGAGAACCTAAGGTATAGCAATGGTGGATGGTGAAGAAGGAGGCGCCACAAGGAAGAAGACCTTGATAAGCCTAGTTGAGAGGGAACCCAAGAGAAAGGCACACTCAATTTCTGAAAATTCAATTAACTGCTGTCCATCAATAGCGTTTACAAGGTATTTATAATAATACCTAGCACTTAAGCCCATAAACAAGTGGGCTGGAATTAACACCAATAGAAAAATAAAACTAAACCCAAATTCATGCCTAAACCTAGTTACATAAAATAAATAGTCCAAGACACAACAAGACTCAAACGTGGGCTATCCAAACACTTAGCCCATCTTATTGTTAAGCTAAAATAAGATAGTAAACCATGCTCATGTCGTTTGGGCTTCCAAGCAAGTATAGATGTCTTGGGACTCTTCATGGAAGCTTCCTTGACACTTCAATGATGCCAGAGCTTGTTGCATGAATGAGGCCAGGGCTTGTTGCATTTTCTTAGCTCGAGCTCGAGTAATTGGACCTCCTTGGATGACCAATGGATCCTTAGCATCACGAACATCACGAGCAAGTGGATCTCCATCTGGATCTCCATCATTCCCCCTCTCCTCAAAAGGATTTGTCCTCAAATCGCATATACCTTCATCAAAAGAAAAGGGAGAAAGATCAGAAACATTAAAAGTAGCAGATACACCATACTCACCAGGAAGATCCAATTTGTAGGCATTATCGTTGATCTTCGCTATGACTTGGAATGGTCCATCTCCTCGGGGATGCAGCTTGGTTCGTCGCTGAACAGGAAACCTCTCTTTTCTCATATGCACCCAAACCCAATCACCAGGCTCAAAGACTACTTTCTTTCGATGCTTATTTGCTTGGGTGGTATAGTGCTCAGTCTTCTTTTCAATAGCTTGACGAACTCTCTCATGGAGTTGTTTCACAAACTTAGCCTTCTGTTCTCCATCCAAGTTACTCTGCTCCGCACTAGGTAATGGCAACAAATCCAAAGGAGTAAGAGGATTGAAGCCATAAACAACTTTGAATGGAGAGCAACTAGTAGTGGAGTGGACACTGCGGTTATATGCAAACTCCACATGGGGCAAGCAATCTTCCCAATTCTTCAAATTCTTCTGAATAATGGACCTCAATAATGTAGATAGGGTTCGGTTGACGACCTCAGTCTGTCCATCAGTCTGGGGGTGACAAGTGGTGGAAAATAACAATTTAGTTCCCAACTTTCCCCATAACGTCTTCCAAAAGTAACTAAGGAACTTTGCATCTCGATCAGAAACAATGGTCCTTGGTACACCATGTAGACGTACTATCTCTTTGAAGAAAAGGTCAGCAACGTTGCTCGCGTCATCCGTCTTGTGGCAAGCAATGAAATGAGCCATCTTAGAGAACCTGTCAACCACAACAAAAACAGAATCTCTACCGCGTTTTGTTCGAGGCAAGCCCAAAACAAAATCCATAGAGATATCAGTCCACGGAGTAGTAGGAATGGGTAAAGGAGTATATAAACCATGATTATGAACTCTAGACTTAGCTTGCCTACATGAAATGCATCTAGCACATAACCTCTCTACATCTCTCCTCATGTTAGGCCAAAAGAAATGTTCTTGCAAAACATCCAGAGTTTTCCTAACCCCAAAGTGACCCATTAATCCTCCACTATGGGCTTCTCTAACTAACAGCTCGCGCAATGAACTCCTAGGCACACATAATTTATTTTCTCTAAATAAGAACCCATCATGCCTAAAGAACTTGCCAAAACCAGATGTAGCACATGCATCATAAACATTGCCAAAATCAACATCATCAGCATACTGTTCTTTGATATACTCAAATCCTAAAAGTTTAGCATCAAGAGTAGTGATAAGAGTATACCGACGAGATAACGCATCAGCTACGACGTTCTCTTTACCTTGTTTGTACTTGATCACGTACGGGAACATCTCAATGAACTCTATCCACTTGGCATGACGCTTATGCAGCTTACTCTGTCCTTTCAAATGCTTCAAGGACTCATGATCAGTGTGGATGATAAATTCTTTGGGCCACAAGTAATGTTGCCATGTCTCCAAGGCCCTCACTAACGCGTACATCTCCTTGTCATATGTGGGATAGTTAAGTGCTGCTGCACTTAACTTCTCACTAAAGAAAGCAATTGGGCGTTTTTCCTGCATAAGCACAGCTCCAATACCTACACCTGAGGCATCGCACTCAATCTCAAAAGTTTTAGTAAAGTCAGGCAGAGATAACAAAGGAGCAGAACAAAGTTTATCTTTAAGCAAATTAAAAGCATGCTCTTGTGCAGGACCCCAATGAAATGCAACATTCTTTTTGACCACTTCGATCAAAGGTGCAGCTATAGTGCTAAAATCTCTAACGAATCGACGATAGAAACTAGCTAAACCATGGAAACTACGCACCTCAGAAACAGACTTAGGTACAGGCCAATCTTTAATTGCCTTTACCTTCTCATTATCAACAGAAATGCCATGCGAAGAAACGACATACCCAAGAAAAACAATCTTATCAGTGCAGAATGTACATTTCCTAAAATTGGCATACAAACTTGCATTCCTCAAAACAGTAAGAACATTCCTAAGATGCTCAACATGCTCATGCTGGCTCTTACTGTATATCAAAATATCATCAAAATAGACAACCACATACTTACCAATGAAATCACGTAAAACATGGTTCATTAAACGCATGAATGTACTAGGTGCATTAGTCAAGCCAAAAGGCATAACTAACCACTCGTAGAGACCATGTTTAGTCTTGAATGCGGTTTTCCATTCATCACCTTCTCTCATACGAATTTGGTGATATCCGCTCTTTAAATCAATTTTAGAAAACATGCATGCACCATGCAACTCATCAAGCATGTCATCTAGCCTAGGAATAGGATAGCGGTACTTTACAGTGATTTTGTTGACGGCTCGGCAGTCAACGCACATCCTCCACGTCCCATCTTTTTTTGGCACAAGCAGTACGGGCACGGCGCAAGGACTCATGCTCTCTCTCACATAACCTTTCCTCATGAGCTCCTCAACTTGCCTTTGAAGCTCCTTCGTCTCCTCGGGATTACTTCTGTAGGCTGGACGGTTAGGAATGGTAGCTCCGGGGACAAGGTCAATCATGTGCTCGATCCCACGAATCGGTGGTAATCCACTTGGGATCTCCTCAGGGAATACATCCTCGAACTCCTGCAACAATGAGACAACATCAGTAGGCAAAGTATCATGGAGTTCAGCATCAATAAAATAAGAATCTTTAAATAAGAGTAAAAGGATAGGAGACTTAGCAAGAAATGCAGTCTTCACATCTCGGGGTTTGGCATAGCAGCTCACTGTTTTGCTGTCCTTGTTTTCCTTCTTTTCTTTAGCTTGCTTCCTTTGCTCGTCATGTTGCTCCGTTAGCCTTAATTGGTCCTCATAAATCTCCTTGGGGCTAAGGGGAGCAAGAGCGATCTTCTTGCCATCCATAGTAAAGGAATAACGGTTAGTGTAACCGTCGTGGATGACTCTCCGATCATACTGCCATGGTCTACCCAGCAATAGGTGGCTAGCTTGCATGGGCACTACGTCACACAACACCTCATCGTGATACCTTCCAATACGAAAAGGAACCAAGACTTGCTTTACCACGTTGACTTCACCACAGTCATTAATCCACTGCAACTTATATGGGTGGTGATGCTTGGTAGTGGGCAACTTTAATTTATCAACAAGGTATGTGCTAGCAACATTAGTACAACTCCCACCATCAATGATTACAGTACATACCTTGTCACTAATATGGCATCTCGTATGGAAGATGTTCTCGCGCTGTGCCTCATCCTCAAACTTCACATGAGTAGTAAGAGCACGCCTAGCAACAAGTGCCTCACCATGAGCAGCATACTCAACAACTTCTTCTTCGTCGACATCTTCTAATGCAGGCATCTCATCTTCTACACCGAGTTCGGAACCTTCACTCTCAACATCTCCATTCCCATGCATGATCATCACTCTACGGTTGGGACACTGTGAGGCAACATGTCCACGACCTAAGCACTTGAAACACTTAATGTCACGTGTCCTGCTCTGGGATGCTTGGGCAGGTTCAGTCTTGGGCTTTGGAGGGCCCTCAGGCTTGGGCTTAGCAAAGCTCTCTGACTTATGCGTAGGCACAGGCTTATCATCCCTATGAAAGGTGTTAGATTTCCAAACAGGAACTGAACTAGAAGTAAAACGGGATGTACCTTTCCTTTTGAGTTGCCTTTCCACTTTGATGGCCACATGCAACATCTCCTCTAAATCCATGTAATGCTGCAACTCGACTACATTGGCAATCTCACGGTTTAAGCCTTGAAGAAAACGAGCCATAGTAGCTTCTGCATCCTCCTGGATATTGGCTCGGATCATGGTTATTTCCATCTCTTTGTAGTAATCCTCAACACTCTTTGAGCCCTGGGTAAGACCTTGGAGCTTCTGGTATAACTCCCTGTAGTAATGAGTAGGAACAAATCTCTTCCTCATGATGCGCTTCATCTCATCCCATGTAGACACTGGAGGATCACCATATCTTCTTCGACTACTGACTAACTGATCCCACCAAACCATAGCATACTCTGTGAACTCAATTGCTGCAAGTTTGACCTTCTTTTCTTCAGAGTAGTGGTGGCAGTCAAACACCATTTCAAGCTTCCTTTCCCACTCCAAATATGCCTCAGGATCATTCTTGCCTTGGAAAGGAGGAATCTTTAATTTTATACTGCTAAGGTTTCCATCCAGCTTCTCCTTACCTCTATCACGGGCTCTATCAACTCGATCTCTATACCCATGGTACCTTCTATGATGTCTATCTATCCCAGACTCTTCATTCGAATCATACCCAGCATTATCATCATACTCATCATTGGCAACAACCTTACTTTTTTGACGAGAAGTATCACCTTGTTGGATCTTTGCAAACCGAGCTTCATGTTGGTTCAACTTATCATGAATGTCATTGAATTTCACATCCATCCGTTGGAACTGTTGTTGCATTGCCTGAAGCAGGAATTCAATCTTTTTAAAGTCTGACTTATCACCTTCAGAAGACATGGTCAACAAGTAATATCCTCACGTGTTTACACTCCTGTTTCACTCAAGTAATTTGGCTTTTCTCTACTAATGTCTCTCACACACTCGTGCCTTTTTCCCTTACTCTACCTTAACTCTATAGGTTCACAATCACACTAGAGACCCAGTCAAAGATTCAACCTCGTAAAGTCAACTAATTCACCAAGTATTGTCACCAAGAATTTTTTTTTTTTCACAGAAAGGTGTGGCTAGGGCTAGGGTGACTCAAAGAAAGAGAGAAAGAAGAAAAAAAATAAGAAAGAAAAAAATAAAAAATAAAAAAAAAGCACTAGAATGACCAAAAAAAATGAAAAATGGCCTAAAACTATAGGAAAACGTTGGAATTTGGCCAAGATAGGGTGGGGCTAGTAGAGCAAAGCTCAACTAGGTCGTTTTCTTTCGTCGTTTTCTTTAAAACGGGTACTCACACGCCTCCTAACTCAACCAAAACTTCTGTTTGAACAGTACCGCAAAAGAAATTTTTTTTTCTTTTTTTTTTTTCGAATTCTTTTCTTCTTTTTTTTTCGAATTCTTTTCTTCTTCTTTTTTTTTTTGAATTCTTTTCTTCTTCTTCTTTTTTTTTTTAACTCTGAGTGTTGCGGTTTCCTTGAAAGAGGAGGGGTGCGGCTAGGTTTTTTTTTTTAAGGGGTGAGGCTAGGGTTTTTTTTTTGAGGGGTGCGGCTAGGGTTTTTTTTTTGAGGGGTGCAGCTAGGGTTTTTTTTTATTTGAGGGGTGCAGCTAGGGTTTTTTTTTTTGAGGGGTGCGGCTAGGGTTTTATTTTTAAGGGGTACGGCTAGGGTTTTTTTTTTGTAATGAAATAAGTGGTGGCTAGGGTTTTAGGGTTAAGAAATAAGTGGCGGCTAGGAACACAAAAACAAACCAGAAAGTGGAACGAACAAAAGAAAAAAAAATTGAAACCAAAAAAAAAAAACCAAAAAAAAAAAAAATCGAAAAGTGAGTGACGCACAAACAAACCAGAAAATCGGAACTTGAGCTCTGAATACCAACTGATGCGCACGGACAGCAGAACTCGTAGGTTGGAGTTTGAAGGAACTGAAACGCAACTGGATAGAAGCAAAATTCAATTAACTGCTGTCCATCAATAGCGTTTACAAGGTATTTATAATAATACCTAGCACTTAAGCCCATAAACAAGTGGGCTGGAATTAACACCAATAGAAAAATAAAACTAAACCCAAATTCATGCCTAAACCTAGTTACATAAAATAAATAGTCCAAGACACAACAAGACTCAAACGTGGGCTATCCAAACACTTAGCCCATCTTATTGTTAAGCTAAAATAAGATAGTAAACCATGCTCATGTCGTTTGGGCTTCCAAGCAAGTATAGATGTCTTGGGACTCTTCATGGAAGCTTCCTTGACACTTCAATGATGCCAGAGCTTGTTGCATGAATGAGGCCAGGGCGTTAAGCTAAAATAAGATAGTAAACCATGCTCATGTCGTTTGGGCTTCCAAGCAAGTATAGATGTCTTGGGACTCTTCATGGAAGCTTCCTTGACACTTCAATGATGCCAGAGCTTGTTGCATGAATGAGGCCAGGGCTTGTTGCATTTTCTTAGCTCGAGCTCGGGTAATTGGACCTCCTTGGATGACCAATGGATCCTTAGCATCACGAACATCACGAGCAAGTGGATCTCCATCTGGATCTCCATCAAGTTATGATGTAAATGTTGAAGATGTCTAATGTAAAAGCATGTGGTATTATCTGACTCATTGTAAATGAAGTTAATAGAAGGTATGTATGGTTATATGAAGGATTTTTGCTTACGATGTTGAGATAGTAAAGAAAAGTCCCGAACTTAATGAAATACAATAATTGATGAGAAATGATAATTGAAATTCTGAAGTACTCCTTGGTATAAAATTTTATGATATATAGTGATGTGTGAAAGAAGTTTAAATAAGAATGATGATTGACTTTTATTAGTCGACTTTACTTAAATGTTTTATTCTATGAAAGCATTACTCTGAAAAGAATATGAATTAATATGAGATGGATTGTCTCAACGATGGTAATTATTCCCTATAGTCGCATCTAGGGACCGGAACACGACAGGTACTCTAAAGTACCTTCCATACTCTACTCGGTTACCTAGCCGACTATAGTATCCTTCCTATTGGATCCCTAGAATGCCATAAGAGAATGAAGATGTTCATTCATTAGGTATGTTTGATGCTATGAGAAGAGGACATTTTTAGATACGAATTAAAAGAACTATGCTAATAGTTCAAAATGTGATCAGTATATGGGTATTTAGAGAACAAAGGCAAGAAATTATAAATAGCCATTGTGAATAAATTACGGCTATGATTCTGATTAAGATAGAAGAGATGACTCGAGTTTCTAAGGATTGTGAAGGTGAAATTAGATCACCTAGGGAAAACTACTGTGGTGGTAAACGCTCTAAGCTGAAAGCATGAAGTAATAATAGTTGTATAATGATAAGAAAGTATGATGTACTTGAGTAACTTACAAGCCTTAAGCTAAACGTTATGCCTTTAAAGTAAATTGGGAATGATGACTAGTATAATGATTAAGCCAGAATTGATGAACGGATATGCTAAGTTAGCCTGCTTCCTACCTAAGAAGTCTATAGACGCACTTAGCGCTTTGGCAGAAATGTAGGTGAAAGAATGTCATTAGACTAAGTGGAGTTCCAATGAGCAATTTCATGTGATAGAGATTTCAGGTTCAATTCTCACTTTAAGAAGATTAGCAAGGAACCATGGGATCTCAGTTGAAAATTTTGCACAGCTTTTCCTCCGTAGACTGATGAGCAGTCTGAGCACATGATTTAGACTCTCGAGGACATGTAAAAAGCTGGTGCTATGTATTTTAAAGGCTCATGGGACGACCATCTGCCATTGACTGAGTTTATTTATGATAATAGCTATTATACAAGTATCTAGATGACACTATATGAAATGTTATAAGAATAGAAAGTGTCAATCTCCGAAGTGGTGGGAAGAAGTAGGCGAGTGAAAGTTATTAGTTTTTGATTTAGACGAGCAAGCATCTAAAGAGGTTAAGTGAGTGGTCCAAGACATAAGATAGCTCAGAATAGACAAAAAAAAAGTTATACAAATGCTTGACAAAGACTAATTGATGTTTAGGTTGGAGACTCAGTAAATTGAAAGTTCTCCATCCAAAGGAATTATAAGATTTGGTCGACGAGGTAAGTTGAGCCCTCGTTATATCGATCCAATTGAAGTCTTAGATCAAATTGGAGATATCACCAATAAATTGATGTTACCTTCAGAGCTATTGAGGATACGTAATGTTTGTATATGTCAATACTTCGAAAGTATAATCCAGAATTCATCTTATGTCATAAAAGATGAAACCTTAGAAGTTCAGAAAGACATAAGTCATGTGAAAAAGCCATTTGGGATTTTGGACAGAAAAGATAAGGTATAGAAGTCTATGATGATTCCATTAGTTAAAGATTATTGAAAATACCACATCATGGAAAAAGATACATGAAGCTAAATAGCCTAATGAAGGAAGAGTATCCGGAACCATTTGAGACATGACCTGATTTGAATTTGGAGGACCAAATTCTCTAAGGTGGGGAGAATGTGAAATCCCCAACTTCAGGAAATTCCTCCATAATTATAAAGTATGTTAGCTTAAATTGAAAAATAAGTAGATATGACAATTTTGAAGTATGAAGGATGTATGAAACATGGAAGAAGTAATGAGATGAAAGATTAAATAGTCAAGGAAATTAAATTGATGTTATAAGAATAATGGAGGTATGAGCAAAGAATTAATATCAGAAAATTAAGTGCAAGTAAAGACAAGTGTTATATGAGAGAAAGAAGACCAATTAAATGAATGTGAAGTTTAATGTATGAATGATGTATGCATGATGTATGGAAGAAATAAGAAAGTTGATAGTCAATAAGACAAATGATTTATTATGTTGATATCAGGAAAATAATTGAAGTAGGAAAGAAAATAAAATCAGATTTCATTTGGTAATTAAATGGATAAGTGGCTGTGATGAGAAGGAGGAAAAGAGGAATTAAATGAGGGTCAAATGGTCTTGAGTCAAAAGGATAAAGTGGCTGAGATGAGATGATATTGGATAGGGAAGCATTAAATGAGGCTGCATGAGTCACCATCTCCAGCCATCACCCAACGTCAGCCCCATTTCTAGCTCTCTCCATCGTGTTCTCCAAGTTTCTAAGTCTTCCTCCATAGCTACCTTGACAAGCTACCTTATTCCTCCATCAATCCCTTTAGCTAGTTGAACGAAAAACGATCCTAGTCACTAGACGAGGCTATATCTGAAGTTTAGTGGATTGATTCCAAGTATTGGAAGAGATCTCAAAGTTTGAGATTGTGGTCACTAGAAAAAGGTAAGAGAAGAAGATGATTTGTTTAAGTATGTTTATGGTATGGTGTTGTACTGAATTAGTATAACATGTTTATGGCAAATTCTTAAAGGTTTGCTTTGATATGATGATTTCAGATTTGAAGGAGTGAAAGCTAGGGTTAACGCATCAAGTGATTTTGCGTTTCCGAAGGAATCAAGGTAAGGAATTTATGTAACGGACGTAAGGCGGCTATGTCCGCATGTTTTATACTGTTTTATGTGGTTTGGAGAAAAGTACTAGTTGGATTTGGTGCATGAAAAGATGCATTTTCGGATTTGTTTCCTAGTACCAATTAGGCTAGGAGCAGCCGACTGCCTTAAAGGGGAAGTCGACTGCCTAGAGACAACCAAAACGTTGTTTTTTCTGAAAACCGATGCAAACCAGTCGACTGCTATGTATGCCAGTCGACTGCTATTTTCAAGAAAAGCATTCTGTTTCAAACCAGTCGACTGCTATGTATGCCAGTCGACTGCTATTTTCCAGAAAAGCATTCTGTTTCAAAACCAGCCGACTGCCTATAGGACCAGTCGACTGCTATTTTCTGAGATGCATTCTGTTTCAAAAACAGTCGACCGCTATATGTACCAGTCGACTGCTATTTCTTAAGAAGCATTCTGTTTGAAAACCAGTCGACTGCTATATGGACCAGTCGACTGCCCTTATATGTTTTCAAAGATGAAAATATCGAAATTTTAAATGAAAATAATTTCGATAAATGAAAGTATGAAGCAGCAGCCGACTGCCCTGTTGAGCCAGTCGACTGCCCTGTTTTAAAAAAGAGGTTTTCATACCTAATTTCCGAAAGTATGAAATGTCATGGCTAGAAGCTACATGGCATATGTTTTGAGATTATGCACTTTCATGTTTCTAGTAGGGGCTCTGATCAAGTCCTGAAAATTATGTATGTTAAGGGCTGAGGACCATAAGTCAGGCCTCAGTTGCTACAGAGGACACCTGACTAGTGTTAGCTGTAGCCACCCGCAGTTGGCCAATCTGTTTATGTTTCATGTTCGGCTAAGGGAGAATTCCTGGCCCTACGGGGTACGCCACATGATTATGATGATGATGATGATGCAGTGCATAACTCCACAAAAGTATGAATAGTTTTTATGCTATCAAAAACTATATGTATATACGATTTCTAAGAATAAAGAAATCGAAAGTACTTGGTTTACTCGTACAAGAAGTTTAAAAAGAAGTATATGAAGTACGCTTTCAAGAAAGTATAAAATGTTTTAAGAAAGGTATGTATGTATGTAAATGATATTTCAAAGAAGTATTTGAAATATGTTTTGAAGAAGTACACGAAGCATGCTATGTTATAAAAGCATGTAAAGTATGTTTTAAAGTATGTTATGAAGTATGTTTTAAAGTAAAGAAGCATGATGTATGTTTTAAGAATACAATGTATGTTTCGATGCACGTTTATGAAGCATGATGTTTTAAAGAAAGTATAAGAAGAAGTAGTATGGTGCATGTTTCTATGTATGCTATATTAAAAAAAAGCATACCAAGTATGATTTGATGCATGATGTTTTCAAGAAAGTATGTTTGCCTACACCATCTGAAGGAAATATGCATGGTTGCAAACAATGCATGAAAGAGGTTTATGATGCATGCTTTATAATGCTTTACATGACATTATAGAGCCAAGTAGGAAAAAAAAACTACATATAGAGGCATAGCACGCTCTTTTACATATTTTTCTTACTGAGCGTAAACTCACCCTTTTACGAACATTTTTCATACAGACTATCTGAAGTAATCCCTCGCTCTAAATAGAAGAGCCTACGAGTGGATTTTGAAAGTTTACCTTCAAGAGACGCTTCCCAAGTAGTATAGAAGGTATACTTATGTAGTTACGCAAAGTAAACTTGTAATTCAGTTATGGTACAGTACAGCTAACATTTATGTATGTAAGATGTCGGGGATTTAAGTTAAGATGATGTATGAGATCCTGTGGAAACGGATGGTACATATATACATGTATCATTAGTCTGTTTTATTGTAATTGAATTAATTATATTGAGCTCTTAGACAGTAAGCTTAAGAAAGAAAAGTATGATTGGCATTGACAAGCAAATCTAATCAAGTTAAGTAAGAAAAAGGAAAAAGATGAATAAGAAATGTATGGTGACTGGGACGTCACACACCCCTAGTGGACGAGTTGTGTCTCGTGAGGGCTCTCAGAAGATATATCCACAAAATCTTTTACTTAAGACTCAATCCTAAAAATTCAAAATAAGACTCAATTTTAAAAATTATGACTCCAAAACAAGATTAAGATCATGAACATATTTTCAAATCTTTCAATTCTTAACTCATAACTTCAACAAGAGTCAAATAATCAAGTCAATCATATTCTAATCATTACTTCTCATATTCATGCATACTTCTAAATAAATTCATGCAAAATTCACAATCAACACAATTGAAACATATAACATCAACTTTGCAATTATCCATTTTACATTACCACAAACAAAGTCAATAGATCAAGAATTTTTTTTTCTCTTTTCTCTTCCTTCTTTTTTTTTTTTTTCTTTTGAGGTTTCAATAATGGTTTCCCTAAGTACTGATAGGATGATATTTTTTGAATTTTATATGTGCTAATATATTTTCTTTATTGATTTTTTATGCCTAAAAGAGCTTACTAATGTTTATTTTATTTTAGGTATTAAATATCAAAGTTGGAATAAAAAGAAGATAAAAAGAGCAAAGTGCAGTATTTTCTGTCCAGCTTGAAAGATTGACATTTTTGACCAATTTAACGACCTGATCTCAAGAAGTAGCCTTCATGGAAGTTGTAGAGGATTTCTCAAGGTTTCCAGAATGTCCAAGATCACAAAAATCGGAGTTCATTTGGTGGGTCAAACATCTGGACAAAATCAGTACGAAATTCTGGGCAGAAAAACGAGATTGAGAAGAAATTTCAACAAAGCAAGTTCAAGACCAGATTTTGTTGAGAGAAGATAATTTCTTAATTTTATTTTGTCTTAGATCTGTAATTAATTAATAAAAATAGGCCTTAGGAATTTTACTTAGAAAATAATTATAAAAGATGATGAGATAAAGATAAGAGTTTGACTAGTCAAATTACTTGTTTCCCAAGTAAACTCTTATCTGAATCCCACATTGCTTAGGAAAGTCTTTTAAACTCTTCCTTAGGCCTATATAAAGAGCACAAGGCTCTCATAAACACATCCCTCAAATCCCTCACATCCCTCTCTTCCCCCTCTTCTCTCTTGTTTAGTTTTAGAGTAGATTTAATAGAAATTTTATTTTTATTATTTTGCTTATTTCTTTATTATTTTTAATTCTGATTTTGTTTTCTTTATTTAAATTAATATTGTTTGTGCGTTCTTGCTTGCTAGTTTATAATCTTGATTATTAATTCTGATTTTATATTATTAAAGATTGCTTCTTTGATTGTTTCTTGCATGATATTTGTAATCTTTATAATATTAAACTTGAATTTTATGATCTTGAATATGTCTAGTGAGTAGTTTTCTTATTCAGTTATGAGGTAAATTAATTATTCTTGGGAAAAGCATGTTGTGAGATTCTTGAACCTATTATATAATTGTTGATTAAATATCCAAGATTCTCTGAGCACATTATAATGATTGTTTGTTTGATTAGATAGGGTGCACACTATTTAGTTAAATTAAATAATCTACCGCCAGATTAAAAACATAAGTCCGTAATTGCTTGTGGAGTTAATCACTAGGGATGGAGGAGAATTAAGGTTTAGATTAAATGAACCGAGCTTATGTGTTTGTTATCTAATGTCAACCCATATCTTTCTTGTTGTTAATGCTGCTACAACTTATATCTAGAGAGCTTGTTCTAGGTAGGTTAAGTAGTTAGAGATTAGTTAAAGAGCTTGTTTTAACTAACGACTCAGTAAGGAAAGATGGTGTAACAGAGCTTATTGTTATGGTACGGTTGACTATTTAATTGACAGTGATATTTTGTAATCAATGATCAACATCAAAATCCAAGAATGATTGATTGCCTCGTAACTGAAGCTTTTTGCTATTTGTTTTTTTTATATTTAATAATTCTTGTTTTTTTTATTTTAGAATAGTCTCCAAAACCCCCAAACTTCTTCTTTCCCTAAACCATAAGATTAGATTTTTAATTTAACAATTAACTTAAAAAATTCAGTCTTTGTGGGTTCGACCCTTGCTCCGCTATCTACATAGTAGAGTTAGGAAATTTTATTTTTTGGTGACTGACGACACTCATCAAGTACTTACTTGCCTTTTTACGCGAATGTTAATATTGGTGATACCAACACCCGGTTACTCAACAAGTAAGCCCTCTTTTAGAGTGCTTTGCATACTCATATTTTAAGTCACTTCAAGAATTTAATCAAAAAGATCGAGTAACTCAAAACATTGGAGTAGAATTTAAAGCTTTCAACCTCTATTTTTCTTCTCCTTTTATGTTTTTTTTTCCTTGTCTATTTATCCTTTGCTTATACCAACTTCAATGAACTAATCACATTATCAATATCATATGAGCAATCATATTTAATCATGAACTCACATAAATTCTTTAGAAAGTATTCACTTCAACAATAATAACAATCAAAATATCCTCATCTTTCTTATAAAACTTTGTTTTAGTTTAGAATCAATCCTTAAAAGAAAGAAAACATATCATGATCTTTTAAAACTACTATAAAAATTTGACCTTTTTTTTAATTTCCACTTCCTAAAAAAAAAAACTCTATAGACTCATAAACCAATATCCCCCCCCCCCCCACACTTAAATCTTACTTTGTCCTCAAAGTAAGTCTAGCATGCAAAGAAGAACAATAAAAACTCAAAAATTAAATGGTAATATAAGTAAGGAAAGAAATACTCCCCTGTTTTTACATCCTTGGGTTGCCTCCCAATTAGCGCTTTTGTTTATTGTCGTTTGCTCGACATTGCCACCTCTTTCAATCCTCGTAGATTGGATCTTCCAACTTCACCTCTTCCACATTGTAGACTTTAAATCCCTCATAGTATGGTTTCAATCTATGTCCATTCACCTTGAAAGCTTTTGAAGTTTTTGAACTTTGAATTTCAACTGCACCATGAGGAAAAACATTAGTAACAATAGAAGGTCCTACCCATCTTGAACGTAACTTACCTGGAAATAACTTAAGCCTTGAGTGATAGAGAAGAACTTTTTGTCCAATTTCAAAAGTCTTTCTTGCAATATTCTTGTCATGGAAAGCTTTAGTTTTCTCCTTGTAAATCCTTGAGTTTACATAGGCTTCATTACGAATCTCCTCTAGCTCTTGCAACTGAAGCTTTCTATGGTTTCCCACTTCATCATAATTCATGTTGCATTGTTTTATAGCCCAATAAGCTTTATATTCCAACTCAACAGGAAGATGGCATGGCTTACCATAAACCAACCTATAAGTGGACATCCCAATAGGTGTTGATATGAACCTCACCGAAAGAAGATGAGGTTCAATGAAGAAGACGAAGAACACTTGAAGAAAAACAATAACAAGTTAAAAACGTAGCAAAGGAAAACAAAAATTAGAAGTAAAACCAAGACCCATTGTGTAGAAACACAAGAACCTATGGTATTGGACCAAGACCCGTTGCTTAGAAAAGCAAGAACCTATGGTATATATTGGTGGAAGGTAGAAGAATGCCACAAGGAAGACCTTGATAAGTTCAAGAGTTCTCAAGAGAACCAAAGAGAAGAAGTCTCTCAATTTTATTACTAAAATCAATTGTGTTCTCCCCAAAGGGTTACATAACTATTTATAGGCAACTAGCTAACTTGCAGCACAAGTAATAGGAATCCTACTTTCCTAACTTGCAGAATAGGAAATAGCAAACTTGCAGAACAAGTAATAGGAATCCTACTCTCCTAACTTGCAGAACAAGTAATAGAAGTCCTACAAAATATATTATTTAAAAAGGAATTGGGCTTAAATTAAATTAAGACAACGTTCAGCCCAATAATACTAGGTTAGGTTTAATTCGTGGGAGTTTCGTTTTTGTTTTTTTTCTTTGTCTTCTTGTCGTGGACAAACCTTGATCTTGAATCCTTTTCCAAGCCACCACTAATATTGTTTGTCCCTCAAACCTATTGTCTTTACTTAGCCACCAAGTAAACCCTATCTTGTTCTTCAAGCAACCAAATCCCAAAGGTTTTCTTGCTCACCAAGAAACCTTCAAAATCTCTACATTACATAAAGACTACTTGTTTCACAAGCCACCGTTCCCTCTCATTCCTTGCCACACAAGCTGCTACCAAAACTAGCTTGTTTTTGTCAAAAAGTTGCCTTGTTCCCCAAGTAAACCTCTTCTTATTATTTAGACTTTTTGTTTTTTTCTTCATTGTTCGTTTACTTTAGTAAAATATAAAAAAAAAGAGAAAAAAAGAGAAAAAAAGAAAAGAAAAAAAAAAGAGAAAAGAAAAAATCAATTCATGAGGGGATTTGTTACATAGTGTGTAGCAAGTGCAACATCAAAGGCAATTCGTGGAGGTGTGCTTCATCAAAATCTTGAGGTAGTCATTCTTTCTTGAGCTTCGAGATTTCTTCTTTGCCTAATTTGAAAATTCATTGCTGCCATTCTACCCTACTGCCTAAAATTACCTTTTTGACCCTACCACATAAAAGGACAAAACTACCCCAGCTTTGGCTAAACCCTACCTTACTTAAACACCCCAAAACACACGTATTTCCTTCAAAGTTTAGTTTCATTAGAGTCTTCTTAAGCCTTATTAAGTCTTGCAAAGTCTTGTTGAGTCTTCATTGTTTTGTTTTCCCTTGATTAAAATCTTGTGCTCAGCTTGTTTATTGTTGGTTGATAGTTGAATTCCATAAGCTGATTTTTGATTAAGTCTTGAGTTCAATATAGAACCTATAGAGAAAAGTTGTGTGAGGGAAAAAGGCAAGAGTGTGTGAGTAACATTAGTAGAGAAAAGCCATATAAAATTGTGTGAAACACGAGTGTGTGTTACATTCTTGTGTGTATTGAGTGTAAACACGTGAGGTCCTTTTCTTTTACTAACATTTCTTGCAGGATAAAATCATGTCTTCTAATAGTGAAAAGCCTGATTTGAGTAAGATCGAGTTCATGTTCCAAGCTATGCAACAACAATTTTCAAGGATAGAGTTGAGGTTTAATAATATTCATGATAAGTTGGAGGAACATGAAGCTGTCCTAGCTAAGGTAAAGCCAGGTGATACTTCTCATGAGAATGGCAATGTTGTGAATAATGACTTTGATGATAAAGTTGATGATGAGTTTGATGATGATGAGTTTAGTAGAAGTGTTAAAGGTAACCATGGTAATAAAGGAGGTCGTGGAGATAGGTATAAAGGAGATAGGTATTATGATAGGATAGATGGAAATTTAGGAAGTATCAAATTGAAGATTCCTTCCTTTCAAGGTAAGAATGATCCTGAGGCTTACTTAGAATGGGAAAAGAAAGTGGAGATGGTCTTTGATTGCCATAACTATTCCGAAGAAAAAAAGGTGAAACTTGCTGCTGTAGAGTTCACGGATTATGCAATCATTTGGTGGGACCAACTCATGCTTGGTAGACGTAGGAATAGAGAGCCACCTATAGTTACATGGAATGAAATGAAACGTGTTATGAGAAAAAGGTTTGTTCCTAATCATTACTATAGAGAGCTTTATCAAAGGTTACAAGGTCTCACTCAAGGTTCTAAGAGTGTTGAGGATTATCATAAAGAAATGGAAATTATCATGATCAGAGCTAATGTTGAAGAGGATAGTGAAGCTACTATGGCTCGATTCTTACATGGATTGAATCGTGAGATTGCTAATGTAGTGGAGTTACATCACTATGTGGAGTTTGATGATATGTTGCATATGGCTATCAAGGTTGAAAGGCAACTCAAGAGAAAAGGTTATTCATCTCGTTTTATGCAAGGTTCTAGTTCATCTTCTTCTTGGAAACCGAACACCTTTCGAAGGGATGATAAGACTACATTCAAACTTAAGACTGAATCCTCATTCAAGCCTAAGGGTGAGAGTGTCCAAAAGCCCAAGCCCGAGGCTGTCCAAGCATCCCAAGGTAAGAGTAGAGACATTAAGTGTTTTAGATGTTTGGGAAGAGGACACATTGCATCACAATGCCCAAACAAACGAGTCATGATTATGCGTGATGATGGTGATGTTGTAAGTGAAGATTCTGATGTTGATGATGAGATGCCACCATTGGAGGACATTAATGAGGATGATGACTATGTTGAGTTTGCTGCACATGGTGAAGCACTTGTAGCTCGTCGTGCATTAAGTGCCCAAGTTAAGGATGAAGATGAAGTGCAACGAGAAAATATTTTTCATACTAGATGCCACGTCAACAATAAGGTATGCTCTTTGATTATTGATGGTGGTAGTTGCACTAATGTTGCTAGCACTTATTTGGTTGACAAATTGAGTTTGCCCACTACAAAACATCCCAAACCATACAAACTTCAATGGCTCAATAACTGTGGAGAAGTAAATGTGACTAAGCAAGTATTGGTGCTATTTTCAATTGGAAGGTACAGTGATAAAGTGTTGTGTGATGTTGTGCCTATGCATGCTGGTCATTTGCTTTTAGGAAGACCATGGCAATTTGATAGACATGTCATACATGATGGATTTACAAACCGTTATTCATTTACCATGGCTGGTAAGAAATTCACACTTGCACCCTTGAGTCTACGGAGATTTATGAGGATCAATTGAGGTTGAAAGAGCAGAATGAATCACAATAAAGGTCAAAGAATCTAGATAAAGGCAAAGATATTGCAAAGAAAGAAAGAAAGGACGTGAGCTTCTATGCAAAGCAAAGTGATGTAAAGGCTGCTTTTCTAGCTAAGTGCCCAATCCTTTTGTTTATATATAAAGAATCTTGTTTTAGTTCTAATGATCTTAAATCTTCTTTGCCTACTAATGTTGTGTCTCTTTTGAAGGAATTTGGAGATATATTCCCCGAGGAGATTCCAAATGGTTTGCCAGCTATTAGGGGAATTGAGCATCAAATAGACCTTGTTCCTGGAGCTGCCATTCCCAACTGACCTGCCTATAGAAGTAATCCCGAGGAGACAAAGGAGCTTCAAAGGCAAGTTGACGAGCTCATGAAGAAAGGCTACGTTAGAGAGAGCATGAGTCCATGTGCTGTTCCTGTGTTACTTGTTCCTAAGAAGGATGGAACGTGGAGGATGTGTGTTGATTGTCGTGCCATCAACAAAATCACTGTAAAGTATCGCTATCCCATTCCTAGATTAGATGATATGCTTGATGAGTTACATGGTTCTTGCATCTTTTCTAAAATTGATTTGAAAAGTGGTTATCATCAAATTCGCATGAGAGAAGGTGATGAATGGAAAACTGCATTTAAGACTAAGCATGGTTTGTATGAATGGTTAGTTATGCCTTTTGGATTAACTAATGCACCTAGCACTTTCATGAGATTAATGAACCATGTCTTGCGTGCTTTCATTGGAAAATTTGTAGTTATCTATTTTGATGATATCTTGATCTATAGTAGAAGTTTGCATGAACATATTGAACATTTAAAGAATGTGCTTAATGTCTTGAGAAAGGAAAAGCTGTATGCTAACCTTAAGAAGTGTTCCTTTTGCACTGATAAGATTATATTTCTTGGATATGTTATTTCTTCTAAGGGTATAGCAGTAGAAGATGAAAAGGTCAAGGCAATTAATGATTGGCCTATACCTAAGAATATCTCTGAGGTGCGTAGTTTTCATGGATTAGCTAGTTTCTATCGTAGGTTTGTTAGAGACTTCAGTACAATAGCTGCACCTCTAACTGATGTTGTTAAAAAGAATGTTGGATTTAAATGGGGTCTTGAGCAAGATCATGCTTTTAACTTGCTTAAAGAGAAGCTTTGTTCCGCAGCTTTATTATCCTTACCTGACTTTTCTAAAACTTTTGAGATTGAGTGTGATGCTTCAAGTATAGGTATTGGAGCTGTTTTAATGCTGGAGAAGCGCCCCATTGCTTTTTTCAGCGAGAAGTTAAGTGGAGCTGCCCTTAACTATCCCACGTATGATAAAGAGATGTATGCATTAGTGAGGGCCTTGGAAACATGGCAACACTATTTATGGCCCAAGGAATTTGTCATCCACACTGATCATGAGTCCTTGAAGCACTTGAAAGGACAAAGCAAGTTGAACAAGCGTCATGCCAAGTGGATGAAGTTCATTGAAACATTTCCATATGTGATCAAATATAAACAAGGTAAAGAAAATGTCGTGGCTGATGCATTATCTCGAAGGTATACTCTAATCACTACTCTTAATGCAAAACTACTTGGATTTGAGTATATTAAAGACTTGTATGCTACTGATGAGGATTTTGAAAATGTGTTCATTGCATGTGAGAAAACTGGTTTTGGAAAGTTTTATAGGCATGATGTGATGCGTACGGACAAGACAAAACGTAGCTTGGAATTTGAAAGAGCTGACACGCAAGAAGACAGAAGCAAAGTTGATGAATGACAACTTTTGAAACCTAGACCCGAAGCCTAAAGAGACTCGAACCCAAAGGTATTGGACCTTGACCCTATGAATAAGAATTCAAGAACTTAAGGTATAGCAATGGTGGATGGTGAAGAAGGAGGCGCCACAAGGAAGAAGACCTTGATAAGCCTAGTTGAGAGGGAACCCAAGAGAAAGGCACACTCAATTTCTGAAAATTCAATTAACTGATCTCTCTATCAATAGCGTTTACAAGGTATTTATAATAATACCTAGCACTTAAGCCCATAAACAAGTGGGCTGGAATTAACACCAACAGAAAATAAGATTAAACCCAAATTCATGCCTAAACCTAGTTACATAAAATAAATAGTCCAAGACACAACAAGATTCAAACGTGGGCTATCCAAACACTTAGCCCATTTTATTGTTAAGCTAAAATAAGATAGTAAACCATGCTCATGTCGTTTGGGCACAGGCTTATCATCCCTATTAAAGGTGTTAGATTTCCAAACAGGAACTGAACTAGAAGTAAAACGGGATGTACCTTTCCTTTTGAGTTGCCTTTCCACTTTGATGGCCACATGCAACATCTCCTCTAAATCCATGTAATGCTGCAACTCGACTACATTGGCAATCTCACGGTTTAAGCCTTGAAGAAAACGAGCCATAGTAGCTTCTGCATCCTCCTGGATATTGGCTCGGATCATGGTTATTTCTATCTCTTTGTAGTAATCCTCAACACTCTTTGAGCCCTGGGTAAGACCTCGGAGCTTCTGGTATAACTCCCTGTAGTAATGAGTAGGAACAAATCTCTTCCTCATGATGCGCTTCATCTCATCCCATGTAGACACTGGAGGATCACCATATCTTCTTCGACTAGTGACTAACTGATCCCACCAAACCATAGCATACTCTGTGAACTCAATTGCTGCAAGTTTGACCTTCTTTTCTTCAGAGTAGTGGTGGCAGTCAAACACCATTTCAAGCTTCCTTTCCCACTCCAAATATGCCTCAGGATCATTCTTGCCTTGGAAAGGAGGAATCTTTAATTTTATACTGCTAAGGTTTCCATCCAGCTTCTCCTTGCCTCTATCACGGGCTCTATCAACTCGATCTCTATACCCATGGTACCTTCTATGATGTCTATCTATCCCAGACTCTTCATTCAAATCATACCCAACATTATCATCATACTCATCATTGGCAACAACCTTACTTTTTTGACGAGAAGTATCACCTTGTTGGATTTTTGCAAACTGAGCTTCATGTTGGTTCAACTTATCATGAATGTCATTGAATTTCACATCCATCCGTTGGAACTGTTGTTGCATTGCCTGAAGCAGGAATTCTATCTTTTTAAAGTCTGACTTATCACCTTCAGAAGACATTGTCAACAAGTAATATCCTCACGTGTTTACACTCCCGTTTCACTCAAGTAATTTGGCTTTTCTCTACTAATGTCTCTCACACACTCGTGCCTTTTTCCCTTACTCTACCTTAACTCTATAGGTTCACAATCACACTAGAGACTCAGTCAAAGATTCAACCTCGTAAAATCAACTAATTCACCAAGAATTTTTTTTTGAATTCTCTTTTTTTTTTCTTTTTTTTTCACAGAAAGGTGTGGCTAGGGCTAGGGTGACTCAAAGAAAGAAAGAAAGAAAGAATAAAAAAATAAGAAAAAAATAAAAAAAATCACTAGAATGACAAAAAAATAAAAATGGCCTAAAACTATAGGAAAACGATGGAATTTGGCCAAGATAGGGTGGGGCCTGTGGAAATCATTCCACAGGGTCGTTTTCTTTCGTCGTTTCCTTTAAAACGGGTACTCGCACACCTCCTAACTCAACCAAAATTTTCTGTTTGAACAGTACCACAACAATTTTTTTTTTTCGAATTCTTTTTTTTTCTTCTTCGAATTCTTTTTTTTTTTCCTTTTTTTTGTTTTTTTTTATCTGAGGTTTGAGGCTTCCTTGAAAAGAGTAGGGGTGCGACTAGCGTTGAATTAAGTGGCGGCTAGGGTTATGAAATAAGTGGCGGCTAGGGTTTTTTGTGTAATGAAATAAGTGGTGGCTAGGGTTTTAGGGTTAAGAAATAAGTGGCGGCTTGGGTTTTAGGGTTAAGAAATAAGTGGCGGCTAGGGTTTTAGGGTTAAGAAATAAGTGGCGGCTAGGGTTTAGGGTTAAGAAACAAGTGGAGGCTAGGGTTTAGGGTTATGAAATAAGTGGCGGCTAGGGTTTAGGGTTATGAAACAGGTGGTGGCTAGGGTTTAAGGTTATGAAAATAAGTGGCGACTGGGAACACACAAACAAACCAGAAAGTGGAACGAACAAAAGAAAAGAAAAAAAAATTGAAACAAAAAAAAACCAAAAAAATCAAAAGTGAGTGACGCACAAACAAACCAGAAAATCGGAACTTGAGCTCTGGATACCAACTGATGCGTACGGACAAGACAAAACGTAGCTTGGAATTTGAAGGAGCTGACACGCAAGAAGATAGAAGCAAAGTTGATGAATGACAACTTCTGAAACCTAGACCCGAAGCCTAAAGAGACTCGAACCCAAAGGTATTGGACCTTGACCCTACGAATAAGAATTCGAGAACCTAAGGTATAGCAATGGTGGATGGTGAAGAAGGAGGCGCCACAAGGAAGAAGACCTTGATAAGCCTAGTTGAGAGGGAACCCAAGAGAAAGGCACACTCAATTTCTGAAAATTCAATTAACTGATCTCTCCATCAATAGCGTTTACAAGGTATTTATAATAATACCTAGCACTTAAGCCCATAAACAAGTGGCCTGGAATTAACACCAATAGAAAATAAAACTAAACCCAAATTCATGCTTAAACCTAGTTATATAAAATAAATAGTCCAAGACACAACAAGACTCAAACGTGGGCTATCCAAACACTTAGCCCATCTTATTGTTAAGCTAAAATAAGATAGTAAACCATGCTCATGTCGTTTGGGCTTCCAAGCAAGTATAGATGTCTTGGGACTCTTCATGGAAGCTTCCTTGACACTTCAATGATGCCAGAGCTTGTTGCATGAATGAGGCCAGGGCTTGTTGCGTTTTCTTAGCTCGAGCTCGGGTAATTGGACCTCCTTGGATGACCAATGGATCCTTAGCATCACGAACATCACGAGCAAGTGGATCTCCATCATTTGTGAATTTTATATGTGCTAATATATTTGCTTTATTGATATTTTATACCTAAAAGAGCTTACTAATGTTTATTTTATGTTTTAGGTATTGAATATCAAAGTTGGAATAAAAAGAAGATAAAAAGAGCAAAGTGCAGTATTCTCTGTCCAGCTTGAAAGATTGACATTTTTGACCAATTTAACGACCTGATCTCAAGAAGTGGCCTTCATGGAAGTTGTAGAGGACTTCTCAAGGTTTCCAGAATGTCCAAGATCGCAAAAATTGGAGTTCATTTGGTAGGTCAAAAGTCTAGACAAAATCAGTACGAAATTCTGGGCAGAATAACGAGATTGAGAAGAAATTCCAATAAAGCAAGTTCAAGACCAGATTTTGTTGAGAGAAGATAATTTCTTAATTTTATTTTGTCTTAGATCTGTAATTAATTAATAAAAATAGGCCTTAGGAATTTTATTTAGAAAATAATTGTAAAAAGATGATGAGATAAAGGTAAGAGTTTGACTAGTCAAATTACTTGTTTTCCAAGTAAACTCTTATCTGAATCCCACATTGCTTAGGAAAGTCTTTTAAACTCTTCCTTAGGCCTATATAAAAGCACAAGGCTCTCATAAACAACATCCCTCTCCTCCCTCTTCTCTTTTAGTCTTGTAGGATTTTCTTTAGGGTTTTTAATAAAATTTTATTTTTTTCTTTATTTTTAATTAGTTGCTGATTTCTATATTATTATTTTTAATTCTGATTTTGTTTTCTTTATTTAAATTAATATTGTTTGTGTGTTCTTGCTTGCTACTTTATAATCTTGATTAGTAATTCTGATTTTATATTATTAAAGATTGCTTTTTTTTATTGTTTCTTACATGATATCTGTAATCTTTATAATATATAACTTGAATTTTATGATCTTGAATATGTCTAGTGAGTAGATTTTTTATTCAGTTATGAGGTAAATTGATTATTCTTGGAAAAGGCATGTTGTGAGATTCTTGAACCTATTATATAATTGTTAATTAAGTATCCAAGATTCTTTGAGCACATTATAATGATTGTTTGTTTAATTGGATAGGGTGCACACTATTTAGTTAAATTAAATAATCTATCACCAGATTAAAAACATAAGTCCGTAATTGCTTGTGGAGTTAATCACTAGGGATCTAGGAGAATTAAGGTTTAAGTTAAATAAACCGCGCTGAGTGAGTTTATTACTTAATGTTGACTCAAATCTTTCTAGATATTAATGCTGCTATTAAAACTTAATCTATAGCGCTGAGCATAGGTAAATTTTGATAGTTAGAGATTAATTAAGACGCTGAGCCTTTAATTAACAACACAGTAAGGAAAGATAGGTGTAATTGGACGCTGGGCAAAATCCAAGAATGATTGATTGCCTTGTAACTGAAGCTTTTTCTAATTGTTTTTGATATTTAATTGTGACGACTCGGGTGCACCCACAGGCCACCGCCCGAGCTCACTCAACCGTATTGTCCGCTTTGGGGTGCACCACACGGGCCACCGCCCCTTACGGATTTATCGAGAATAAATTCCCAATTCGCGTCCCCCAGGAGGTTCGAACTTAGGACCCTTAAGTACCTAGTTCTTACACTCCTGGTACCATTGAGACAACTTGTCTCAATGGTACCAGGAGTGTAAGAACTAGGTACTTAAGGGTCCTAAGTTCGAACCTCCTGGGGGACGCGAATTGGGAATTTATTCTCGATAAATCCGTGAGGGGCGGTGGCCTGTGTGGTGCACCCCAGAGCGGACAATACGGATGAGTGACCCGCCTGGGGCGGTGGCTCGGGTCGGTGGACCAGCGGGTGCACCCCGGGGCGTCACAGTCCACTGGGTCGTTACTCATATCATGCTATAGACCCCGAAGGGTATAAATAATCATGTCAGATCTATGGCCATAATCTATAATTATCCTCGACGGATCACTGATCAGGTGTCGGCCGGGACTACATATCACATATCACATATTACATGTCACATATCACATATCAGCATGATAGGATGCCAACTAGTCTCAAAATCGTATTTTTTTTCATCATCAGTAAACCTTCATGGAATTTATAAAAATATATAATTTCTTAATTTGAAACCATAAAGGTTAGAAAACCATTTAGTGAATATTTATAAAATAATATATAAAATATTCACTTTATTTCTTTTCATTTTTCATCTCGTATTTCGTGAAATTTACATATCAAGAAAAATTTCGGTGATTTCATTATCACCATCCTCGAAGAGAATTTTTGGTGATTTCATTATCATCATTCTCGAAAACATGAATATTTTAAAATCACTTCCTTTTTATTCATGTTTTTATGAAAATATTCATTTTCTCGATTTTCGTGGTTGAAAATCATTTCTCGTGAAATAAAATCATTTATTATGATTTTATGAAATTTTCTAGATATTTTCGGCAATTTTCGATAATTTTTCGGCAGTATAACCGCTGTCGATTGGCTAGCCTCCTGCACGGAAAATACAGTTTAAATTCTCAACTGGTACATCATCACAAATTTTCAACCATCATTCATCGCAGTATTTTCATAAAATATTTTCGTAAAATATTTCATAATTTAAATCATGCAGACTGAATATCCTTACAGTGCTGCACATGCATCCCTTACCTGTCCCGGGTCGGCGACTGCCTCGTTCGTCGTGCCCGTGTTCACCTCACTCGATTGCGTTGTCTCGGTCATTGAGGGAATTTTCTGGAAATTAAATTCTAAAATTTAAAAATTTTCCATAATTATTTAAATAAATAAATTATTTAAATAATTTAGCACTTTTCGGGATTTCTTACAGATTCCCGAAATTCTCAGGTTTTCGAATTCTCGGGATCTCCCGTAATTTTCGAAATTCTCGAATCCCGAAAATTTCTCTTTTTTCTCTTTTCTTTTCTTTCTTTCTTTTCTTTTCTTTTCTTTTCTTTTTCTTTTTCCTTTTTCTTTTTTTCATTACATATATATAATATATAATTCTATTAATATAATTATATATATACTTTCCATATTGAATATATATAAAATTATATATATCCATATACTTTAATGTACAATAATATATATATTTCTCATATATATACTTTTATAAAAAAAATAATATAATATATATATATTTCATATGTATATATATACACTTATATATTTATTTCTATGTACAAAAATATATTTTTATAATGTACACATGTATTCATTTAATAAAATATAGTATATATTCTTTTAATAATATATACCATATTTCATATATACACATGTATTTATAAAAACATATAGAATATATTTAAAAATATATTTATATAATAAAATTATATAAATATATAGATATTCGCATTTTTATTCATTACATTTTGGATTTTCTTAATATCCAATTTATTTATACCTATTTTCATTTCTTATTTAATTTGGATTTCAATTATCCAAATTAAATTTCCTTTCTCCATTATTTTCCATAATTTCAACATTATTCTTATTTCCAATTCAATTTTCTTTTACTCGAATTTCTCAATTTGCCACTTCGTCAATTCTCGGGATTTTCACAAATATTCTGTTCTCTTAAATAAATTCATTTATTTTCTTTAACTTATTTATTTGTTTTCATATTAAATTTACAAATATTTAATATTAAATTTAGAAAATTAGCGGTTATCACATCTTCTCAACCAATCGGAGATCTGCATCTTCATCCATATAATGCTTGGTACGTTGCCATGCCAGTACTAGCATGGTAATTGTTGTTATAGGCAAACTCAACTAATGGCAAGTGAATGTCCCAAGAGCCTTTAAAGTGAAGTGTATAGGCTCTCAACATGTCCTCAAGAGTCTAGATAGATCTCTCAAACTGACCATCAGTTTGTGGATGGGAAGCTGTATTGAAGTTCAATTCAGTTCCCAAAGCTTCTCGAAATTTCTCCAAAAAATAGGACATAAAACGAGAATCTTTGTTCGAAGTAATGCTCTCTAGAGCACCATGCAATCTAACAATTTCTCTAATGTATTGATATGAATCTCAACGAAAAAAGATGAGGTTCAATGAAAAACACGAATAACACTCAAAGGAACAAACAAGAAGTTAAAAAAACGCAGCAAAGTAAAACAAAGAATTAGAGATAAACCAAGACCCGTTGTGTAGAAACACAAGAACCTATTTTATTGGACCAAGACCCGTTGCTTAGAAAAAGCAAGAACCTATGGTATGAATTGGTGGAAGGTAGAAGAACGCTGCAAGGAAGCCCTTGATAAGTTCTAGAGTTCTCCAGAGAACCAAAGAGAAGAAGTTTCTCAATTTTATAACTCAAATCAATTGTGTTCTGCCCAAAGGGTTACATAGCTATTTATAGGCAAATAACAAACTTGCAGCACAAGTAATAGGAATCTTACTTTCCTAACTTGCAAAACAGGAAATAGCAAACTTGTAGAACAAGTAATAAGAATCCTACTTTCCTAACTTGTAGAACAAGAAATAAAAATCCTACAATACCTATTAAATAAAAAGGAATTAGGCTTAAATTAAATTAAGACAATGTTCAACCTAATAATACATAACTAAATCAAATAATTAAAGCATTTAGCCTAATTGCACTAGGCCTAATTTATGCATCCGACCCAATTGCATTTTAGCCAAATACTTGTAAATCTTCAAGAAGGTTGAACTTGAGCTTGGATCATGTTGTAGAAGACTTTGTCATCCTCCATGCTCAAACTTTGATGGGCATTCTCTTTAGCAATATTAATGAAACTAGCCAAGACTTCTTGAATTATCTTTGTTTTAACTCTTGTCATTAGACCTCCATGGATGCTCAAAGGATCACGATCATCACGAACATGACTTGGGCTTTGTGAGCTTGATGGGCCTCCATTATTCCCCCTCTCCTCGAAAGGATTTGTCCTCAAATCAGAATCACCTATATCAATATTAAAGGGAGAAAGATCAGAAACATTAAATGTCGCACTAACATTATACTCACTTGGAAGATCCAACTTATAAGCATTGTCATTGATCTTCTCAATCACTTGGAATGGTCCATCTTCTCGAGCTTGCAACTTGGAGCGACGTTGAGCAGGAAATCTCTCTTTATGCATATGTACCCAAACCCAATCACCGGTTCAAAGACAACTTTCTTGCAATGTTTGTTGGCTTGAGTAGCATATTGCTCAGTCCTCTTCTCAAGGTTTTGACATACCTTCTCATGCAATTGCTTAACAAATTCAGCTTTCTTTTCCCCATCCAAACTAGCTCTCTCTTCAATAGGTAGTGGTAAAATATCCAACAGAGTGAGTGGATTAAAATCATAAACAACTTCAAATGGGGAATAACTAGTAGTAGAATGCACACTTCTATTGTAAGCAAACTCCACATGAGGCAAACAATCTTCCCAATTCTTTAAGATCTTTTGAATAATGGACCTCAACAAGGTAGACAAAGTACGATTGACTACCTCAGTTTGACCATCAGTTTGTGGATGACAAGTAGTTGAAAATAACAGCTTTGTTCCTAATTTTCCCCATAATGTTTTCCAAAAGTAGCTGAGGAACTTCACATCATGGTCCTCGAAATACCATGTAGACGAACAATTTTCTTTAAGAATAAATCAGCAATGTTGCTTGCATCATCAGTCTTATGACAAGTAATGAAATGAGCCATTTTAGAGAACCGTCAACAATAACAAAAATAGAATCTCTACCTCTCTTTGTTCTTGGTAAACCCAAACAAAGTCCAAAGAAATGTCAGTCTAAGGAGTAGTTGGAATAGGCAATGGAGTATAAAGACCATGATTCATAACTCTAGGCTTAGCTTGTTTACAAGTGACACATCTTTCACACATAATCTATTTTCTCTAAATAAGAAACTATCATGCCTAAAAAACTTTCCAAAACTAGTTTTCTCACATGCATTGAACACATTTTCAAAATCTTCATCAATAGCATACAAGTCTTTAATATACTCAAATCTAAGTAGTTTAGCATTAAGAGTAGTGATTAGAGTATACCTTCGAGATAATGTATCATTTACCTTGTTTATATTTGATCACATATGTGAATGTCTCAGTGAACTCCATCCACTTGGCATGACGCTTGTTCAACTTGCTTTGTCCCTTCAAGTGCTTTAAGGACTCATGATCAATGTGGATGACGAATTCCTTAGGCCATAAATAATGTTGTCATGTTTCCAAGGCCCTCACTAATGCATACATCTCTTTATTGTATGTGAGATAGTTAAGGGTAGCTCCACTTAACTTCTCACTAAAGAATGAAATGGGGTGCTTCTCCTGCATTAAAATGACTTCGATACCTATGCTTGAAGCATCACACTCAATCTCGATTGTTTTCACTTTTTGCTTAGCCTCGGCTCTCTATTTTTTCCTCACTCTCTTTTTATCTTAATTGATCCTCATCTTTCACTAGCACACTAAAAGCTTGACAACCTACACATACCTTTCCATCTATAGGAAATTCCATACTATCCTCATCATCTTCTAATGGGAGCATAGAATCATCATTGGATTCTTCTCCATAGTTGCTATCCAACTTATTATTACCAACATTACCACATGCATGAGAAGTATTACCTTGGTTTACCTTAGTTAGGGCAATGTAATCTTGCTCCACCTTATCATATTTACCCAACTTCAACTCTATTCTCAAAAGTTGTTGTTGCATGGCTTGGAATATGAACTCAATCTTACTCAAATCAAGCTTTTCACTATTAGAAAACATTATTGTAACCTGTAAGAAATGTTAGTAAAAGAAAAGGACCTCACAAGTATGACCTCTTGTGTTTACACTCAATACATTTAAGAATGTAACACTTAGACTTGTGTTTCACACAATTTTAGTATGGCTTTTTTAACTAATGTTACTCATACACTCTTGCCTTTTTCCCTCGCACAACTTTTCTCGAGGTTCTTTATTGAACTCAAGAATCAATCAAAAATCAACTTATGGAATCCAACTATCAATCAAAATGAGCGTAGATTTTAATCAAGGGAAAACAAATTAATGAAGACTCAATAAGACTTAGCAAGGCTCAAATAAGACCCATGAAGACTTCGATGAATCTAAACGTTGAAGGAAATATGGGTGTTTTGAGGTGTTTGGTTAGGGTTAGGTTTAGCCAAAGGTAGAGTAATTTGGTCTTTTTAGGTGGTAGGGTCAAAAGGTAATATTGGGAAGTAGGGGTAAAAAAGTAAATAGAAATTTTCAGATTTAGGCAAAAAAAATCTCAAAGCTCAAGAAAGAATAACTACCTCAAGATTTTGATGAAGCACACCTCCACAGATTGCCTTTGATGTTGCACTTGCTACATAAGATATAACAAATCACCTCTTGAATTGATTTTCTTTTTTCTTTCCTTTCTTCTCTTTTTTTTTCTTTCCTTTCTTCTCTTCTCTTTTCTTTTTTTTTTCCTTTTTTTCTTTTTTTTTACGTTTTTTTACTAAAGTAAACGAACAATGAAAAAAAATAAAAAGTCTAAGTGACAAGAAGAGTTTTACTTAGAGAGCAAGGCAACTTTGAGAAAACAAGCTAGTTTTGGTAATAGCTTACGTGGCAAGAAACGAGAAGGAATGGTGGCATGTAAAACAAGACAGTGTTTATGTGAAAGTAGAGCTTTTGAGGGTTTCTTACTGAGCAAGAAAACTTTTGGGGTTGAGGTTACTTGGAGAACAAGTTAGGATTTACTTGGTGGCTAAGTAAACGTAGGCTATTTTAATGAAGACAATAGGTTTGAGGAACAAACAATATTTGTGTTGACTTGGAAGAGGATTCAAGATCAAACTTTGATCAAGACAAGAAGACCCAAAAAAATACAAGAACGTAATAAAACAAGACTCCCATAAATTAAACCTAAGCTCTGATACCAAATGATATGAATCTCGCCGAAAGAAGAGGAGTTTCAATGAATAACATGAAGAACACTCAAAGAAAAAAAAGAACAAGTTAAAAAAATGCAACAAAGTAAAACAAAGAATTAGAAATAAAACGAAAACCCGTTGTGTATAAACACAAGAACTTATGGTATTGGACCAAAACTTGTTGCTTAAAAAAGCAAGAACCTATGGTATGAATTGGTGGAAGGTAGAAGAATACCACAAGGAAGACCTTGATAAGTTTAAGAGTTCTCAAGAGAACCAAAGAGAAGAAATTTCTCAATTTTATAGCTTAAATCAATTGTGTTCTACCCAAAGGGTTACATAGCTATTTATAGGCAAATAGCAAACTTGCAGCATAAGTAATACGAATCCTACTTTCTTAACTCACAGAACAGGAAATAACAAACTTGCAGAACAAGTAATAGGAATCCTACTTTCCTAACTTGCAGAACAAGAAATAGAAATCCTACAATGCCTATTAAATTAAGACAATGTTCAGCCCAGTAATACTAACTAAATAAACTAAGTATAGCCTTTGGCCCAATTGTATTAGGCCCAATTTATGCATCGGGCCCAATTGCATTTCAGCCCAATACTTGTAAATCTTCAAGAAGGTTGAACTTGAGCATGGATCATGCTGTAGAAGACTTTGTCATCCTCCATGCTCAAACTTTGTTGGGCTTTCTCTCTAGCAATATTAATGAAACCAGCCAAGACTTGTTGCATTATCTTTGTTTTAGCTCTTGTCATTGGACCTACATGGATGCTCAAAGGATTACGATTATCACGAACATGACTTGGGCTTTGTGAGCTTGATGGGCCTCCATCACGTATAAATCTGACAAAGTGCTAAGAGAATCAGTAGCATTAATGGCTAGGAAGTGCTTTGATTTAGTGAGTCTATCCACAACAACCCATATGGCATCAAGCTTTATACTAGTTGTCAGAAGAGCCATTATGAAGTCCATAACAATATGCTCCTATTTCCATGATGAAATTGGTAGAGGCCAAGGCAACCTTGTAGGCTTTTGATGCTTTACCTTAACCTGTTGACAAACTAGACACCTTACTACAACTCAACAATATCTTTCTTCATACCAGCCCAATAGCATACACTATGTAGATTCATGTACATCATCATACTGCCCGACTGCATAGTGTACTTAGAGCTGTGAGCTTCCTTAAGTATCAATCCTTTTAGAACTAGATCATTTGGAATGCAAATTTGGCCCTTGTATCTCAACAGTCTGTCACTATTAACACCATAATCGAAATCAAAATTTTGCCTTTGTTCATTTTCATAGACAATCTGTACTAACCTCGGATACTCCTTCTATGGTTGTCTAATTCGATTTATCACATTCGCCTCAATTCTCATACTAGATAACATACAACCTTCCGCCGAAGGTTCCATATTCAAATTCAATTATGCAAACTGTCGTAACAAACTCCACTCTTTTAACATCATTACCAAAACCATAACCAAACTCTTTCTACTCACTGCATTGCCACCACATTCGCCTTTCTTGGATTGTACAAAATCTAGCAATTGTAGTCTTTACGTAATTGCATCCACTGGCGTTGGTGCATGTTCAAGACTTTATGAGAAAAGAGATATTTCAGACTTTTGTGATCGATAAAAATCTAAAATGACTCACCGTAACGGTAGTGGCACCAGATTTTGAAGGCAAACACAACTGCAACTAATTCTAGGTCATGCATCGGATAGTTCTTCTCATGGTTTTTTAACTATCGGGAGCCATAAGCTACTATCTTGCCATGTTACAAAATAACACAACCTAGACCTTGATGTGAAGCGTTACTATACATGGCTAAACCTTTGAAACCACTGGGAATGGTAAGGATCGGTGTAGATGTTAACGGTTGGTTCAATTTCCAAAAACTATTCTCACAACTTCACTCCATTAAAAATTCACTCCCTTGCAAGTGAGGTGAGTCAACAATGCTACAACTTTGGAGAATCCTTTAATGAGTCTCCGATAGTATCTGGCTAGCCCTAAAAAGTAGTAGATCTCTGTCACAGTCTTAGTTTTTTCCCATTTTGTAATAGCTTCAATCTTGGACGGATCAATAGAAACCCTCTCTTTGGATACAATGTGGTCTAAAAAAGCAATCTAATTGAGCCAAAATTCACACTTACTAAGCTTGTAATAGCTTCACTCTTCTCCCAAAGAATTTGTAGGATTGTACGCAGATGTTGCTCATGCTCCTCATGTGAGCGGGAGTAAATTGGAATATCGTTGATGAAGACTATGACGAACTAGTTCAAATAAGGTCTAAACACCTCATTCATTACCTCATGAAGGCTGCGAGTGCATTGGTTAAATCGAACGACATAACAAGAAACTCATAATCTTGTATCGAGTTCTAAAAGCTATTTTCGGTAGATATTCCCCTCAATCTTCAATTGCTACTACTCGGACCTCAAATCTATCTTGGAGAAGACTTGAGCACCCATAAGCTGATCAAACAAGTCATCGATATGTGGAAGTGGGTCCTTGTTCTTGACAGTGGCCTTATTTAGCTGTTGGTAGTCAATACATAATCTCAAACTACCATCTTTCTTTCGGACAAACAAAACTGGAGCACCCTAAAGGTATACAATCGAGCATATGAACCTTTTATCCAATAATTCTTGCATCTGTTTCTTCATTTCCTGTAATTCGAACAATGCCATCCTATATGGAAGTTTCGAGATAGGCTGAATACCCAGCATTAGGTCAATGGTAAACTCACTCTCTTGTTCGGGAGGTTACCTGGGTGATCATCTAAAAATACATTAGAAAAGTCATGAACAACAGGGATGTCTTTCATTTCCAGTCGATTCCTTTGGGCATCTTCCATGAATGCCAAATAGCCTTCACAAAGTAAATCATACATTTCAAATTTTCAAATCATTTAAACACAAATTGCAAACTCATTTCTGATTATCAAAAGATATTACAAATGGTTTAGGCAGTGAGAATGAGACAACTTCCTTGTAGCAGTCTAACTTAGCATGGTGTTTAGATAACTAGTCCATGCCAAAAATTACATCAAAATCAAACATATTCAAAAGGATCAAATATGCTATAAGGTGCTTGTCTCCTACATTTACCTTACAGGCCTTGTACACAATATCAATCATTTGGGATTCCTTAAGCAATGTGCTAACATGTAACAGGTAGGTCCTTAAGGATACAAGTATTGGGCCAAAATGCAATTAGGCTGGATGCATATTTTATTTAGTTAAGTATTATTGGGTTGAACATTATCTTAATTTAATTTAAGCCGAATTCCTTTTTAAATAATAGATTTTGTAGGATTTCTATTTCTTGTTCTGCAAGTTAGGAGAGTAGGATTCCTATTGCTTGTTTTGCAAGTTTGCTATTTCTTATTTTGCAAGTTAGGAAAGTAGGATTCTGATTACTTGTGCTGCAAGTTTACTATTTGCCTATAAATAGTTATGTAACCCTTTGGGGAGAACACAATTGATTTTAGTAATAAAATTGAGAGACTTCTTCTCTTTGGTTCTCTTGAGAACTCTTGAACTTATCAAGGTCTTCCTTGTGGCGTTCTTCTACCTTCCACCAATAGATACCATAGGTTCTTGCTTTTCCAAGCAACGGGTCTTGGTCCAATACTATAGGTTCTTGTGTTTCTACACAACGGGTCTTGGTTTTACTTCTAATTTTTGTTTTCCTTTGCTGCGTTTTTAACTTGTTATTATTTTTCTTCAAGTGTTCTTCGTCTTCTTCATTGAACCTCATCTTCTTTCGGTGAGTTCCATATCAGGCTCTACCTATGGCCATAGATCCAAACTTTAACCAATTTTATTGATCGAGTGAAATCGGGAATTGTCTGATATATATTGGACAAGCCTAAGTGCTTTTGAGACTGTTCTCGAAGAAGCGAGTTCAAAGTTTCTCTAAGGAAACTTAGTTACCTACCAATATCAAGGTTATAACTCCTAGATGATACCATGGTAGCCCGAGCTCAAACAAAATAGTTTTCTAAGAGTTTCCAAAGATTTAGTTTACAAATCATTTTTGAACAATTTAATTTTAAAAGTAAAAACAACATTTAAAAACACTTGTACCATTTAAAACAAGAAGAAAGTATCAACTTTAGTAAATTACAACAATTATAAATAAGTACTTCAAAATCATGAAATTTCTTGAAATGCCATATTAAAGGAAATTGTATAGCTTTTATTTAAATAGGACAATAGCCTTAAAAACATGAAACACTCAAAAGTTGAAAACTAAGAGATTTGGAACTATGACCGAATGGCCATGGAGATTCCAAATGGATTTTTTTGAATAGCTTAGCAACATAGTTTCCATAGAACATTAATCGAAAATATTTTGTACAAACTTCAAAATTCAAATTTTCTAACTCTCAATGTAGTCAATCATGTTACAAAATCTTTAAATGCAACCCAATACTATTATAAAGTCTACTTACCGTCCGAGTGAACAAACCGAAAGCTTCCAAACTGATTTCCAATCCCTCACCCAGCTCAAGCGTAGTAAAGGTCCACTACACAACACGTTGCAAAATCACTAGTGATTCACATCGAAAGCTTAGTGTCAAACAGCAAATGCATTTTTAAAGTCATTCCCTTAGCAAGTGCTTAAACAACTTAAGGTGCTGCTAGGATGATATTTTATTAATTTTATATATGCTAATATATTTAATTTATTGATGTTTTATGCCTAAAAGAGCTTACTAATGTTTATTAAATATTTTAGGTGTTAAATATCAAAGTTGGAATTAAAAGAAGCTAAAAAGAGCAAAGTGCAGTATTTTCTATCCAGCTAGAAAGATTGACATTGTTGACCAACTCAATGACCTGATCTCAAGAAGTGGCCTCATGGAAGTTGTAGAGGACTTCTCAAGGTTTCCGAAATGTACAAGATCGTGAAAATCGGAGTTCGTTTAATGGGTCAAACATCTGGACGAAATCAGTACGAAAATCTAGGTAGAAATAACAAGATTGAAAAGAAATTCCAACAAAGCAAGTTCAAGACAAGATTTTGTTGAGACATGTTAATTTCTTAATTTTATTATCTTAGATATGTAATTAATTAATAAAAGTAGGCCTTAGGAATTTTACTTAGAAAATAATTGTAAAAAGATGATTAGATAAAGGTAAGAGTTTGACTAGTCAAATTACTTGTTTTCCAAGTTGTGAAATCCACAATTTCCTTTAAACTTTCCATATTTATATAGTATTCCAAGCGAGAATGATTGGATAAATTATATTAAGAAGTTGCATTGTGTATTATAGGTAAAGGAGAAAAATACCAAGTGGGCCCCATAAGATAATCTATAATCCAAACGGATCTCAAACTGGCAAAATGTTAATCTTGGACTCAAAATACCTAAGTGGTAAGAAGACAACTTCCTAAAATTCCTTTGTTTAAGCATACTTAGGTTTATATGAAACAAATTTTGAAATGACGATTTTGTCCATAGGCTTGAAGAATTTTTTAAATAACAGTCAATATAGTTTGACTTTTGACCAATAGACTGGCATAGATGAATCATCAGGTGAAGATGTCTTAGACTATTCCAAGCCATGGACTGAATCTCTTGAAAATGTCGAAAATTAAGTGATCATGCCGTTAAGGGCATTTTAGTCATTTCACCCCTATTACCGCCCTACTTATATCTTTAAGGTCAAAGAATTGACTTCTATATTATTATAAGATTATGATTATGTGAAAATAAATATAAAAATCTTAATATATTAAAGTGATATGTGGGACATGGAAGGAATAAAACCAATTTATAAATCGTCAAACGGTCAATGGTCAAAGATGATGTTTAAATGGTTAAATATAACTTAAATGAGATTTTTGTCATCTTCACCACTTAGAGGGCTGGCTACCATAGATACTCTCTCTCAAAATTCTACAAGTTTCCTTTACACTTACCTTGACAAACACCCATATCCTTTCATTGAATCACTAAGCTTCTTTAACGAAAGTTGTTCCTCATCTCTAGCTCTAGCTATACCTGTAATTTGGAGGGCTGAATCAAAGGCTTTGGGATTATCTTGTTGCTGTTATTTTTGGTTACTAATAAAGGTAAGAGTAGAAGTTGTTTCTTTCAATTCTATTTAAGGTTTGAAGTTGTGTTAAGTTGGTATAACATGTTTATAGCTTTAAAATGAAATAAGATCAATTGTAGAGGTTTCTTAAGGGTTTGGTCAAAAGAGGGTTTGTGCTATTTGAAGGTTGTAGGATGAAGTTTGGGTGTTAAAAGAAGCATTGAAAGGTTTGATCTAAGTGGGGGTTTGATTTGTTAATGGTTACTATGGTTTTGCAGCTTTGAAGAAGTGCAGGGAAAATTGTTAGTGTAACAAGCTACTGCGTTATTGAGTTATCTGAGGTAAGGAAAATATGTAAAAGACGTAGGGAGACTATGTCTACGTGTGGTTGAATGTTTGGGTATCAAATGAAATTGTTTTATAAGTGCAGGGGTTTGAATCTCAGTTTTACTCCTAGTTTTGATTTGAACTAGGGGCAATCGACTGCCTTAAATAGCAACTAATTGCCCAGAAACAGCTGTGACATACTTATTTTCGAAACCGACTTAAAGCAGTCAACTACCCTATATAGCAGTCGACTACCATTTTTCTAAAAGATTTTGTTTGTGCACTAGTCTACTGCCATAGAGCCAGCCAACTGCATTTTCTCAGAAAACATTTTGTTTGGGCACCAGTCAACTACCCTACTTGCATCCGAATTTTCAAATATTTTAAATTTAGAAAAATAAATTTATTAAATTTATGTCATAGTAGTCAACTGCCCTAAAAGAGCAGTCAACTACTCCTTTTGAAAAAAGTGGTCTAAGCCTATTTTGTAAAAATGTATTTCGATTTCCATTAAGGTATTTCAAAAAGTAATAATTTGATAATAAATGTTTTGAGATTGTTGACTCTTTTGGTGATCATGCATACTTATGTGCTTATTATTTTGTATTTGGCTATGGGACCTTAGTCAAGTCCTCAGCACCATAGTTGTCACCTGACTAGTGTTCATTGTGGACTATCGACGATGGCCATTTGTCTCTTATATGTGTTTGGCTTAGGGGAGGAGCCCTAGCCCATACATGAGTACGCCACTTTATATGTGCATCCCTTACGGGATTTATTTGGTGCATGATTCTATTAGGTGTTAACCGTCTCTTCAAATTATTGGAAGTTTAATTGCATATTTGATTTCAAATGATTTGATGCATATGCAAGTATTTGATTTACTTGAATATATGCAAGTGATTTATAAGATTTGATTCTATGTTTACATGGTATTTGATGAAACTCATATTTTATTTGGTATCTGTTTTATAACGATCCCAACTTATACTTATGAATATATGATAAATCCCTATGGCCGAAGGTAGGACCCAGGACATGTAAGGTGCTATAAAGCATCCTTCCATACTCACCTGGCAATCCTTATCAGCTATAGCAATTCCTTCCTTTTGAACTATTAGTGCTATTAAGGAATCCTACATGACATGATAGAGCCAAGTAGGAACCTACATATAGTGCCATAGTACACACTTTTATATATCTTTCTTACTGAGTGTAAACTCACTCCATTATTTTTCCACCTAGACTATTTACAGTGATTTTTCGCTCTGGCTAGAGGAGCTTACATTTTGGATTGTACAGTAATCCTTCGAGGCACGCTTCCAATTCCTTGAAGGTATATTCATTTTGTTATGTATTTTAGACTATGGTACAATACTGTGATGTATATTAGACCATGTTGGGGATATAAAACTGTTAAAGGAATTAGTATATATGTAAATGGAAGTGTAAACTCATTGGTGTAGCGAGACATGTATAGGTATAAGAAATACTTTTCAGTTGAAATTGATATCACAACGTTAAGAGATGAAATATAAAGTATAAAAAGAGAGAAAGATGACCCAACAAATAGCCTAACCAATCTTAAGTGAAAGAAAAAGTTAGTTGGTATTTGAATTAAAAGAAGACGTTACACAAGTAAACTTTTATCTTAATCTCACATTGCTCAGGAAAGTCTTTTAAACTCTTCCTTAGGCCTATAAAAAGAGCACATGGCTCTCATAAAACAACATCCCTCACATCTCTCTTCCCTCTTTTAGTCTTGTAGGATTTTCTTTAGGATTGTTAATAAAAATTTTATTTTTCTTTATTTTTAATTAGTTACTGATTTTTATATTAAATTTAGCAAAAATATTTTATTCTTCTTGTCTTTCTTATTCTTTCTGATTTCTTATTATTGTTTTATAAAATTATTTTCTTTTTATTTTTTTAACGATTTCTTTCTTGGATTTTTTTGACTTTGCAATTTCTTGTTTTATTTTTAATTATTGTTTTTTTTTGAATCTTATTAGATCATACTCTTGATTATAGATTTTTTTGTTTGATATTATTAAAGATTGGTAGTTTAATTATTTATTGCATGATAATTGTCTTCTTTATAATATTAAACTTGAATTTTATGATCTTGAATATGACTAGTGAGTAGTTTTCTTATAGAATTTTATGATCATACGAACAATCATATTTAATCATGAACTCACATAAATTATTTAAAAAGCATTCACTTTAATAATAATAACAATCAAAATACTTTCAACTTTCTTATAAAATTTTGTTTTAGTTTAGAATCAATCCTTAAAAGAAAGAAAATATATCATGATCTAAAACTCTTAAAATTTTGACTTTTTTTTTTAATTTCCACTTCCTAAAAAACTCTATAGACTCTAAACTATTATTTCCCCTACACTTAAATCTTACTTTGTCCTCAAAGTAAGTCTAGCATGCAAAGAAGAACAATAAAGACTCAAAAATTAAATGCTAATACAAGTAAGAAAAGAAATACTCCCTCGTTTTTACACCCTTGGGTTGCATCCCAAGTAGCACTTTTGTTTAATGTCATTAGCTCGACATTGTCACCTTCCATCATCCAATCCCAGATCTCAATTTTTTTATCAATTTCTCGAGTTCCTCCTTCTCGAGATTTTTGCTCGTGGCTATTTCTAGCTCAACTTTAAGAACTTGCTTTTCATCACCTTTTAATTTCCTCTTGGAAGTGCATAGTTCCCTTAAAAACTTGGCATCGCAAGGCACTTGATCATTAATTTCATCAAGGAGAGGAATGTTGACTTCCATTCTCCTAAATGTCTTCAATGTCTCTTTGTCCTACTCTTTGTTTGTAGCTCTTGCAAACCTACTAGGAAAAGAAGGAAGGTAAGTAGAAGCATTAAAAGGAATTTGTTTATACTTACCTCAGCTTTGGATTCCTTAATTTCAACATCCTCATAGTGCTTTATAAAGTTGTTGAAATTCTTTCTCCTTTTTACATTATGCATGTCGACAACTCCTTCTTTAATATTGAAATCGGTTTCATCCTCCCTTTCTATAAAGTTGTCGACATCTTCATGTGCACTTTGCTTGGATTCAATTTCCCTTTCACTTTTCATGGTGATGTTAGTAACATTATCTCTTGGATTCTCCACAGGTTAAGAGGTCATAGCTTCAATGTTACTTAAGGAATTCATTATTTGACTCACATGGTGCTTAATATTCTTAATATAAACATTAGTCTCTTGTGAAAATTGTAAAGTATTAATTTCAAGAGTCTTAACAGTACTTTAAGAGACATACTAGAGTTTTGAGGTAGAGCTTGATATGTATCTTGAAAGGGTGCATTGTAAACCTCATATTGATTCCCATAACTAAAATTAGAATGATCCCACTATCCTTGATTATAGGTATCATAGTGTGGTTCATAATTATAGTATGGGTCATAAGCTTGCTCCATGGAGTCCTCTTACTTCTCGTCTTGGGTGGTAGTGATGGTGGATGTTGTGGTGTTTGTGGCACCACACTTTGGGTTGCCTGTATGTAGTCCCTAATCTTTTGAAGTTTGTGACTAGAATGTTCGTCAGACAAGCATTCCCTAAAAAAGAAAAGAAAAGGAAAAGAAAAAAAACTAGACTTTAAATTAAAATAATTAAACAAATTTCAGTCCCTAGCAACTGCGTCAAAATTTGATGAGTGTTGTTATCACTAAAAAAAAAAGATTTCCTAACTCTACTATGTAGATAGCAGAGCAAGGGTCAAACCCATAGAGACTGAATTATTTAAGTTAATTATTAAATTAAAAATCTAATTTTAAGGTTTAGGGAAAGAAGAAGACAATTTGGGGCTTTAAAAATTTTTGAGGTTTTGTAAGCTATGTCTAAAATAGAGAAAGCAAGGATTATTAAACATCAAAATCCAAGTATAATTAATTGCCTTGTAACTTAAGCTTTTTTATATTTGTTTTTTGTTATTTAATAATCCTTGCTTTCTCTATTTTAGAAATGGCTTACAAAACCCCAAAACCCCAAAAAATTTTAAAGCTCCAAATTTTCTTCTTTCCTAAACCCTAAAATTAGATTTTAATTTAATAATTAAATTAAATAATTAAGTCTCTATGGGTTCGACCCTTGCTCTGCTATCTACATAGTAGAGTTAGGAAATTTTATTTTTAGTGACTGATGACACTCATCAAGTGCAAATGTATTGTTTGAATGCCTTTAAATCTCACGGACAGCTTTAGTAGTGTTTCTAACATTCTCACATACATTCTTCTAAATTCCAACATTAATCGGGTAAAGATCCTAGATGTGTAAATACCATTGATAGGATGATATTTTGTGAATTTTATATGTGGCAATATATTTTTTTTATTGATGTTTTATGCCTAAAAGAGCTTACTAATGTTTATTTTATGTTTTAGGTATTAAATATCAAAGTTAGAATAAAAAGAAGCTAAAAAGAGCAAACTGCAGTATTTTCTGTCCAGCTTGAAAGATTGACATTTTTGACCAATTTAACGACCTGATCTCAAGAAGTGGCCTTCATGGAAGTTGTAGAGGACTTCTCAAGGTTTCCAGAATGTCCAATATCGCAAAATTTGGAGTTCATTTGGTGGGTCAAACGTCTGGACAAAATCAGTACGAAATTCTGGGCAGAAAAACGAGATTGAGAAGAAATTCCAACAAAGCAAGTTCAAGACCAGATTTTGTTGAGAGAAGATAGTTTCTTAATTTTATTTTGTCTTAGATCTGTAATTAATTAATAAAAATAGGCCTTAGGAATTTTACTTAGAAAATAATTGTAAAAAGATGATGAGATAAAGGTAAGAGTTTGACTAGTCAAATTACTTGTTTTCCAAGTAAACTCTTATCTGAATCCCACATTGCTTAGGAAAGTCTTTTAAACTCTTCCTTAGGCCTATATAAAGAGCACAAGGCTCTCATAAAAAAAAATCCCTCACATCCCTCTCTTCCCTCTTCTCTTTTAGTCTTGTAAGATTTTCTTTAGGGTTTTTAATAAAATTTTATTTTATTTTATTTTTATTATTTTGCTTATTTCTTTATTATTTTTAATTCTGATTTTGTTTTCTTTATTTAAATTAATATTGTTTGTTTGTTCTTGCTTGCTAGTTTATAATCTTGATTATTAATTCTGATTTTATATTATTAAAGATTGCTTCTTTGATTGTTTCTTGCATGATATTTGTAATCTTTATAATATTAAACTTGAATTTTATGATCTTGAATATGTTTAGTGAGTAGTTTTCTTATTCAGTTATGAGGTAAATTGATTATTCTTTGGAAAACCATGTTGTGAGATTCTTGAACCTATTATATAATTGTTGATTAAGTATCCAAGATTCTCTGAGCACATTATAATGATTGTTTGTTTGATTAGATAGGGTGCACACTATTTAGTTAAACTAAATAATCTACCGCCAGATTAAAAACATAAGTCCGTAATTGCTTGTGGGGTTAATCACTAGGGATGGAAGAGAATTAAGGTTTAGATTAAATAAACCGAGCTTATGTGTTTGTTATCTAATGTCAACCCATATCTTTCTTGTTGTTAATGCTGCTACAACTTATATCTAGAGAGCTTGTTCTAGGTAGGTTAAGTAGTTAGAGATTAGTTAAAGAGCTTGTTTTAACTAACGACTCAGTAAGGAAAGATGGTGTAACAGAGCTTGTTGTTATGCTACGATTGACTATTTAATTGACAGTCATATTTTGTAATCAATGATCAACATCAAAATCCAAGAATGATTGATTGCCTCATAACTGAAGCTTTTTGCTATTTGTTTTTTTTTATATTTAATAATTCTTGTTTTCTTTATTTTAGACATAACTTACAAAACCCCCCAGATTTTCTTCTTCTTTCCCCAAATCCTGAAATTAGATTTTTAATTTAATAATTAATTTAAATAATTCAGTCTCTGTGGGTTCGACCCTTGCTCCGCTATCTACATTGTAGAGTTAGGAAATTTTATTTTTAGTGACTGACGACACTCATCAAATTTTGGCGCCGTTGCTGGGGACTGAAATTTGTTTAAGTTAATTATTTTAATTTTAAGTCTAATTTTTTTTTCTTTTTCAGGGATTGCTTGTCTGAGAAGGATTCTAGTCACAAACTTCAAAAGATTAGGGAGTACATACAAGCAACCCAAAGCGCAGTGCCACAAACACCACAACATCCACCATCACTACCACCTAAGACAAGAAGAGGACTCCATGGAGCAAGCTTATGAACCACACTATGATTATGACCCATACTATAATTATGAACCACACTATGATACTTACTATCAAGGATGGTGGGATCATTCTAATTTTAGTTATGGGAATCAATATGAGGTTTACAATGCACCATTCCAAGATACATATCAAGCTCCATCTCAAGACTCAGGTATGCCTCCACCTCAAGAATCAGGTATGTCTCTTGAAGATATTGTTAAGACTCTTGAGATTAAAACTTTACAATTGTCACAAGAGGCTGATGTTTATATTAAGAATATTGATCACCATGTGAGTCAAATAATGAATTCTTTAAGTAACATTGAAGCTATGACCTCTCAACTGGTGGAGAATCCAAGAGATAATGTTACTAACATCACCTTGAAAAGTGAAAGGGCAATTGAATCCAAGGAAAGTGCACATGAAGATGTCGACAACTTTATAGAAAGGGAGGATGAATCCAATTTCTATATTAAAGGTGGAGTTGTTGACATGCACAATAAAAGGGAGAGAGAATTTCGACAACTTTATAAAGCACTATGAGGATATTGAAATCAAGGAATTCAAAGCTGAGGTAAGTGATAAACAAATTCCTTTTAATGCTTTTACTTACCCTCCTCCTTTTCCTGGTAGGTTTGCAAGAGCTACAAATGAAGAGCAAGACAAGGAGACCTTGAAGACATTTAGGAAAATGGAAGTTAATATTCCTCTCCTTGATGAAATTAATGATCAAGTGCTTTGTGATGCCAAGTTTTTAAGGGAACTATGCACTTCCAAGAGGAAATTAAAAGGTGATGAAAAGCAAGTTCTTAAAGATGAGTTAGAAATAGCCATGAGCAAAAATCTTGAGAATGAGGAACTCGAGAAACCGATAAAAAAGTTGAGGTCTGGGATTGGATGATGGAAGGTGGAGCAGTCGAGCTAACGACATTAAACAAAAGCGCTACTTGGGAGGCAACCCAAGGATGTAAAACGAGGGAGTATTTCTTCCTTTTCTTGTATTACCATTTAATTTTTGAGTTTTTTATTGTTCTTCTTTGCATGCTAGACTTACTTTGAGGACAAAGTAAGATTTAAGTGTGGGGGGGGATATTGATTTATGAGTCTATAGAGTTTTTTTTTTAGGAACTGGAATTTTTTTTTGAAAAAAAAAAGGGTCAAATTTTTTAGAGTTTTAAAGATCATGATATGTTTTCTTTCTTTTAAGGATTGATTCTAAACTAAAACAAAGTTTTATAGGAAAGTTGAGAGTATTTTGATTGTTATTATCGTTGAAGTGAGTACTTTCTAAAGAATTTATGTGAGTTCATGATTAAATATGATTGCTCATATGATATTGATAATGTGATTAGTTCATTGAAGTTGGTATAAGCAAAGGATAAATAGACAAGAACAAAAAAAACCGTAAAAAAAGAAGAAAAATAGAGGTTGAAAGCTTTAAATTCTACTCCAATATTTTGAGTTACTCGATCTTGTTGATTAAATTCTTGAAGTGACTTAAAATATGAGTATGCAAAGCACTCTAAAAGAGGGCTTACTTGTTGAGTAACCGGGTGTTGGTATCACCAATATTAACATTCGCGTAAAAAGGCAAGTAAGTACTTAGGGAAACCATTATTGAAACCTCAAAAGAAAAAAAAAAGAAAAAAAAAGGAAGAGAAAATAGAAAAAAAAATTCTTGATCTATTGACTTTGTTTGTAGTAATGTAAAATGGATAATTGCAAAGTTGATGTTATATGTTTCAATTGTGTTGATTGTGAATTTTGCATGAATTTATTTAGAAGTATGCATGAATATGAGAAGTAAAGATTAGAATATGATTGACTTGATTATTTGACTCTTGTTGAAGTTATGAGTTAAGAATTGAAAGATTTGAAAATATGTTCATGATCTTAATCTTGTTTTGAGTCTTAATTTTTAATTTTTCAGTCTTATTTTGAATTTTTAGGATTGAGTCTTAAGTAAAAGATTTTGTGGGTATATCTTTTGAAAGCCCTCACGAGACACAACTCGTCCACTAGGGGTGACCTAGGGGTTTAAAGGCTTATTGCATATGCTAAATGCAATCGTGATTCCTACGAAAGTGAGTTAGGATTTTAGGATTTAGTTCTTTAGGAATTAGTTAGCTAAGGTTTGCTAGAGGACTAGCAAAAGCTAAGTGTGGGGGAATTTGATAGGATGATATTTTGTGAATTTTATATGTGGCAATATATTTTTTTTATTGATGTTTTATGCCTAAAAGAGCTTACTAATGTTTATTTTATGTTTTAGGTATTAAATATCAAAGTTAGAATAAAAAGAAGCTAAAAAGAGCAAACTGCAGTATTTTCTGTCCAGCTTGAAAGATTGACATTTTTGACCAATTTAACGACCTGATCTCAAGAAGTGGCCTTCATGGAAGTTGTAGAGGACTTCTCAAGGTTTCCAGAATGTCCAATATCGCAAAATTTGGAGTTCATTTGGTGGGTCAAACGTCTGGACAAAATCAGTACGAAATTCTGGGCAGAAAAACGAGATTGAGAAGAAATTCCAACAAAGCAAGTTCAAGACCAGATTTTGTTGAGAGAAGATAGTTTCTTAATTTTATTTTGTCTTAGATCTGTAATTAATTAATAAAAATAGGCCTTAGGAATTTTACTTAGAAAATAATTGTAAAAAGATGATGAGATAAAGGTAAGAGTTTGACTAGTCAAATTACTTGTTTTCCAAGTAAACTCTTATCTGAATCCCACATTGCTTAGGAAAGTCTTTTAAACTCTTCCTTAGGCCTATATAAAGAGCACAAGGCTCTCATAAAAAAAAATCCCTCACATCCCTCTCTTCCCTCTTCTCTTTTAGTCTTGTAGGATTTTCTTTAGGGTTTTTAATAAAATTTTATTTTATTTTATTTTTATTATTTTGCTTATTTCTTTATTATTTTTAATTCTGATTTTGTTTTCTTTATTTAAATTAATATTGTTTGTTTGTTCTTGCTTGCTAGTTTATAATCTTGATTATTAATTCTGATTTTATATTATTAAAGATTGCTTCTTTGATTGTTTCTTGCATGATATTTGTAATCTTTATAATATTAAACTTGAATTTTATGATCTTGAATATGTTTAGTGAGTAGTTTTCTTATTCAGTTATGAGGTAAATTGATTATTCTTTGGAAAACCATGTTGTGAGATTCTTGAACCTATTATATAATTGTTGATTAAGTATCCAAGATTCTGAGCACATTATAATGATTGTTTGTTTGATTAGATAGGGTGCACACTATTTAGTTAAACTAAATAATCTACCGCCAGATTAAAAACATAAGTCCGTAATTGCTTGTGGGGTTAATCACTAGGGATGGAAGAGAATTAAGGTTTAGATTAAATAAACCGAGCTTATGTGTTTGTTATCTAATGTCAACCCATATCTTTCTTGTTGTTAATGCTGCTACAACTTATATCTAGAGAGCTTGTTCTAGGTAGGTTAAGTAGTTAGAGATTAGTTAAAGAGCTTGTTTTAACTAACGACTCAGTAAGGAAAGATGGTGTAACAGAGCTTGTTGTTATGCTACGGTTGACTATTTAATTGACAGTCATATTTTGTAATCAATGATCAACATCAAAATCCAAGAATGATTGATTGCCTCATAACTGAAGCTTTTTTCTATTTGTTTTTTTTATATTTAATAATTCTTGTTTTCTTTATTTTAGACATAGCTTACAAAACCCCCCAGATTTTCTTCTTCTTTCCCCAAATCCTGAAATTAGATTTTTAATTTAATAATTAATTTAAATAATTCAGTCTCTATGGGTTCGACCCTTGCTCCGCTATCTACATTGTAGAGTTAGGAAATTTTATTTTTGGTGACTGACGACACTCATCAACCATACAAATATGTTTCTAAGTGTTAAGTCTAGCGTAGGCATCACATCCATATAGAGGTGGTTATTGGGCCGGGCTGGCCCAACTCGATTCGGAACCAAATCAGGTCGATCCGACCCAATAACCGAACCGGCATAGTGTCTGTTCGGAACCGGCCCAGCACGACATCATACCGGGCTGGGTCGGTTCTCATTATTTGGAACTGGCTGTGACTTGCCATTTGATGGGCAACGACGTCCATTTTTTTCCTATAAATACCTCTATTCTTCCTTTTATTTTTCTTTACATTTTCTTCTATATTTTCTCTCAAATCTACTATCTACATTCATCTACTCTTATTCCTTCACTCACATACTCTCTCAAATTCACTTAAATTCCCTTATTCCAAATTTATTATATCATCATTTTCCTCTCTAAATTTCGTTTTTCTTTTTATTTTATAATTTTACAAATTTTACTTTTAATTTTCAAGTTTCAATTTACAAATTTCAATATATTATATATATTCTAAATCTATTTTTTTAATTTTTAACATATATTTATTTTCAAAAAAATATAAAAATGTTAAATTTCTTTCATTGTTCATGCTCTATTTCTCGAGCTTTTGGTTCCACTGAAATTCCTAATTTGGGTGACGAATCATTTAATGAAATCGAACCCGATATTCATCCGGAGGAGGAAGGGCTTCCTTTGGCACCATCATTTGGTCGTGGTCGTGGAGGAGGCCATGCTCAAACACAATCATCAGCTGCCACCACTGCTGCTACATCACCAAGACCGAAGTTTAGTAAAAAAAAACAAACAGGGTATGGGAGTATTTCGACATTGTAGCAAAAGAAGGTGAGACGAATAAATATTGTGTTATCTGTAAATTGTGCAAAGGCGTTTACTCTTATAACCCTAGTGGAGGTGGTGCCGGTACAGGTACGTATAAAAGACATTTAATTACCATACATAAAATTAATCCTGATGCTGAAGAAAATGAAATTTTAGAAGGCAAACAATCTCAAATTAATACACATGATGGTGGAAAAAATTTTAATTTTGATAATGTTCAAGCTAGACGTGGTTTAGTTAGATTTGTAGTTAGGACTGAACAACCATTCACAATTTGTGAAAAAGTAAGATATTTAGAATTTGTTTGTAAATATTTACAACTCGCATATAAATTTGTTTCTAGACATATATTAAAAAAAGATTGCATGGATATGTTTAAAGAATATAGACAAGCTTTAATTGATAAACTTAGTAATATTTCATCTAAGGTTAGTTTAACTAGTGATATATGGACTAGTACTAATGGTATAAGTTATCTTGTTATAACTTGTCATTGGATAGATGAAGATTGGTGCATGCAAAAACGAATTTTATCTTTAGATGTAATAGAAAAAGCACATAATTCATATACTATTCATATATATATATATATATATATATATTACTAAAGTTTGTAAATTATATGGACTAGAAAATAATAGAGTTTTTGCTATTACTTTTGATAATGCTTCGAGTAATACTGCAGCTATTCCTCATTTAATTAAAATTTAAACCCTGTTATGCAAGGTTTATTTTTTCATGCAAGATGTGCATGTCGTATTATAAATTTATGTGTTCAATGTGGTTTTAGTTCTAGTGGTACTGGTAGTGGCATAGGTTTAATTGATAAAATTAAAATTCTAGCAAATGGATTCGCACACCAAGTCATAAACGTCAATGGAAGCAAATTTGTATAACAAATAATATACCTGTTAAAGCGTTTTCACTTCCCATGGAAACAAGATGGAATTCACTTCATCATTTGCTTTCTTTTATTTTACCGTATAAAGAACTTGTTACTCCTTTTTATAACAATTATACAAGTAGCACGCATTTAGTACTTTTTGAAGAAGATTGGACTTTTATTGAATATTGTGTTGATTTATTATCTACTTCTAAAGATGCAACCGAAAGATTTCAACTCAATTTTATCCAACTACACCGTACTTTGTTCCTGTTATCTACACAATGTTTGAAAATTTTGTAAAATTTAGGAGTTCTTTTGCATATGATATGGAGGAAAATTTTAAAAAATATTGGGAAATAATTCTTCCTATTTATTGTATTGCAACTTTACTATATCCTAGTCAAGGTGATGTAAATATAGAGATTTTTTTATTGTTATAAAGAATTTCTTGGTCTTGATTCTATTGAAGATCAAAAGTCCTCAATTAACAATCTTTTTTGAGAATTGTTTAATGTTTATAAAGCAGAAGGGAGCAGTTCAACTTTAATTGAGGAGAAGAAGATTCATACAAAGAAACCAAGAGTGGCAAAAAAGGAAAAGAAATTTTAAACACAATTAACGAAGCAGCAAAGAAGAGAATGAAGCTAAAAGGAAAAGCCAACGGATCTGGATCAACAACTCGACGAAGTTTTAGCTTCAATAAGCTAAGATTTTTCTTAATTCAAGATTTTTCTGTAGATGAAAACTTTGATCTTCTCCAATGGTGGAAAGAAAACCAAAAACAATTTCCAATTTTAGTTTCCATAGCCCGAGATGTTTTGTGGTGTAAGTTTCTTCTATTGTTTTGGAATCCGCATTCTCGACATGTGGAAGAATTATTGGAGACCATCGAACCACTCTTAATCCAGATTCATTATGCATGTTAACATGCCTTAAAGATTGGTTTGATGCGAAATCACGCAATATCGAACTTGGAATAACCAATGAATTCACTGATAATAATTCAAAAGAGGAGGAAGAATTTTCAAGGCAATCCGTATAAATTATGAAGAATAGAGAATAATCTTTTTTTTTGTAAATTATATGTAAAATTGTAAATAGGTTTAGTCATAGTAAATATTTTTATGGACTACGGTCCCGTGGTTTTTACCCTTCTAAGTTTTGAAGGAGTTTTCCATGTAAAAAATCTATGGTCTCCTACTCTCTCCTTTTGTTGTTTTGTTGTTTTGTTGTTTTGTTGTTGTTGTTGTTGTTGTTGTTGTTGTTGTTGTTGTTGTTGTTGTTGTTATTATTATTATTATTATTATTATTATTATTATTACATACCAAATTAATTAATGTTATACTTATCTATGTCTAAAATAAATAAATATTTAAAATACAAAATGAATGAATATTTTAAAAACATATTAAATAAATGAATAAATAAATAAATGAATAAATATTAAGTAAATGATTTTTCAAATATAATAAATTATTTTAAATGCAAAATGAATATAATAAATGAATATAAATAATGATATGTAAATGATGAGTGTCGTCAGTCACCAAAAATAAAATTTCCTAACTCTACTATGTAGATAGCAGAGCAAGGGTCGAACCCACAGAGACTGAATTATTTAAGTTAATTATTAAATTAAAAATCTAATCGTAGGGTTTAGGGAAAGAAGAAATTTATGGGTTTTGGAGACTATTCTAAAATAAAGAAAACAAGAATTATTAAATATCAAAAACAAATAGCAAAAAACTTCAGTTGCGAGGCATTTAATTATTCTTGGATTTAGATGTTGATCATTGATTATTTAAGATCATTGTCAATTAAGCAGTCAATCGTAGTGTAATTCCCCTGCGTCCAATTACACCTATCTTTCCTTACTGTATTGTTAATTAAAGGTTCAGCGTCTTAATTAATCTCTAACTATCAAAATTTACCTATGCTCAGCGCTATAGATTAATTTTTAATAGCAGCATTAATATCTAGAAAGATTTGAGTCAACATTAAGTAACAAACTCACTCAACGCGGTTTATTTAACTTAAACCTTAATTCTCCTAGATCCTTAATGATTACCTCCACTAGCAATTACGGACTTATGTTTTTAATCTGGCGGTAGATTATTTAATTTAACTAAATAGTGTGCACCCTATCTAATTAAACAAACAATCATTATAATGTGCTCAGAGAATCTTGGATACTTAATCAATAATTATATAATAGGTTCAAGAATCTCACAACATGCTTTTCCAAAGAATAATCAATTTACCTCATAACTGAATAAGAAAACTACTTACTAGTCATATTTAAGATCATAAAATTCAAGTTTAATATTATAAAGATTACAAATATCATGCAAGAAACAATCAAAGAAGCAATCTTTAATAATATAAAATCAGAATTAACAATCAAGATTATAAACTAGCAAGCAAGAACACACAAACAATATAAATTTAAATAAAGCAAACAAATTCAGAAATAATAATAATAATAATAATAATAATAATAATAATAATAATAATAATAATAATAATAATAATAATAATAATAATAATAATAATAATAATAATAATAATAATAATAATAATAAAAGAAATCAGCAACTAATAAAAAAATAAAATTTTTATTAAAAACCCTAAAGAAAATCCTATAAGACTAAAAGAGGAATGCGAGGGATGTGAGAGATGTAAAGGGATGTTGTTTATGAGAGCCTTGTGCTCTTTATATAGGCCTAAGGAAGAGTTTAAAAGACTTTACTAAGCAATGTGGGATTCAGATAATAATTTACTTGGGAAACAAATAATTTGACTAGTCAAACTCTTACCTTTATCTCATCATCTTTTTACAATTATTTTCTAAGTAAAATTCCTAAGACCTATTTTTATTAATTAATTACAGATATGAGACATAATAAAATTAAGAAATTATCTTGTCTCAACAAAATCTGGTCTTGAACTTGCTTTGTTGGAATTTCTTCTCAATCTCGTCATTTCTGCCCAAAATTTCATATTGATTTCATCCAAATGTTTGACCTATCAAACAAACTCCGATTTTTGCTATTGTGGACATTCTGGAAACCTTGAGAAGTGCTCTACAACTTTCATGAAGGCCACTTCTTGAGATCAGGTCATTAAATTGGTCAAAAATGACAATCTTTCAAGCTGGACAGAAAATACTGCACTTTGCTCTTTTTAGCTACTTTTTATTCCAACTTTGATATTTAACACCTAAAACATAAAATAAATATTAGTAAGCTCTTTTAGGCATAAAACATCAATAAAGTCAATATATTAGCAAATATAAAATTCACAAAATATCATCCTATCAAATTCTCCCACACTTAGCTTTTGCTTGTCCTCAAGCAAACCTTAGCTAACTAATTCTTAAAGAACTAAATCCTAAAATCTTAACTCAATTTCGAAGGAATCACGATTGCATTTAGCATATGCAATAAGACTTTAAACCCCTAGGTCACCCCCTAGTGGACGAGTTGTGTCTCGTGAGGGCTTTCAGAATATATACTTACAAAATCTTTTACTTAAGACTCAATCTTAAAAATTCAAAATAAAACTGAAAAATTTAAAAATTAAGACTCAAAACAAGATTAAGATCATGAACATATTTTCAAATCTTTCAATTCTTAACTCATAACTTCAACAAGAGTCAAATAATCAAGTCAATCATATTCTAATCATTACTTCTCATATTCATGCATACTTCTAAATAAATTCATGTAAAATTCACAATCAACATAATTGAAACATATAATATCAACTTTGCAATTATCCACTTTGCATTACTATAAACAAAGTCAATAGATCAAGAGCTTTCTTTTTTTCTTTTTTCTTTTTTTTTCTTTTTAGCTTTCAACAATGGTTTCCCTAAGTACTTACTTGACTTTTTACACGAATGTTAATATTGGTGATACCAACACTCGGTTACTCAACAAGTAAGCCCTCTTTTAGAGTGCTTTGCATACTCATATTTTAAGTCACTTCAAGAATTTAATCAACAAGATCGAGCAACTCAAAACATTGGAGTAGAATTTAAAGCTTTCAACCTCTATTTTTTTTCTTTTTTTTTTATGTTTATGTTTTTTTTTCTTTTTTTTCTTGTCAATTTATCCTTTGCTTATACCAACTTCAATGAACTAATCACATTATCAATATCATATGAACAATCATATTTAATCATGAACTCTCATAAATTCTTTAGAAAGTATTCACTTCAACGATAATAACAATCAAAATACTCTCAACTTTCTTATAAACCTTTGTTTTAGTTTAGAATCAATCCTTAAAAGAAAGAAAACATATCATGATCCTTAAAACTCCTATAAATTTTGACATCTTCTTTTTAATGTCCAATTCCGAAAAAAAAACTCTATAGACTCATAAACTAATATTCCCCCATACTTAAATCTTACTTTGTCCTCAAAGTAGGTCTAGCATGCAAAGAAGAACAATAAAAACTCAAAAATTAAATAGTAATACACGAAAAGGAAAGAAATACTCCCTGGTTTTACATCCTTGGGTTGCCTCCCAAGTAGCGCTTTTGTTTAATGTCGTTTGCTCGACTACTCCACCTTCCATCATCCAATCCCAGACCTCAACTTTTTTATCGGTCTCTCGAGTTCCTCATTCTCAAGATTTTTACTTATGGCTATTTCTAGCTCAGCTTTAAGAACCTGCTTTTCATCACCTTTTAATTTCCTCTTAGAAGTGAATAGTTCCCTTAAAAACTTGGCATCACAAGGCACTTGATCATTAGTTTCATCAAAGAGAGAAATATTGACTTCCATGTTCCTGAATGTCTTCAATGTCTCTTTGTCTTGCTCTTCATTTGTAGCTCTTGCAAATCTACTAGGAAAAGGAGAAGGGTAAGAAGTATTAAAAGGAATTTGTTTATCACTTACCTTAGCTTTGAATTCCTTGATTTCAACATCCTCATAGTGCTTTATAAAATTGTCGAAATTCTCTCTCCCTTTTACATTGTGCATGTCAATAACTCCACCTTTAATATAGGAATTGGATTCATCTTCCCTTTCTATAAAGTTGTCGACATCTTCATGTGCACTTTCCTTGGATTCAATTTCCCTTTCACTTTTCAACGTGATGTTAGTAACGTTATCTCTTGGATTCTCCACAAGTTGACAGGTCATAGCTTCAATATTACTCAAGGAATTCATTATTTGACTCACATGGTGATCAATATTCTTAATATAAACATCAACATCTTGTGAAAATTGTAAAGTTTTAATTTCAAGAGTCTTGACAATATCTTCAAGAGACATACCTAATTCTTGAGGTGGAGGCATGCCTGAGTCTTGAGGTGGAGGCATACCTAAGTCTTGAGGTGAAGCTTGATATGTATCTTGGAATGGCACATTGTAAACCTCATATTGATTCCCATAACTAAAATTAGAATGATCCCACCATCCTTGATAGTAGTTATCGTAGTGTGGTTCATAATTATAGTATGGGTCATAATTATAGTGTGGTTCATAAGCTTGCTCCATGGAGTCCTCTCACTTCTCGTCTTGGGAGGTAGTGGTAGTGGATGTTGTGGTGTTTGTGGCACCACGCTTTGGGTTGCTTGTATGTAGTCCCTAATCTTTTGAAGTTTGTGACTAGAATCCTTGTCAGACATGCAAACCCTGCAATGAAGAAAGAAAAGAAAATAATTAGATCTTTAAATTATAATAAACAACTTAAATAAATAACAATCCCCGGCAACGGCGCCAAAATTTGATGAGTGTCGTCAGTTACCAAAATAAAATTTACTAACTCTACATGTAAATAGCGAAGCAAGGGTCGAACCCACAGAGACTGAATTATTTGAGTTAATTATTAAATTAAAAATCTAATCTTAGGGTTTAGGGAAAGAAGAAATTTAGGGGTTTTGGAGACTATTCTAAAATAAAGAAAACAAGAATTATTAAATATCAGAAACAAATAGCAAAAAGCTTCAGTTACGAGGCATTTAATTATTCTTGAATTTAGATGTTGATCATTGATTATTTAAGATCATTGTCAATTAAGCAGTCAACCGTAGTGTAATTCTCCAACGTCCAATTACACCTATGATGGAGATCCAAGCTCACAAAGCTCAAGTCATGTTCGTGATGATCGTGATCCTTTGAGTATCCATGGAGGTCCAATTACAAGAGCTAAATCAAAGATAATGCAACAAGCCTTGGCTGGTTTCATTGATATTGCTAGAGAGAAAGCCCAACAAAGCTTGAGCATGGAGGATGATAAAGTCTTCTACAACATGATCCAAGCCCAAGTTCAACCTTCTTGAAGACACACAAGTGTTGGGCCGAAATGCAAATTAGGCTAGATGCATATTTTATTTAGTTAAGTATTATTGGGCTGAACATTGTCTTAATTTAATTTAAGCCCAATTCCTTTTTAAATAATAGATTTTGTAAGACTTCTATTACTTGTTCTGCAAGTTAGGAGAGTAGGATTCCTATTGCTTGTTCTGCAAGTTTGCTATTTCCTATTCTGCAAGTTAGGAAAGTAGGATTCCTATTACTTGTGCTGCAAGTTATTTATTTGCCTATAAATAGTTATGTAACCCTTTGGGGAGAACACAATTGATTTTAGTAATAAAATTGAGAGACTTCTTCTCTTTGGTTCTCTTGAGAACTCTTGAACTTATCAAGGTCTTCCTTGTGGCGTTCTTCTACCTTCCACCAATATATACCATAGGTTCTTGCTTTTCTAAGCAACGGGTCTTGGTCCAATACCATAGGTTCTTGTGTTTCTACACAACGGGTCTTGGTTTTATCTCTAATTTTTGTTTTCTTTTGCTGCGTTCTTAACTTGTTCTTGTTTTTCTTCAAGTGTTCTTCATGTTCTTCATTGAACCTCATCTTCATTCGGTGAGGTTCATATCATTTGGTATCAGAGCTTAGGTTCAATTTGTGGGAGTATCGTTTTTGTTTTTTTTCTTTTTCTTTCTTTGTCTTCTTGTGTTGGACAAACTTTGATCTTGAATCCTTTTCCAAGCCACCACTAATATTGTTTGTCCCTCAAACCTATTTTCTTTACTTAGCCACCAAGTAAACCCTATCTTGTTCTCCAAGCAACCAAATCCCAAAGGTTTTCTTGCTCACCAAGAAACCTTCAAAAGCTCTACATCACATAAAGACTACTTGTTTCACAAGCTACCGTTCCCTCTCATTCCTTGCCACACAAGCTGCTACCAAGACTAGCTTGTTTTTGTCAAAAAGTTGCCTTGTTCCCCAAGTAAACCTCTTCTTATTATTTAGACTTTTTGTTTTTTTCTTTATTGTTCGTTTACTTTAATAAAATATAAAAAAAAGGAAAAAAAAGAGAAAAAAAGAGAAAAAAAATCAATTCAAGAGGGGATTTATTACATCGTGTGTAGCAAGTGCAACGTCAAAGGCAATTCGTGGAGGTGTGCTTCATCAAAATCTTGAGGTAGTCATTCTTTCTTGAGCTTTGAGATTTCTTATTTGCCTAATTTGAAAATTCATTGTTACCATTCTACCCTACTGCCTAAAATTACCTTTTTGACCCTACCACATAAAAGGACAAAACTACCCCACCTTTGGCTAAACCTTACCCTAATTAAACACTCATATTTTCTTCAAGGTTTAGTTTCATTGGAGTCTTCTTAAGTCTTATTGAGTCTTGCTAAGTCTTGTTGAGTCTTCAGTGTTTTGTTTTCCCTTGATTAAAATCTTGTGCTCATCTTGTTTATTGTTGGTTGATAGTTGAATTCCATGAGCTGATTTTTGATTGAGTCTTGAGTTCAATATAGAACCTATAGAGAAAAGTTGTGTGAGGGAAAAAGGCAAGAGTGTGTGAGTAACATTAGTAGAGAAAAGCCATATAAAAATTGTGTGAAAACACGAGTGTGAGTGTTACATTCTTGTGTGTATTGAGTGTAAACACGTGAGGTCATACTTGTGAGGTCTTTTTCTTTTACTAACATTTCTTGCAAGTTACAATCATGTCTTCTAATAGTGAAAAGCTTGATTTGAGTAAGATTGAGATCATGTTCAAAGCCATGCAACAACAACTTTCGAGGATCGAGTCGAAGTTGGTTAAATATGATAAGTTGGAGAAACATGATGCTACCCTAGCTAAGGTAAACCAAGGTAATACCTCTCATGCATGTGGTATTGTTGCTAATAATAAGTTGGATAGCAACAACGTGGAAGAATCCAATGATGATTCTATACTGCCATTAGAAGATGATGAGGATAGTATGGAATTACCTATGGATGGAAAGGTATCTGTAGCATGTCAAGCTTCAAGTGTGAAAGATGAGAATCAATTGAGATTAAAAGAGAGTGAGAAAAGAATAGTGAGTGAAGCTAAGGCTAGGCAAAAAGAGAAAACAATTGAGATTGAGTATGATGCTTTAAGCATAGGTATCAAAGTTGTTTTAATGCAGGAGAAGTGCCCCATTGCTTTTTTCAGTGAGAAGTTAAGTGGAGCTGCCCTTAACTATCCCACTTATGATAAAGAGATGTATGCATTAGTGAGGGCCTTAGAAACATGGCAACACTATTTATGGCCTAAGGAATTTGTCATCCACACTGATCATGAGTCCTTGAAGCACTTGAAAGGACAAAGCAAGTTGAACAAGCGTCATGCCAAGTGGATGGAGTTCATTGAAACATTTCCATATGTGATCAAATATAAACAAGGTATAGAAAATGTCGTGGCTGATGCATTATCTCGAAGGTATACTCTAATCACTACTCTTAATGCAAAACTACTTGGATTTGAGTATATTAAAGACTTGTATGCTACTGATGAGGATTTTGAAAATGTGTTCATTGCATGTGAGAAAACTGGTTTTGGAAAGTTTTATAGGCATGATGGATTCTTATTTAGGGAAAATAGATTATGTGTGCCTAGGAGTTCTTTAAGAGAATTACTTGTTAGAGAAGCCCATAGTGGTGGATTAATATGACATTTTGGAGTAAAGAAAACTTTAGATATATTGCATGATCACTTCTTTTGGCCTAACATGAAAAGAGATGTTGAAAAATTATGTGAAAGATGTGTCACTTGTAAACAAGCTAAGTCTAGAGTTATGAATCATGGTCTTTATACTCCATTACCTATTCCTACTGCTCCTTGGACTGACATTTCTATGGACTTTGTTTTGGGGTTACCAAGAACAAAGAGAGGTAGAGATTCTGTTTTTGTTGTTGTTGACAGGTTCTCTAAGATGGCTCACTTCATTGCTTGTCACAAGACAGATGATACAAGTAACATTGCCGATTTATTCTTCAAGGAAATTGTTCGTCTACATGGAGTTCCGAGGACCATTGTTTCTGACCGTGATGTGAAGTTCCTTAGCTACTTTTGGAAAACATTATGGGGAAAGTTAGGAACAAAGCTATTGTTTTCAACTACTTGTCATCCACAAACCGATGGTCAAACTGAAGTAGTCAATCGTACTTTGTCTACTTTGTTGAGGTCCATTATTCAAAAGAAGAATTGGGAAGATTGTTTGCCTCATGTGGAGTTTGCTTACAATAGAAGTGTGCATTCTACTACTAGTTATTCTCCATTTGAAGTTGTCTATGGTTTTAACCCACTCACTCCATTGGATCTTTTACCACTACCTATTGAGGAGAGAGCTAGTTTGGATGGGGAAAAGAAAGCTGATTTTGTTAAGCAACTACATGAGAAGGTACATCAAAACACTAAGAAGAGGACTGAGCAATATGCTACTCAAGCCAACAAGCATCGCAAGAAAGTTGTCTTTGAACCTGGTGATTGGGTTTGGGTACATATGCGTAAAGAGAGATTTCCTGCTCAACGTCGCTCCAAGTTGCAACCTCGAGGAGATAGACCATTCCAAGTGATTAAGAAGATCAATGACAATGCTTATAAGTTAGATCTTCCAGGTGAGTATAATGTTAGTGCTACATTTAATGTTTCTGATCTTTCTCCCTTTGATATTGATGTAGGTGATTCTGATTTGAGGACAAATCCTTTCGAGGAGAGGGGGAATGATGGAGATCCAAGCTCACAAAGCTCAAGTCATGTTCGTGATGATCGTGATCCTTTGAGTATCCATGGAGGTCCAATTACAAGAGCTAAATCAAAGATAATGCAACAAGCCTTGGCTGGTTTCATTGATATTGCTAGAGAGAAAGCCCAACAAAGCTTGAGCATGGAGGATGATAAAGTCTTCTACAACATGATCCAAGCCCAAGTTCAACCTTCTTGAAGACACACAAGTGTTGGGCCGAAATGCAAATTAGGCTAGATGCATATTTTATTTAGTTAAGTATTATTGGGCTGAACATTGTCTTAATTTAATTTAAGCCCAATTCCTTTTTAAATAATAGATTTTGTAAGACTTCTATTACTTGTTCTGCAAGTTAGGAGAGTAGGATTCCTATTGCTTGTTCTGCAAGTTTGCTATTTCCTATTCTGCAAGTTAGGAAAGTAGGATTCCTATTACTTGTGCTGCAAGTTATTTATTTGCCTATAAATAGTTATGTAACCCTTTGGGGAGAACACAATTGATTTTAGTAATAAAATTGAGAGACTTCTTCTCTTTGGTTCTCTTGAGAACTCTTGAACTTATCAAGGTCTTCCTTGTGGCGTTCTTCTACCTTCCACCAATATATACCATAGGTTCTTGCTTTTCTAAGCAACGGGTCTTGGTCCAATACCATAGGTTCTTGTGTTTCTACACAACGGGTCTTGGTTTTATCTCTAATTTTTGTTTTCTTTTGCTGCGTTCTTAACTTGTTCTTGTTTTTCTTCAAGTGTTCTTCATGTTCTTCATTGAACCTCATCTTCATTCGGTGAGGTCCATATCAACCTATCTTTCCTTACTGTGTTATTAATTAAAGGCTCAGTATCTTAATTAATCTCTAACTAACAAAATTTACCTATGCTCAACGCTATAGATTAAGTTTTAATAGTAGCATTAATATCTAGAAAGATTTCAGTCAACAATAATTAACAAACTAACTCAGCGCGGTTTATTTAACTTAAACCTTAATTCTCCTAGATCCCTAGTGATTAACTCCACAAGCAATTACGGACTTATGTTTTTAATCTAGCAGTAGATTATTTAATTTAACTAAATAGTGTGCACCCTATCTAATTAAACAAACAATCATTATAATGTGCTAAGAGAATCTTGGATACTTAATCAACAATTATATAATAGGTTCAAGAATGTAACATCCCATTACCACATTTTCACGTATTTCTATAAAAACTTTTTTGGTTGTGCTGTCTGCGATGCCATTAACATTTAATAGTAACAGAAACAAATGATAAACATTAATTTATCAAATACTGAATATGAAAATTCTTTTCATGATTCCTTACATCCAACATCCCCTATCATCTTATTCTACTAAAGTAGTACTGTATACTTATGTCTAAAATGTAAAAGAGAAGTGACTGTACCTGTCATATCCAACATAATTTGCCCCCCCATGTTTTATATGTAGCTATATCCATCTGGGAGCTAATTCTCTCAACTCTGTGTACTTTTTATCTGTGGAGTTAAAACAAAGGGGTGAGCGAACTACGCGCTCAGCAAAAGAAACATATGATGCTTTAATTAAAGCAAACTATATACCACAAATTTTATCATTTTTCCTAAAATCACATCGAGTAGGAAAACAGTGGATATAGTAAACCGCCTCTCAATACATCATCCAAAATCACATAATAACCAGTTTACTTTAAAATGCAGTAAACAGTAAATAGGATTTCACAAATCCCATCAGTAAACAGAAATCAGTAAGTTGAGACTAGGCATCAAACAAATCATGCTCTCATTGTTCCCCCAGGAACACAAGTCATCCGCTTTTGGGGTGCACTTGTAGGCCATCGCCCCTCACGGCTATCTCAACTAGATCTATGGCCATAATCTATAGGTGGTCCTCGGGTCCACTTGCCAAGTGACCTCGAGACAGCTGATGACTTGGCAAGTCCATCAGCCCTGTGACGCCCTGAGGTGCACCCGTTGGTCCACCGACCCGAGCCACCGACCCGAGCCATCGCCCCAGGTGGGTCACGCAACTACATGAATAACAATGCATGAACTCAGGGCCTAAAGTCTCAAAAATCACTTTTGTATCTCATGAGAACCTTTAAGGGATTATCTCACCCACATTATCATTTACTCAAATGATTTAATTCCCAAAAAGGTTTAGGATTTCTATTTACAAAACACCTTGAAAACATTTCAAAATCTAAACGTTTAAAACCCATGCTCGCCCATAGTCAACTCGCCCAAGGCAGCTCGCCCAGTGCGGTGAACTTGTGTTCGCCCACCAACCTTTGCTTTTAAAACAACAAGCAAAACTGGCTCGCCTTTAGTGGCTCGCCCATTAGTCAATTCGCCCAAAAGGGTTTATATTTTCTATTTTCAAAGATATTAAAATGGCTCATTTTCGTTAAGAAAATACCATCGAAATCTGTTCGCCATGGTCAGCTCGCCAGTACGGCTCGCCCATGGTCAACTTATCAGTGCGGTGAACTTGTATTCGCCCGCCAACCATTGAATTCAGAAACGATAAGTAAATCTGGCTCGCCCTCAATGGCTCGCCCATAATTTCATTAACAAAGGGGTCGCCCACCCCAAAATATTATAAAAGGTTTTGTTCGCCCAAAATATTATAAACGTTTGGCTCGCCCGCTAATACCAGTTCGCCCAACAAACAACATAAGGGTCGGCTATCTCTGTAGCTCGCCCAAGTCAAAATAATTTATTAAATAAATGCATGTCATAAACCAAAATAGTTTCTCAATATTTTCATAATACTTTTACTCCACAGGACATGCATTTTACTTCACACACATCTCCCTTACCTGGTTCAACGAAGCCTTGCTTCCTACTCGCCTTCCAAATCACATTCACCGAGTTCATAATTCCGGTTGTAAAATAATTTATAAATTCTATTAATATTTCTTTTTCAACTATTTTCAACACTTTGGCGAGACTTAATATTCAACTAGCTCGCCCACAAATATTCTTACTAGCTCGCCCACAAGTATTCTTACTATCTCGCCCAACTGAGCTCGCCATTCATCAAATGGCTTACAATTGCGAGCTCGCCCGCCATTTCTCGCCATTAATATATTTGCAGCTCGCCCAACATCCAACTCGCCAGGCCAACATTGGCTTAAATGTGGGAGTTCGCCCACAATTCTACTCGCCCTGTTTGAGTTCGCCCGACAAGGCTTTTTTTTAGTCTAAGGTGGGCTCGCCAATGACTTAACATGTGGCGACCTCGCCCACAATCACACTTCACATTATTTAGTTTGCCAATGATGGCTGAGCTCGCCCATTTATCTTCATTTTTACACTATTTCTATTTCCTTCCTTGTTCATGCTTAATTATTTTCCAAATTATACCTTGTTCAAGTTTCTGGTATAACCTAGCAAGATTTAACTAAAACAAGGCTATTTCTATGTTCATTACTTTGTAAAACATCAAACTATATCCTCAAATACCAAAATAACCGTAGAATATGAAAACACACCTTAACCAACTGCACTTCCAGAACAGATTGCTTTCTATCTCACGTTAGCCTTATTTTGCTGATTCCTTTAGCTCATCAAACTAAGGAGGAAAGGTTTGCAAGCTAGTTTACATGTTTAGCCAACTTAAGGATGAAGTTTAGTAGATCAAACATGGTAGAGAAATGGGAGAAACAGAGCATAACTTGTAGTATAATGGTTTTCGTGAAGAGGATGAAGTTTGCTAAATTGGTTTTCCTCAAATGTTTCTTCTTATATAGCCACGCTAATCCAATCAGAACTCATCACTTGGCCTTATCCCATTTCCTTCATTTATTTCACGTCTTTCATTCATTTAATGCATGAAGAAAACTGCAGCTCAAGATGGCGTGAAAGTCTCCCTTCCACACGTCTTTTTTCTGCTTCTTTTGACTTTGTTTTATTTCTTGTCCAATAAGGTTAATTCCTTTATTGACTTTAACTTTTATTTATTTATTGTCTTCAACTGTATGACTTGTAAAGTCAATTTTGGCTGTAAAATGGTTTGAATCTATTTTCCATTTTGTCTGTGCTAATTCCAGTTTGCCTAGTCAACCTATGACCTTAACTCGCCAATCTCTATTTCAGTTCGCAAACCTTCAAGCTTTCCAACTTTATCATGATGACAATTACGAGAATTTCCTTTTCTTGGTGATCACATATAGGTTTGGCGATCACAGCCATTGCTACATTGTTGACAATCACCAATTATTGTTCTACTCGCCACATTGCTTTGATTCATGCCACAAATTGGCAGTCACAGTTACTATTTTAACTTTCTCAATCCATATGGGCGATCATCTAGTCCAATAATTGGCGAACTTACCTATTCGCCCTTGTCATCATTTAGCTCGCCATCAGCATTGGCGATTGTCCAACCTTGCTTGTCCATTGGCGAACTGCTTTATATACTCGCTCATACATTATTCTACCGAATTTGCTCCATTCACAACTCAAGTTAAGGAGCTTTTTCACCCGAATGGAAATCAATATTCATTATTTATTTAATTTCCAATATCAGTTTCATGAAATTAGAGTCTATAGTAGTGTAAAATCGGATCTTACATTTTCTCCCCACCTTAAGAAATTTGGTCCTCCAAATTTCAACCAGACTTATCAGAGATAAGGCTTTGGATATTTGTTATGCATAAGGCTTTCTAATTCTCAAGTAGCCTCATACTGCCAGAGAATTCCATCAAAGAATTAATCTTTGATCACAATCACTTTATTACTACACTTAATCCTTCCTCTCCAGAATCCGTACCGGTTTCTCAGCATAATTCATGTCCTCTCTGATCTCTAAGGACTCATGTCGAATTACGTGAGAAGGATCTGGATAACACTTTCTCAATCCTCAAGACATGTAATATGTTATGCACTCCTGACAACTTTGGGGTAGTGCACATTTCTCACACGATCTAAGATTTCCAAAGATCTAATACGTCGGGAACTCAATTTCCCTCTCATTATACATCCCAATCATGAGACCTTAATATACATAATCTCTTGTATATCTCAAGAAGTCTGTTCAACCAAGTCGAAAATAATTCTCGATCTCTCATTTTCTCATGCTATCGTGGATTATATCGTCTGGTAAATAAACCCTTTCAAGGGCTATGCCTATACTCTCCTTTGGCCATTATCATAAGCAAACTCTACCAGGGTAAAGGATTATCCCAGGAGCCTATAAAATCAACTGCACACGCTCACACCATATCCTCGAGCGTCCATACCCTACGCTCGGACTGTCCATCAGTCTACGGATAAACTGCAGTGCAAAACTCGATCGAGATCCCATAGCTTCCTGTAATCTCTGAACATTGAGATACGAAGCGGGACTCCCTATCAAATGTAATGCTCACTGAAATACTGTGCATCCTCACCATTCCCTTGACATATAACCCGGCCAAGGCACTAATTAGCTCAATAATTTCCATAATCAATGAAATAAGCAGACTTAGCCAATATATCCATAACTATCCAGATAGCACTATACCCTTTTGTGGTTAATTCAATTATTTCCACTTACTTTAGGAAGTACCTCTAATATAGGTATTTTTCTTCCTTATCACATTTCTAACTTCTAGTGAATCTCTTCTCTAAGTTAAGACCACGAGTATCTCTTTATACTCCATATTGGCTTTAATAATCCTGCCCATCTCTTCAGGTCATTAACAGTCATCTCTTTGGCGCTCTCTTGCGCCCCAAGTTTACTCTTTCAAGTGAGTCGGTGACTTCATAGTTCGCCCACATCTCACAACATATTATCCGCTATTAGGCGATCGCCCCACTCGTGGGTGGCCATCCCGGATTTTATTCAAGGATTCTGAAGGACTCGGGCTTCTTCTCTCACAATCATTTTATACTCCCTGAAATCTTTTATCATCCTTGGGAGTTAGCAAATTTTCACTTCTTTTACACAGTAACTCATTCATACTACTCCTCACTTATCATCTCATTTGGTGCTAAGTCAATAATAATTTGGTGACTATCATTTAGATAGTTTTAATCAATCGTATGTAATTGTCCCAGTAATCTCTTAAATACAATGCACCCGCTCTCAATATATCCTAGAGCGTTGACGCAATGCGCTTGGATATCTATATCAATCTGAGGTGGTGCTAACAGCAAAATTTTAGAATCCCAAAGCCTCTTGCTATCCTTTCAAAGCATGTGGCAAATCAGGGATCCCTATCACAAGTACCCACTCACTGGAACTTCACATACGTTCTCTCTGTTTCACTGATATATATAGACTAAGGCATTCAAGACATCCCGAAACATGATGATGAAGTGAATTAACTTGGTTACACAATAATAATCACTTATATAACCTCATGGTTAAACTATGACTGCCCTTCTTTTGCAACTTTAATACTAACCACCGATTACATCTCAGGTAATCATTTTCCCCTCGATAACTTCTCTTATATCAAGTTATCATTTTATCTCTTCTATTCTCCTAGTACATGAATGTCACTACTTGGAGAATATACTTGAGAGTATAATTTCGTCACATCAATTGTTGAAATTTAATTTTATTATCATTCAGATTTCATCACCACTTTACTTATACAATTTCACAGTTCTAATATGTACATATATACACATATGTATATCCTTTTTCAGGATCAACAATACTTCTTGTATCTGCTCCTCTGAGTATAACAATTACATCTTTCCAATTCTGGCTTGTTATTAATTCCAGCCATAACTACATAATGATCAAAGGAAATCACATTTATTCTTATACTTGGGAACTACCTCATAACTCGTGTTCCCTAGTCATCATATGACTTGTCTCTTAAGATATTTCCATTCTTTTACATTCATCACCACAGTTGTTTTTCCCACTTAATATAGTATTTTACCGTTACCATCTTGTAACCATTTCGAATACTATACTCATACATACCCAATCACTTTCACTTTCTCACAAATTAGTATTGCATCAATAAGGTAGCAAATTCCACAAATTTCCTCAACAAATCATTTATGCCATACAGGTAAATCTCATAAATCCTATACCTCAATAACCACACTTTAATCTCACTTGAATAGTGAGATCCTTTACTCATACAACTTCAATGTCTACTTAATCATTCAAGACCTCACGTCTCTACTGTATATAGTTCAATTAGAACTCATGTTCACTGACTTAACAGTAAGGTTTTCCATTCTTAGAAGTTCGTGACGTTATTCAACTATATTGCTTATATCAATATACATATTTATTCTCTTAAAATCATCCTAGTTGTCTCTAAGCACACAAATAGGAAGGATACTACAGTCGGCTAAGGATCCAGATAGAATATGATAGATATTTTAGAATACCATACTTGTTTCGGAACCTAGAAGCAACTGTAGAGAGTACAAATCCCGTTGTTTTCAAAACGATATAATTATAATTTTCGTTTTCACGAGTTATACCAAAACAGTTGAGTCTCTACTCATCAATCTCTTGAGTAATTTCTCAAGCTCTTCTGATTCCCTGGTAAGAGCTTACAAACAGATTCCACGTTGTGAATCGAGTCAACAATCTCTCGAATCCACGTTATTCCAAAGGTTTATTTAGAATTTCATGCCATAAATTCTAATTCACCACTCATATCATCTTGAATATCTTGTTATTTACATCCAATAGATCCACCATATTCAAGTCATTTCACATGTATTTCATAATATCTTGGTTCTATGGATATCGTAACGGACTAGCCCAACCAGCCATGGCAACCCCTTTTTGGGCCCATCAACAACGATTGCTGTGACAATGCTACTCATCCATACTGTCCTCTTTAGCGAATGCCTCGATGCCCCGGTCCTTCCAACCGTGCTTGAGCTCGTCCACCTCAAGGTTTTCTTTCTCATTTGCAATGACTCGAACGCTTGCCTTCTTCAAATGTCAAGTCACTACTAATATTTATTCTTCTAAATCATAAGGAATGTCTAGAACCAGTATTAACATCATCGATTTTACATCATTTCTCACACAATTCACCGGTTCTCACTATAAGTATATCACTTTTCATAATATTCAATAACCTCATGTCTTCACTTTAATTCTCTCTCTTCGATATATCTCCACACATGCGATCTTAGGGCTTATGCACTAATATTATCCCTTTTCATTTCAATCTCATCATATCAAGATTTTAGTTCGATATGGACAGAGAAGTCCTGGTGGGGCCCTCACCGAATTCATTACTGTATCTTACCGAATAGACTTGACATTATGATGATAAGATTGCCTATCTCATGCAAAATTCCCGGATTAAAATCTCTATTTGTAACCCTTAATTCATTAATTTTCACCACATTAAAACCCTTAACTCAATTTACAGTCATTTGACTCCTCTATACATTCAGACTATACAGTACTACAGGAGATGTTGACCATTTTCAACACTTTCCATGCTAAAGGCATCATCAGACATCAGACCAACCAAAGCTCCGATACCATTAAATCTGTAACATACCGTTACCACATTTTCACGTATTTCTATACAACGTTTTTGATTTACATTTTCACGTATTTCTATACAACTTTTTCGATTGGGCTGTCTGCGATGCCATTAATATTTAATAGTGACAGAAACAAATGATAAACATTTATTTACCAAATACTGAATATGAAAATTCTTTTCATGATTCCTTACATCCAACATCCTCTATCATCTTATTTTACTAAAGTAATACTGTATACTAATGTCTGAAATGTAAAAGAGAAGTGACTGTACCTGTCATATCCAACATAATTTGCCCCCTCCCCCGTGCTTTATATGTAACTATATCCATTTGGGAGCTAATTCTCTCAACTCTATATACTTTTTATCTGTGAAGTTAAAATAAAGGGGTAAGCGAACTACGCGCTCATTAAAGCAAACGTATGCTGCTTTAATTAAAGCAAAACTATATACCATAAATTTTATCATTTTTCCTAAAATCACACCGTGTAGGAAAACAGTGGATATAGTAAACCGCCTCTCAATACATCATCCAAAATCACATAATAACCGGTTTACTTTAAAATGCAATAAACAGTAAATAGGATTTTGCAAATCCCCTCAGTAAACAGAAATTAGTAAGTTGACGCTAGGCATCAAACAAATCATGCTCTCATTGTTCCCCCAGGAACACAAGTCATCCGCTTTTGGGGTGCACCCGTAGGCCATCGCCCCTCACGGCTATCTCAACTAGATCTATGGCCATAATCTATAGGTGGTCCTCGGGTCCACTTGCCAAGTGACCTCGAGACCGCTAATGACTTGGCGGATCCATCAGCCCTGTGATGCCCTGAGGTGCACCGGTTGATCCATCGACCCCAGCCATCGCGCCAGGTGGGTCACGCAACTATATGAATAACAATGCATGAACTCAGGGCCTAAAGTCTCAAAAATCACTTTTATATCTCATGAAAACCTTTAAGGGATTATCTCACCCACATTATTATTTACTCAAATGATTTAATTCCCAAAAAGGTTTAGGCTTTCTGTTTACAAAACACCTTGAAAACATTTCAAAATCTCAACGTTTAAAACTTGCTTGCCTATGGTCAACTCGCCCAATACGGCTCGCCCATGGCAGCTCACCCAGTGCGGTGAACTTGTGTTCGCCCGCCAACCTTTGCTTTTAAAACAACAAGCAAAACTGGCTCGCCCTTAGTGGCTCGCCCATTAGTCAATTCGCCCAAAAGGGTTTATATTTTCTATTTTCAAAGATATTAAAATGGCTCATTTTCGTTAAGAAAATACCATCGAAATCTGTTCGCCATGGTCAGCTCGCCAGTACGACTCGCCCATGGTCAACTTATCAGTGCGGTGAACTTGTATTCGCCCGCCAACCATTGAATTCAGAAACGATAAGTAAATCTAGCTCGCCCTCAATGGCTCGCCCATAATTTCATTAACAAAGGGGTCACCTGCCCCAAAATATTATAAAAGGTTTTGTTCGCCCAAAATATTATAAACGTTTGGCTCGCCCGCCAATACAAGTTCGCCCAACAAACAACATAAGGGTCGGCTATCTCTGTAGCTCGCCCAAGTTAAAATAATTTATTAAATAAATTGATGAGTGTCGTTAGTCACCAAAAATAAAACTTCCTAACTCTACTATGTAGATAGCGGAGTAAGGGTCGATCCCACAGAGACTGAATTATTTAAGTTAATTATTAAATTAAAAATCTAATCTTAAGTTTTAGGGAAAGAAGAAATTTTGGGGTTTTGGAGTTTTGTAAGCTATGCCTAAAAGAGAGGAAGCAAGGATTATTAAATATCAAAAACAAATATGAAAAAGCTTCAGTTACAAGGTAATTAATTATTCTTGGATTTAGATGTTGATCATTGATTACAAAATATTATTGTCAATTAAATAGTCAACCGTAGCATAACAACAAGCTCTGTTACACCATCTTCCTTTACTGAGTCATTAGTTAAAACAAGCTCTTTAACTAATCTCTAACTACTTAACCTACCTAGAACAAGCTCTCTAGATATAAGTTGTAGCAGCATTAACAACTAGAAAGATATGGGTTGACATTAGATAACAAACACATAAGCTCGGTCCATTTAATCTAAACCTTAATTCTCCTCCATCCCTAGTGATTAACTCCATAAGCAATTACGGACTTATGTTTTTTAATCTGGCAGTAGATTATTCAATTAAATTATATAGTGGGCCCTACTATCTAATCAATCAAATAATCATGCAAATGTGCTCAGAGAATCTTGGATACTTAATCAACAATTATATTATAAGCTCAAAATCTCACAACATTCTTTTTCCAAAGAACAATCAATTTACCTTGTAACTGAATAAGAAACCTACTCACTAGTCATATTCAAGATCATAAATTTCAAGTTTAATATTATAAAGATATCAAGAATCATGCAAAAGACAATCAATATATCAATCTTTAATAATCTAAAACAAGAAATCTGGAATCAAGATTATAAACTAGCAAGAACTAAACAAATAATATGCAAAACAAAACAAGAATCAAAATAATTATCACTAAAGAAATCAGCAAGTATAAGAAAGAAAAGAAAAATAAAATATTTTTGCTAAACTTAATATAGAAATCAACAACTAATTAAAAATAAATAAAATTTTTATTAAAAACCCTAAAGAAAATCCTACACAAGACTAAAAGGGAAGAGGGAGGAGAAGGATGTGAGGGATGTAAAGGGATGCTGTTTATGAGAGCCTTATGCTCTTTATATAGGCCTAAGGAAGAGTTTAAAAGACTTTCCTAAGCAATGTAGGATTCAGATAAGAGTTTACTTGGGAAATAAGTAATTTGACTAGTCAAACTCTTACCTTTATCTCATCATCTTTTACAATTATTTTCTAAGTAAAATTCCTAAGGCCTATTCTTATTAATTAATTACAGATCTAAGACATAATAAAATTAAGAAATTATCTTGTCTTAACAAAATCTGGTCTTGAACTTGCTTTGTTGGAATTTCTTCTCAATCTCGTTATTTTGCCCAGAATTTCGTACTGATTTTGTCTAGACGTTTGACCCACCAAATGAACTCCAATTTTTGCGATCTTGTACATTCTGGAAACCTTGAGAAGTCTTTGTACAACTTCCATGAAGGCCACTTTTTCAAATCAGGTCGTTAAAATGGTCAAAAACGTCAATCTTTTAAGCTGGACAGAAAATACTGTACTTTGCTCTTTTTAGCTTTTTTTTTATTCCAACTTTGATATTTAATACCTAAAACATAAAATAAACATTAGTAAGCTCTTTGAGGTATAAAATATCAATAAAGAAAATATATTAGCACATTTAAAATTCACAAAATATCATCCTATCAAATTCCCCACACTTAGCTTTTGCTAGTCCTCTAGCAAACCTAAACTAACTTCCTAAAGAACTAAATCCTAAATTCCAAATCTTAAATCCTAACTCACTTTCGTAGGAATCACGATTGCATTTAACTTATGCAATAAGCCTTTAAACCCCTAGGTCACCCCTAGTGGACGAGTTGTGTCTCGTGAGGGCTTTCAGAAGATACACCCACAAAATCTTTTACTTAAGACTCAATCCTAAAAATTCAAAATAAGACTCAATTTTTAAAAGTTGTGACTCCAAAACAAGATTAAGATCATGGACATATTTTCAAATCTTTCAATTCTTAACTCGTAACTTCAACAAGAGTTAAATAATCAAGTCAATCATATTCTAATCATTACTTCTCATATTCATGCATACTTCTAAATAAATTCATGCAAAATTTACAATCAACACAACTGAAACATATAATATCAACTTTGCAATTATCCACTTTACATTACTACAAACAAAGTCAATAGATCAAGAACTTTTTTTTTCTTTTTCTTTTGAGGTTTCAACAATGGTTTCCCTAAGTACTTACTTGCCTTTTTAAGCGAATGTTAATATTGGTGATACCAACACCCGGTTACTCAACAAGTTAGCCCTCTTTTAGAGTGCTTTGCATACTCATATTTCAAGTCACTTTAAGAATTTAATCAACAAGATCAAGCAACTCAAAACATTGGAGTAGAATTTAAAGCTTTCAACCTCTATTTTTTTTCTTTTTCTTCTTTTTCTTCTTTTATGTTTATTTTTATTTTTTTTCTTTTGTTCTTGTCTATTTATCCTTTATTTATACCAACTTCAATGAACTAATCACATTATCAATATCATATGATCAATCATATTTAATCATGAACTCACATAAATTCTTTTGAAAGTACTCACTTCATCAATAATAACAATCAAAATAGTCTCAGCTTTCTTATAAAACTTTGTTTTAGTTTAGAATCAATCCTTAAAAGAAAGAAAATATATCATGATCTTCAAAACTCTTAAAAATTTGACCCTTTTTTTTTTAATTTCACTTCCTAAAAAAAAACTCTATAGACTCATAAACCAATATTCCCCCCACACTTAAATCTTACTTTGCCCTCAAAGTAAGTCTAGCATGCAAAGAAGAACAATAAAAAGTCAAAAATTAAATGGTAATATAAGTAAAGAAAGAAATACTCCCTTGTTTTTATGTCCTTAGGTTGCCTCCCAAGTAGCGCTTTTGTTTAAAGTCGTTAGCTCGACTGCTTCACCTTTCATCATCCAATCCCAAATGCAAACCTTTTCTTTGATTTCTATTGGTTCTGACTTATGATTACTTCTCCAAAGATGTTGAACTCCACTATGTTATCATCAAACTCCATGGTGAGTGTTTCCTTATCCACATCTATTTTGGCTTTGGATGTCTTCAAGAATGGTCTCCCTAGCAGCATTGGTGTTGGAAAAGGAGAATTATCATCCTCCATGTCAAGAACATAGAAGTCTGCTGGGAAGACTAATTTATCAACCTGCACAAGAACATCCTCTAATATCCCTTCAGGATAGGCATTAGTTCTGTCAGCCAATTGTATAACAACACTAGTCTCTTTCAAAGGTCCAAGATTTAAAGATCTATAAATTGACAAAGGCATGACATTTATAGAAGCTCCTAAATCTATCATGGACTTATCAATTATGGTATTACCTATCTTACATGGAATACTAAACATGCCAGGATCTCCACACTTTGGGGGAAGTTTTTTTTGAATAATGGCAGACACATTCTCCCCCACAACTACTTTTTCATCACCTTTTAATTTCTTCTTGTTAGTGCACAATTCTTTTAAAAATTTTGCGTACCTGGGCACTTGCTTGATAGCATCAAGAAGAGGAATGTTCACCTCTATTTTGCTAAAGGTCTCTAAGATCTCTTTGTCTTCTTCTTCTTTCTTTGTTTTTGCAAACCTAGTAGGAAAAGGAGGAGGGTAAGTACCAGTATTAAAGGGAACTCTTTTATCACTTACCTTAAAAAATCTCTATTAAGAGGAGGGAGCTTGACTACATTTTTATGTGGTGGAGCCTTAATGTTGACCTCTTCATATGCATTCTCTTTGGGTCCAATTTCCTTCTCACTCCTCAAAAAGATGGCACTCACATTCTCCCTTGGATTCACCATAGGTTGAGAAGGCGACTTGTTGGATTCCCTAGCTTCAAGTCTGCTTAGTGAAGTAGCCATTTGGCTCATTTGGTGCTCAAGGTGTGCAATTCTTTGATTGTTCTCTTGTTGATTTTGTAAAGTAGAGGCAGCAAGATTCTTTACAATTTCTTCAAGAGACATGGTTCCACATTGGTGTTGTGTTTGGTGTGGTGGCCTCTCTTGGTATGTAGGTTTGGGGACTTGGAAATTATTTGGCCTATTGTGTGGTGGGACATATGGTGTAGACCTATTTCCATATTGCAAATTTGGGTGGTCCCTCCAACCAGGGTTGTAAGAATTGGAGTAACGGTCATACTTACCTTGGGAAGGTCCTGGGAATCCTCCTACAACATTAGCTTGCTCCATGGAATCTTCTTGTAAGGTTAGACACATATCCGTAGGGTGTCCCATGTTGGAGCAAAGTCCACAAGCCTTGGCTTGTTGCATTTTACCTACAGCCAATTGTTGCACAAGAGATGTTAGATTAGCAATTTGTTTTTCCAAAGAAGAAGTACTTACCTCATGTGCTTGCTTAGATAGTGGTGGTGGATCACGCCTTGTATTAAATTGTTGAGAATTGGCAGCCACGTTTGCTATCAAGTTTTGGGCTTCTTGAGGAGTCTTATCCACTAAAGCTCCTCCACTAGATGCATCTATCATACTTCTATCATGGGGTAATAGTCCCTCATAGGAATATTGGATCAATAGTTGCTCATGAATTTGGTGATGTGGGCAACTAGCACATAATCGTTTAAATCTTTCCCAATATTCATAGAGTGACTCGCCATTAAATTGCCTAATTCCACAAATTTCTTTGCGGATGTTAGCTGCCCTAGAAGTAGGAAAATATCTTTCCAAGAAGAGTCTCTTCATATCATCCCAAGTGTTGATGGTCTCGGAAGGTAAGTAGTAAAGCCAATCCTTAGCTGTATCTGCCAGAGAGAATGGAAAGGCTCTTAGCTTGATTTGCTCTTCACTAACCCCAGCAGGCTTCATGGTGGAGCAAACAACATCGAACTCCTTTAGATGTTTGTGTGGATCTTCACCTGCAAGACCATGAAAAGTTGGTAAAAGATGTATTAAACCAGATTTTAATTCAAAAGCAACATCTAAAGTAGGATAGGCTATGCAAAGGGGTTGTTGGTTCATAGTGGGTGCTGCTAACTCCTTCAAGGTTCTATTAGTGTTTTGAGCCATGGTGTCCTCTTCTGAATCACTAGAGAATTCAAAAGTGGGATTGAACGTGGGCTCGGTGGAAGGTGGATCTTTGGAAGTGGATGGTGGTGGTTGGGGCGTTTGTAGCACCGCACTTTGGGTTGCCTGAATGTAATCTCTAATCTTTCGAAGTCTGTAACTAGAGTCCTCGTCAGACATGCAAACCCTGCAAGGAAGAAAGAAAAGAAAATAATTAGATCTTTAAATTATAATAAACAACTTAAATAAATAACAATCCTCGGCAATGGCGCCAAAATTTGATGAGTGTCGTCAGTCACCAAAAATAAAACTTCCTAACTCTACTATGTAGATAGCGGAGTAAGGGTCGATCCCACAGAGACTGAATTATTTAAGTTAATTGTTAAATTAAAAATCTAATCTTAAGTTTTAGGGAAAGAAGAAATTTTGGGGTTTTGGAGTTTTGTAAGCTATGCCTAAAAGAGAGGAAGCAAGGATTATTAAATATCAAAAACAAATATGAAAAAGCTTCAGTTACAAGGTAATTAATTATTCTTGGATTTAGATGTTGATCATTGATTACAAAATATTATTGTCAATTAAATAGTCAACTGTAGCATAACAACAAGCTCTGTTACACCATCTTCTCTTACTGAGTCGTTAGTTAAAACAAGCTCTTTAACTAATCTCTAACTACTTAACCTACCTATAACAAGCTCTCTAGATATAAGTTGTAGCAGCATTAACAACTAGAAAGATATGGGTTGACATTAGATAACAAACACATAAGCTCGGTTCATGTAATCTAAACCTCAATTCTCCTCCATCCCTAGTGATTAACTCCATAAGCAATTACGGACTTATGTTTTTTAATCTAGCAGTAGATTATTCAATTAAATTAAATAGTGGGCCCTACTATCTAATCAATCAAATAATCATGCAAATGTGCTCAGAGAATCTTGGATACTTAATCAACAATTATATTATAAGCTCAAAATCTCACAACATTATTTTTCCAAAGAACAATCAATTTACCTTGTAACTGAATAAGAAACCTACTCACTAGTCATATTCAAGATCATAAATTTCAAGTTTAATATTATAAAGATATCAAGAATCATGCAAAAGACAATCAATATATCAATCTTTAATAATCTAAAACAAGAAATCTGGAATCAAGATTATAAACTGGCAAGAACTAAACAAATAATATGCAAAACAAAACAAGAATCAAAATAATTATCACTAAAGAAATCAGCAAGTATAAGAAAGAAAAGAAAAATAAAATATTTTTGCTAAACTTAATATAGAAATCAACAACTAATTAAAAATAAATAAAATTTTTATTAAAAACCCTAAAGAAAATCCTACACAAGACTAAAAGGGAAGAGGGAGGAGAGGGATGTAAGGGATGTAAAGGGATGCTGTTTATGAGAGCCTTATGCTCTTTATATAGGCCTAAGGAAGAGTTTAAAAGACTTTCCTAAGCAATGTGGGATTCAGATAAGAGTTTACTTGGGAAATAAGTAATTTGACTAGTCAACCTCTTACCTTTATCTCATCATCTTTTACAATTATTTTCTAAGTAAAATTCCTAAGGCCTATTCTTATTAATTAATTACAGATCTAAGACATAATAAAATTAAGAAATTATCTTGTCTTAACAAAATCTGGTCTTGAACTTGCTTTGTTGGAATTTCTTCTCAATCTCGTTATTTTGCCCAGAATTTTGTACTGATTTTGTCCAGATGTTTGACCCACCAAATGAACTCCAATTTTTGCGATCTTATACATTCTGGAAACCTTGAGAAGTCCTCTACAACGTCCATGAAGGCCACTTTTTCAAATCAGGTCGTTAAAATGGTCAAAAACGTCAATCTTTTAAGCTGGACAGAAAATACTGCACTTTGCTCTTTTTAGCTTCTTTTTATTCCAACTTTGATATTTAATACCTAAAACATAAAATAAACATTAGTAAGCTTTTTTAGGTATAAAATATCAATAAAGAAAATATATTAGCACATATAAAATTCACAAAATATCATCCTATCATAAATGCATGTCATAAACCAAAATAGTTTCTCAATATTTTCATAATACTTTTACTCCACAGGACATGCATTTTACTTCGCACACATCTCCCTTACCTGGTTCAACGAAGCCTTGCTTCCTGCTCGCCTTCCAAATCACATTCACCGAGTTCATAATTCCCGGTTGTAAAATAATTTATAAATTCTATTAATATTTCTTTTTCAACTATTTTCAACACTTTGGCGAGACTTAATATTCAACTAGCTCGCCCACAAATATTCTTACTAGCTCGCCCACAAGTATTCTTGCTAGCTCGCCCAATCGACCTTGCCATTCATCAAATGGCATACAATTGCGAGCTCACCCACCATTTCTCGCCATTAATATATTTGCAGCTCACCCAACATCCAACTCGCCAGGCCAACATTGGCTTAAATGTGAGAGTTCGCCCACAATTCTACTCGCCTTGTTTGAGTTTGCCATACGTACTCAAGTGAGTTCGCCCGACAAGGCTTTTTTTTAGTCTAAGGTGGGCTCGCCAATGACTTAACATGTGCCAACCTTGCCCACAATCACACTTCACATTATTTAGTTCGCCAAAGATGGCTGAGCTCGCCCATTTATCTTCATTTTTACACTATTTCTATTTCCTTCCTTTTTCACGCTTAATTATTTTCCAGATTATACCTTGTTCTAGTTTCTGGTATATTCTAGCAAGATTTAACTAAAACAAGGCTATTTCTATGTTCATTACTTTGTAAAACATCAAACTATATCCTCAAATACCAATATAACCGTAGAATATGAAAACTCACCTTAACCAACTGCATTTCCAGAACAGATTGCTTTCTATCTCACGTTAGCCTTAGTTTGCTGATTCCTTTAGCTCATCAAACTAAGGAGGAAATGTCACAGCCCGTGACCTTATTTTTCACCTTATTCTTTACATCTTATATGGTTGGGCTGTTTGCGATACTTTACTTTTCTTTTACATATTAACAATTTCATATTAAATTATAATATGAAATACATCCCCTATCTTACTTCATAAGAAAATAGTACTGTGAAAATGTCTAAATACGGAAAATAAATGATCGTACCTCATGTCATAAGTCGAGCTGTCGCATCGTCCCCAAATGCGCAGCCGAAATTCTTTAAGTGTTAAAGTCTCAGTCTTCGAAAACCTAAAATGTTAAAATTAAGGGGGTGAGCAAACCACGGCTCAGTAAGGGAATTATATGCATACTTGATATTCAGCTTCCTATATGCTGAAAATCATTTTGAATTTTCCTATGGGGCTCTAGGGTCGCATGTAGGAAGGATACTACAGTCGGCTAGGGATCCAGATGGAGTAAGGTAGGTATTTTGAAATACATATCTTGTCTCGGAACCTAGAAGCAACTGTAAAGAGTAAATTTCATTTTTGTTTTGAAATTTAAATCCTTTTTCCTTTTTATTCCATAACCTTTTCATATTCTTTTCAAAATAATGCTTTTATGAAATAAAACATTTAAATAAAATAACTAATATTCATATTTTCTTTGAAAAGAATATTAGTTAAATCATCATCATTTTCCTTTAAAACTCATTTCATGTTTTACTGTACAATAATAGTTAGTACAGTACTTTAAAATAGCAAAATAGGCTATTAAACCTTTTTCGTATAACATATAAATCATTTAAATCTAATTTTCAATTTACAATTTAAAATAAGAATATTAGATTTACTTTCCTCCTTTTCCTTTTTGAAAATATATTACATATTCATATTACCTGTCATACGAAAATCATTTCATAGTACTCAAATCAGTACCATAAAAAGCATTATATAAAATGCTGTAAATCACTTCCATTTAACTTGTCACATATCATGTAAAACATTTACATTTCACATATCACATATCATAGAAAACATTTTCATATATGGAGACTAAGGCACGCCCAGCCCTTCCACTGAGTCGTTACTCATATCATGCTATAGACCCCGAAGGGTATAAAATCATCATGTTAGATCTATGGCTATAGTCTACAATTGTCCTCGGCGGATCACTGATCAGGTGTCGGCTGGGACTACATATCACATATCACATATTACATGTTACATATTACATATCACATATCAGCATGATAGGATGCCATCTAGTCTCAAAACCGTATTTTTCATCATCAATAAACCTTTATGGAATTTATAAAAATATATATAATTTCATAATTTAAAACCATAAAGGTTATAAAACAATTTAGTGAATATTTAAGAAATATATAAAAATATTCACTTTATTTCCTTTCATTTTTCATCTCGTATTACGTGTAATTTACATATCAAAAGAATTTTCAGTGATTTCATTATCACCATTCTCGAAGATAATTTTCAGTGATTTCATTATCACCCTTCTTGAAAACATGAATATTTTAAAATCACTTTAATTTTATTCATGTTTTTATGAAAATATTCATTTTCTCGATTTTCGTGATTGAAAATCATTTCTCGTGACATAAAATCATTTATTATGATTTTACAAATTTTCGATAATTTTCGATAATTTTTCGGCAGTATAACGGCTGTCGATTGACTAGCCTCCTACACGGAAAATATAATTTATAATTTCAACCAGTACTTCACTACAATTTTCCAACCAATCATTCATCGCAATATTTTCATAAATATTTTCACAAAATATTTTATAATTAAAATCATGCAGACTGAATATCCTTACAGTGCTGTACATGCATCCTTTATCTGTGTGTCGAGATCACGTTATTTCGTGCACCACATGAATATCGAGCTTTTGACTGCAATGCATTTCACTCGATTATTAGCTAAGTTTCCTTGAAATGTTAAACTATGACATATATATATATATATATATATATATATATATATATAATTTTTATTGATATAATTAAAATCCCATGACTAGAAATGGCTACATGTTATGCCATTTTTCTCTTCCTTTTTGTTCTCCACGGCCGAATGGCCTTGTATAGTCAAATTTATTGTTTTATTTTCTTGCCAATATACTGATGAGATGGCTGCCTTTTTGTTTGTATATTTTCCTTTATTTAAATATTTCCTGTAATATTTCTTATCTTCAGCTTTTCCATATTCGGCAACCACAATCCATTTATCATGCTTATTTTAACTATACTTTATAGTCATATTTTCTCCATTTTCAACCTTTACTTTTGACTTTTACTGTTGACTATTTAACACAAATTTTCAGCTCTATTTGCTTTCTCATTTCCACGCCAAAATAGCCTCCTTTACTGACTTTTACACCAGCCCTCATTATAATCGGTCCACATAAAAATCAGCTCTGCTTTATTCATTTCTCATCAATTTAGCTTCTTTTCTTTCTTGTTTTCACATCACAACAGCCCACTATTTATGATTTTTATACCATCACCAATAAAATCAGTCAACGACTTTTTGTCAACCTATACTTTCCCATTCGGTTTTCTAGCCAACTTTTATTTATTTTTCTGTTTCGGTTGTTCAGCCTTTTCTTTTCTGTTTCAGTTCCAGCTAGTTTCCATATTCAATTTTCATGCTTTTTAAACACCATGTTTATCTCTTATTTTGTCAAAGTCAACTGGCAACATGGTCCTATATCTATAACTATATATTTTTCCTTTTCCTATTTCACTCTCGTTTATATTAGTCACGCCACCTGCACCTTAGCTTTTGTTTTCTGTTTTAACATCATATAAGCACCACGTTAGGCTTCTTTGAACCTCGTGGCTAGCCTTAGTACTATGGCTTCTTGAATATATATACTATCATTAATTTATTTTCATGTTAAAGCCCTCTTTCCTGACATTCACGCCACATACATACAGCAGAATTTCATTCCATCATTCACGTTGCTAACCTACAGCCATATTTTCTTTCTCCCTCACCATTCACATCACACACACACACCATAATAAAAGACTATGTTCAGCCACGCTCAATTTTCTACATGTTTTTCATGCCAAGCCATGTGCATATGCATCCCCTACTTACAAGTCATCACCATAAATCAAAATTAATACATGAAACGTTGGCTGTAACTTGTTTTACCTGATTCACGCTACTGATCAGCTGCAGGGGAGTCCTCCTTGGGCGTTTTTTCTGGCTAAACTTTTGAAAGAAAATGAAGTTAATGTGGTGAGGTGAAGATTATATGAAGAAACTTGGCTGATTTCTTGATGAGAGTGTGGTATTTCAGAGCTGGAACAGAGGTTCGGTGGAGTAGAAAACAGAACCGAAATTGGATGCAGAAAAATGGTTGAGGCGGTGCACTCCCAGTTGGAGAAATAAATGAAGCCAGCCTTGTTGTATTATTTTAATTGGTCATAATTTAACTTTAATTAATTAAATCTGATTCCATTTATTTAAAGTCTAAATACCCATTAAAGTCACCTTAATTACTCATTGTGCCACTCCACAATAATTTTTCTGGTTCAGCCCATTTTTAGCTTTAATCTTTCCTTTATTTCCTTTATTTCTTAAGCCCATTTAGTCCAAATTTGTCCAAATTTGATCCACTTTGATCAATCCTTGAGAGAAGCTAACTTTACCCTTGTACAATATCGAAATTTTCAATTCTATTCCACCTTAATTTCAATATCTAGAAAATATCAAAATTTCATTTATTTATTTATTTAAAATATTTTTATTATTCTGTACCTGTACAGTACAAAATAACGAGTTCTCACATTCTTCCCACCTTAAGAAATTCAGTCCTCCGAATTTCATTCGAACCACTCACTAGAATAACTCTGGATACTTTTTCCCTCATTATACTTTCCAATTTCCATGTAACCTCTTCTTCAGGGTGGTACTACCAGAGCACTCTCGTTAGAGAAATCGTCTTAGATCGCAACATTTTATCTTTCCGAACCTTACGCAATCTAATCTCTCGAATGGTCCGACATAGTGAGGACTTAGTTTTCCTTTCCTGTCAAACCTCATAATGTCTTTAGATGAGGAACTTCTAGAGTTACATAATCATCTGGTGAGAACTCAAGTGGTCGTCATCTCATGTCCGAGTAGCTCTTTTGCCTACTCTGTACTATACGAAGTCTCTCACATATCAACTGTACATCCTGTAAGGCTCGCTCTACCAATTCGAGAGCTAATAACTTCCAATCTCCCACTTCTTCTAATGTAATTGGAGATTTACATCATCTATCATATAAGGTCTCGTATCGAGCCATACCGATGCTAATATGATAACTATTATTATATATAATTCGGCTAACGGCAAATGGTTGCCCCAGGAGCCTTTAAAATCCAACGTACCCTCCCGTAACATATCCTCGAGTGTTTATATCACTCGCTCAGACTGCCCGTCAGTTTGCGGATGAAAGGTGATGTTAAAAATCAACCGGGATCCCATGGCCTCTTAAAATCTCTCCCAGAATTGGGATGTGAGCTGGGAGTCCCTATCCAATGTTATGCTCACTGGAACTCCGTGTAACCTCACTAGTTCCCGTACATATAGATCGGCAAGGCATTGAGAGGATTGGTAGATCTGATAGCTAGGAAGTGGGCGGACTTCGTCAATCTATCAACTATTATTCAAATTGCATCATGCTGTCTCTGGGTCCTTGGTAACCCATGATGAAGTCCATCGTGGTGTGCTCCCATTTCCAATTAGGAATTGGTAGAGGCTATTAAAGTCTTGCAGGTTCTTAATGTTCGATCTTTACCTACTGACACTGAGACATCTAGCTACAAGCTCTGTGATGTCTCTCTTCATCTTTGGCCACCAATAAATCTTTCTTAAATTTTGGTACATTCTAGTACTGCTAGGATGCAAAGTGTACTTAGAGGTATGGGCGTCAATCAAATCAAGCCTCTAAGCTGCTTATTATCGGGAACCTAAATTTTGCCTTAAAACCTCAAAATCCTGTTGGTGCCACACTTATAATCTGATTGTACTCCCACTTGTACCTGACTGGCAACCGACATACAATAATCACTTGTCCTATGAGCTTCCATGATTTGACTTATTAAGTCGGGCTCGATTATGAAGTTAGTAGTAAACCTATAACTCTCAAAGTATACCACACAATGCTGAGGTTCAAGAACTGCTCTAATAGTTCATGTTCCCTGACCATTATATATGACACCATTACTACATACTTTCTGCTCAGAGTGTCTGTTCAGTCTAAATTCACATCCTTCCACTCATAACATACACATTCATTTTTATTATTCCTTACCATAAAGCTTTACAATATCTTTCTTGAGTTGGGAGAAGGTTACCATTTTACTGTGACAATCTATAGTTACATGATTCGCAGCTAACGAGTTTATACCCAATATCACATCAAAATCAAATATCAATATTAAAATTAGGTTAGCTGTAAATTCCTTCTCGCCTACTCTTATCCTACAGTTTCCACATAAATAAAAAAACTATTTACATGTATTATATGCCCTAACTCTTTGGCCTTACTAAGCTCTTAATGAAGTCTGCGAATACATCATCAGTCTCCTGATCCAATGCGTACACCCGTCCCTAAATCATGGGCTTCTTACTCTTCTCCACTATTTTAGCCCGTCTAGGTTGAGGGGTGTCTCTTTCTCTCATTCTATCAGAGTTGCTGGTGCTGGAGTCAATGCCGGAAGTACCAGGGCTAAGGTAGTAGATGCAGTTGCTTTTCTGAGCATGGGGCAGTCTCTCACCAAATGTCCTGCTCACCCACATCTAAAACAAGCCCTGGTCGATATGTGGCAAGGTCGGGTACCATGCGACCGTCCACACCGATCACATCTGGCCATGGTACCTCTCAGCGCAAAAGCAAGACCAATAATAGTGGGGGTTGTAGCAGTCGATCTTGTGGATCGCCCATCTGAGACCTAAATACCAGAAGATCTAGCTCTCTTATGCTACTCTCTACCATATCTGTCATCTTCCTCTTCTCTTATCGTCACTTACTGTTCTTATGCATATTCACCAATTTCATATACTCCATATAGTACATCATTCTGCAAGACATATTTCAAAATATTCTGGTTCTATAAATATCCATTTAATACTTCAGAAATTAAATGAATGTATAGGACCAGAATTAACCGTACTGCTATGGATTTCATCCTCTATACTGATCTCTTTCTCATTCATCATCAGTAATCATTTTACTTTTCATCTTATCAAACGATCCCGTAATAATATCCCGTTAATACACTTTGAACTCCGACCCTTAAAAATCAATAACTGACTCACTCATCCTACGACTTCCCTATAACCATTTGGGTCACATCAGCAATATAAATATAGGTAGGAGTTTATAATCGAGACTGTTATACACATATTACATTCCTTTATGCCATCAGTGGCACTATTACTATTATAGAATTCAAGGTCGACTAAGTTTATCACTATTCAAGATATAGTCCACATAGGGACGTTTTAGTCATTTCACATTTATTTCTTTCTCCTTAGTATACATTTAAACCAAAGATCTTATTATCTATGTGCTGATAATATCCTTTCTCATACCAATATTACTATTTTAAGATCTTGTTCGATTCGACAGAGAAATCCAATAAGATCTATAATTAGATCATTTTGCTTATAATACAGCCTTACACCACGATTTACTCTGTCAAATCAGTCAATTTCAACTTCTGGTAGTCTATTTTGACTCCAGGTAAAATTTTGGAGCTAAGGGTATTTTGATCATTTTTGGTCAAAAATTTTCTCTCTCCTTAAAATACCTTCAACCGATGATCTTAAGGTCTATTTAATGATGATATTTCATTCCCCTCCTTTATGTCATCACTTTCAGGTCTCAGTTCAATCCGGACAGAAAAGTACTAGTGGGGCCCTTACCGAGTCCATTTCTGTTCCTTACCGAACCGACCTTCATTTAGATTATAAGATCACCATTTCAGATAATTTGTAGAGCCATTTTCTCTCTTTGACATCCTTAGTTCATAATGCTCACTCCCTTTTAAAACATTTAACTCAATTTGCAATCATTTATTTTCTCTATGTATTTAGACTACACAGTACTACAACGAATGTTAACATTTTTCAACATATTTTCTTTCCAAAAGTATCGACAGATATCAGGCCAACCCTGCTCTGATATTATTAAATCTGTCACAGCTCGTGACCCTATTTTTCACCTTATTCTATACATCTTATATGGTTGGGCTGTCTGCGATACTTTACTTTTCTTTTACATATTAACAATTTCATATTAAATTATAATATGAAATACATCCCCTATCTTACTTCATAAGAAAATAGTACTGTGAAAATGTCTAAATACGAAAAATAAATGATCGTACCTCATGTCATAAGTCGAGCTGTCGCATCGTCCCCAAATGCGCAACCGAAATTCTTTAAGTGTTAAAGTCTCAGTCTTCGAAAACCTGAAATGTTAAAATTAAGGGGGTGAGCAAACCACGGCTCAGTAAGGGAATTATATGCATACTTGATATTCAGCTTTCTATATGCTTAAAATCATTTTGAATTTTCCTATAGGGCTCTAGGGTCGCATGTAGGAAGGATACTACAGTCGGCTAGGGATCCAGATGGAGTAAGGTAGCTATTTGAAATACCTATCTTGTCCCGGAACCTAGAAGCAACTGTAGAGAGTAAATTTCATTTTTCTTTTGAAATTTAAATCCTTTTTCCTTTTTATTCCATAACCTTTTCATATTCTTTTCAAAATAATGCTTTTATGAAATAAAGCATTTAAATAAAATAACTAATATTCATATTTTCTTTGAAAAGAATATTAGTTAAATCATCATCATTTTCCTTTAAAACTCATTTTATGTTTTACTGTACAATAATAATTAGTACAGTACTTTAAAATAGCAAAATAAGCTATTAAACCTTTTTCGTATAACATATAAATCAAATTTACAATTTACAATTTAAAATAAGAATATTAGATTTACTTTCCTCCTTTTCCTTTTTGAAAACATATTACATATTCATATTACATGTCATACGAAAATCATTTCATAGTACTCAAATCAGTACCGTAAAAAGCATTATATAAAATGCTGTAAATCACTTCCATTTAACTTGTCACATATCATGTAAAACATTTACATTTCACATATCACATATCATATAAAACATTTTCATATATGGAGACTAAGGCACGCCCAGCCCGTCCAATGGGTCGTTACTCATATTATGCTATAGACCCTGAAAGGTATAAAATCATCATGTTAGATCTATGGACATAGTCTATAATTGTCCTCGACGGATCACTGATCAGGTGTCGGCCGGGACTACATATCACATATCACATATTACATGTTACATATCACATATCACATATCAGCATGATAGGATGTCATCTAGTCTCAAAACCGTATTTTTCATCATCAATAAACCTTTATGGAATTTATAAAAATATATATAATTTCATAATTTAAAACCATAAAGGTTATAAAACCATTTAGTGAATATTTAAGAAATATATAAAAATATTCACTTTATTTCCTTTCATTTTTCATCTCGTATTACGTGTAATTTACATATCAAAAGAATTTTCAGTGATTTCATTATCACAATTCTCGAAGATAATTTTCGGTGATTTCATTATCACCCTTCTTGAAAACATGAATATTTTAAAATCACTTTCATTTTATTCATGTTTTTATGAAAATATTCATTTTCTCGATTTTCGCGATTGAAAATCATTTCTCGTGACATAAAATCATTTATTATGATTTTACAAATTTTCGATAATTTTTCGGCAGTATAACGGCTGTCGATTGACTAGCATCCTGCACGGAAAATACAGTTTATAATTTCAACCGGTACTTCACCACAATTTTCCAACCAATCATTCATTGCAATATTTTCATAAATATTTTCATAAAATATTTCATAATTAAAATCATGCAGACTGAATATCCTTACAGTGCTGCACATGCATCCCTTACCTGTGTGTCGAGATCACGTTATTTCGTGCACCACATGAATATCGAGCTTTTGACGGCAATGCAATTCACTCGATTATTAGCTAAGTTTCCTTGAAATGTTAAACTATGATATATATATATATATATATATATATAAATAATTTTTACTGATATAATTAAAATCCCATGACTAGAAATGGCTACATGTTATGCCATTTTTCTCTTCCTTTTTGTTCTCCATGGCCGAATGGCCTTGTATAGTCAAATTTATTGTTTTATTTTCTTGCCAATATATTGATGAGATGGCTGCCTTTTTGTTTGTATATTTTTTTTATTTAAATATTTCCTGTAATATTTCTTATCTTCAGCTTTTCCATATTCGGCAACCACAATCCATTTATCATGCTTATTTTAACTATACTTTATAGTCATATTTTCTCCATTTTCAACCTTTACTTTTGACTTTTACTGTTGACTATTTAACACAAATTTTCAGCTCTATTTGCTTTCTCATTTCCACGCCAAAATAGCCTCCTTTACTGACTTTTACACCAGCCCTCATTATAATCAGTCCACATAAAAATCAGCTCTCCTTTATTCATTTCTCATCAATTTAGCTTCTTTTCTTTCTTGTTTTCACATCACAACAGCCCACTATTTATGATTTTTATACTATCACCAATAAAACCAGTCAACGACTATTTGTCAACCTATACTTTCCCATTCGGTTTTCCAGCCAACTTTTATTTATTTTTCTGTTTCGGTTGTTCAGCCTTTTCTTTTCTGTTTCAGTTCCAGCTAGTTTCCATATTCAATTTTCATGCTTTTTAAACACCATGTTTATCTCTTATTTTGTCAAAGTCAACAGGCAACATGGTCATATATCTATAACTATATATTTTTCCTTTTCCTATTTCACTCTCGTTTATATTAGTCACGCCACCTGCACCTTAGCTTTTGTTTTCTGTTTTAACATCATATAAGCACCACGTTAGGCTTCTTTGAACCCTCGTGGCTAGCCTTAGTACTATGGCTTCTTGAATATATATACTATCATTAATTTATTTTCATGTTGAAGCCCTCTTTCCTGACATTCACGCCACATACATACAGCAGAATTTCATTCCATCATTCACGTTGCTAACCTACAGCCATATTTTCTTTCTTCCTCACCATTCACATCACACACGCACACACCATAATAACAGATTATGTTCAGCCACGCTCAATTTTCTACATGTTTTTTGGTATGATGATATTTTGTGAATTTTATATGTGCTAATATATTTGCTTTATTGATATTTTATGCCTAAAAGAGCTTACTAATGTTTATTTTATGTTTAAGGTATTAAATATTAAAGTTGGAATAAAAGAAGCTAAAAAGAGCAAAGTGTAGTATTTTCTGTCCAGCTTGAAAGATTGAGATTTTTGACCAATTTAATGACCTGATCTCAAGAAGTGGCCTTCATTGAAGTTGTAGAAGACTTCTCAAGGTTTCCAGAATGCATAAGATCGCAAAAATTGGAGTTCATTTGGTGGGTCAAACATCTGGACAAAATCAGTACGAAATTCTGGGCAGAAAAACGAGATTGAGAAGAAATTCCAACAAAGCAAGTTAAAGACCAGATTTTGTTGAGACAAGATAATTTCTTAATTTTATTTTGTCTTAGATCTGTAATGAATTAATAAAAATAGGCCTTAGGAATTTTACTTAGAAAATAATTGTAAAAAGATGATGAGATAAAGGTAAGAGTTTGACTAGTCAAATTACTTGTTTCCCAAGTAAACTCTTATCTGAATCCCACATTGCTTAGGAAAGTCTTTTAAACTCTTCCTTAGGCCTATATAAAGAGCACAAGGCTCTCATAAACAGCATCCCTCACATCCCTCTCCTCCCTCTTCCCTCTTAGTCTTTTGTAAGGTTTTCTTTAGGGTTTTAATAAAAGTTTTATTTTCTTTCTTTTAATATTGCTGATTTCTTTCTTTTATGTTATAAAATTATTTTCTTTTTAGTCTTCCCAATAGAAACAAATTTAATTTCGTATTTAAATTTTTCAAAGTAAAGCAATTTCTTTATAGTTTTTAGGATTAAATTGTTTTCTTTTCTTTTCTTTATTTAAACTGATTCTTCCCTTAGGTTTATTAGGCTTTTCTATTTTATTATTTTATATGGTTGCTGATTTCTTTAGTGATAATTTTTTTGATTCTTGTTTTGTTTTTCATATTATTTGTTTAGTTCTTACTAGTTTATAATCTTGATTTTAGATTTCTTGTTTTAAATTATTAAAGATTGATATATTGATTGTCTTTTGCATGATTCTTGATATCTTTATAATATTAAACTTGAGATTTGTAATCTTGAATATGATTAGTGAGTAGGTTTCTTATTCAGTTACAAGGTTTAATTGTTCTTGGAAAAAGTATGTTGTGAGATTTTAAACTTATAATATAATTGTTGATTAAGTATCCAAGATTCTCTGAGCAGATTTGCATGATTGTTTGTTTGATTAGATAGGAGGCCTACTATTTAGTTAAATTAAATAATCTACAGCCAGATTAAAAACGTAAGTCCGTAATAGCTTGTGAATTTAATCACTAGGGATCTAGGAGAATTAAGGTTTAAGTTAAATAAACCGCGCTGAGTGAGTTTGTTACTTAATGTTGACTCAAATCTTTCTAGATATTAATGCTGCTATTAAAACTTAATCTATAGCGCTGAGCATAGGTAAATTTTGATAGTTAGAGATTAATTAAGACGCTGAGCCTTTAATTAACAACACAGTAAGGAAAGATAGGTGTAATTGGACGCTGGGGAATTACACTACGGTTGACTACTTAATTGACAATGATCTTAAATAATCAATGATCAGCATCATATCCCAAGAATAATTAATTACCTTGTAACTGAAGTTTTGTGGTATTTGATATTTTCTAATTTATTTACTTATTTTTCTGATTATTTTCTTAGTTATTATAGTTTAATTGAAACCCTCCCCCAAATCTCTTTTTTCTCTCTAAATAATAGTTAGGTATTTAATTTAAATAATTAACTTGAATAAAACAATCTCTGTGGGATCGACCTTTGCTTGCCCTATCTATAGGTTTAAGTAAAGTAATTTATTATTGGTACCTACGACACTGCCAATTTTTGGCGCCGTTGCCGGAGATTGTTATTTATTTAAGTTGCTTATTATAACTTAAAGATCTAATTATTTTCTTTTCTTTCTTGCTTGCAGGGTTTGCATGTCTAACGAGGACTCTAGTTACAGACTTCGAAAGATTAGAGACTACATTCAAGCAACCCAAAGCACGGTGCTACAAACACCCCAACCACCACCATCCACTTCCAACGATCCATCTGCCACCGAGCCCACGTTCAATCCCACTTTTGAATTCTCTAGTGATTCAGAAGAGGACACCATGGCTCAAAATGCTAATAGAACCTTGAAGGAGTTAGCAGCACCCACTATGAACCAACAACCCCTTTGCATAGCCTATCCTACTTTAGATGTTGCTTTTGAATTAAAATCTAGTTTGATACATCTGTTACCAACTTTTCGTGGTCTTGCAGGTGAAGATCCTCACAAACATCTAAAGGAGTTCCATGTTGTTTGCTCCACCATGAAGCCTGCTGGGGTTAGTGAAGAGCAAATCAAGATAAGGGCCTTTCCATTTTCTCTGGCAGATGCAGCCAAGGATTGGCTTTACTACTTACCTTCTGGGACCATCAACACCTGGGATGATATGAAGAAACTCTTCTTGGAAAGATATTTTCCTGCTTCTAGGGCAGCCAACATCCGCAAAGAAATTTGTGGAATTAGGCAATTTAATGGTGAGTCACTCTATGAATATTGGGAAAGATTTAAACGATTATGTGCTAGTTGCCCACATCACCAAATTCATGAGCAACTATTAATCCAATATTTCTATGAGGGACTATTACTCCATGATAGAAGTATGATAGATGCAGCTAGTGGAGGAGCTTTAGTGGATAAGACTCCTCAAGAAGCCCAAAACTTGATAGCAAACATGGCTGCCAATTCTCAACAATTTAATACAAGTCCATCACCACTATCTAAGCAAGCACACGAGGTAAGTACTTCTTCTTTGGAAAAACAAATTGCTAATCTAACATCTCTTGTGCAACAATTGGCTGTAGGTAAAATGCAACAAGCCAAGGCTTGTGGAGTTTGCTCCAACATAGGACACCCTACTGATATGTGTCCAACCTTACAAGAAGATTCCATGGAGCAAGCTAATGTTGTAGGAGGATTCCTAGGGCCTTCCCAAGGTAAGTATGACCCTTACTCCAATTCTTACAACCCTGGTTGGAGGGACCACCCAAATTTGCAATATGGAAATAGGTCTGCACCATATGTGCCACCACACAATAGGCCAAATAATTTCCAAGTCCCCAAACCTTCATACGAAGAGAGGCCACCATCCCAAACACAACACCAAAGTGGAACAATGTCTCTTGAAGAAATTGTAAAGAACCTTGCTGCCTCTACTTTACAAAATCAACAAGAGAATAATCAAAGAATTGCACATCTTGAGCGTCAAATGAGCCAAATGGCAACTTCCCTAAGCAGACTTGAAGCCAAGGAATCCAACAAGTTGCCATCTCAACCAGAGGTTAATCCAAGAGAGAATGCACATGCCATAACTTTGAGAAGTGGTAAGGAAATTGGTCCTAAGGAACCCTTAATTATAGATGTTGACAATGGCTCTAAAAACTATCAAGAAATTGAAAATTCAAGGAAAAAAAAAAGAGGATGTCAACTCTAATAATAAAGGGGACCAAGGGACCGATTTTGATAATGCAAATGGGGATTTTGACAAGCATAATGCAGGCAAGGAAGGATATGTCAACAACCTTCCTCCACTTTATAGAGAGGTAAGTAATAAAAAAGTTCCATTTAACACAGGCACTTACCCTCCTCCTTTTCCTAGCAGGTTAACCAAAAACAAAAAAATGAGCAAGAAAAGGAGATTTTGGAAACCTTTAGGAAGGTTGAAGTCAATATTCCACTTCTTGATGCCATTAAGCAAGTGCCAAGGTACGCAAAGTTTCTGAAAGAATTGTGCACTAATAAGAGGAAATTGCAAGGTAATGAGAAGGTAAGTGTGGGGGAGAATGTTTCTGCGGTTATCCAAAGGAAACTCCCTCCCAAGTGCAAGACCCAGGTACATTCACTATCCCTTGTAAGATAGGTGATATTAGATTTGAAAGATGCATGATAGATATAGGTGCTTCGATTAATGTTATGCCATTGTCGATCTTTAAAAGTTTGAATCTTGGAACCTTAAAAGAGACTGGTGTAATAATTCAATTAGCTGATAGATCTAATGCATATCCTGAAGGGGTAATTGAGGATGTACTAGTCCAAGTTAATGAACTTGTCTTCCCTGCAGATTTTTACATACTGAATATGGAAGATGATGACTCTCCTAATGCTGCACCTATATTGTTAGGTAGACCATTCTTAAAAACATCTAGGACTAAAATTGATGTGCACAATGGAACATTAACTATGGAATTTGATGGTGAAAGTGTTAAATTTAATATTTTTGAAGCCTTGAGATATCCTAGTGATGTGCATGCTGTTTTTGGAATTGATGTTATTGATGATCTAACCCAACAATTCTTTGAGCTAGGAAGAGAAGACAAGTTAGAGGTGGCTATAAGCCACAATTTAAAACTGGAAAATTTTGAAAAAGACCCCTTTGCTGATTTTAATAGTTTCCTAAAGGAGGAAGTTTTTGCTCTTCAGTCCCTACCCGAAGCAAGGTATGAAAATTTAAAGAGAGACTTGCCTATTACTCATACAAAGCTTCTGCCTTCTGTTATGCAGGCCCCTGAGATCGAATTGAAGCCATTACCAGAACATCTTAAATATGTGTTTTTGGGAGACAATGAAACCTTGCCTGTAATCATTGCAAAGGATCTCACACCAATGCAAGAAGAAAAGCTCATTCAAGTGCTTAAAGATCAAAAGACAGCCATAGGATGGACTGTTGCAGACATCAAAGGAATAAGCCCAACTATGTGTATGCATCGCATCTTACTTGAGGAAGGTTCAAAACCAACACGAGAGGCTCAAAGAAGATTGAACCCTCCAATGATGGAAGTTGTGAAAAAGAAGATCTTAAAACTCCTTGATGTTGGGATTATCTATCCAATCTCTGACAGTAAGTGGGTGAGCCCAATACAAGTGGTTCCAAAGAAGTCAGGCATCACGGTGGTGAAGAATGAAGATAACGAGTTGATACCAACAAGAATTCAAAATGGGTGGCGAGTTTGCATAGATTATAGAAAATTGAATGCTACTACTCGCAAGGATCACTTTCCTTTACCTTTTATTGATCAAATGCTTGAAAGACTTGCTGGTAGAACTCACTATTGTTTTCTTGATGGTTATTCAGGTTATAATCAAATTGTGATAGCCCCCGAGGATCAAGAAAAGACCACCTTCACATGCCCTTTTGGCACTTTTGCTTATAGACGCATGCCATTTGGTCTTTGTAATGCCCCTGCCACTTTCCAAAGGTGTATGGTAAGCATATTTTCTGATTATGTAGAAAATATCATAGAAGTTTTTATGGATGATTTCACAGTCTATGGAAACTCCTTTGATGAATGCTTAGACAACCTTACACTTATCCTTCGAAGATGCATGGAAACTAACCTTGTTTTAAATTCTGAAAAATGTCACTTTATGGTAGAACAAGGAATAGTTTTAGGGCATGTAATTTCTGCAAATGGCATAGAAGTTGATAAATCTAAGATTAGCATTGTTCAATCTTTACCTTACCCCACAAATGTGCGGGAAGTGCATTCTTTTCTTGGACATGCAGGTTTTTATCGTAGGTTTATCAAAGACTTCTCCAAGATTGCGTTACCTTTGTGTAAACTCTTACAAAAGGATGTTGATTTTGTGTTTGATGAGAGATGCAAGGAAGCATTCGACAGGTTGAAAGAATGTTTAATCTCTGCTCCAATCATTCAACCACCTAATTGGGATCTACCATTCGAATTGATGTGTGACGCAAGTGATTACGCAATTGGGGCTGTTTTGGGACAAAAAGTTGGAAGAGCTTCACATGTTATCTATTATTCTTCAAGGACCCTAAATGAAGCTCAACGAAACTACTCCACCACAGAAAAAGAGCTTCTTGCTATTGTCTTTGCTTTAGATAAGTTTCGATCTTACTTGCTTGGTACTAAAATAATTGTTTATTCTGATCATGCAGCCTTGAGATATTTACTATCTAAAAAGGAGGCAAAGCCAAGACTCATAAGATGGATCCTTTTGCTTCAAGAATTTAACTTAGAGATCAAAGACAAGAAAGGTGTAGAGAACTTTGTGGCAGATCATTTAAGTAGATTGGAAAGAGAAGAAGATGCGTTACCACTTCAAGAGTTCTTTCCTGATGAAGAATTGATGGCAGTCAAAGAACTACACAATGGTATGCTGATATTGTGAATTATTTAGTTACTAACACTTTGCCTCATGATTTGACTAGAGCTCAAAAGGATAAGCTTAGGAGTGATGCCAAATATTATATTTGGGATGACCCTTACTTGTGGAAGAATTGCTCTGACCAAATAATAAGAAGGTGTGTCACACAAGATGAGATTCCATCAATCTTGACCTTTTGCCATAGCTATGAGTGTGGAGGCCACTTTAGACCTAATAGGACGGCAAGAAAGGTATTAGAATGTGGATTCTTTTGGCCCACAATATTTAAAGATGCATACTTATTTTTCAAGACATGTGAGCATTGCCAAAAGTCAGGTAACATCTCTCAAAGAAACCAAATGCCACAAACCCCTATTCTAGTTTGTGAAATTTTTGATGTTTGGGGCATTGATTTCATGGGACCTTTTCCTTCCTCCTATAGTAATCTTTACATAATTCTTGCTGTTGATTATGTCTCCAAATGGGTGGAAGCTAAAGCCACTAGGACTGATGATTCTAAAGTTGTTGCAAAATTTGTTAAATCAAATATTTTTTGCTAGGTATGGAACACCAAGAGCTTTGATAAGTGATAGAGGTACCCACTTTTGCAATCGTATGATTGAAGCTTTATTGAAGAGGTACCACGTCACTCACAAGGTGTCAATAGCCTACCATCCTCAAACAAGTGGCCAAGCAGAAGTCTCTAATAGGGAGATAAAAAGTATTCTAGAGAAAACTGTGAACCCTCAAAGGAAAGACTGGAGTATGAGGCTTAATGATGCATTATGGGCATATAGAACAGCCTATAAAACACCTATTGGGATGTCCCCTTATAGGTTGGTTTATGGTAAGCCATGCCATCTTCTGTTGAATTGGAACATAAAGCTTATTGGGCTATAAAACAATGCAACATGAATTATGATGAAGTGGGAAACCATAGAAAGCTTCAGTTGCAAGAGCTAGAGGAGATTCGTAATGAAGCCTATGAGAACTCAAGAATTTACAAGGAAAAGACTAAAGCCTTCCATGATAAGATGATTTCAAGAAAGACTTTTGAAATTGGTCAAAAAGTTCTTCTTTATCATTCAAGGCTGAAGTTATTTCCAGGTAAGTTACGTTCTAGATGGTTCGAGCCTTTTATTGTTACTAATGTTTACCCTCATGGTGCAGTTGAAATCCAAAGCGTAAATACCTCTAAAGCTTTCAAAGTGAATGGACAAAGATTGAAACCATACTATGAAGGATTCCAAGTCTACACAGTGGATGAGATGCAATTGGAAGATCCAACCTATGAAGATTGATGATAGTGGAAATGTCGAGCCAACGACATTAAACAAAAGCACTACTTGGGAGGCAACCCAAGGATGTAAAAACGAGGGGAGTATTTCTTTCCTTACTTGTATTACCATTTAATTTTTGAGTCTTTATTGTTCTTCTTTGCATGCTAGACTTACTTTGAGGACAAAGTAAGATTTAAGTGTGGGGGGGAATATTGGTTTATGAGTCTATAGAGTTTTTTTTTAGGAAGAGGAAAAAAAGGGGGGGTCAAATTTTTAAGAGTTCTAAAAGATCATGATATGTTTTCTTTCATTTAAGGATTGATTCTAAACTAAAACAAAGTTTTATAAGAAAGTTGAAAGTATTTTGATTGTTATTATTGCTGAAGTGAATACTTTCTAAAGAATTTATGTGAGTTCATGATCAAATACGATTGCTCATATGATATTGATAATGTGATTAGTTCATTGAAGTTGGTATAAGCAAAGGATAAATAGACAAGAACAAAAAAAAACATAAAAAGAGAAGAAAAATAGAGGTTGAAAGCTTTAAATTCTACTCCAATGTTTTGAGTTACTCGATCTTGTTGATTAAATTCTTGAAGTGACTTAAAATATGAGTATGCAAAGCACTCTAAAAGAGGGCTTACTTGTTGAGTAACCGGGTGTTGGTATCACCAATATTAACATTCGCGTAAAAAGGCAAGTAAGTACTTAGGGAAACCATTGTTGAAACCTCAAAAGAGAAAAAGAAGGAAGAGAAAGTAGAAAATAAAAAAAAAGTTCTTGATCTATTGACTTTGTTTGTAGTAATGTAAAATGGATAATTGCAAAGTTGATATTATATGTTTCAGTTGTGTTTATTGTGAATTTTGCATGAATTTATTTAGAAGTATGCATGAATATGAGAAGTTATGAGTTGATTGACTTGATTATTTGACTCTTGTTGAAGTTATGAGTTAAGAATTGAAAGATTTGAAAATATGTTCATGATCTTAATCTTGTTTTGGAGTCATAATTTTTTTTATTTGAGTCTTATTTTGAATTTTAAGGATTGAGTCTGAAGTAAAAGATTTTGTGGGTATATCTTCTGAAAGCTCTCACGAGACACAACTCGTCCACTAGGGGTGACCTAGGGGTTTAAAGGCTTATTGCATATGCTAAATGCAATCGTGATTCCTACAAAAGTGAGTTAGGATTTTAGGATTTAGTTCTTTAGGAATTAGTTAGCTAAGGTTTGCTAGAGGACTAGCAAAAGCTAAGTGTGGGGGAATTTGATATGATGATATTTTGTTAATTTTATATGTGCTAATATATTTGCTTTATTGATATTTTATGCCTAAAAGAGCTTACTAATGTTTATTTTATGTTTTAGGTATTAAATATTAAAGTTGGAATAAAAGAAGCTAAAAAGAGCAAAGTGTAGTATTTTCTGTCCAGCTTGAAAGATTGAGATTTTTGACCAATTTAATGACCTGATCTCAAGAAGTGGCCTTCATTGAAGTTGTAGAAGACTTCTCAAGGTTTCCAGAATGCACAAGATTGCAAAAATTGGAGTTCATTTGGTGGGTCAAACATCTGGACAAAATCAGTACGAAATTCTGGGCAGAAAAACGAGATTGAGAAGAAATTCCAACAAAGCAAGTTAAAGACCAGATTTTGTTGAGACAAGATAATTTCTTAATTTTATTTTGTCTTAGATCTGTAATGAATTAATAAAAATAGGCCTTAGGAATTTTACTTAGAAAATAATTGTAAAAAGATGATGAGATAAAGGTAAGAGTTTGACTAGTCAAATTACTTGTTTCCCAAGTAAACTCTTATCTGAATCCCACATTGCTTAGGAAAGTCTTTTAAACTCTTCCTTAGGCCTATATAAAGAGCACAAGGCTCTCATAAACAGCATCCCTCACATCCCTCTCCTCCCTCTTCCCTCTTAGTCTTTTGTAAGGTTTTCTTTAGGGTTTTAATAAAAGTTTTATTTTCTTTCTTTTAATATTGCTGATTTCTTTCTTTTATGTTATAAAATTATTTTCTTTTTAGTCTTCCCAATAGAAACAGATTTAATTTCGTATTTAAATTTTTCAAAGTAAAGCAATTTCTTTATAGTTTTTAGGATTAAATTGTTTTCTTTTCTTTTCTTTATTTAAACTGATTCTTCCCTTAGGTTTATTAGGCTTTTCTATTTTATTATTTTATATGGTTGTTGATTTCTTTAGTGATAATTTTTTTGATTCTTGTTTTGTTTTTCATATTATTTGTTTAGTTCTTACTAGTTTATAATCTTGATTTTAGATTTCTTGTTTTAAATTATTAAAGATTGATATATTGATTGTCTTTTGCATGATTCTTGATATCTTTATAATATTAAACTTGAGATTTATAATCTTGAATATGATTAGTGAGTAGGTTTCTTATTCAGTTACAAGGTAAATTAATTGTTCTTGGAAAAAGTATGTTGTGAGATTTTAAACTTATAATATAATTGTTGATTAAGTATCCAAGATTCTCTGAGCAGATTTGCATGATTGTTTGTTTGATTAGATAGGAGGCCTACTATTTAGTTAAATTAAATAATCTACAGCCAGATTAAAAACGTAAGTCCGTAATAGCTTGTGAATTTAATCACTAGGGATCTAGGAGAATTAAGGTTTAAGTTAAATAAACCGCGCTGAGTGAGTTTGTTACTTAATGTTGACTCAAATCTTTCTAGATATTAATGCTGCTATTAAAACTTAATCTATAGCGCTGAGCATAGGTAAATTTTGATAGTTAGAGATTAATTAAGATGCTGAGCCTTTAATTAACAACACAATAAGGAAAGATAGGTGTAATTGGACGCTGGGGAATTACACTACGGTTGACTACTTAATTGACAATGATCTTAAATAATCAATGATCAGCATCATATCCCAAGAATAATTAATTACCTTGTAACTGAAGTTTTGTGGTATTTGATATTTTCTAATTTATTTACTTATTTTTCTGATTATTTTCTTAGTTATTATAGTTTAATTGAAACCCTACCCCAAATCTCTTTTTTCTCTCTAAATAATAGTTAGGTATTTAATTTAAATAATTAACTTGAATAAAACAATCTCTGTGGGATCGACCTTTGCTTGCCCTATCTATAGGTTTAAGTAAAGTAATTTATTATTGGTACCTACGATACTACCATTTTTCATGCCAAGCCATGTGCATATGCATCCCCTACTTACAAGTCATCACCATAAATCAAAATTAATACATGAAACGTTGGCTGTAACTTGTTTTAGCTAATTCACGCTACTGATCAGCTGCAGGGGAGTCCTCCTTCGGCGTTTTTTTCTGGCTAAACTCTTGAAAGAAAATGAAGTTAATGTGGTGAGGTGAAGATTATATGAAGAAACTTGGCTGATTTCTTTATGAAAGTGTGGTATTTCAGAGCTGGAATAGAGGTTCGGTGGAGTAGAAAACAGAACCGAAATTGGATGCAGAAAAATGGTTGAGGCGGTGCACTCCCAGCTGGAGAAATAAATGAAGCCAGCCTTGTTGTATTATTTTAATTGGTCATAATTTAATTTTAATTAATTAAATCTGATTCCATTTATTTAAAGTCCAAATACCCATTAAAGTCACCTTAATTACTCATTGTGCCACTCCACAATAATTTTTCTGGTTCAGCCCATTTTTAGCTTTAATCTTTCCTTTATTTCCTTTATTTCTTAAGCCCATTTAGTCCAAATTTGTCCAAATTTGATCCACTTTGATCAATCCTTGAGAGAAGCTAACTTTACCCTTGTACAATATCGAAATTTTCGATTCTATTCCACCTTAATTTCGATATCTAGAAAATATCAAAATTTCATTTATTTATTTATTTAAAATATTTTTATTATTCTATACCTGTACAGTACAAAATAACGAGTTCTCACAGGAAAGGTTTGCAAGCTAGTTTACATGTTTAGCCAACTTAAGGATGAAGTTTAGTAGATCAAACGTGGCAGAGAAATGGGAGAAACAGAGCATAACTTGCAGTAGAATGGTTTTCGTGAAGAGGATGAAGTTTGCTAAATTGGTTTTCCTCAAATGTTTCTTCTTATATAGCCACGCTAATCCAATCAGAACTCATCACTTGGCCTTATCCCATTTCCTTCATTTATTTCAAGTCTTTTATTCATTTAATGCATGAAGAAAACTGCAGCTCAAGATGGCGTGAAAGTCTCCCTTCCACACGTCTTTTTTCTGCTTCTTTTGACTTTGTTTTATTTCTTGTCCAATAAGGTTAATTCCTTTATTGACTTTAACTTTTATCTATTTATTGTCTTCAACCGTATGACTTGCAAAGTCAATTTTGGCTGCAAAATGGTTTGAATCTATTTTTCATTTTGTCTGTGCTAAATCCAGTTCGCCTAGTCAACTTATGACATCAGCTCGCCAATCTCTATTTCAGTTCGCCAATCTTCAAGATTGCCAACCTTATCACAATGACAATTACGAGAATTTCCTTTTCTTGGCTATCACATAGAGGTTTGGCGAACACAGTCATTGCTACATTGTTGGCGATCACCAATTATTGTTCTACTCGCCACATTGCTTTGATTCATGCCACAAATTGGCGGTCACAGTTACTATTTTAACTTTCTCAATCCATATGGGCGATCATCTAGTCCAATAATTGGTGAACTTACCTATTCACCCTTGTCATCATCCAGCTCACCATCAGCATTGGCGATTGTCCAACCTTGCTTGTCCATTGGCAAACTGCTCCATATACTCGCTCATACATTATTCTACCGAATTTGCTCCATTCACAACTCAAGTTAAGGAGCTTTTCACCCGAACAGAAATCAATATTCATTATTTATTTAATTTTCAATATCAGTTTCATGAAATTAGAGTCTATAGTAGTGTAAAATCGGATCTTACAAAGAATCTCACAACATGTTTTTCCTAAGAATAATCAATTTAGCTCATAACTGAATAAGAAAACTACTCACTAGTCATATTCAAGATCATAAAATTCAAGTTTAATATTATAAAGATTACAAATATCATGCAAGAAACAATCAAAGAAGCAATCTTTAATAATATAAAATCAGAATTAATAATCAAGATTATAAACTAGCAAGCAAGAACACACAAACAATATAAATTTAAATAAAGAAAACAAATTCAGAAATAATAATAATAATAATAATAATAAAGAAATCAGCAACTAATAAAAAAAAAATTTTTATTAAAAACCCTAAAGGAAATCCTAGCAGACTAAAAGAGGGATGAGAGGGATGTGAGAGATGTAAAGGGATGTTGTTTATGAGAGCCTTGTGCTCTTTATATAGGCTTAAGGAAGAGTTTAAAAGACTTTCCTAAGCAATGTGGGATTCAGATAAGAGTTTACTTAGGAAACAAGTAATTTGACTAATCAAACTCTTACCTTTATCTCATCATCTTTTTACAATTATTTTCTAAGTAAAATTCCTAAGATCTATTTTTATTAATTAATTACAGATATGAGACATAATAAAATTAAGAAATTATCTTGTCTCAACAAAATCTGGTCTTGAATTTGCTTTGTTGTAATTTCTTCTCAATCTCGTTATTTCTGCCCAGAATTTCGTACTGATTTCATCTAGATGTTTGACCCTTCAAACGAACTTCAATTTTTGTGATCTTAGACATTCTGGAAACCTTGAGAAGTGCTCTATAACTTCCATGAAGGCCACTTCTTGAGATCAGGTCGTTAAATTGGTCAAAAACATCAACATTTTAAGTTGAACAGAAAATACTGCACTTTGCTCTTTTTAGGTACTTTTTGTTCCAACTTTGATATTTAACACCTAAAACATAAAATAAATATTAGTAAGCTCTTTTAGGCATAAAACATTAATAAAGCAAATATATTAGCACATATAAAATTCACAAAATATCATCCTATCAAATTCTCTCACACTTAGCTTTTGCTTGTCCTCAAGCAAACCTTAGCTGACTAATTCCTAAAGAACTAAATCCTAAAATCCTAACTCACTTTCGTAGGAATCACGATTGCATTTAGCATATGCAATAAGCCTTTAAACCCCTAAGTCACCCCTAGTGGACGAGTTGTGTCTCGTGAGGGCTTTCAAAAGATATACCCATAAAATCTTTTACTTAAGACTCAATCCTAAAAATTCAAAATAAGACTGAAAAATTTAAAAATTAAGACTCAAAACAAGATTAAGATCATGAACATATTTTCAAATCTTTCAATTCTTAACTCATAACTTCAACAAGAGTCAAATAATTAAGTTAATCATATTCTAATCATTACTTCTCATATTCATGCATACTTCTAAATAAATTCATGTAAAATTCACAATCAACACAATTGAAACATATAATATCAACTTTGCAATTATCCATTTTACATTACTAAAAACAAAGTCAATAGATTAAGAACTTTCTTTTTTTCTTTTTTCTTTTTTTTTCTTTTTAGCTTTCAACAATGGTTTCCCTAAGTACTTACTTGCCTTTTTACGCGAATGTTAATATTGGTGATACCAACACCCGGTTACTCAACAAGTAAGCCCTCTTTTAAGATGCTTTGCATACTCATATTTTAAGTCACTTCAAGAATTTAATCACAAGATCGAGCAACTCAAAACATTGGAGTAGAATTTAAAGCTTTCAACCTCTATTTTTTTTCTTCTTTTTTTTCTTGTCTATTTATACTTTGCTTATACAAACTTTAATGGACTAATCACATTATCAATATCATATGAACAATCATATTTAATCATGAACTCTCATAAATTCTTTAGAAAGTATTTACTTCAGCAATAATAACAATCAAAATGCTCTCAACTTTCTTGTAAACCTTTGTTTTAGTTTAGAATCAATCCTGAAAGAAAACATATCATGATCCTTAAAACTCTTATAAATTTTGACATCTTTTTTTTTTAATGTCCAATTCTTAAAAAAAAAAACTCTATAGACTCATAAACCAATATCCCCCCCCCCCCCCACACTAAAATCTTCCTTTGTCCTCAAAGTAGGTCTAGCATGCAAAGAAGAACAATAAAAACTCAAAAATTAAATGGTAATACACGAAAAGGAAAGAAATACTCCCTGGTTTTACATCCTTGGGTTGACTCCCAAGTAGCGCTTTTGTTTAATGTCGTTTGCTCAACTACTCTACCTTCCATCATCCAATCCCAGACCTCAACTTTTTTATCGATCTCTCGAGTTCCTCATTCTCAAGATTTTTACTTGTGGCTATTTCTAGCTCATCTTTAAGAACCTGCTTTTCATCACCTTTTAATTTCCTCTTGGAAGTGCATAGTTCCCTTAAAAACTTGGCATCACAAGGCACTTGATCATTAATTTCATCAAGGAGAGAAATATTGACTTCCATGTTCCTGAATGTCTTCAATGTCTCCTTGTCTTGCTCTTCGTTTGTAGCACTTGCAAATCTACTAGGAAAAGGAGAAGGGTAAGCAGTATTAAAAGGAATTTGTTTATCACTTACCTTAGCTTTGAATTCCTTGATTTCAACATCCTCATAGTGCTTTATAAAATTGTCGAAATACTCTCTCCCTTTTACATTATGCATGTCAATAACTCCACCTTTAATATAGGAATTAGATTCATCCTCCCTTTCTATAAAGTTATCGACATCTTCATGTGCACTTTCCTTGGATTAAATTTCCCTTTCACTTGTCAACATGATGTTAGCAACATTATCTCTTGGATTCTCCACAAGTTGAGAGGTCATAGCTTCAATGTTACTCAAGGAATTCATTATTTGACTCACATGGTGATCAATATTCTTAATATAAACATCAGCCTCTTGTGAAAATTGTAAAGTTTTAATTTCAAGAGTCTTAACAATATCTTCAAGAGACATGCCTGATTCTTGAGGTGGAGGCATACCTGAGTCTTGAGGTGGAGCTTGATATGTATCTTGGAATGGCACATTGTAAACCTCATATTGATTCCCATAACTAAAATTAGAATGATCCCACCATCCTTGATAGTAGGTATCGTAGTGTGGTATATAATTACAGTATGGGTCATAATTATAGTGTGGTTCATAAGCTTGCTCCATGAAGTCCTCTCACTTCTCGTCTTGGGAGGTAGTGGTAATAGATGTTGTGGTGTTTGTGGCACTACACTTTGGGTTGCTTGTATGTAGTCCCTAATCTTTTGAAGTTTGTGACTAGAATCCTTGTCAGACATGCAAACCCTGCAAGGAAGAAAGAAAAGAAAAAAATTAGATCTTTAAATTATAATAAATAACTTAAATAAATAACAATCCCCGGCAACGGCGCCAAAATTTGATGAGTGTCGTCAGTCACCAAAAATAAAATTTCCTAACTCTACTATGTAGGTAGCGGAGCAAGGGTCGAACCCACAAAGACTGAATTATTTAAGTTAATTATTAAATTAAAAATCTAATCTTAGGGTTTAGGGAAAGAAGAAATTTGGGGGTTTTGGAGACTATTCTAAAATAATAAAAAAAAGAATTATTAAATATCAAAAACAAATAGCAAAAAGCTTCAGTTACGAGGCATTTAATTATTCTTAAGATTTAGATGTTGATCATTGATTATTTAAGATCATTGTCAATTAAGCAGTCAAACGTAGTGTAATTCCCCAGCGTCCAATTATACCTATCTTTCCTTACTGTGTTGTTAATTAAAGGCTCAGCGTCTTAATTAATCTCTAACTATCAAAATTTACCCATGCTCAATGCTATAGATTAAGTTTTAATAGCAGCATTAATATCTAGAAAGATCTGAGTCAACATTAAGTAACCAACTCACTCAGTGCGGTTTATTTAACTTAAACCTTAATTCTCCTAGATCCCTAGTGATTAACTCCACAAGCAATTACGGACTTATGTTTTTAATTTGGCAGTATATTATTTAATTTAACTAAATAGTGTGCACCCTATCTAATTAAACAAACAATCATTATAATGTACTTAGAGAATCTTGGATACTTAATCAACAATTATATAATAGGTTCAAGAATCTCGCAACATGCTTTTCCTAAGAATAATCAATTTACCTCATAACTAAATAAGAAAACTACTCACTAGTCATATTCAAGATCATAAAATTCAAGTTTAATATTATAAAGATTACAAATATTATGCAAGAAACAATCAAAGAAGCAATCTTTAATAATATAAAATCAGAATTAATAATCAAGATTATAAACTAGCAAGCAAGAACACACAAACAATATAAATTTAAATAAAGAACAGAAATTCAGAAATAATAATAATAATAATAAAGAAATCAGCAACTAATAAAAAAATAAAATTTTTATTAAAAACCTTAAAGAAATTCTACAAGACTAAAAGAGGGATGTGAGAGATGTAAAGGGATGTTGTTTATGAGAGCCTTGTGCTCTTTATATAGGCCTAAGGAAGAGTTTAAAAGACTTTCCTAAGCAATGTGGGATTCAGATAAGAGTTTACTTGGGAAACAAGTAATTTGACTAGTCAAACTCTTACCTTTATCTCATCATCTTTTTACAATTATTTTCTAAGTAAAATTCCTAAGACCTATTTTTATTAATTAATTACATATATGAGACATAATAAAATTAAGAAATTATCTTGTCTCAACAAAATCTGGTCTTAAACTTGCTTTGTTGGAATTTCTTCTCAATCTCGTTATTTCTGCCCAAAATTTCGTACTGATTTCGTCCAGATGTTTGACACAACAAACGAACTCCGATTTTTGCGATCTTAGACATTCTGGAAACCTTAAGAAGTGCTCTACAACTTCCATGAAGGCTACTTCTTGAGATCGGGTCGTTAAATTGGTCAAAAACGTCAATCTTTCAAGCTGGACAGAAAATACTGCACTTTGCTCTTTTTAGATACTTTTTATTCCAACTTTGATATTTAACACCTAAAACATAAAATAAATATTAGTAAGCTCTTTTAGGCATAAAACATCAATTAAGCAAATATATTAGCACATATAAAATTCACAAAATATCATCCTATCAGTAAAACGATATTGCAAAATGAATATAATAATAATATTCATAATATCATTATTTGTATTTTGAATCAAATATCATTTTATCATAATAACTTTATTATAATATTATATTCATAATATAACTTTATTTTATTATAACAATAATTTTATTAGATAATTTTATAGTAATTTAAAATTACATTATTGTTACATTAATTAACTAAATTATAATAATTTTATGATAAATTATTGTTTAATTAAACTATTAACATTATTTATTATAAAAATAAATTTATTATATTAAATTATAAAAATATATTAATATATATTTATTAAAATAAATTAATATAAAATTTAAACAATAAAGATTTTAAATTTGTCAAATAAAAAAATAAAAACTGGACCTAACCGGTTTAAACCAGTTCAATCCAGTTTTGAGCGAACCGGTCCTGCGAACCGGGTCGGTTCGCACCTTAATATCATGCTAACCGGCCCGGCTCGGACTGATTCGCTACCGGTTCAGACCGATTTTCATTTAGTATGGGCCGGAACAGGTGAAAACCGGTCCGATTCGGCCCATAACTAGCTTTACATCCATACTTTATGATGACATACAAAACCATGCCGAAAGCATCATCCAACAAAGATAACGTTCCGAAATCTCAATTTCACACAACCCAATCCTGAAACAAACTAAGATAAATCTCTTGTTATTTTAAGGCTATGGAAACCAAACTTATACTAGGAATTCCCCACATTTTCTTATTTTAATACCATCAAGTCATCACCTAATTTCCCAATCTCATGTAGCATGGACTAATATAATAACTTAAAGCCTAAGTAAACAATTCTCCAAACTGTGTGAAGATGTTAAAGATTACACTTAAGAAATTCACTTAGAAATGAATTCTTAACATTATACGATTTGAAAATTAAGCCTCCAAGTGACTCCAATTTACAAAATTTATATTAATTCAAGTCTAATTAACAAAATCCCTAAATTTCAAAATTGCTTACTACCCATTTCAATTCATGTCATAAACATCATCAATTCCACGAACTAACAAATGCAAGATCAAAATTAGTGAAAATTAAACTTACCCAAGCAAATTCCTCACCTAGCCAAAACCCTAAGCTTGAAATCCTTAAGCAATCCTCAAAATTAAACCACCATCAAGCTTTAAAAAAAAAGATAGAACACAACTTACTTTGAAGAACTATATCAAAATTTGTACTTACCCCCAAATTTTCTATCCAAGGCCAAAACCTTAGCTATTTTTTTTCCAATCTCGTTTCTTCTTTCCTCTTAAATCATTGAAATTCGAACTACTAAGGGAAAGGGCAAGCAAAAATCAACTTAAGGAAGGTGTAACCTAGCCAAAATTCATTTTCTTCCTTGAAGGTTTGGTGTAGGCTGAACAGGATGAAGGGTTTAGGGTTGCTATTGGGTTTGAGAGAAAGGGAAAAGAGGTTTCACAGTTTGGTGTAAAAGGCTAATAGGTTTTGTTAATTGTTTAATTCAATTTGATATTTTTAATAACTTCTTTGTTTAATTCTCTCAAATCTCTAATAGGTATAATGTCTTTATTATATGTTGGACACCTTAAAACATTATTTCAATTCCATTTAGGTCCTTTCAAAATTCTCTTTAATCATACTAAGCCCCCAAATCCAATTAACTTTTCCGATTTAATCACTTCTTTTGATAAACCTTCAAATTAACTGATTTTTTAGCCTAAATTCCGATAACTAACAACATCAATCTAAAAGGAATCCAAGGGCATGCCATACATGATCAGAAAACTCTCTAAATTAGCATTTCAAAGAAGTTTGAATCACTTAAATCGAAGTTCTCTATCAAAAGTTATGCCCGTTTCTTTACTAATCGCTTACAGTCAGAATTTCCTGACTGTGGCATAAATCTAAAAATTTATTGCTATTGATCCACATTGAATTAGAAGACAAGCTTTACATGTTTGGAAAACTTATCAAGTTAGATTTTTAGCAAAGTTTGATTCGCCTCAATCGGAGTTTCCTACTAAGAGAAATTGCTCGATTATTTACAGATGTGTCAATTGATGGATTTTCATGCACATGGTTCAACTTCAAAATAATCTTGGTATTAATCCGTATTGAATTAAATTACGAACTTTTTAAGGTTGAAATACCTTTAAGTCAGCTTTCAGAAGAGTTTTACGGCTTAACGTTTTGATACTCCAATTAAGAGATATGACCGAAAAAAGGCAGATTGGTCATGAGCCAAAAATTGAAAATTTCAATTTGTTGTCAAATTCTTGGATTAGGCTTAAATCGTAATCACATGAACCAAATTGTGAGATCCCAAATTTTTCTATTCTTCCTATACTTATTAAAAGTGCTGAATTAAAATATTGAGTAAAGTTATGAAAATTAATTTCCTTTTGTGTTATGGTTAAAAAATAAATAAATTAATTATAGAGATTAATAAAATAGAAGATAGAAAATTAAAAAGAAATTACTAAGATCATAGTATAGAAAATTGGAATATAATTTGAAAAAGAAAATAACTTAATTATGTTTTAAACACTTAAAAAGAAATAAAGTAGTTAATTATTAAAATTAACAAAATATATATAATAAAAAAAATAACACGCAGCAAGCTTCTCGTGGAAGCTTGCTGCATTGTAAATAAAAATAAATAAAAAAAGAAAAGAAAAGAAGAGAAAAGACAGGGAAATTAAATTAAAAGACTACATGGCATGATTCTATTGGATGGCAACTAATAAAAGAGGACCAACTCAACCATTTTCATCAGCTTCAACTGACTTTCTCCTCTGTAAATTGCTGCTGCACCGACTCACCCCTGCAGTTTGCTTCTCGCCATTTTGCTTTTTGTTTCTTCACTTTTCTTTAGTAAATCCACCACCTTCTTCACAAAAACATCAAGCACCTTCAACAAATCTTGTTTCCCATCTTAAGAACTATCTAACACTGGAGTTTTGTGAGCAAAATCCAACGTGGAAGGGCTACCTTGGTGACTATTCTGTTCGACTGGAGCAGGTAAAATTATTGGGTCTTGTTTTCTTTATTTTTAGATATGGTATCTACTTGTTTTGGGCATGAAGGATGTGTTTAAAACTTAGGATTAAGCCTATGTTTGGATTGAGGGTGGAGAAGGGAAAGGAAAGGAAAGGAAAGTAAAACAAAGGAAGGTTGTAAACCTTTCCTTTGTTTGGGAAGATTTTTTAGCGAGGGAAAGGAAAGAGAGGGGGAGTGAGCACCCCTTGCTTTCCCTTGAGTTACTTAGTTTTTTTAAAACCCCAATTTGGGGTAAAGGAGAAGGAAAGGAAACTTAAAAAAAATTTTAACATGTAGAATATCAAATTTAACATTATTATCTTATAAAATTTAAAACAAAAAGGGTTATAATTGGAAAAAAAACTGTCACGACCCGAAGACCGCGACTTTCACTCGATTCTTATACTTTTCTTAGTCTACAAATTTATGGACTAAATTTTTCTTTTTCATTTTAAGGTTTGTATTCGGTGTCAGTGTAGTTACTATACTATCTAGGTGGCTTATAGTCATTCCATTTAAATATTAAACAAACACGGAAACGGTTCTTAGTTACATCCCGACTTGTTAAACAAAATATGTACTGTGCATCAATTAAAGTCATACATGTAAACAAGTATTTTATAAGTTCCATATACCTCCGGAAACTAGTACCAAGTCCATACACCGTCTCCGATGCCCACCTAGCAGCTCACACGGCAGATGTTAACTTCAATAATCTGAAAGAGATGAAATTTAGGGGGGTGAGCAAAACCACGGCTCAGTAAGATACTAATATAAATACAGAAGTAGGATTACACTTTCTTAAAACTGCAATGCTTAAACTTGCAATGATGCAATTACATTAATCCTTTCTCATCGATACATCTCATTATTACTTCTCATTTTCACTTTTCATTTCATAATCATACTCTGGTATGCCATCATCTCATATCAGTTCTCATATTTACCTTTCATTTCATAATCATATTTCTGTATTCTATCATCTCTTATCAATTCTCATATCATCTCTTATCAATTCTCATATTGTGGATCATGATCACGGTGGTACGAAGTCAGAATTCTCTTCGTGTATTTCTATATTCATGTTTCATATCATATCATGACATCATATCGATGAAATATCGCTACCACCGAGTCATGATGCTCCTCATATATTCTTCATGTTTAATTGAGATATCCTATCGAGTCACTTTACATTTAACAATCATATTCCCGTCTTATATCAATTCATATCACTTATCGTATGGGAATTTATGATCACGATAGAGTAAGATCAGAATTCTCTTCGTATCAATCTTATGTTCATATATCATATCGTATCATGTCATCGTATAGATGAAACATCATTAACGTCTAGTCATGACATTCCTCATGGAATTCTCATATACTAAGCATATTATCATATCAGGGTTTAATATGCAATTCATGAAATTTTTCTGTATAAACCGCTATCTTTTCAAATCATATCATATATACTTTAGGACATGCTCAACATATGAATTTTCAATTCATTTCAAATTTGCCTTTAAGACATGATAGAAACATGTTCATTTTCAGTTCATGTATTCGTTTTCGGAGCATGTCTAAAACATGTGCGGCTTTAAAACATTTTTCATATACTATAAATCATATCAGGTTTAGAGTTCATATCAAATCAGTCTATACTCTAAACCGCATGTCATTTCAAATTCGACACAAAATCTTATATAAATCATGTAAGTGTCGAAATCATTTATCATATACTTTTAAAACATATTCTGTAAATCATATCAGGTCTAGAGTTCATATCAAATCAAACTATACTCTAGACCACATATCATGCCATGTTCGACACAAAATCACATATAAATCATATAAGTGTCGAAATCATATCTCATGGACTTTTAAAACATGTACTGTTTCAAAACATATTTCATTTCAAATCTGTTTCATGTACAGTATAAATCATGTCAAGTCTAGAGTTCATATCAATAAAATCATACTCTAGACTTCATATCATATCGGTTAGAGACTAGGCTAGATCCCTATCATCTCTCTATCAATAAAGACTTAAATCACTGTAGCTAGCAGTGAAAATCATGTCGTCGTCCCCTAAAACCAACTAGGGCGCTATCTATGGCCATAGACCTCATCTCTCTCAGCCCCACTGATCAGGCGTGACTGAGACCTGTCCACGACTATTGTCGAACAAGCATATCTGCCTAATGAGCAAAGCTCCAATTAGGCGGTTTCCACTATGCTTTATTGAATTTAATTCTTTTAGGGTGCCTACAGTCTCATAAAACATTTAAATCTATAGCTTTATTTTCAATATCATGTAAAGCATATGGTAAAATTCTGTAGGATATTTCATATATCAAAATATATATATCTACCATATACTTTCATTTCAAAACAAATCAATACTTTTCAGTATTCATATAAACATTATTAAAATGTTTCAAGTTGCAAGAAAAGCATGCTTAAATGCGATGCTATAAAACATTTCAGTATGCAACTTTAGTATTATTTCCATCAAATACGCTGAAGCGATTCATTTAACTTTATCACCATCAGTTATTCGATTTCAGGACTTTCTTTCTATCAAACCAGTAAATCACTATTCAAATCATTCAAGATTCATTTCATTCAGTATTCAGATTGCTCAATACTCTAATCATTTAATAACCAGATCACTTGGTATTCAAACCATTCGGTATTCAATATCCTTTTTCGATAATTATCGACTATAATAATCAATTGTACTTTTATTACCGATACTAGAACCACATCATCAGTGTGAATCCTCTTAGTATCTATGAGCATCTAAATATCATGTTTCCATATAGCCATCAGGATACTGAAATTATGAAATACTAATATCCTCATTCGATATCTATTCCAGAGTCGACATCGAGGATCGTAAAACCACAAAATCAATAATTGCTTATCAAATCCATTTATGGTTCGTCCTATTGGTACATATTCAAAAATTTCGACTTGCGGTTCAATTTCATTCACTATCATAAAATCATATCACAATTCTCAATTCACTTTTCATATGGCCTGTAGAACGTAATATCATGTTAGAATTATCTATAAAACGTCCTCAATTCAATTCTTTGATTGGCAATTTACCACTTAAAAGGATTTGCCAATTTCCACTATCAACAGTGTTTCAATCATTTAAGTCGTCTTGCGACTATCCATATTATTGCAAAAATCTTAGTTCATACCACTAAGACGGTCCATTTATTTGAATATATCAATTCCATAATCATCACTCGATTGATAATTCCGCACTTCTATCATTTGACCGTCTAAATCACAACTTCAATTTTTTTTTCTTTTAAGTTGTATCCTTTAATCATCATCACTTTTATCAGTGATCCGTCTAATAAATGATTTCACCTCAATCTCAACTTGATACCATTTGTGATATTAAAATTACTTGATTATCAATTCTATAAGGTTTAAACCATATAATTCATCACATTATCGTTTTCAACGATCTATCTTCTCATCAATATCAAACTCTTTCGGTAACCTCTTAATATTTATTTCCAATAATTATCTCCAAGATTCCATTTATGTGAGAAACTTAATCTTTTTCCTTAGATATTTTCTTAAAAATTTCGGCAGCATAACAGCTTAATTTTCCCTAACCTCTGCAAGGGAAAGACAATTTATATCACAGCCGTTGCTTCTCACAATTCCTACGTCTCTACTAAGACCCCCACCATCAGTTGTGGGTCCTCTTAGCATTTTTAATATCAATTAAATTAATGCATCATATATAAAATATCACAATTCCATAAAAATCATAAATCCCACATACAATATGATGCTACTAATGCTTTATAAAAGTATCTTACCTATTCGCCAAGCTTAGCGCACTTTCCGATTTTTCGAGCCTTGCCGAACTCCACCATTCGTCTCATTTCCATTTTTGCTACAATTTCAAAAATTAACATATATTTTCATTTAGAAAATAATTCGAAAATTTCCAATAAATCCAATAGACATATGGCGAAAAGACTTAAATTTTCCTTACCACATTTTTTTTTCTTCTCTTTCTTTTTCCTTTCCTTCTTCTTCTTCTTCCTTCTTTTCCTTCTCCTTTTCTTTTCTTTTTCTTTTCTTTCTTCTTTTCTTTTCTTTCTTTTCCTTTTTCTTTTCTTTTCTGTTTCTGTTTTTTTTTTCCTGGCCTGAACCGGTTCGGACCAGTTCAGGCTAGTTCAACACTCACCGGCCGGTTCAGCCTCTGGCGGTCGGTCCTTCACCGGTTCAGCCCTTCCTCAGCTGGCGGAGATGGCCACGAGACTAGTCCGCCCTCCATTTCTCCAGATCGATGGTGACGGCGCCGGATCTGGCGGCGGAAGGTTCGGTCTCCTCCTTCTCTTTCTCTCCCTCTTCTTTCCTTTCTCCCTTCCTGATAGGATGATATTTTGTGAATTTTATATGTGCTAATATATTTGCTTTATTGATGTTTTATGCCTAAAAGAGCTTACTAATGTTTATTTTATGTTTTAGGTATTAAATATCAGAGTTGGAATAAAAAGAAGCTAAAAAGAGCAAAGTGCAGTATTTTCTGTCCAGCTTGAAAGATTGACATTTTTGACCAATTTAACGACCTTATCTCAAGATGTGGCCTTCATGGAAGTTGTAGAGGACTTCTCAAGGTTTCCAGAATGTCCAAGATCGCAAAAATCGGAGTTCATTTGGTGGGTCAAACGTCTGGACAAAATCAGTACGAAATTCTGGGCAGAAAAACGAGATTGAGAAGAAATTCCAACAAAGCAAGTTCAAGACCAGATTTTGTTGAGAGAAGATAGTTTCTTAATTTTATTTTGTCTTAGATCTGTAATTAATTAATAAAAATAGGCCTTCGGAATTTTACTTAGAAAATAATTGTAAAAAGATGATGAGATAAAGGTAAGAGTTTGACTAGTCAAATTACTTGTTTCCCAAGTAAACTCTTATCTGAATCCCACATTGCTTAGGAAAGTCTTTTAAACTCTTCCTTAGGCCTATATAAAGAGCACAAGGCTCTCATAAACAGAATCCCTCAAATCCCTCTAATCCCTCAAATCCCTCACATCCCTCTCTTCCCCCTCTTCTCTCTTGTTTAGTTTTAGAGTAGATTTAATAGAAATTTTATTTTTATTTCTTTATTATTTTTAATTCTGATTTTGTTTTCTTTATTTAAATTAATATTGTTTGTGTATTCTTGCTTGCTAGTTTATAATCTTGATTATTAATTCTGATTTTATATTATTAAAGATTGCTTCTTTGATTGTTTCTTGCATGATATTTGTAATCTTTATAATATTAAACTTGAATTTTATGATCTTGAATATGTCTAGTGAGTAGTTTTCTTATTCAGTTATGAGGTAAATTAATTATTCTTGGGAAAAGCATGTTGTGAGATTCTTGAACCTATTATATAATTGTTGATTAAGTATCCAAGATTCTCTGAGCACATTATAATGGTTGTTTGTTTGATTAGATAGGGTGCACACTATTTAGTTAAACTAAATAATCTACCGCCAGATTAAAAACATAAGTCCGTAATTGCTTGTGGAGTTAATCACTAGGGATGGAGGAGAATTAAGGTTTAGATTAAATAAACCGAGCTTATGTGTTTGTTATCTAATGTCAACCCATATATTTCTTGTTGTTAATGCTGCTACAATTTATATCTAGAGAGCTTGTTCTAGGTAGGTTAAGTAGTTAGAGATTAGTTAAAGAGCTTGTTTTAACTAACGACTCAGTAAGGAAAGATGGTGTAACAGAGCTTGTTGTTATGCTACGTTGACTATTTAATTGACAGTGATATTTTGTAATCAATGATCAACATCAAAATCCAAGAATGATTGATTGCCTCGTAACTGAAGCTTTTTTGCTATTTGTTTTTTATATTTAATAATTCTTGTTTTCTTTATTTTAGAATAGTTTACAAAACCCCCAAACTTCTTCTTTCCCTAAACCCTAAGATTAGATTTTTAATTTAATAATTAACTTAAAAAATTCAGTCTTTGTGGGTTCGACCCTTGCTCCGCTATCTACATAGTAGAGTTAGGAAATTTTATTTTTGGTGACTGACGACACTCATCACTTCCACCGTCGGCTTCCTTCTCGTTCCCCTTACCTTCGCCGACGTCATGGTGGGTACGGCGGTGCCCGGACCGGCCGGCACCGCCGTTGTCTTCTTTCCTTTCTTCCCTCTCTTTTCTTCTCTGTTGCGCTTCATTTCTGTTTCCTTTTTTTTTCTTTTCCCCGCCGTCGGTGTCGGCGTCGACGTCTCTTCCTCCATCACGGCTCGCCGGCGGCGTCGCTCCTTCTCCGGTAAGCCAACAGGGGTCGGCTCTCCATTTTTCTATTTGCTTCTCTTCTGTTTTAGTTAACTGAAGAGAAGTGTGGGAATCGGGTTTCCCGATTCCCACTTCAGTTTTTTTTTAATATATATTTATTATTATATATACAAATAATAACTATAATATATATATATATATAATTATTATACACCATAATTATATATATACACTATTCATAATATATTTAAATACATATTTTGTATCAAAATATATATTTATATATATATATATATACTTTTTACACTTTTAACATAAAATAATATTTATATTTATCCAAGGTATATTTATATAATATCATTATATAAATATATCAAAATATTTTTATTTCTTATTAAGTTTTGGATTTCTAAATATCCAAAATTATTTCTCCATTTTCTTATTTAATTTGGATTTCCATTTGTCCAAATTAAATTTCCTCCTTCATTTCTTATTTCCAATTTAATTTTTTTTTTCTTTTTATTTCTTATTTACTTTGGATTTCAATTTGTCCAAATTACATTTTTTCCGGATACCTTATATTTATTTAGAAAATTCTTGGTCTTCACAAAAACATTACAATAAATCATTTCCTTTCCTTTCCATTGTTTAACCAAACAAAGATTGTTAGGATTACTTTCCTTTCCTTTCCTTTATTAATTTTAGCTATCCAAACAAGGGGTACATGTACCCTTTCCTTTCCTCTCCTTTCCTCTGGTTTACATTCCTTTCGTTTCCATTCCTTTCCTTTCCATTCCTTTCCTTTACTAATGTTTATCCAAACATAGTGTAAATCAGAATTATGTGTAGGCTCTTTTGTACTGTCAGTCATGAAAAGGGGATGAGAAAGTTATGGAGATTTTTACTGCTTGTTTAATAGGAAACGGTAGCAATTGTGGAATGAAGGTGGTCTTGATGACAGCTTTTTTAATTTATGGGCGTGGTATAAATAAGGCCATTCGGCCATGATGTAAAAATGGGAAAATTGTTATGATTTTATGATTTTGATACCTTTTGGGTAGGATTTAATGGTATGATGAGTGGAACCTAGTTGATTGTGATTGTAAGATAAAATTCAGAAACTATGGAAGTGATGTGATGAACATTATGGGACCGTGAGGTTGGCTGTGTATGGGTGTGGTTGGCCAAAAAAATAAAGGCTGAACAATAGGGTGGCATTTTGATGAGTATAAAATATTTGATAAAATTTCTAAGTGAATAAAAGATGACCATATGTTAAAGGATGAGAAAACGAATAGAAAATGTTAAGAAGAGATAAGGTGAAGCTGCCGGCATGGAAAGGGGGAGAAAGAAACAAAGTTGCCGGCTAGTAAAAGGAGACCAGAAAAGAAAAGTAAAAGAAAAGAAGAAAATATTAATGTAGTATTGATAGATGGTAATAATAGAATTTTATAAGATTATGAAATTGGCCAAACTTAAAGGAGGAAGTTTCATACAAAACTTATTAAGTTGAGGAACAGAAAATAAATGAATTTAAGTTAATAAGATTTTGGGTGAAATTTGATTTAGGAAAAAGGGTGTTGATTTAATTGTAAATATATTCGGTGATTGATAAGAAGTGAATTCGATTAAATTAATTGTTGAAATTGTGAAGTAGAAAATGAAAATTTAGAGAAAATCTATTAAAAGATATAATATGGAATTAAATTGGAAAAGAATTCAATTAATTGTGGTCTTGTGTTAATATTTGACATGAGATGGAATAAATTAATTGTTGAAATAGATTTATAGAAAAATTTATTATAGCTAAAATGCTAGATTTTAAATATAAATTGGACAATAACAAGTGAAATTCAAGAATGGAAATTAAGTCATAATAAACATTTCATGATATTGGTGGAGTGAATTAGAATAAGAAAATATAATTTAATAGTAATTATAGTGTACTAAATAATAGAGAATAAATTGATTGTGGGAATTAATTGAACGAAAGCAAATTTGATATAGGCAAATGATGAAATATTTATTAGAATTTGTAATATGGGATTTTGAATATAATTTAGGTTTATTGTGCAGTATGAGGAATGAGAAATAAAGAGATGCAAATAGAGCTATTGGATTCTTATATCGCGCGGAATAGAGGCAAGATACATGTATAGGAGTCGTATAAAACATGTTTTATTTGCAATTGAAAATTTATTGAAATCTCATTTTAATCGTTCTTATACAATTTTCCTAAATACAAGAAATAGGAATTATCTTTAATTCCTACAAGTTTAAATATTTCATTATATGAAATGTTTCACATGAATTGATTTAAATGAAATGATTTATATGCATTGAATTTCATTAAATGATTTACATGAAATGAGTACGTGATATAATTTACACAAATTAAATTGGATGTAATGACGTACATGAATTGCATGACACGAGTGATGTACATGAATTGATTTACAAGAAATAATTTACATGAATTGAATTGCATGACATGATTTACACGAATTGAATTACAAGAAATGGTTTACATGAATTAAATTACATGAAATGATTTACATGATTTGAATTATATGAAGTATTTTACATGAATTGAAGTTCGTGAAGTGCTTTACATGAATTGAACTATACAAAATGATTTACATGAACTGAATTTCATGAAAGGAATTACATGAAGTGATTTATATGAAATGATTTACAAGTATATGAAGTGATTTTTATGAAAATGATGTCTCCCTGATGATCGTGCATACGAGACAGTGATGATTAGGTTGGGAGACGTCCCAAACCTTCCCCTTTACATGATATGACTGTGGGAGTTATGGTTGAACCCCACAGGCTTACACAGTGAGCACGCGAACTGTGAGTGATCGACGATGGTCATTCGTTATAATGTTTCATAGGATTGGCTAAGGAGTTCCGGATCCTTAGCCTTCCTACACAGGTTCCTTATTGGATATAGTGCGTGCATGAATCTCTGCGAGATTATTTTCTATCGATAAGTGAAACTTGACTGATAATTGATTTAGTGAATGATTTGATTTACGAGACTAGTGCATGATTTGATTGAAAAGTGACAAAGAAAGTGATACAAGTTTTACAGTATATGTTTTTCTGATGTAAGTGCATTTATCCTATTTTAAGGATTTTAAATGAATCGCATTACTGTACTGATCAAAGTTTTTGAAATTATTGTAATATCTCATGATTTTGAAATTGTTACCATATTGTTTACCGAAGTTGCATACTGAAATGGTCTTATAGCATCGCCACATAAATGGCTTATACACAGATAAGTGATTAGAGATTGCATCGCATAAATTATAAAATGTTGTATACGGATTATTGATTTGAACTAGTATCACATGAATTATTAAATGTTTTATATTGATTAATGAATTGAAATTGCATTGCATAAAATGTTAAATGTTTTATATCGATTAATCGTTTTATCGCTAACTGAATTTGCTCCCTATAGTCGCATCTAGGGATCGGAACACAACAGGTACTCTAAAGTACCTTCCATACTCTACCCATTACCTAGCCGACTATAGTATCTTTCTAATACTATCCCCTAGAGAGCTGCTAAGAAATAAATATTTTTATGCATTTTAATATTTGTATTTAATATGCATTTTTCTTAATCAGTAAAATAAGTGATTTTTATTTAACTGCATTTTATATGTGCTTTTATATATGTTTCTTACTAGGCTTTCCCCAAAGCTCACCCCCCTTCTCACCATCCCAGATAGCTTATCAAAATACACGAAATTCGTTGCCTTTAGTTCGTCGAAGAAATTGCTAGAGGTTAGAAGTACCAAGTGATCAGGTTCTTATTAAATGTTTATTTATATTCAGACACGTATTTGCACAGCAATTGTATTTATAAAATAGAGCATAAATACGTATCGAAAATTAGTGGGATGTAACTTATGTGTTTATTATGAACGAAATCGTAGTTATTATATTATAGTATGTATTTAATTTATTATTATTAATTGAATTAATTATATATTGAATTAGGTGAAATGAAAAGATGAATTGTACTTACACCGATACCGAATGTAAACCTAGTGTTATTGATTAATTGAAAGAAAAAGATAGAAGTGGAAAGGAAAAATTTAATTCGAAAATTTTTTAATTTTGGTCGTTACAAAAGAAGGCCTAATGGTTAGTAGTGACTTGACATTTGAGGAAGTCCAGTGTTCGAGTCACTACGAACGAGCTCAAGGGGATTTATCCTTAGTCTTCAGGACCCTTAGGACAAAGCCGTGTGGGACTAAGTGCCACGTCTGTAGACAGGGGCCACCTCTAGAATCCCAAAGCAGACAATATTAGTGAGTGAGGCCATAGGGAATAGAGGAAAAGGGCACTCCCAGGGTCTTCACAAAAAACACGCGTTTTTTTTGTAAAGACCCTGGGAGTGGCCTTGTCCTCTGTTCCCTATGGCCTCACTCACTCATATTGTTCGCTTTGGGATTCTAGAGGTGACCCTCGTCCACAGATAGGCCTAATGGTTAGTAGTGACTTGACATTTGAGAAAGTCAATTGTTCAAGTCACTACGGACGCACTCAAGGGGATTTATCCTGAGTTCTTTAGGACCCTTGGGACAAAGTCATGCGGGACTAAGTGCCACGTCTGCGGACGGGGGCCACCTCTGAATCCCAAAGCAGACAATATGAGTGAGTGAGGCCATGGGGAACAGAGGAAAAGGGCACTGCCAAGGTCTTCACAAAAAAACGCGTGTTTTTTTGTGAAGACCCTAGGAGTGCCCTTGTCCTCTATTCCTTATGGCCTTACTCACTCATATTGTCTGCTTTGGGATTCTAGAGGTGGCCCCCATCTGCAGACAAGCCTAATGGTTAGTAGTGACTTGACATCTAAGGAAGTCAAGTGTTCGAGTCACTACAGACGCACTCAAGGGGATTTATCCTGAGTTCTTCAAGACCCTTGGGACAAAGCCGTGCGGGACTAAGTGCCACGTCTGCGGACGAGGGCCACCTCTAGAATCCCAAAGCGAACAATATGAGTGAGTGAGGCCATAGGGAACAGAGGAAAAGGGCACTCCTAGGGTCTTCACACAAATTGTCTTATCTGATAAAATTTATGACAAATTTAAGGTACTTACATGGTTTTTGGATGAGTGTGAGCTCTTGTAGGGCTCGTTGGCTTGTCCATATGAAAGCCTACGTCCCTACACCCAAACATGAAAATGCCTCAACTTGGCCTCCAAGCACATCTAAGGGTCATTTAGCATTATTTAACTTGTAGAAAAATTGTAGTTGTTACATGCTTTGATTATTTGATCTGATTTGACTAGTTTTGATTTAAAGCTTGTAGTCTTCTTGAATTTCCTAATTCTTTCTTTTTTTTTGTTTTCTTCTTCATTTTAAAATTTCATATATTTACCCAACTATAAACTTGCCAAATGCAGGTAATTGATCGGAGTAATTAATTGTACCCAACTTTTGACCTTGATGTATAAAAAGATATGAATGATCGACGGGCTAATGTTTACTTCTCATTATAATTATTTTATGGGAAAATCAATGTAACTTTATATTGTGTACATTTATATATCTAATTCATAAAAATATTTTTTAATTTATTTAATTATTTACTAATCTACTTTAAATAAGTAATTTGATCATGTGAAAGGATTTATTTTTTACATTTCTAATCTTGTCATTTTTGAATTGGAGAAAACACATGATACAAGATCCTTAATCAATGTTGACAATTTGTAAGTTTATTTTTTAATAATTAATGAAGTTAATACATAGCCTTGACAATATACTTCATAACACGTTGTGGTTGTGGTTCATATAGGGGTATACTTCCACTTGTCTCTATGATGGGTGCTACATCTGCCTTTCTAACACCAACAAGTCCTGTATTTGCCCCTCCAACGCTTGCAAATCCTGCACTTGCATCCACAGATCCTATACTCGCACCACTTATCGAGACCCCACCACCTGCTTAAACTCTTATAAATAGAGCATCTATTGCCAAGGTCGGCACAAGTTAGCGCACTAGAAGGGTTGTGTAAGACTATCAATGTCACAACCTTGATCATGAATTTTGCGATTATTTTTTAACTTTTCAATATTTTAATTTCCATTTAGTTTGTCAAGGTGCAGTGTAATTCCATTACGATAGTAGCTATAACTAAGCTCATTATCAATCCTAACTTTCCTTGTTATCCCAGTTTAATCAGTGATGTAAACTGAACAATCTTTTTCCATTTTTATTTTGTTTACCATTTTTTTATTTTCTTATTGTCATAACGTATTAAGTTTCGGAAAACCTAATAGCTAGACACTAAAATCAAAGGAGTCGCCACCAACCATTCTAACCTAGGTGTGATTGGTCACCTATTCAAACTAAGGATAAGGCTTGGTTTACGTTCAAAGATACTAGGGTTCGGGAGTACGGTTACGTGAAGGGAAGGATTAGCACCCCTACAACGCCCATCCTAAAATGGTACCAACTAGTTTTAGGTTATCTTTACAATTTGCCTTGTGTTTATATTAATTTCGATATGCTTATATATTGGGAATATTTCTAAGATTTTTCCATCAATTTGGCTCCAATCTTAGAAATTCTCCTCACCTCAAGATGTTCAAGGAGTCTCAATTGACTTTCTTGAATTCCATCGTCGGATTAATTAAATGATTTATGAAAATCTTATTCTTTCTAATTTCGACTCCATATTAATTTCTATATTTTTTAATCTTATTTCATATTATATTTATCTCTATATTTTATTTATTTATTTTATTTATTTAGAGAATAAATATGAATCATGGGATTTTCTTAAAAGCGTCCCATCGATTTGGCTCGGCTTAAAAGAAATCTTTTCACCTAGAAAATTCAATGAGTCCCAATTGACTGTCTTAAAATTTCATCATTGGCATGATTCATGTTTACTCCTTTATCTATCTAATTTTATTTCTTATGATTTTTATTTTAAGCTATTTAGTTTATTTACTTATCTAATTTTATGTAAGTTTCTTTAATTTTAACCTTGATTTAATTTATCTTTATTTTATTTATTTATATTTATTTAATAAACATGAATTATATTTTATCGAAAATTCTTTCAAAAGTATTCCATCAATTTAGCTCAACTTAAGAAAGAATCATCTCACCTAGAAATATCCAAGGAGTCTCGATTGACTTTCTTGAAATTTCATCCTCGGTATAACTCATATCTATTTACTATCTAATCTTAATAATTACTAATTATTTTCAATCTAAACTATTTCATTCTATTTATTTAATTTTTCATCGAATTTATATTCTTGTATTTACATTTATTTATCTATATTTATTTATATTTTATTCATATTTAATTTACTAAGAATAAACATGAATTATAATTTATTGAAAATTCTTTCAAAAGTATTCCATCAATTTGGCTCAACTTAAGAAAGAATTTCCTCTCACCTAGAAATTTCAAGGAGTCTCAATTGACTTTCTCGAAATTTCATCATCGGTATAATTCACATTTATCCTAACCTAATTCCTATTTCTTATTTACTATCCTATCTTATTTATTTATTATCCTTGTCTATTTAATTTCAGTCTTTATTAATTAATTTTTATCCCTTCTATTTGTTTTATATCTATTTAAAATAAATATGAATCATATTTTATTGAAAATTCTCCCAAAAATATCCCATCAATTTGGCTCAATTTAAGGGAGAATCCTTTCACCTAGAAATTTCAAGGAGTCTCAATTGACTTTCTTGAGATTTCGTCATCGGTATAATTCACATTCATTCCATAAAACCCAATTTTTTAATTTAGTTACCATTTTTCATCTTATTATTTTCTTTAAACTTATTCCTTATTATCATTTACTAAAGCACTAAAATTCTAAGCTACGTAAACAAATTTGACAATATTCTAACCATGCACTAAATTAAATATATCATACAAATTTTATTTGCGAAATTAAAGAAATCATGCTAATTAAATTGAACCATGCTAATTAAATTAAATCAAACAATCATGCCAATAAGAACACATACATCAATTTATATGCACAAGCTACATTAATTGAATCTTATCAATACTTGTTAAATCGTACTATTCGTGCATCAAACTAAATCTATCAACTTATCAAATTAATTATTCACATCATATATTTGTATAATTTTGTTAATTAGATTACTGTATTAATTACAAATGTACAGAAAAATTATCAACAGAAAATAAACAAATCAATAAATAAACAAAATAACATAAAATAAATAAATAAAACAAATTAAAAAAAATGGAAAATAGAAAATCCTTGGAAAATAGAAAATAAAACCTTGCGATCGGGTCGGGTCGGACGCGGGTCGGACGGGTCAACACGCGGGTCGGCACACGGGTAAGCACTCCAAAACGATGCCGTTTTAAAGCAGTATTAAGCTCCTTTTCCGAGTTTTTCGGACAAAAAAAAACCCAGCCTTCCAAAAAAAACTCCAAAAAAACTCTCTGTAACCGTGCGATTCCCGGCGGCCGGAAACTTCAAGCGGTCGCCGGAAAACACAAGAAAGTCGCCGAAAAATTCAAGATTTTCCAGATTCCGGCGACTCTACCACCTTATTCGCCAGATCTCGGCTTGAAAAAAAATTCCAGAAATACTCCTCTCCTCTCCCTGAAACCAGATCTAGAATCCTAGTCACCAAATCTCCGCAAGCTTCAGATCTGAAACCCCCCAAACCAAAAACCTAAATATCCCTCTACCCTAAACAGAATCCCACCGTTATATTTTGATTCTGTTTAGTTGTTTCTCTCTATGTATTTTTCTCTGTGTTTGCTCTGTTTCCGTTGTAGATCCCCTGCCGTTGTGTGTTTTCTCTCCTTTTATTAGTGTTAGATCTTAGTGTTTTGGAAGGTCCGAAATCGGATCTCAGATCTGATTGTGATATGGTCTTTAATGCTTGATTCTGTTTTTGGTCTTGATTTTCATGCAGATTCGAGATTTACGTGACTTGCCAATTTTTTCCTTTTTGTGTTTCCGGCGGCTAGGTTGGATTTAGGGTTAGGGTTTCATATTAGGGCTTGGGGCTCTCTTTAGGGTTTGGGGTTTCGGTGAGGGTTTCAGTGAGGGTTTCGGTGAGGGTTTGGGGTTTCAGAGGGTTTGGGGTTTCAGAGGGTTTCATTTTTTGTTTTGTTTTATTTTTTATTTTTATTATTTTTCTTATTTTTTTTATCAAAATAAATAAATGAATAAATAAAAAAAAATAAAAATAAAAAAAATAAAAAAAAAATAAATAAAAAAATAAAAAATAAAATAAAATAAAATAAAAATAAATAAATAAATAAAAAAATAATAAAATAAAAATCAATTATTCAACACATGGGTTTAATTCACTTTTTATTTTTAAAATACACGTCGAGTGATTCGAGATTCACAATCCCGGACAAAATTGGTGTCTACAGTTGCCCCTTTTTGTACATTTGCTATGAAATAGTAATTGTGCAAAAACATAGACATCCATTTTGTCTGCATCTATTTTATTATTTTTTTCTTTCTTTTCAAAATTTTTATTTATTTTTTTTCTTGTTTTGTTCTCCCCCTTTTTTTTCTTTCACCTAAAGTGCTCCTTCAACTAGGAAGGCCCTGAGACCCCTTTTTTTTTTTTTTTAGAATTTTTCATCTCTAGAATGCTCTTTCGACTAGGAAAGCCCTGAAACTTTAAATTTCTTCTCATCTGAAAGTGCTCCTTCGACTAGGAAGGCCCTGAAACTTTAAATTTCCTCATTTCCAAAATGCTCCTTCGACTAGGAAGGCCTTTAAAACTTTAAATTTTCTCATCTCCAAAATGCTCCTTCGACTAGGAAGGCCCTGAAACTTTAAAACTTTTCTCATCTGAAAGTGCTCCTTCGACTAGGAAGGCCCTGAAACTTTAAATTTCTCATCTCTTAAATGCTCCTCCGACTAGGAAGGCCCTGAAACTTTAAATTTCTCATCTAAAATGCTCCTCCGACTAGGAAGGCCCTGAAACTTTAAATTTCTCATCTAAAATGCTCCTTCGACTAGGAAGGCCCTGAAACTTTAAATTTCTCATCTCTTAAATGCTCCTCCGACTAGGAAGGCCTTGAAACTTTAAATTTCTCATCTAAAATGCTCCTTCGACTAGGAAGGCCCTGAAACTTTAAATTTTCTTATCTCTTAAATGCTCCTTCGACTAGGAAGGCCCTGAAACTTTAAAATTTCTCCTTCTTTAAAAATGTCTTTCTTTTTGAAATGAATGGGATGCATGCTAAAAATAATTTCATTATAATTGTGACAACAAAGGCTCAAAACCCCTTTTCTTTTTTTTCTCTTTTTTTTTGGACCAATCTTGTCTTTAAACCAGTTAGCGACTTTCTCATATCATCACCTTCAATCTTCATTCTTCCCCTTTTTTTGTTTTTTAAGCAGCTGGTGTATTCGACTTAGTTTACCAATCTTCTGATATTCCACTATATTTCTGTCCCTCTTCTTTCTCCTTTTAAAGCAATGCAATTATCTTTTTCTCTCATTTTTTTTTTTAAAAAAAATGTTTGCCAATCATCTATTTATTTCCATCCTAATAATATGACTAAACATAATGCAAATTTCGATTTTCCCAATCAAGGTAAGAAGGTAAATGGTGGTAGATACAAGATAAGTTTGGAAGAGAGGTTATTTTATTATAAACATCAAGCATATCTGAACAGAGGAATATTACAAGGAATAATTGCATTGACGAAATAATCAAATATCTCAACAATCAACATTCTGACAATTCTGATCGAATTAATTCAAATTTCTCTTTTGAAAAGCCTACTCCATTAGTTTGTCTAATATTGCAGAGCCCTTCGGACTAAACCTTTTCCTTTGATATCACAAAATTTTCGATACTGATCTTTCCCCTACACTTAAGCTGCCTTTTCAGGTTTTCAACATAAGTGTCTCCCCCATTGATTTAAACCGCCCTTTTCGGGTTTTCGATTTAAATCCTCCTTTTTTATTTCTCTTTTTTTTTAGGCATAATACCTCTTCACAGCATCGGAATTGATGGGGTTTGGCAGGTCCTCACCGTCCATATTTGCCAATATTAATGCCCCACCAGAGAAAGATCTCTTTACTACATATGGTCCTTCCCAATTTGGCGCCCATTTTCCCCTCCTATCTTGTTGATTTGGGAGGATCTTTTTCAAAACCAGATCCCCTTCTCGGAATTTCCTAGGTCGGACTTTCTTATCATGTGCTTTCATCATTCTTCTTTGGTACAACTGGCCATGGCATAAAGCTACAAGCCTTTTCTCGTCAATAAGATTCAATTGCTCATAGCGTTCCCATACCCACTCTGCCTCTTCTAATTGTGTTTCCATTAAGACCCTTAATGACGGAATCTCTACTTCAATTGGTAGCACTGCCTCCATCCCGTACACTAATGAGAATGGGGTTGCCCCAGTAGACGTGCGCATTGACGTTCTATACGCGTACAAGGCAAAAGGTAACTTTTCATGCCAATCCTTATAAGTTTCTGTCATTTTTCCCACTATTCTCTTGACATTCTTGTTCGCGGCCTCTACTGCCCCATTCATTTGTGGTCGATATGGCGCCGAATTGTGATGCTTGATTTTGAACTGTGCACAAACTTCTTCCATCATTGTGTTATTCAAATTACGAGCATTATTTGAAATAATTCTTTCTGGAAGTCCATATCGGCATATGATATCTTTCTTTATGAATCTGCATACTGCCGTTCGTGTCACACTAGCAAAAGATGCTGCTTCTACCCACTTGGTAAAATAATCAATCATCACAAAAATAAACCGATGTCCATTTGAAGCTTTTGGTGTAATGGGTCCTATCACATCCATCCCTCACATAGAGAAAGGCCAAGGAGGGGCTAATACATGCAAAGCCTCCGATGGAGCATGAATCTTGTCAGCATAAATCTGACATTTGTGGCATTTTCTAGCGTAGTTAATACAGTCTTTTTCCATGGTTGACCAATAATAACCGGCTCTCATTATTTGTCTTGCCATCATATGACCATTAGCATGTGCCCCACAAGATCCTTCATGTACCTCCTCTAATATCTGTTTAGCTTCTGCAATATTCACACATCTCAAAAGTACCTGGTCTCGACTTCTTTTGTATAAGACTTTCCCGTCTAAAAAGAATCTCATAGCCATTCTCCTAATGATTCTTTTGTCATTCTCCGAAGCATGTTTTGGGTACTGTTGGTTTTTAATGTACTGTAAGATGTCATGGTACCAAGGCTTTCCATCAACTTCTTCTTCTAAACTTGCACAATGCGCTGGTGAATTCTTCAGATTCATCCTGATGGGTTGAATTTCAGCATTACTGTCCAACTTGAACATTGCAGCTAAAGTGGCTAGAGCATCTGCCATTTGATTCTCCTCTCGAGGTAGATGCTCAAACTGAATACTTTTTGAACTGATCAATTTAAACCGGCTATGTATTTTTGGTACTGGACAACTTCGAATCCCTAGTTTCCCATTCTCTCGCAACTGGTAGATGACTAGAGCCGAATCTCCATACACTTCGAGCACATCAATCTTCTTTTTCAATGGCGGCTTGCAAACCCATGACACATGCTTCATACTCAGCTACGTTGTTGGTACAATTGAAGTCCAATCTTGCAGTAATCGGGTGATGATCTCCTTCTGGGGATATCAGGACCACTCCTACTCCTCGCCCAAAAGCATTGGATGCTCCATCAAAGAACATTCTCCATGATTTCTTAGCTAGCTTCACCTCTTCTACCTGAAATACAGCCATCAAATCCTCATCTGGAAAATCGAGTTTCATAGGCACATAGTCATCGGCAACCCGGTCTGCTAAGAAATCAGCGATTACACTCCCTTTAATGGCCTTTTGAGTCACATATATAATATCATACTCAGAAAGCATGACTTGCCACCTTGCTATTCTACCAGACAAAGATGGTTTCTCGAAAATGTACTTCAAAGGATCAAGTTTAGCCACCAACCAAGTCGTGTGATATAACATGTACTGTCTGAGTCTTTGGGCTGTCCAAGCTAAAGCGCAACACATCTTTTCCAATTGAGAATACTTCACTTCGTAATCAATGAATTTCTTACTTAGGTAATAGATGGCTTGTTCTTTCTTGCCACTCTCATCTCGTTGCCCCAGTACACATCCCATTGAACCTTCGCAAACTGTCAAGTACAAAATCAAAGGTCTATCAGGAATAGGAGGTACTAACACAGGCGGGTTTGATAAGTACTCCTTGACTTTATCGAAGGCCTTTTGACATTCTTCATTCCATTCCCCAGAGTCATGTTTACGAAGAAGCTTGAAAATTGGATCACATTTTGAAGTAAGTTGAGATATAAACCTGGATATGTAGTTTAGCCTCCCTAAGAAACCTCTTACTTCTTTGGTGGTACGAGGAGGGGACAAGTTCTGAATGGCACGCACTTTGTCCGGATCAACTTCTATCCCCCTTTCGCTAACTACAAATCCCAATAATTTTCCAGATCTTGCCCCAAATGTACACTTGGCTGGGTTTAACTTCAACTGGTACTTCCTCAGCCTTTCAAAGAGCTTCTTAAGATTAGCCACATGGTCTTCTCCTTCACGAGACTTTGCAATCATATCATCCACGTACACCTCAATCTCTTTATGCATCATGTCGTGGAAAAGACTAACCATAGCCCTTTGATATGTAGCTCCAGCGTTCTTCAATCCGAATGGCATGACTCTATAGCAAAATGTTCCCCACATTGTCACGAAAGTAGTCTTTTCCATATCTTCTCTAGCCATCTTGATTTGATTATAGCCGGAAAAGCCATCCATAAATGAAAATATGGAATGCCTCGCTGTATTGTCCACAAGGGTGTCAATGTGAGGAAGCGGGAAATTGTCTTTAGGGCTAGCTCTGTTCAAATCCCGATAATCCACGCACATCCGCACCTTTCCATCCTTCTTAGGCACAGGGACAATATTAGCTACCCACTCCGGGTATTTGGCCACTTCAAGAAAACCTGCATCAAATTGCTTTTTAACTTCCTCTTTGATCTTCAACAACATTTCCGGCTTCATGCGTCTTAACTTTTGTTGTACCGGTTTGCACTCTGGTTTCAAAGGCAATCTATGCTCCACAATATCAGTATCAAGGCCAGGCATATCTTGGTCAGACCAAGCAAACACATCTACATATTCACGAAGTAACTCCTTAAGACCCTTTCTTTCATCTGATGCTAGTGATGTTCCGATTTTGACCTCTTTCTTATCTTTTTCATCTCCCAAATTAATTATTTCAACAACTTCCTGATGAGGTTCAATTGGTTTCCTATCTTCTTCCATCGATCTCAACAAGTCACGGGATAAAGGGTAGTCCGTAAAGACATCTTCATCATCAGATTCACCAAATTGAGCAGGGTTTTCAAAATCAATTTCTGAATTATTGACATTATTATCATCTTGTTTATTGTTTTGATACCTGAAAATAGATGAAATGGGAAATTATAGGTATTTTCAGTGTTGGCATGCTAGAGAAAGATAGAAAAAAAATGATTGGGAAAATAGGAATGCATAACGCTAATCATTTATTGAAATGGAAAATAACAAAGTTGGCCCATACATAAAAATTTATTTAGGTGCTTTTGGGCTGAAGCACTGAAAATCCAACTTGCATTATTCAAAACATAAAAGAAAAAGACAATTGCATTATTACTTTTCAAAAGAAATCTCTGGGAACTCCAAAATCGTCCAATTCTTCAACTCAGCTCCTGGAGGGGTCACATGCACAAACCGTCCAGCTACATTCTCCTTGATATCTTCTCATCTACCATGTGAATGGACAAATCAGAGAGATCCCCCTCAAGCTGCATCGCCAATTTCCCTCCTTCATCACCAGTCTGATATCCACCACAATAGAAGGTGTCATAAAGGTAAGGAATGACCAATTTCTCAGTTTCAAATTCGTCCCCTTTCAACTGTGCTATTCGCCTCTCTTTCTTTTCTTCCATCTTCTTTGCTTTATCTTTCCAAGTTGGTTTGTATCCTAACCCGAACCTGTCCTTGCTTTCCAAAATTGTGATGGCCTTTCTAATCCCTTGGTGGTTTCTTCCCAATCCGACTCCTGGATACCAACCTTTGCCCATGGTTTGCTTCACCACCATCTCTGTAGCTGCTGACAGGTGAGGAGCATATAATTTCGAACCTTCTCCTATGTAGGTTGCATTAACAAACTCAAAAGCTCGATATGAACATTCCCATGCATTCTCTGTTGTCTCAACATACGGAGTGCTTGGAGATTGAGTGACAAAGATGTCTTCCTCTCCCGAAACTGAGATTTGTTGATTCCCCACGAAAAACTTCACCTTTTGATGGAGAGTGGAAGGGACAGCTCCTGTCGTGTGTATCCAAGGCCTTCCTAGCAAAAGAGTATATGAAGGCGTAATATCCATGACTTGGAATTGTATATTGAAAATACATGGACCAATCTCCACAGGTATCTCTATATCGCCCAACACTTCTCGACGGACTCCATCAAATGCCTTGACAATCATGTTGCTTTTCCGCATATACGAAGAATCCACTGGTAACCTTAGCAAAGTGCACATAGGCATCACATTGAGAGTCGATCCATTATCAATGAGAACCCTACCAATTGTGTGGCTCTTACACCTGACTGTGATGTGAAGAGCCTTGGTGCTTCCCCTTCCTTCCGCAGGAATCTCATCATCACTGAAAGATATATAATTTGAAGCCACCAAATTACCGACTAAATTGTCCATTTTGTCCATGGATATATCAGGAGGTACATATGATTGATTCAACACCTTTAATAAAGCATTTCTGTGAGACTCAGAATTCAGGAGAAGTGATAAGAGTGAAACCTTTGCCGGTGTTTTGTTCAACTGCTCGACAATATTGTATTCACTATGCTTAATCAAGCTCAAAAACTCATCGGCATCTTCTTTCGTAATAGACTCTTGACATCTTGTCTCTCGAACCTCTATCGGGTTAGCCCTATCCCCTTCCACAATTCCTGCCTTCTCTTTTCTAGCTTTAGCTAACATTTCAGGACTATAGCAACGCCCACTTCGTGTCATTCCCCCAACTCCAGTGATATTCGCTGTTTCGAGACTTTTAGGGGACATATGCTCTCTTTCTCCATTCATTACTATATCATAGCCATATCTCCAAGTTACCGCCTTGTTGTCTTTGTATGGAAACGGAATAGGAGCTTTGATTGTGATCCCACTAGCTTGGCTTGATTTTTCCTCAAGGCGGATTTTCAGAGGCTTTGACTTTAGGTCGTCATCAATCACACTAATCTCATTCCCTTTTCCTCTTCCTTCCCAAAATTCAATTTGATATGAGTCCATCAACTCTTGCAATCTGTAATGAAAAGCTTCACAGGACTGAATTGAATGACCTACTGCACCATTGTGGTATGGACAAACCAGATTGGGATCATACGAATCTATATAGGTCTCCAAAATCAAGGTTTCTGGTTGCAACATGTCTGCCTTCACTAATACATCAAAGACCTGACTTAACGGAGTCTTTATTTCTGCAACAGCTCTTTTAATGTAATCCTTCTTTTCATTGCTTAACATGTTCACTGCTGCTCCACCATGGTCTGGCAAAGGATTCCCATTCACAACTTGTTCTGCTTTCGGCTCCTCAAAACTCAACTGCCCAGCCTTCATCAAGCCCTGCACTTTATACTTCAATCCCAAGCAATTTTCTATAGAGTGACCCACATTGTCATTGTGGTAAGCACACTTTGCATTTGGATCATACCATTTGGGATACGGGGGTTTTAGGGGTTCAAGGTATACGGGGGCAATAAGACGGTTTTGCACCAGTTTAGGATATAACTCCGCATAGGTTATGGGGATTGGGGTGATAGGGGGTCTTTCTTGATTGAAGCGGCCTTCCAGGGTTGTTCATTAGGTTTGTAGGTTGAGTAAAGGGTTGGGTTGGTCTCAGGGTTGGCGAGCGAAAAATGGGCTGAGTATTTGTTGGTGGGTTTAGTTGATATGGGTAGGGTGAAACATAATTGATAGCATGAGGATAAGATTGGTATTGGTTGGATGGGCGTTGGTGAATATAACCTCCTGCAGAGATAACCTAGACATCTCCTTCCTTTTTCTTAGGAAACCCTCCTTTCCTGGCCTCTACACCCTCAATCTTGCCATTTTTAATAGCATTTTCTATTGCCTCTCCTGAAAGCACCATGTCAGAAAAGTTCTTACTGACATTTCCTATCATTCTCTCATAATACGGAGCTTTGAGAGTGTTTAAAAATAACATCGTTAACTCCTTTTCTGTCAATGGAGGTTGAACTTCAGCAGCTGCATCTCTCCACCTCTGAGCGTATTCTCTAAAATTCTCGTTTGTTTTCTTCTCCATGCTTTGAAGAGAGAGGCGATCAGGAGCCATATCACTTACGTGACGATATTGGGCTAGAAATGCCCTAGCAAGGTCTTTCCACGAATGTATACGACTCCTGTCCAACTGAACATACCACCTTGCAGCAGATCCTGTAAGGCTATCTTGAAAACAGTGAATGAGCAACTTTTCATTACGAGCATATCCTGCCATCTTTCTGCAAAACATCGTAACATGGGTTGTCGGGCATTTAGTTCCATCATATTTCTCGAAGTCCGGAACCTTGAACTTTGCGGGCAACACCAAATCGGGAACTAGGCTCAACTCTTCTGCATCAACATTCCCAAAGGAGTCGTTTCCTTCGATGGCTTTCAACCTTTCCTCCAACATGTCACATTTCTGTTGTATCCCTACAGCTAGATTGTCAACTGCTTCTCTCTTCAACTTCTCTTGTTCAACAGGATCGTCCAAGTTTGGGACGAAAATAGGGTCGACAGGACTAGACCCTATAACAGGTTGATTTTGGCCTATAGCATGGCCTTGTCCTCCCATTGAGGGTGTTGCCTGAGCATAAACCTTTGGAGGCATTTGGGATTGATGGATGAACCCTGGAGGGTATGGTGGGTCATCACTAGGATATTCCTCCGCTGTTAGGTCTTGCACAACTCCTTTCCCCTTAGCCATACTCATCATCAACTCCATCATCTTGGTCATCTGCTCTCGAGTTTCCTCTTGAGCTTTGACAATCTCTTGTTGCACTCTTTCCATCCTGTCAATCCGTGCTAATTGCTCATTTTCCATTGCTTTAGTTCGTGCACGAGTTCGGTATGGATGATTTGGAAGGGCTATTTTTGTACCTTTGTTGTCACAATTAAAATTATTTTTATTAAGTGCTCATGAAGGAAAAAAAAAGCAAAAGTAGGAAAAATCTTTGTAAGAAATTTATTGCATAATAAAGGATTGTCTTATAACAAAAACTTATAAAAAACCAATGCTTATAAAACTAGTCTCATAACAATTGTTGAACAAAATTAAAGATCCACTACATCCATAAAGAAAATCTAAGGTGTCCACCTAAGCCTCCTCAACAAACTGTAGTGACCTTGGATCTCGTCCAACAGTAGTCGCAGATTCTCCCCATGCTCAGTAAGTGGGCTGACTCCGAGCTTCAAATCCATTATTCTGTCTTCCATGTCTCTTGCTCTATGTGCCATGACATTAATTTGTTCAATCATGGAAACCAAAAGATGTGAATCGCGAGCTCTCCTTAAAGTAGCATACTTCTCCTTTAGCTCATTCAACTCATTAACAACCTTTTGCAAGATCTGCAAGTATTCTTGGGATCGATTAAGGGCATCTTGCGAACTCATCTGTTCGCTTATGACCTTGCCTTCAAGTTCTTCACATTTGGTCCTCTTCTTTTGTATCTCAGTCTTGAGTTGTTCATTCTCTTCTCGCAAACGTTTACTTTCAGACCTTGAGAGTTGCTCCTTCAAGTATCTGATTTCATCTATAACTTATACTTCTCTTGATGGACCCTTGTATACGCTTGCTCCCTTCTCCCCAGCTTTTCCTCCGTTTCACATTTGAGCTTCTTAATTTCCCTCTCTAGGTCTTTCTTTTCTTCCTCTAATTTCCTCTTGGCAATCTCCAGGTCTATCATGGGGTCTCGGGGTATAGGCTCTTCGTGGGCTTCATCTTCTTCAGGGGGAAGTAAAATATCTTTGACTCGCCTAGCATGCCAGACAGAATATTCAGGGGAAATTTTATCTATAAATCTTCCCTTTTGTATTTTGCAAGCTGTCTTCCAAGCCTTGACATCATCTTCTATCTTCCTTAGTGCCCCTTTTTCAATATAGGAGTATTCCCTTTGGTCGAGTCCAAATGTCATGGGGATGAACTGGTCATATCCTAGCTGTCTTCGTACCATGATGGGAGAATAAGTAATAGTCCCCCACACACCCAACAAAGGGACCCATGGTTGCCCTCCACATTTATACACCATTGACCTTCGTGGCATCCATGGTGCTAACCAAACTACATCTTGGGTCGTGGTTTTGCGCAAAGTCGAAACCCATTCCTTCTTTGTCTTGAACTTGGGCCACTCACTTTCACAAAATTCCTTAATAGGAAGACTACTACCAAGGAAAGCATCTTTGAATTTACTACGTTCACACTTAAAATGACTCCTCATCCACATATATAATAACTGCATGCACCCGATGAAACGCCCTCCACCATTCCTACGACAGTAGCTCAAAGATCTAAATGTTTCAGCTAAGATAACCGGAGCAGCATTCACCTCATGCTCGTGTTGTTCAACGAGGTCTACAAGAACAATCTCCACATACTGCAATGATCTAGGAAAAACCACCATCCCATAAATAGCTAACGCCATTAAGCTCATACTTTGCTTGTCTGTCAATTGTTTGCCAAAACAACTCCGAAGAAAATTCCATCCCAAATAGGTACCTTCCCCTTTCTTCTTGATGTGTTGGTCAACCTCTTGTACATCAATACCTATCATTTGTGCTAAACACTTGCGATGGCTCCTCTTATTCTTCTTGTAAACCTTGCTTTTCTCTGACTCCTTAATACGAAGTAAGACCGTGTACTCCTCAATAGTGGGCACCATGTCCACCTCGTTAAACACAAAGCACCTATACGAGGGGTCCCAAAAATACACCATAGCCCTGATCAAATTATCGTCCACAGGTACAGTAAGAAGCTGATGGAGACCCATCAAGCTCACATAGTTCAAGTCATGTTCGTGATGTTCGTGATCCTTTGAGCATCCATGGAGGTCCAATTACAAGAGCTAAATCAAAGATAATGCAACAAGCCTTGGCTGGTTTCATTAATATTGCTAGAGAGAAAGCCCAACAAAGCTTGAGCATGGAGGATGATAAGTCTTCTACAACATGATCCATGCCCAAGTTCAACCTTCTTGAAGACACACACACAAGTATTGGGCCGAAATGCAAATTAGGCTAGATGCATATTTTATTTAGTTAAGTATTATTGGGCTGAACATTGTCTTAATTTAATTTAAGCCCAATTCCTTTTTAAATAATAGATTTTGTAAGACTTCTATTACTTGTTCTGCAAGTTAGGAGAGTAGGATTCCTATTGCTTATGCTGCAAGTTATCTATTTGCCTATAAATAGTTATGTAACCCTTTGGGGAGACGACAATTGATTTTAGTAATAAAATTGAGAGACTTCTTCTCTTTAGTTCTCTTGAGAACTCTTGAACTTATCAAGGTCTTCCTTGTGGCGTTCTTCTACCTTCCACCAATATATACCATAGGTTCTTGCTTTTCTAAGCAACGGTCTTGGTCCAATACCATAGGTTCTTGTGTTTCTACACAACGGGTCTTGGTTTTATCTCTAATTTTTGTTTTCTTTTGCTGCGTTTTTAACTTGTTCTTGTTTTTCTTCAAGTGTTCTTCATGTTCTTCATTGAACCTCATCTTCTTTCGGTGAGGTCCGTATCATTTGGTATCAGAGCTTAGGTTCAATTCGTGGGAGTCTCGTTTTTGTTTTTTTTTTTTTTTTGTTTGTCTTCTTGTCTTGGGTTCAATTCGTGGGAGTCTCATTTTTGTTTTTTTCATGTTTGTCTTCTTGTCTTGGACAAACCTTGATCTTGAATCCTTTTCCAAACCACCACTAATATTGTTTGTCCCTCAAACCTATTTTCTTTACTTAGCCACCAAGTAAACCCTATCTTGTTCTCCAAGCAACCAAATCCCAAAGGTTTTCTTGCTCACCAAGAAACCTTCAAAAGCTCTACAACACATAAAGACTACTTGTTTAACAAGCCACCGTTCTCTCTCATTCCTTGCCACACAAGCTGCTACCAAAACTAGCTTGTTTTTATCAAAAAGTTACCTTTTTCCCCAAGTAAACCTTTTCTTATTATTTAGACTTTTTGTTTTTTTTTTTCTTCATTGTTCGTTTACTTTAGTAAAATATAAAAAAAAAAGAGAAAAAAAAGAGAAAAAAAAAAAGAAAAGAAAAAAAAAGAGAAAAGAAAAAATCAATTCAAGAGGAGATTTGTTACATCGTGTGTAGCAAGTGCAACATCAAAGGCAATTCATGGAGGTGTGCTTCATCAAAATCTTGAGGTAGTCATTCTTTCTTGAGCTTTGAGATTTCTTATTTGCCTAATTTGCAAATTCATTGTTACCATTCTACCTACTGCCTAAAATTACCTTTTTGACCCTACCACATAAAAAGACAAAACTACCCCACCTTTGGCTAAACCCTACCCTAATTAAACACCCCAAAACACTCATATTTCCCTCAAGGTTTAGTTTCATTAGAGTCCTCTTAAGCCTTATTGAGTCTTGCAAAGTCTTATTGAGTCTTTATTGTTTTGTTTTCCCTTGATTAAAATCTTGTGCTCACCTTGTTTATTGTTGGTTGATAGTTGAATTTCATAAGCTGATTTTTGATTGAGTCTTGAGTTCAATATAGAACCTATAGAGAAAAGTTGTGTGAGGAAAAAAAAGGCAAGAGTATGTGAGTAACATTAGTAGAGAAAAGCCATATTAAAATTGTGTGAAACACGAGTGTGAGTGTTTCATTGTTGTGTGTATTGAGTGTAAACACGTGAGGTCATACTTGTGAGTTCCTTTTCTTTTACTAACGTTTCTTGAAGGTTACAATCATGTCTTCTAATAGTGAACAGCTTGATTTGAGTAAGATTGAGATCATGTTCCTAGCCATGCAACAACAACTTTCGAGGATAGAGTCGAAGTTGATTAAATATGATAAGTTGGAGCAACATGATGTTGCCCTAGCTAAGGTAAACCAAGATAATACTTCTTATGCATGTGATAATGTTGCTCATAATAAGTTGGATAGCAATTATGAAGAAGATTTTGATGATGATTCTATGCTGCAATTAGAGGATGATGAGGATAGTATGAAATTACCCATGGATGGAAAGGAATATATAGCATGTCAAACTTTAAGTGTGCTAATGAAAGATGAGGATCAATTGAGATTAAAACAGAGTGAGAAAAGAATAGTGAGTGAAGCTGAGGCTAAGCAAAAAGAGAAAACAATTGAGATTGAGTGTGATTCTTTAAGCATAGGTATCGAAGTTGTTTTAATGCAGGAGAAGGGCCCCATTGCTTTTTTCAGTGAGAAGTTAAGTGGAGCTGCCCTTAACTATTCCACATATGATAAAGAGATGTATGCATTAGTGAGGGCCTTGGAAACATGGCAACACTATTTATGGCCCAAGGAATTTGTCATCCACACTGATCATGAGTCCTTGAAGCACTTGAAAGGACAAGGCAAGTTGAACAAGCGTCATCCCAAGTGGATGGAGTTCATTGAGACATTTCCATATGTGATCAAATATAAACAAGGTAAAGAAAATGTCATGGCTGATGCATTGTCTCGAAGGTATACTCTAATCACTACTCTTAATGCAAAACTACTTGGATTTGAGTATATTAAAGACTTGTATGCTACTGATGAGGATTTTGAAAATGTGTTCATTGCATGTGAGAAAACTGGTTTTGGAAAGTTTTATAGGCATGATGGATTCTTATTTAGGGAAAATAGATTATGTGTGCCTAGGAGTTCTTTAAGAGAATTACTTGTTAGAGAAGCCCATAGTGGTGGGTTAATGGGACATTTTGGAGTAAAGAAAACTTTAGATATATTGCATGATCACTTCTTTTGGCCTAACATGAAAAGAGATGTTGAAAAATTGTGTGAGAGATGTGTCACTTGTAAACAAGCTAAGTCTAGAGTTATGAATCATGGTCTTTATACTCCATTGCCTATTCCTACTGCTCCTTGGACTGACATTTCTATGGACTTTGTTTTGGGGTTACCAAGAACAAAGAGAGGTAGAGATTCTGTTTTTGTTGTTGTTGACAGGTTCTCTAAGATGGTTCACTTCATTGCTTGTCACAAGACAGATGATGCAAGTAACATTGCCGATTTATTCTTCAAGGAAATTGTTCGTCTACATGGGGTTCCGAGGACCATTTTTTCTGACCGTGATGTGAAGTTCCTTAGCTACTTTTGGAAAACATTATGGGGAAAGTTAGGAACAAAGCTATTGTTTTCAACTACTTGTCATCCACAAACCGATGGTCAAACTGAAGTAGTCAATCATACTTTGTCTACTTTGTTGAGGTCCATTATTCAAAAGAATTTGAAGAATTGGGAAGATTGTTTGCCTCATGTGGAGTTTGCTTACAATAGAAGTGTGCATTCCACTACTAGTTATTCTCCATTTGAAGTTGTATATGGTTTTAATCCACTCACTCCATTGGATCTTTTACCACTACCTATTGAGGAGAGAGCTAGTTTGGATGGGGAAAAGAAAGCTGATTTTGTTAAGCAACTACATGAGAAGGTACATCAAAACATTAAGAAGAGGACTGAGCAATATGCTACTCAAGCCAACAAGCATCGCAAGAAAGTTGTCTTTGAACCTGGTGATTGGGTTTGGGTACATATGCGTAAAGAGAGATTTCCTACTCAACATCGCTCCAAGTTGCAATCTCGAGGAGATGGACCATTCCAAGTGATTGAGAAGATCAATGACAATGCTTATAAATTGGATCTTCCAGGTGAGTATAATGTTAGTGCTATATTTAATGTTTTTGATCTTTCTCCCTTTGATATTGATATAGGTGATTCTGATTTGAGGACAAATCCTTTCGAGGAGAGGGGGAATGATGGAGACCCATCAAGCTCACATAGTTCAAGTCATGTTCGTGATGTTCGTGATCCTTTGAGCATCCATGGAGGTCCAATTACAAGAGCTAAATCAAAGATAATGCAACAAGCCTTGGCTGGTTTCATTAATATTGCTAGAGAGAAAGCCCAACAAAGCTTGAGCATGGAGGATGATAAGTCTTCTACAACATGATCCATGCCCAAGTTCAACCTTCTTGAAGACACACACACAAGTATTGGGCCGAAATGCAAATTAGGCTAGATGCATATTTTATTTAGTTAAGTATTATTGGGCTGAACATTGTCTTAATTTAATTTAAGCCCAATTCCTTTTTAAATAATAGATTTTGTAAGACTTCTATTACTTGTTCTGCAAGTTAGGAGAGTAGGATTCCTATTGCTTATGCTGCAAGTTATCTATTTGCCTATAAATAGTTATGTAACCCTTTGGGGAGACGACAATTGATTTTAGTAATAAAATTGAGAGACTTCTTCTCTTTGGTTCTCTTGAGAACTCTTGAACTTATCAAGGTCTTCCTTGTGGCGTTCTTCTACCTTCCACCAATATATACCATAGGTTCTTGCTTTTCTAAGCAACGGGTCTTGGTCCAATACCATAGGTTCTTGTGTTTCTACACAACGGGTCTTGGTTTTATCTCTAATTTTTGTTTTCTTTTGCTGCGTTTTTAACTTGTTCTTGTTTTTCTTCAAGTGTTCTTCATGTTCTTCATTGAACCTCATCTTCTTTCGGTGAGGTCCGTATCAGAAGCAATGCCAAATCTCCATATTTCTCTTGAAAGCCGATCCGCTTTGTTTTATCCCAACTCTTCCAAATGTCGATCAATTCAGTGGGATCATTTTGCTTGAGGTCAAGACGAACTTTTTCTGGAAGGCTACACACGTGATCTCTAGGCAAGCAATCACCATCCTTGCGTTGAGATTCCTCAAATACCGCCTTAACCATATCAGCGAGTTCCTCCAACATAGGCTTATCTTGCAGACGATTTCCCATGGGTGTAGAGAACCAACTTTGTCAATCAATTGCTATGAGATTGATTTTCCTACAAGAATGCATGATGAGTCAAAACAAGACATGATTAAAGATATATGCACATACTTCAAATTTTGTTAAACATTGCTCCTTCTTGTGTCCTACAAGGTTTCCATACTATAGGTAGGCATAGTTCTATCCTAGGACGGTTCCCTTAAGCTTCTACATGTAGGGCTTGGATGGTCCAATGTTCTAAAGGTTCCCAAATTGTTCCTCACTATCGTCCACATGGACTAGTAAGGCACCCAATCCTCACCCATCATAGGCTATAAACGGAAAGGTTCAATTTGAGTGGGAGTATTTCGCTAGCCATTGCGGAGGTATTACCTCACGAGAGCGTAAGTACTCTACTCCCTCCTAAGAAAGGGTAAAGCCCGGGAAGAGGGCTAATGTATGCACATGCACGTGAAGTGTGTGTCGAAAAAACATGTAGTTATTAATGTCTTATTATTTTATCAAAATTAACATACCTAAGGCAAACCTAAAATAACCTAAAACAATTCGTTGGCTTGACTCTCTAAAGTTCGTCCCCAGTGGAGTCGCCAAACTGTCATAACGTATTAAGTTTCGGAAAACCTAATAGCTAGACACTAAAATCAAAGGAGTCGCCACCAACCATTCTAACCTAGGTGTGATTGGTCACCTATTCAAACTAAGGATAAGGCTTGGTCTACGTTCAAAGATACTAGGGTTCGGGAGTACGGTTACGTGAAGGGAAGGATTAGCACCCCTACAACGCCCATCCTAAAATGGTACCAACTAGTTTTAGGTTATCTTTACAATTTGCCTTGTGTTTATATTAATTTCGATATGCTTATATATTGGGAATATTTCTAAGATTTTTCCATCAATTTGGCTCCAATCTTAGAAATTCCCCTCACCTCAAGATGTTCAAGGAGTCTCAATTGACTTTCTTGAATTCCATCGTCGGATTAATTAAATGATTTATGAAAATCTTATTCTTTCTAATTTCGACTCCATATTAATTTCTATATTTTTTAATCTTATTTCATATTATATTTATCTCTATATTTTATTTATTTATTTTATTTATTTAGAGAATAAATATGAATCATGGTTTATTAAAGATTTTCTTAAAAGCGTCCCATCGATTTGGCTCGGCTTAAAAGAAATCTTTTCACCTAGAAAATTCAAGGAGTCCCAATTGACTTTCTTAAAATTTCATCATTGGCATGATTCATGTTTACTCCTTTATCTATCTAATTTTATTTCTTATGATTTTTATTTTAAGCTATTTAGTTTATTTACTTATCTAATTTTATGTAAGTTTCTTTAATTTTAACCTTGATTTAATTTATCTTTATTTTATTTATTTAATAAACATGAATTATATTTTATCGAAAATTCTTTCAAAAGTATTCCATCAATTTAGCTCAACTTAAGAAAGAATCATTTCACCTAGAAATATCCAAGGAGTCTCAATTGACTTTCTTGAAATTTCATCCTCGGTATAACTCATATCTATTTACTATCTAATCTTAATAATTACTAATTATTTTCAATCTAAACTATTTCATTCTATTTATTTAATTTTTCATCGAATTTATATTCTTGTATTTACATTTATTTATCTATATTTATTTATATTTTATTCATATTTAATTTACTAAGAATAAACATGAATTATAATTTATTGAAAATTCTTTCAAAAGTATTCCATCAATTTGGCTCAACTTAAGAAAGAATTTCCTCTCACCTAGAAATTTCAAGGAGTCTCAATTGACTTTCTCGAAATTTCATCATCGGTATAATTCACATTTATCCTAACCTAATTCCTATTTCTTATTTACTATCCCATCTTATTTATTTATTATCCTTGTCTATTTAATTTCAGTCTTTATTAATTAATTTTTATCCCTTCTATTTGTTTTATATCTATTTAAAATAAATATGAATCATATTTTATTGAAAATTTTCCCAAAAATATCCCATCAATTTGGCTCAATTTAAGGGAGAATCCTCTCACCTAGAAATTTCAAGGAGTCTCAATTGACTTTCTTGAGATTTCGTCATCGGTATAATTCACATTCATTCCATAAAACCCAATTTTTTAATTTAGTTACCATTTTTCATCTTATTATTTTCTTTAAACTTATTCCTTATTATCATTTACTAAAGCACTAAAATTCTAAGCTACGTAAACAAATTTGACAATATTCTAACCATGCACTAAATTAAATATATCATACAAATTTTATTTGCGAAATTAAAGAAATCATGCTAATTAAATTGAACCATGCTAATTAAATTAAATCAAACAATCATGCCAATAAGAACACATACATCAATTTATATGCACAAGCTACATTAATTGAATCTTATCAATACTTGTTAAATCGTACTATTCGTGCATCAAACTAAATCTATCAACTTATCAAATTAATTATTCACATCATATATTTGTATAATTTTGTTAATTAGATTACTGTATTAATTACAAATGTACAGAAAAATTATCAACAGAAAATAAACAAATCAATAAATAAACAAAATAACATAAAATAAATAAATAAAACAAATTAAAAAAAATGGAAAATAGAAAATCCTCGGAAAATAGAAAATAAAACCTTGCGATCGGGTCGGGTCGGACGCGGGTCGGACGGGTCAACACGCGGGTCGGCACGCGGGTAAGCACTCCAAAACGATGCCGTTTTGAAGCAGTATTTAAGCTCCTTTTCCGAGTTTTTCGGACAAAAAAAAACCCAGCCTTCCAAAAAAAACTCCAAAAAAACTCTCTGTAACCGTGCGATTCTGATGAGTGTCGTCAGTCACCAAAAATAAAATTTCCTAACTCTACTATGTAGATAGCGGAGCAAGGGTCGAACCCACAGAGACTGAATTATTTAAGTTAATTATTAAATTAAAAATCTAATCTTAGGGTTTAGGGAAAGAAGAAGTTTGGGGGTTTTGGAGACTATTCTAAAATAAAGAAAATAAGAATTATTAAGTATCAAAGACAAATAGCAAAAAGCTTCAGTTACGAGGCAATCAATCATTCTTGGATTTTGATGTTGATCATTGATTACAAAATATTATTGTCAATTAAATAGTCAACCGTAGCATAACAACAAGCTCTGTTACACCATCTTTCTTTACTGAGTCGTTAGTTAAAACAAGCTCTTTAACTAATCTCTAACTACTTAACCTACCTAGAACAAGCTCTCTAGATATAAGTTGTAGCAGCATTAACAACAAGAAAGATATGGGTTGACATTAGATAACAAACACATACGCTCGGTTCATTTAATCTAAACCTTAATTCTCCTCCATCCCTAGTGATTAACTCCACAAGCAATTACGGACTTATGTTTTTAATCTGGCAGTAGATTATTTAGTTTAACTAAATAGTGTGCACCATATCTAATCAAACAAACAATCATTATAATGTGCTCAGAGAATCTTGGATACTTAATCAACAATTATATATATAGGTTCAAGAATCTCACAACATGCTTTTCCCAAAAATAATTAATTTACCTCATAACTGAATAAGAAAACTACTCACTAGACATATTCAAGATCATATAATTCAAGTTATATATTACAAAGATCACAAATATCATGCAAGAAACAATCAAAGAAGCAATCTTTAATAATATAAAATCAGAATTACTAATCAAGATTATAAAGTAGCAAGCAAGAACACACAAACAATATTAATTTAAATAAAGAAAACAAAATCAGAATTAAAAATAATAAAGAAATCAGCAACTAATTAAAAATAAAGAAAAAATAAAATTTTATTAAAAACCCTAAAGAAAATCCTACAAGACTAAAAGAGAAAGGGAGGAGAGGATGTGAGGGATTTTGTTTATGAGAGCCTTGTGCTCTTTATATAGGCCTAAGGAAGAGTTTAAAAGACTTTCCTAAGCAATGTGGGATTCAGATAAGAGTTTACTTGGGAAACAAGTAATTTGACTAGTCAAACTCTTATCTTTATCTCATCATCTTTTACAATTATTTTCTAAGTAAAATTCCTAAGGCCTATTTTTATTAATTAATTACAGATCTAAGACAAAATAAAATTAAGAAATTATCTTCTCTCAACAAAATCTGGTCTTGAACTTGCTTTGTTGGAATTTCTTCTCAATCTCGTTTTTCTGCCCAGAATTTCGTACTGATTTTGTCCAGACGTTTGACCTACCAAATGAACTCCGATTTTTGCGAACTTGGACATTCTGGAAACCTTGAGAAGCCCTCTACAACTTCCATGAAGGCCACATCTTGAGATCAGGTCGTTATGTTGGTCAAAAATGTCAATCTTTCAAGCTGGACAGAAATACTGCACTTTGCTCTTTTTAGCTTCTTTTTATTCCAACTCTGATATTTAATACCTAAAACATAAAATAAACATTAGTAAGCTCTTTTAGGCATAAAACATCAATAAAGAAAATATATTAGCACATATAAAATTCACAAAATATCATCCTATCAGATTCCCGGCGGCCGGAAACTTCAAGCGGTCGCCGGAAAACACAAGAAAGTCGCCGGAAAATTCAAGATTTTCCAGATTCCGGCGACTCTACCACCTTATTCGCCAAATCTCGGCTTGAAAAAAAATTCCAGAAATACTCCTCTCCTCTCCCTAAAACCAGATCTAGAATCCTAGTCACCAAATCTCCGCAAGCTTCAGATCTGAAACCCCCCAAACCAAAAACCTAAATATCCCTCTACCCTAAATAGAATCCCACCGTTATATTTTGATTCTGTTTAGTTGTTTCTCTCTATGTATTTTTCTCTGTGTTTGCTCTGTTTCCGTTGTAGATCCCCTGCCGTTGTGTGTTTTCTCTCCTTTTATTAGTGTTAGATCTTAGTGTTTTGGAAGGCCCGAAATCGGATCTCAGATCTGATTGTGATATGGTCTTTAATGCTTGATTCTGTTTTTGGTCTTGATTTTCATGCAGATTCGAGATTTACGTGACTTGCCAATTTTTTCCTTTTTGTGTTTCCGGCGGCTAGGTTGGATTTAGGGTTAGGGTTTCATATTAGGGCTTGGGGCTCTCTTTAGGGTTTGGGGTTTCGGTAAGGGTTTGAGTGAGGGTTTCAGAGGGTTTGGGGTTTCAGAGGGTTTCATTTTTTGTTTTGTTTTATTTTTATTTTTTATTTTTTTTCTTATTTTTTTATCAAAATAAATAAATGAATAAATAAAAAAATAAAATAAAAATAAATAATAAATAAAATAAAATAAAATAATAAATAAAATAAAATAAAATAAAATAAAATAAAATAAAATAAAAATAAAAAATAAAAAAAATAAAATAATAAAAAAAATAAAATAATAAAATAAAATAATAAAATAAAATAAAAATAAAATAAAATAAAAATAAAAATAAAAAATAAAAATACATATAAAAATAAAAATAAATAAAAAAATAAAAATAAAAAGAAATAAAAAATAAAAATAAAAACAAAATAAAATAAAAATCAATTATTCAAACATGGGTTTAATTCACTTTTTATTTTTAAAATACACGTCGAGTGATTCGAGATTCACAATCCCGGACAAAATTGGTGTCTACACTTATTCTTTTATAACATAACTAGAGTTGCTTTACACTGGATATAACTACTATTAAACAACTGATATATAATTTATATAATATTGATTTTACATCACCTCGCAAGATTATTCTAACAGTACTTAATCTGATTTACATTAATAACTTACATAAACATTTTGCTTATACAACTTACATCCCAAAAATACATACATATCTTTTGTGCAAGAGAGTCTGGAATACAAACATAAAAAATAAACTTATACCATCAATTCTGTCAAATAGGCTCCTGAGGGAAATCAGTTCCTCGAGCCTCAAAACTTTAAATCGATCTACTCACTCACTAGTGTAGATCTGTAAGGATAGTAAGAAATGTATATAAAAGAAATAGAATATCATGATAGTTATATGCATGATTCCTATCATAACTCTAACAGTAGTCCATGCGATACACTTACATTATGATCTATAAAAAATTTGACAACATGCATCCTATAGCCAGTTCAAGAATTTAGGGGTCTTTTTGGAACGATCAAAATCATTTCAAAACATTTTCAGTACAATGCAATTTCGTAAAACATTCATTTTAAACTTATGCAATCATTTCAATTTGATACAATATCAAAACTTTAATTTTCAAATCATAATGATGCAATAATCTTTAAATTGATCAATCCTATTAAAACAATAGTCAATTCTTTAAAACAATTTGATACAATCAATACCATTTTCAATCAATCAAATAATTCAAATAGTACGATTCAATAAATCATTCATTTCCTATAACTACAATTCTTCTACATGTTAATGTTGGCTCTACCGAGAGGGGGGGTGAATCGGTTTTTCTAGATATTTCTACTTTTCCTAACTCTTAATGCACAATCAAATTCAAATAAGCAATAATGAAATAAATGCAGTAAATAAGAGTAAGGGAAAGAGAAGCAAACACAAGTTTTATAGAGGTTCGGCCAATCTCGTGCCTACGTCCTCTCTCCTTGAACTTCTTGTCAAGGTTTCGATTCACCTCTTTCTTGAGACAGCTTACACACCACTTGAAGGTGTGGCAAGACCTCTTACAATTTTCTTGAGACTTTAGAAATCTCCTCTTAATCCTCTACCCTTGTAGTATTCCCACACTCTACAATTTTAGACCTTACAAGGATAGCTCACCCCTTTGAATAACAGAATTTACAATGAGTGGGTGAAGAACACAAAGAACTCTCACAAATGAAGTTTCACAATGAACAATTTCAGACTTGTTTTTTCTTTCTTGATGCTTGAAGATTTTGAGTGCTTGTTGTTTCAAACTTCATAAATGCCTCTATTTATAACTCACCAAACGGATAGAACAGTTGGTGAAGCATTTAATGCAAATCTTCCCGTTGAAACCCTCAAAAACTAGCCGTTACTGTCAGTTCCCGTGCGAAGGGATCGATCCCCCTACAGTAGGGATCGATCCCTTTTCTCCAGAATGCATTCCCAGTTTCTCCTGTATGGTCCTGTGTGGTGTAATGACATTCTGCCAAATTGGGATCGATCCCCCTACAGTGGGGATCGATCCCTTTTGTCCAGTAAGCCCTCCTGCACTTATCTTGTTACACAGTTTTATGGCTTTTGTGATTTTAAGTCAGTTCAAATTCTTCTAACACTTTTCTAAGAGTATTTACTGACTTTTCAGTTGAAATCTCAGTCCAAGAATTTGTTAAAATAGTTTCAATCATTAAGTTCATTCAAAGCAAATTTACTTGTATAAAAATCATTTCTAATCTTGCTTGAGTTTTGTCATTTTCAAAATACTTGTCAATTTAAAGCTAACAATCTCCCCCTTTTTGATATGACAAAACTTAAGGTAAATTTGCTTATGTATTTGAAAATTGAGGTTACTTGATTTTTTGAAAAACATTACTCCCCCTCAATATAACGTTTTGTTGAAAAACATTGCTCCCCCTCAATATTTGCTCCCCCTCAATTTAGTATAAGTTTACCACATTAATTCTCCCCCTTTTTGTCATAGCAAAGGAATAAAGAGCACGGAGAAATGGTTAGTGGTAGAAGGCAATTTAAAGCACAAAAGAAGCAATATGATTGGCAAAAAGATAGAGAGGAACAAAAAGCAACCCAATGTCATTAAAGCACAAGTAATATCAGAATATGACATCGTCATTGACAGAAAACAACTAGCAAGCATAACTAGCAAAATCATTAACATAGTCATAGACATAGTATTAGCATAAAACAACTAGGAAGCATATCGAGCAAAGTCAGGAACAACTAGAAAGCAGGACACATGTCACAACAAGGAGGATCAACGCCTTGGAAAGGTCTTGTGATATTGCTCAACGAAGTCCTCATGTTGCATGCGAACATCCTGAAGTTCATCGAACAATGCAGCTTGGGTGGCCTCGATGCGATCAAGTCGCTCACCTACGTCATGCTGAAAGTTTTGAAGCATATGCATGATCTGGTCAAGAGATGCTGACGAGGAGCCGGAAGGTGCAGAAGATGTGGCTGCTGCAGGTGCTTCGGTGCCGTCTCCTTCTTCTTCTTCAACGTCTGCCGGAGCATGTGCGGGAGGTTCATCCTGACCATGACCCTTGACCCAGTCGAAGGTGTCACCCACTTGGTGAAGATACCAGCCCAAGTTATGGAGGGTGGTGAGATTGATGGTGGCATTGGCATCCGGAAGTATGCCAACCTCACATGAACAGTCAACACCTTCAGAGATTAAATAGTAGGCGAGAGGCTGAGGGAAAACAATGGTGTGGACCTTACCACGAACAATCTTCACCCAATCCTGAAGGATAAAGTGTAGTAGGTCTGGTGGGTGGCCGTCATGTTCATGAATATGATGAAGCCAAAAACGATCAAGTTTGCGAAGGTGAGAATATCGGGTGCCAAGAGGGCGAAGATTCCATGAAATTATGATATGGAGGAGGCGTGCGAAGACAGGAAGGTCACTTGCACGATTATCGGTAACGGGAAACACTAAGGGGACATTGAGATGGTCATGGATATTACCGCCCTCAGGAAGTCTAAAGGCATGGGAGAGGGATTCCGTGGTCAGTTCAATATGCTTGCCCATGACATAAGAGTTAATCCCGACAACCCGACAAGGGTCATTTGGAGAATAGATGATTTCGGCATTGGAAAAGAAGGCTCGAATGATGTTCGCTGGGACCGGAGTATTGATTTTGAGGAATTGGGTCCAACCCCATGCATTGAACTTGGCAAGGTAAGGAAAATGAATTGACTCGAGGAAGTCGAAATCAATAGGACGCCAATGCTTAATGGGCATGTTTGCAAATTCGGCTAGAAATTTGGTTTTTTCATTTGCATGGCGAAAGCAGCGGTTAAAGGTAGTTGGTATGGAGGATGAAGAAGAGGAAGCACTGGTTTTGCGTTTTTGAGCGGAGTGCTTAACCTTAGGAGCCATAGAGGGAAGGAAAATGATAGGAATTTTCGTTGAGGACTTTTATCGAACAGGTTGTGGGCACAAGTTTGAGGAACTATGGATGAGTATGTGGGATAGATTTGATCTCACAGACAGCTGAGAGCCACAACCCAATAAGCATATAACAATTAAACAAGTGAATTCAGATGATAAATCACAGACAATCTAAGGAAAAACTTGAGAGAAATACAAGTGCCAAAGGATGGGAAAACCTAGATGGAGAAGAAATTGATGCAAGATATGCACATGGGTAGACAAGATATGATAAAGAAACTAGAAATGCAAGAAAAAGTTAATGAAAAATGTTAGAAAAACTTACAATTGACATGTTGGGTGAATAGTACCATGGTGTGGAAGAACAAGAAAAAGAAGAAAAGAAAAGATTTTGTGAGGAAATGAGGAGGGGAAATGAAAAAGAGAAGAAAATGAGGAAGATTGGTGAAAGAATGGAGTGATTTGGTGTAGAAATGAGTGAAATCTTGTAGTTTGGAGGAGAGAAAATAGGCAAGGGCGTGGAGAGGGGAAGAAGAAGAGGAATAGTGTGAAAGGAAGGAGTGCCCGACGGTTTAAATGACGCGGGAGTTACAATCTGTCACGAGGGGATCGATCCCTACTGTAGGGGGATCGATCCCTTTTAGGCAGTATGCTCCCATCACCCAGAATTTTGGCCAACAGACTGGGAATTCAATCCTATTGGTGAAGGATTGTCCCCTCAGTCACTTGCCACTTGCATGATGCATAAAAATGATTTGAAAACAATGGAACTTATGCATTTTGATCATCTTAAAGTCAAAATCTGATTGTGTTTTACTTGGAATGCATGAAAGAGGTTTGAAAACTGTAGAATACTGCAGAAAATTTGCAGAAAAATGCCAAGAATATGCAGAACAACTCTGAACATGACTTTGAAGGGGTCTTAAACATCAGAAGTAGGTTTTTGGCTTGTGAGGAGAATTCAACATAATCAAAACACACATAATTCAACAATTCAACCTCAAAGCTAAGATCATGAACAGTAACATGGCAAGTTGAGATTATGAATTGCAAGTGTAAATGATATTTTCAAGTTTCTTTCTTGCAACCATATCAAACTAACTTATGACATTCATGCAATATTAAATCACTTCAAGGAGCATTCATTATGCCTAATTCACCTCTAAGAGTGCAAAATCTCTCCTTGTCCAAGGGTTTTGTGAAGATATCAGCTAATTGGTGCAAGGTGTCCACATACTCTAGAATTATGTCCCCTTTTTGCACATGATCTCTTATAAAATGATGTCTAATCTCAATGTGCTTGGTTCTAGAGTGTTGGATAGGATTTTTTGTAAGATTGATGGCACTAGTGTTGTCACACCTAATGGGAACTTGGTTCATTTCTATTCCATAGTCTCTCATTTGTTGCTTAATCCATAACACTTGAGCACAGCAACTGCCGGAAGCTATATATTCAGCCTCGGTTGTGGATTGAGCTACGCTATTTTGTTTCTTAGAAAACCATGAAATGAGCCTACTTCCTAGGAATTGGCATGTTCCCGAAGTGCTTTTCCTACTTACTTTGCATCCACCAAAATCCGCATCGGAATAAGCATGTAGATCAAGAGTAGAATCTTTAGGATACCAAAGTCCTAAGGAAGGAGTGTCTTTGAGGTATCTAAGGATTCTTTTGACTGCTTGTAGGTGTGATTCTCTAGGGGATGACTGAAATCTTGCACATAAGCATACACTAAACATTATATCTGGTCTACTAGCAGTTAAATATAGCAATGAGCCAATCATAGACCTATATAATTTAGTGTCTACACATTTTCCCCCTTCATCCTTATCAAGCTTAATATTAGTGCTCATAGGTGTAGAATAAGGTTTAGACTCATCCATTCCAAATCTTTTGAGCAACTCTTTAGTGTACTTAGCTTGATTTATGAAAATACCTTCTTTACATTGTTTAACTTGAAGTCCTAGAAAGAAGGTTAATTCTCCCATCATACTCATTTCAAATTCACCTTGCATTAGTTTAGAGAAATTTTTGCACAATGACTCATTTGTAGATCCAAAAATGATATCATCTACATAAATTTGAACTACTAATAAGTCATGACCCTTAGATTGAATAAACAAGGTTGTGTCTACCTTTCCTCTTGTAAAACCTTTTTCGATTAAAAACTTTGAAAGTCTTTCATACCAAGCTCTAGGAGCTTGTTTTAATCCATATAAGGCTTTTGAAAGTTTGAAAACATGATTAGGAAATTTTGGATTTTCAAAACCGGGAGGTTGCTCAACATAAACCTCTTCATTTATATAACCATTTAAAAAAGCACTTTTTACATCCATTTGATATAGCTTAAAATCCTTATAACATGCAAAGGCAAGTAGCATTCTAATGGCTTCTAATCTAGCTACCGGAGCATAGGTCTCATCATAGTCTATCCCTTCTTCTTGTCTATATCCTTGAGCCACTAACCTAGCCTTGTTTCTAACAATAATGCTATTTTCATCCATCTTATTCTTGAATATCCATTTAGTTCCAATGATGGAATAGTCTTTAGGTCTTTCTACTAGGGTCCATACTTTGCTTCTCTCAAATTGATTTAATTCTTCTTGCATGGCCATAATCCAATTTTCATCATTCAAGGCCTCATCCACTTTCTTTGGCTCAAATTGTGACACAAAGGCTACATGTTGACATATGTTTCTATATGTTGACCTAGTCCTAACTCCAATGGTTGGGTCTCCAACAATGTCATTATCTCTCACATATCCTAGTTCTCTAGGGCACCTAGCTTCTTTCTCAATTAATTCTTGTTCCATGGACTCCTCATTTCTGTTAATAGTAAGATTTTCTAATTGATCTCTAACCTCCTTATCTTGAGATGGATCACTTATATGTTCATCAAAAATCTCAACTTCATCATCAAGATTGGTTCTACTAGTGATATTTGATTCATCAAAAATTACATGTATAGACTCTTCTACTACAAGTGTTTTCTTATTAAAAATTCTATAGGCCTTAGAATTTAGAGAGTAGCCAAGAAAAATACCTTCATCACTTTTAGCATCAAATTTTCCTAGGTTATCTTTGCCATTGTTCAAAACAAAACATTTACATCCAAATGGGTGAAAATGACTTATGTTAGGCCTTTTTCCTTTATAGAGCTCATAGGGAGTTTTCTTTAAAATAGATCTTACCATAGCTCTATTTATGACATAGCAAGAGGTGTTTATTGCTTCAGCCCAAAAATATTTAGGTAAGTTATTTTCACAAAGCATGGTTCTAGCCATTTCTTCTAATGTTCTATTTCTCCTCTCAACTACCCCATTTTGTTGAGGAGTTCTAGGAGCTGAAAAGTTATGGCTAATGCCATTCTCATTGCAAAATGTATCAAAACCCATGTTTTCAAATTCTTTTCCATGGTCACTCCTAATACTAGAAATAGAGTAACCTTTTTCATTTTGAACAATTTTTGAGAAAACAGTGAATTTTTCTAAGGCCTCATTTTTAACACTTAAAAAGAACACCCAAGTAAACCTAGTGTAATCATCAACTATCACAAATCCATAGTGTTTACCTCCTAAACTAGTTGTCCTAGTTGGTCCAAAAAGATCTAAGTGAAGAAGTTGAAGTGATCTAGAGGTAGTGACACACTTCTTAGGTTTGAATGAAATTCTTTTGTGTTTTCCTCTTACACATGCTTCACAAACTTTGTCATTCTCAAATTGAAGCTTAGGCAATCCTACTACTAAGTCTCTTTTGGATAACTTAGACAAAACATGCATGCTAGCATGGCCTAGTCTTCTATGCCATAACCAAGGTTCATCTTCTCTAGTAGCCATAAAGCATACATTTTTGCTATTAAGTTCATTTAAATCCACAATATAGATATTTCCTTGTCTATGTCCAATAAACACAATTTGATTAGATTTGGCATTAACAACATTGCAACACAAATCATCAAACATAACTTTAAATCCCCTATCACACAATTGACTAATACTAAGTAAATTATGTTTCAAACCTCTAACATACAACACATTTTCAATAGTTGAGGAAGAGTTACCAATTGAGCCAATTCCTTCAATTTGTCCTTTGGAGTTGTCTCCAAATGTGACTTCTCCACCACTTTTATGCTTTAGGAACTTGAATTGGCTTTTGTCACCCGTCATGTGCCTTGAGCATCCACTATCAAGGTACCAATGCTCCTTGGACTTAGCCTTGTAGCAATACTCTTCCTCCTACAAACACATCAAGCTTTTATCTTAGGTACCCAAATTTTCTTGGGTCCTTGAGAGTTAGTACTTATAATTTTTGATCCTTTAGGGATCCATTTCATTTTTAAGGACTCATCACTTGAATTTAAGACATGTTTAGGCACCCAAATCTTGACAGCCATTTTTCCTCTAAACATGGTCTTCCTAGAGATGCATGCTTGTGAAGAGTGTCCTAGTTTATTACATAATGTGCACAAAACAAATTTTCTATCTTTAACTAGGAAATTTTTAAGATGAGTCTCCTTGTTAGATGCATTGTAGCCTAATCCTTCTCTATCAAAGAATGCTCTTTGAGTCTCTAGCATTTGATCAAGTTTTTGTTGACCCATGTAAAATTTAGAAAAGGAGTTTTGCAAGTTAGTGTTCTTTCTATTTAATTCTTCTATTTCTAGATTTGCATTCTCTAATTTCTTCTCACATTCTAATTTAACATTCACAAGCATTTCATTCTCCTTTTTCAATTTAGAGATCATTTTCTTATATTTCAAATTCATGCATTCAAATTCGTTGGCTAACTCATCAAATGCATCTTGCAATTCATCAAATGTGTATTCATGAGTATCTAGCAAGTTAGAGATTACCTTCTCATCTTCAACAGCCATGAAGCAAAGGTTAGCTACTTCATCTTCCACATTTTCTTCATCGGAGGAGTCACTGTCACTCCAAGTAGCTACCATTGCTTTCTTCTTTTGTTTCTTTTCATTTTGCTTCCTATACAAAGGACAATCAAATTTAATGTGGCCAGGTTTTTTGCATTCATAACATATAATTTGGTCCTTATCTTTCCTACTAGTTTCACCTCTATTGAATTCTCTCCTAGGGGGTCTCCTAGAGTTTCCACTAGCCCTCATCCTCATGAACTTATTGAACCTCTTGGCAAACATGGCCATTTCTAAATCTTCTTCATCACCACTTACATTATGATCATCTTTTGATTCCTCACTTGTGGTGGATTTTAGTGCTACTCCAACTTTCTTTGGGGGATCTTGATTTCTCTTAAGTTTCATCTCATAAGTGAGCAAGGATCCCATAAGTTCATCTAAAGATAGTGTATGAGGGTCCTTAGATTCCTCAATAGCAGTGACTTTAGCTTCCCATGATTTTGGTAGGCTATTGAGAACCTTTTTTACCATCTCTACATTAGAGTATGTCTTCCCTAAAGCTTTAAGACCATTTATTATGTCCGTAAACCTAGTAAACATGTCACTAATTGTCTCATCATTCTTCATTCTAAATAGTTCATAGTCTTGTGTGAGCATGCCTACTTTGGTTTCTTTGACTTGTGTGGTTCCCTCATGTGTGATAGCTAGTTTATCCCAAACTTGTTTAGCATTCTCACATTGTGACACTCGATTATACTCATTTGGTCCTAATGCACAAAAGAGTGTGTGCATTGCTTTAGCATTAAGTTGTGCTATCCTAACATCATTAGAATCCCATTCATCTTCTTTCTTAGGCACATCCATCCCATCTACTTTCTTAATAGGGATAAGAGGACCTTTAACAATAACTCTCCATACTTCATAATCATTAGCTTGGATAAATAGCATCATTCTAGTCTTCCAATAAGCATAGTTTTCACCATTAAAGAGTGGAGGTCTCACCGTAGAGTGTCCCTCTCCTACCAAGGGTGTAGACAAACTAGTTTGAGCCATTAGTGATCGTTTATACTCGATAGATGTTAATCTAAGTCACTCTCGAGCCCAAGCTCTGATACCAATTGTTGGCTCTACCGAGAGGGGGGGTGAATCGGTTTTTCTAGATATTTCTACTTTTCCTAACTCTTAATGCACAATCAAATTCAAATAAGCAATAATGAAATAAATGCAGTAAATAAGAGTAAGGGAAAGAGAAGCAAACACAAGTTTTATAGAGGTTCGGCCAATCTCGTGCCTACGTCCTCTCTCCTTGAACTTCTTGTCAAGGTTTCGATTCACCTCTTTCTTGAGACAGCTTACACACCACTTGAAGGTGTGGCAAGACCTCTTACAATTTTCTTGAGACTTTAGAAATCTCCTCTTAATCCTCTACCCTTGTAGTATTCCCACACTCTACAATTTTAGACCTTACAAGGATAGCTCACCCCTTTGAATAACAGAATTTACAATGAGTGGGTGAAGAACACAAAGAACTCTCACAAATGAAGTTTCACAATGAACAATTTCAGACTTGTTTTTTCTTTCTTGATGCTTGAAGATTTTGAGTGCTTGTTCTTGTTTCAAACTTCATAAATGCCTCTATTTATAACTCACCAAACGGATAGAACAGTTGGTGAAGCATTTAATGCAAATCTTCCCGTTGAAACCCTCAAAAACTAGCCGTTACTGTCAGTTCCCGTGCGAAGGGATCGATCCCCCTACAGTAGGGATCGATCCCTTTTCTCCAGAATGCATTCCCAGTTTCTCCTGTATGGTCCTGTGTGGTGTAATGACATTCTGCCAAATTGGGATCGATCCCCCTACAGTGGGGATCGATCCCTTTTGTCCAGTAAGCCCTCCTGCACTTATCTTGTTACACAGTTTTATGGCTTTTGTGATTTTAAGTCAGTTCAAATTCTTCTAACACTTTTCTAAGAGTATTTACTGACTTTTCAGTTGAAATCTCAGTCCAAGAATTTGTTAAAATAGTTTCAATCATTAAGTTCATTCAAAGCAAATTTACTTGTATAAAAATCATTTCTAATCTTGCTTGAGTTTTGTCATTTTCAAAATACTTGTCAATTTAAAGCTAACAGTTAAGTAATGCAAAATGACCTTTAGAGGGTGTTTAGAGGCCAAATTGTGACATTTTCAGATTTTGGCGTAGAAACGTAAGCCTCCGTACGAACAAGCTGACGGGCCCTACAGGAGCACACACTCACCCAAAAATGTAAGTACACTAAATTTGTTATAAATAGTTTCGAGTTAGACAATTTGGTTCTTGTGGTTACGATTTGGGCCTAATTCGAGAATTTGACAATAAACAAAAAAAATTTCAGCCTTTGGCTCATGACAATCTGCCTTGTTTTGATCATATCTCTTGATTAGAGTATCGAAATGATAAATTGTAAAAATCTCATAAAAATCTTTCGGCCATAAAAATCTCATAATTTAATTCCCTATAAATAAATATCAGAAAATTTGAATTTGAATTTGAACCATGTGCGACAAAACCCATCAGTCAACACCTCTGTAAAGAATCGAATATATCTGTTAGTAGGAAACTTTGATTAAGGTGATTCAAATTTTGCTGAAAAGATAACTCGATAAGCTTTCAGAGCATATAAGGTTTGCTATCTAATTCAATGTGGATCAACAGCAATGAATTTTTAGAATCACGTCACAGTTAGGAAATTCTAACTGTGAGGAATCGGCAGAGAAAAGGCATAACTTTTTGATAGAGAACTCCAATTTAGGTGATTCAAATTTTGTTGAAAAGCTAATTTAGAGACCTTTGTGATCAAGTATGACATGCCCTTAGATTCCTTGTAGATCGATACAATTAATTATTGGAAGCTAGGCTCAAAACTGAGTAATTTAAAAGTTGATCGAATGAGTTGATGAAATCGGAAAAGTCAATTTGATTTGGGAGCTTATTATGATTAAAAGTATATTTGAAAGGATCTAAATGGAATGAAAATAATGTTTTAAGGGGTCCAAAATATTATAAAGACATTATACCTAATAGAGATTTGAGAGAATTATATAAAGAAGGGCTTAAAATATAAGTTGCAATTAAATAAACTACTAAAAACCCATCAACCCTTTGTATTTACATGAAGCCCATCTCCCTTCTCAAAACTGACAGCCTTCCATCATAATTCTCCCCTCCCCAATTTTGCAAACCTTAAGGAAAATAGAGAATTAATTTGTCTACTCTTTCCCCAAACCGATTCTTGCATTCCTTCTCCTCAAGGGGGCTTCCAAGTCACGTATTTCACCATTTGTCTCCTCTTCACTTTTGTTCAGTTTGGAAATGGAGGGAACTCTTCAAGACAGCCACGATTAGAGAAGGGAAGCAAGAGAAAGCTGAGAGAAAACTCAAGGGGAAGCAAGTAGATTACGTAAGGAAGCTTCCTTTACATTGCATGTTGGTTGATGAAACTTCAACTGAAACCGAGAATAAAGGAAGAGCTACAAGCTGCTGAAAATGGTGTTTTAAGGTAAGGTACACTAAATTTCAATGCTATTTTAAGCCTCAAATGATGGGTTGAGGTGTTAATGTGGATGCATGTGTAGCGTCCAGAATTATAAAATTGTAAACCAAATTTTTTCCTTTAACTTCCGTCATTCTTATTCAATTATTCGATATCAGTTGGTTTGCATTCGATGTTGATATAAGTTCAATATACAATTTTCATTTTCAATTATATCTTTATACCACTAAATAAATTAAATCATAAATAATAATTAAGAAACTAGAATAAAATCTATTAAATAATATTTATAAATTTCCTTACACTAATTCAAAGTGATTTACGTTTCACTATTCAAATACTCTCCTAAGTTTCACAATTACAGTATTTATATCCTGTCACAAATACATCTGCTATACATTTATAAGTCTGAATATAAATATAAAACTGTTACATATACCTGGCCACTGAGCACTTTAAACTTCTAGAATTTTCTTCAATTGTCCTATTGCGACGGATATTACGTACACTGGTGAGCTATCTAGGATGGTGAGAAGGGGTGAGCTTTAGGGAAAACCCAATAAGAAACACCTAAAAAAGCGCATACTATATGCAGTTAAATATATAATTCATTTTACTATTCAAGAAAAAGGCATATTAAATATAAATATTAAAAATGCAATAAAAACATTTATTTCCTAACGGCTCACTAGGGTATACTATAGGAATGATACTATAATCGGCTAAGAAACTGGGTGGGTTATGGGAGGTACTTTGAAGTACCAAACCATGACAATATATAAAACAATTTTATTTTAAACAATTTCATGATGCAGTTTCAATATGCAGTATGATAACATTTTCAAAGTCATGAAATAATGCAGTAATTTTCAGTATTTTTATTCATAAAGAAAAGCGATTCATTTAAAAATCATTAAAACACGATAAATGCATTTGTACTAGGAAAACATATACTATAAAATTCGTGTCAATTCTTTAGTCACTTTTCAATCAAATCATGTACTAGTCTCATAAATCAAATCATTCATTATTCTCATAAATCAAATCATTCAGTAAATCAATCATCTGTCAAATATCATATATCGATAAAAAACAATCTTCCAGAGATACATGCATGCACTATATCCCATAAGGGACATGTATAGGAAGGCCAAGGATCCGGAACTCCTTAGCCAATCCTATAGAACACTGTAACGAATGGCCATCGTCGATCAATCACAGTTCGCACTAGTCAGGTGCTTACTGCGTAAACCTGTGGGTTTGACCATAACTCCTACAGTCATATCAGGTAAAGGGGAAGGTTTGGGATGTCTCCCAACCTAATCATCACTGTCTTGTATGCACAATCATCAGGGAGATAGCAATTTCATAAGACCCTTTCATATAAAGCAATTTATATAAATCATTTCGTATAAATCACATCATATAACTCAATTTATGTAAATCATGTCATATAACTCAATTCATGTAAATCATCTCATATAATTCAATTCATGTAAATCATTTCATTTAATTCAAATCATATAAATCATTTCATGTAATACAATTCACATAAATCATTTCTTGTAGTTCTATTCATGTAAATTATTTCATCTAATGCAATCCATGTAAATCATTTCATATAATGCAATTCATGTAAGTCATTGTATGTAATTTGATTTATGTAATTCATATCAGGTAATTCACTTCATCTAAATCATTTAATGTAATTCAGTGCATGTAAATCATTTCCTTTAAATCAATCTATAAAACATTTCATGTAATGCAATATTTAGACTTGTAGGAATTAAAGATAAATTCTATTTCTTGTGATGGGTGTCGCCAGTCACCAAAAATAAAATTTCCTAACTCTACCTACAAGCGGAGCAAAGGTCGAACCCACAAAGACTTAATTATTTAAGTTAATTATTAAATTAAAAATCTAATCGTAGGGTTTAGGGAAAGAAGAAATTTTGGGGTTTTGGAATTTTGTAAGCTATGTCTAAAAGAGAGAAAGCAAAGATTTAAATATCAAAAACAAACATCATACAGCTTCAATTACAAGGCAATTAATTATTCTTGGATTTAGATGTTGATCATTGATTACAAAATATTATTGTCAATTAAATAGTCAACCGTAGCATTATAACAAGCTCTGTTACACCATCTTCCCTTACTGAGTCGTTAGTTAAAACAAGCTCTTTAACTAATCTCTAACTACTTAACCTACCTAGAACAAGCTCTCTAGATATAAGTTGTAGCAGCATTAACAACTAGAAAGATATGGGTTGAAATTAGATAACAAACACATAAGCTTGGTTCATTTAATCTAAACCTCAATTCTCCTCCATCCCGAGTGATTAACTCCATAAGCAATAAGGACTTATGTTTTTAATCTGGCAGTAGATTATTTAATTAAATTAAATAGTGGATCCTACTATCTAATTAAGCAAATAATCATGCAAATGTGCTGTGAGACCCGATTTTATACACTGTATACTATACTTTGTAAATTATTTAGTGGAATTAAATAAAGATTTAATGAATTTCCACTCTCAATTTGGAAATTATTGGATTTATAAATTATAGTATAGTGTATAAGAATTGAAATGAATGTTAAAGGATGAATTGAAAGTAAAGAATAAGAGAAGAAAAGAAATTAGAAAATTATGAATGGAAGTATTATTTTCATGACATAAAATACCAATAAATATATTTATAAGAGAGAAAATTATTTATTGGACATGTGATTTAAACTTGAATGGTGGAATATATTAAAGGAGGTGAAATCAAGCAAAAACCATGCATCAATTTTCTGCTGCTATTATACATAGCAGAATGCTAATTTGGTTGCAAATTTTGTGGTGTGAAATTTGATGAAGATGGTAGATAAAGAGAAAGTTATTAAGTGGAAACATGGCTGAAATTTAGTGGTTGAAATATACATCAAAAGAGGCAAAATGAAACAAGAAACATGCAGCCAAGAAAATGTAGGGTGCACACGCCACTTCCTATTTGCTATTGTGTGATATGGTAGAAAATTTTTTAAAGGAAATAAAATGCAATTTTTATGGCATAAAAATTGCCAACAAATGATGTTTAATGGAGGAAAATTTTTTATTTTGAAAGATGTTTAAACCTTATTGTTTGGAGCCTTCAAAAAGAAGGCAAAATGAGTAAAAAAACGTGGAGCAGAAAACAAGTTCCATACGCCATTTACTTGTTGCTGTGAGTTGCTTAGCTGGAAAAATATTAAAGGAAAAGTAACCACAATTTTATAGTATAAAATTGCCATATAATAGATACTTAAAAGAAGAGAAATTAAAGTTTAACATGTGAGCAATTTTCATTGGTTGAAACTTACAAAAGAGGAGGCAAAATTTGACAAAACCGAATAGCAAGAAAGCCTCCTAAACGTTCTTTTGCTACAGTTTTTCTTCATATTTTAATGCTTAATAAGACATGAAATTATGAGGAAAAAGGATAGGAAGTTGGGTGGCAAAGTCTTATTGGCTAACATGACAAAAAGGAAGATTAAATGGAACTAAACTTCAGCCAATTTTCTTCTTTTCTTGCCGACTTACTCTACTGCACTTCATTTTCTGTTTTGGCTTCACATTTTACTCTGTTTTGTTTCCATTTCTTCCATGCTTAGTGAGCCAAATTTCATCCTTTAGCTAGCTAACCACCTAACCCTTCTTATTAGACCTTTACTCCACTTTAAAAACCATCAAAGCAATTAGAAAGGTAGAGGCTAACGTGAAAATAGAAATTGCTTTGGGTTGGAGCAGTCATGAATTGCTCAAGGTGAGCTTTTAAATTTTTATGGTCCATTTTTCGTATTCAATGGTAGATTGCTATGATTCACCATATGACAAACTGTCACGACCCGTGGCCACATTTTTCATCTTCTTATACACATCTTAACCGGTTGGGCTATCTGTGATACTTCACTTGTACTGACTGTTAAACAATTTACAATGTATTGTTTATATTATACACATCCCCTATCGTAATTTATCAGATAAGTAGTACTGTTTGACATGTCTAAATACAGAGAATAAATGATCATACCTCAAATAAACAGTCGGTCTGACATATTGTCCTTCGTGTACAACCAGGATCCACAATCCAATGAACTCACATTCATCAAAACCTGAAATGTTGAAAATTAAGGGGTGAGCAAAACCACGGCTCTGTAAGAGAATTATATGCCTCACTTGATACTCAGCTTCCTATATGCTGAAAATCTTTTTCATTTTTCCTATGGGCTCTAGGCTCGCATGTAGGAAAGATACTACAGTCGGCTAGGGATCCGAATAGAGTAAGGTAGGTATTTTAGAATACCATACTTGTTACGGAACCTAGAAGCAACTGTAGAGAGAATTTTCATTTCGTTTTGAATTAATAAATCCTTTTCTCTTTCAAACTTTCATAACCTTTTTCATTGCTTTTCAAAATAATGCTTCTACGAAACAAAGCATTTAAATAAAATAATTAATATTCGTATATTCCTTGAAAAAATATTAGTTAAATCATCATCTTATTTCTTTAAAACTTATTTCATGTTTTAATGTACTCTCTTAATTAGTTCCGTCCTTAAAAAGCAAAATAAGCTATAAAAATCTATTCCATTCTTAAGTTCACGAGCATCATTCTTTTTATCAGTATGATTAAGTGTGAAAGAAACGAACTTATTGTAAGGACCGGGAGTGTTTGGATCTCTGTTAACCAGGGATTTACCACCCCAGTGCCTTACTCATCCGATATATCACACACATCATATGTCATACGCACCAGATCTATTTCATTTTTATTATCAAGGCCCAGCCCGTATCACCAGGCCGTCGGCTGGCATCCCCTTGGCCCATCGGCCCCAGGTTTACCTCGACTCAACCGTATTGTCCGCTCTGGACTCTAGAGGTGGCTCCCACGGTTCAATCATCGAGTCTCTGCTCGGTATGGCCTGTACTGAAACATCAGAACACGTATAGCACTTAGTTCCCGAAGGATTCTAGAGGTGGCTCCCACGGTTCAATCATCGAGTCTCTGCTCGGTATAGCCTGTACTGAAACATCAAAACACGTGTAGCACTTAGTTCCCGAAGGACTCTAGAGGTGGCTCCCACGGTTCAATCATCGAGTCTCTGCTCGGTATAGCCTGTACTGAAACATCAGAACACGTGTAGCACTTAGTTCCCGAAGGACTTTAGAGGTGGCTCCCACGGTTCAATCATCGAGTCTATGCTCAGAGTGGCCTTTATGCCATATGTATTTTCCACTGTCTTATCAAATCTCATGTAGTACTTATGATCTAATATTTCATTTGAGACCATAGAAAGAATATTAGAATTATCATTTCTTCCTTTTGAAAACATATTACCTATCATTTATGGAGTCTAAGATAGACATCAATCTTATCATACTGTATACCTCGGAGGGTAAGGAAGTACACCGGTCAAATCTATGACCATAACCTATATTGTCCTCGGTGGATCACTGATTAGACGTCGACCGGGACTAAACATATCACATATCATGCATCAGCATGATAAGAATACCAACCAGTCTCAAAACCGTAATTCTCATCATAAAATACACCTTTATGGAATTTATATAAATATATAATTCCATGATTCAAAACCATAAGGGTTAAAATCCTTTAGTGAATATTTATAAGAATATTCATAAGAATACTCACTATATTTCACTTCAACTTTCGTCTCGTAATTCGTGTAATTTATCTATTTCGAGAATGTTCGGTGGTTTCATTATCACCATTCTCAAATACATGAACATTTTAGAATTTCATCTCATTATATTCATGTTTTATGAAATTTTAGTAATTTCCTCATGTTTCGTGATTTACTATCGAAATTCGGAAATAAAATCAATTAATATGATTTTATAAAGTTTTTTTTCTAAAATTTTCGGCAGCATAACGGCTGCCGATTCACTAACCTCCTGCACGGAAAATACAGTTTAAAATCTTTTAGCCAGTACTTCTTCCCAAATTATTTTCAGCAAATCATGCATCATAATAATTTTTCATAAAATAATTGCATAAAATATTTCAAATTAAATTATGCAGACTGAGTATCCTTACAGTGCTGCACATGCATCCCTTACCTTTTTCCGGGTCGGCGAATTCCGCTTATCGATCGCGCCCGCACTCCATTTCTCCCGATTCCTTATCCCGATTGCTGAAAATAATTTTTGGAATTAAAATTCTAATTTTTAGAATTTTTCATAAATTATTTAATTTTTTTCTGAAATTAAATTCTCGGGAAATTTCTTACGGAATTTTGCAAAATCCCGGGTTGTCGAATTTTCGGGAATTTTCCGAATTCCCGAAATTCTCCTTTTTCCTCTTTTTCTTCCTTTTTCTTCCTTTTTCCTCTTTTTCTTTTCTTTCTTTCTTTTCTTTTTCTTTTCTTTTTCTTTTCTTTTTCTTTTTCTTTTTCTTTTTCCTTTTTCTTTTCTTTTTTCTTTTCTTTTCTTTTTTCTTCTTCCTTTCCCGGTCAGACCGGTTCAGACCGGTCCAGCTCCTTTCCTCGCCGGTTCCTCGCCGGCGGCCGGTCTCCGGCGATTCAGGCGTCCTCAGCTGGCCGGCTGCACGACGAACTTGCCGGTGCCCTCCGTTTGCCCTGGATCGACGGCACGGCGGTGGATCGAGGCGGTTTTGCCTCGGTTCTTCTTCCTCTTCGCCGGCGTTCCTCCGCCGTCCATTGCGTCTCCGGTGGCCTCCATCGGCTTCGTCTTCCTCCGGTGAAGCTTCGGTGGCAGTGCCGACCACCGATTTGGTCGGCATCGCTGTCGGCCATTTTCTTTTCTCTTCCGGCGTTTGCTTCTGTTTCCTGTTCGATTTTCCTCCGTTTCTTCACGCCGGCGTTGGCGTCGGCTTCCTCTTCCCTTTCCGGCGTCGACGCTTCTTTTCCTTCTCCTCCTTTCCCTCTCCGGCGGCTGCTGACGGGGGCGGCTCTTCCGGTGGTAGAATCGGGAAACCCGATTCTGTCTTTTGTTTTCCTTTTTATTTGGTTTCCTTTTTGGTTTATCCCTTTCCCTTTTTAGTATGTAACCTAATATATATTATACACCATATTTTATACTTTATACATATACTATATATTATATACTACACATATATTAATTCATACATAGTATAATTATTTATATAGATATAATATAACAATATATCTACTTTATATTTATGTTATACAATTTAAATAAAATAATATTTGCTTATTTATATAGTATTGTACTATATATATATTTAAAGAGATACATACATATACATATATGTATATTAAGTATTACAAAAATGTATATCTAGTATATATATATATATATATATATTTATATACTTAAAGTTAAATAACATATATGTATACAAATTATATAATTGCTATAATAGAATATTTATACATATAAACTTTTATATAAAACCACATTTACTTTTCTTATATATTCATATACTTTTATTTAAAATAATAATATATATATTTCATATATATATATCTGTACATATATATTTATAATTATATAACTACATTTTATAATATACACATGTCTTTATTTAAGATAAAATAGTATATATTTTATTTCATAATATATACTAATATTCATATACATACATATGTATTTATATAAAAACATGTGTAAATATATTTATATAATTTAATTATATAAATATATAATATACGCATTTTTATTTTATTAATTTTGGATTTCCATTAATCCAATTTAAATTCCTCCTTTTCTTATTTTCAATAACTCCGACTTTATTATTATTTTTTTTATTTTCATTTAATTTCCTCACTTTTCTTAATTACGGGAATTTCAACTATATTCCCATCTCGTAAATAAATTTTATTTATTTACTTTAATTTATTTATTTCCTCTTATCTATTTTCTTTAATATTTATTTTCAATATTTATAATTTCCAATAAATGGAAAAATTTACGGTTATCACATCCTCCACACCTTAAGAAATTCGGTCCTCCGAATTTAACTTAAGTCCAAAGGGGTATACGCCGTATACTTATGACTTCTGACCTTTAGTTCATCCTCCAATTAATACTGCCAGTACACTTTCAACATCAAGAGTGCTTTAGACCACTACATGCTGTCTTTCATCATATATGTCTATGCTCCCGTAAGTTCATTTCTCAAATCGGGAGTTATTCACTTTTACTCTTTTCATATAAGAGCCATACATAATAATTTTAATATTACAGCTGATTTATGTTGTTCATCATCCATTCTTTTTACTTAGTGCCAAGTCGACATAATTTGGTACTATCATGTACTTATGTCAATCAATTATATGTAAGTGTTCCAGTAGTTTTCACATCTCATGCACACGCTCTCTCAATATCATGGAGCGTTTACATCTCACGCTCATATATATATAAATATATATCAGTATGGAGCGGTGCTATCAATACACTTGGATCTCAAAGCCTTTTGCTATCTCTCATTAGCATATGGCAACACAGAGACTCCCATCACATGTAGGGCTCACTGGAAACTGTACATACACATTCACACCGTTTAACACTTATACTTCGACTAAGGCACTAGAGAATCTAGATGTCTGATAATGAAAAGTGATTCTATTTAGATCATCAGTCTTTAATCACTTCCATATCATCATTCCTCTTTTGGACTCTTTATTGTCCACAATGTTCATTTTCACACTTATTCCATCAATGCTGCATCTCATTTGCCGATTTTACTATTAATCATCTCTTACAGTAATTAAATCATGAGACAATCATTTTCTCTCCATGTCTCTTTTCATGTAGTATGGTCATTACATTTCTTACGCTTATGGTATATTCAATATCATTTAAATTTTAGGATATAACCAGGAATATACTCTTTTCATAATTTAGATTCTGTGATTGAATCCTCGAATTATCCATTTAAGCACCACCTTATCTATAATTCCACCATTTCTATCATTTCGAGGGGGTTATTTGTACAAACATTTCTTATTTATATACTGGCAGTAAACATATCAATTATCTTACTCCTTGGGGTATCATTACTTTCACTTATCAGTTCTGGCTTTGATTTTACATCTTGCCACAGTTATGTGATAACCAACACCATTCACTTTCAGTCTTAACTGCGGGAACTGTTTCATATTAATGTTCCCTTCTCGTCATGCAATTTATTTCCTTATCTCACTTTCATTTTCGTTTTCATATTTTTACTCTCATTCCTTTTTTGTCAGTTTTCTCGATTGGTATGGTACTATACAGCTAAGATCTTTTAAAATCTCGCATACCATCTATTCTTTACACTTATCCATCTTCCGACTTTAATTTCTTTAATTAGATCTCATCTATAGAGCAGCCAGTCTCATCACTCTTTTATAAGCTGGCAATAATATTTAGCTAGACTCATTACTTTCGTATCTCAATCATTATTTTATATCATAGACAAGTTCACTGTCATCCTGTCGTTTCGAGATCTTATCTCTCAAGAGGAGATGCTGTCTAGCCAAATTTCTTATTTGCAAATCTTAGCACAATCCCACAGCCTTTAAGAATTTAAGGATCATATCACAATGCTGCTCATGTTCCATTTACACTTTAGACTCTATCAATATTTCAACTATTTACTCATGTAAGAATGCCTCATTCTTCAGGCTTATATACTTCACAAGGCAACTCATTACCCTTGTAACTTCAATAGGAACTCGTAAAATTCACTCCGAGTTCGAATCATTATCTTATGGACAGCAATCTTCAACCTTTTATCTAATGACGCTTTATACTGAGGCTAGTCTTATTTACTCCTCACGTATCTCTAATCAGATCAATAAAGCGTCTATTTTCACGTAGATGAATACTTGTTCTTCACCAGACTTCATCAATGATAGAAATTTAATATATCCTTTTTGATTCGTCTACAACTCAATATCATTTGTATTTCTCTCATTTACACCTATACAGATAACTCCATTATTCTCAATTTTTTCATTATCAGTATTTTCGTCATCCAGACCTCTACACGTGAATTTCATTATTCACACCTTTTCCAGAGTTATTTTCTTAAGCTTTTCAGATTCTTTCTACATCCTCCGATATAAGCTTAGAATTTAACTTCATATTCAAAATCACACCAATGTTATCTAGATTCCTCTAATTTATATAACTTTGGAAGTTTTATCGGAAATCAAATCTGATACTTTCTTTAATCGTACCTTTCTTATCATCTTGTGACCATCGTTCTTTAACTTTTCATCTGATGATGCCTTTTACAAAGATTGCTCTTATAAGCTCCTTGTACATCTCCGATTAAATCATATTTAAGGCATCACTTCCATATAGATATTTATTTGTTCTTCATACGAACTTTAGTTTATAATAAAAATGTTAATATATCATTTAATTCATCCTTAAATCGTGTCATTTGTATTTCCATCCTCTACATCGATAAATGTGAATTTCGTCATCCACAATATTTTCCAAAAATTCTTTTCTTAAGCTTGTTGGATTTCTTCCATAATCTTCGATACAAGCTTAAGAATAAATTTCATATCCACGATCGAATCAACATTAACCTGATTTCTCAATCTATGTTACTTTGGAATTTATTGGGATTCTCAACCGACAGTTTCTTTAACCACACTTCTTTTATCATTTTGGACCTTCATCATTGTTTCCCATCATTTCACAGTGTAGTTTCAAGGTAGAGACATTCCATATTCAAATCATTTTGATACATACTCTACCTTGATTTCATTACCTAGTCATACTTTACAGCGTTACGAATCTCATTCTGGTAAGCTATATCAATTACAATGATTCTCAACACACTTCACAGCTACCCGTTTCAATTCCGTTATTCACTTTAAAACCATTTCCATTTACTGAATTCAGGCTTAGTTCCCTTGAGTATATTCTCCATGAGGTTTGAACCTTGGCACCCCTTACGTACCTAGTTCCTTACACTCGTGTTACCATTGAGATACTTATAAGGGCCTCGCCCGTTCATATCGACCATCGACGAGCATCCCCTAGGCGATCCTTTCGCCTCAGGTTTATCCTTACTAGTGAGTCGGCGATGAGATAGTTCGCCTATATCTCACGACACATGATCCACTACGGGCCGCCCACCATTGGGTCGCCCATCACAGTTCTGTCTCAAGGGTCCTGAAGAACTTAGGTTAGCGGTCATCTTCCTTTTATCACTTGACTGTTCTTATAATTATCCTCTAATTCACAATACTCCAAACAGTACCTCATTCTGTAGCACATATTCCAAGATACGTCGATTCTATGTACGATTATCTGTTTGATACCTCAAAGAAATGAAAACGTACAGAACCATAAGTAATCACACCAGTATGTATTTCATTATCTGTACTTTTCACCTCATCAGTCAATTCTTGTAATCATTTCACTTTTCATAGTATTTAACGATCCCATTCAATACACTCTAAATTTTTTTTCAACCCTTACAGTCAATAACCGGGTCAATCATCCGATGACATTCCACTACACCCTTTAGATCGCATCATATAAGGCCCCGGCTCGTTCGCCGTCCGCCCGTACACAATTGTGACGGACCAGCCCAACCGGCCATGGCAACCCCTTTTTGGGCCCATCGACAACGATTGCTGTGACAACGCCACTCATCCGTACTGTCCGCTCTGTGAGGCGATGGCTACCCACTGGGATCCACACAGGATCCACCTCACGCACGGTTTTATCGGGAAACAAATTCCCAATTCGCGTCCGTAATCTAGGTGTTAGTGGAATCAGTAATAGGGATCGTTATATTCATCTGACATCCTCTATGCCATTAGTAATTCCATTACTATCAATGGATTCCAAATCAACTCGTTTTTATCACTGTTCCGAACATCGCCCAGCATAGGGCATTTTCGTCATTTCAACATTTATTTCTTTCTCCTCAATATACATTCAAATCAATGATCTCGTGATCTGTATGCTAATAGTATTCTTTTTGATACTTATACTAGCAATTTAGATCTCATTCGATTTCGATAGAGAAATTCACTAAAATCCATAATTGGATTATTTTGCTTGTACTTCAACTTTATATCCTTAATTTCTCTGTCAAATCGATCAATTCCAACTTCTGGTGATCTATTTTGACTCCCAGTAAAATTTTGGGGTAGGGGTATTTTGGTCATTTTTGGCTAAAATTTTCTCTCTCTTCAAATTACCCTCAATCGGTGATCTTAAAGTCTATTTAATGATGATATTTTATTCCCCTATTTTATACCATCACTTTCAGGTCTCAGTTCGGTTCGAACAGAAAAGTACTGGTGGGGCCCTCACCGAGTCCATTTCTGTTCCTTACCGAACAGGCCTTCATATAGATTAGAAGAATCACCAATTTTTCGGTAATTTCTGAGCCTATTTGCTTCTTTAACATTCTCAATTTATACTTTCTCACTCCCTTTAAATCATTTTACTCCATTACAATCATTTATTTTCTCTATGTATTCAGACGACACAGTACTACCGGGGATGTTTAACTCTTTTCCTTCCAAAGTATCCACAGAAATCAGGCCAACCATTGCTCTGATACCATTAAATTTGTCACGACCAGTGACCACATTTTTCATCTTCTTATACACATCTTAACCGGTTGGGCTGTCTGTGATACTTCACTTGTACTGACTGTTAAACAATTTTACAATGTATTGTTTATATTATACACATCCCCTATCGTAATTTATCAGATAAGTAGTACTGTTTGACATGTCTAAATACAGAAAAAAATTATCATACCTCAAATAAACAGTCGGTCTGAGACATTGTCCTTCGTGTACAGCCAGGATCCACAATCCAATGAACTCACATTCATCAAAACCTTAAATGTTGAAAATTAAGGGGTGAGCAAAACCACGGCTCTGTAAGAGAATTATATGCCTCACTTGATACTCAGCTTCCTATATGCTGAAAATCTTTTTCATTTTTCCTATGGGCTTTAGGCTCGCATGTAGGAAAGATACTACAGTCGGCTAGGGATCCGAATAGAGTAAGGTAGGTATTTTAGAATATCATACTTGTTACGGAACCTAGAAGCAACTGTAGAGAGAATTTTCATTTCGTTTTGAATTAATAAATCCTTTTCTCTTTCAAACTTTCATAACCTTTTTCATATGCTTTTCAAAATAATGCTTCTACGAAACAAAGATTTTAAATAAAATAATTAATATTCGTATATTCCTTGAAAAGAATATTAGTTAAATCATCATCTTATTTCTTTAAAACTTATTTCATGTTTTAATGTACTCTCTTAATTAGTTCCGTCCTTTAAAAAGCAAAATAAGCTATAAAAATCTATTCCATTCTTAAGTTCACGAGCATCATTCTTTTTATCAGTATGATTAAGTGTGAAAGAAACGAACTTATTGTAAGGACCGGGAGTGTTTGGATCTCTGTTAACTAGGGATTTACCACCCCAGTGCCTTACTCATCCGATATATCACACACATCATATGTCATACGCACCAGATCTATTTCATTTTTATTATCAAGGCCCAGCCCGTATCACCAGGCCGTCGGCTGGCATCCCCTTGGCCCATCGGCCCCAGGTTTACCTCGACTCAACCGTATTGTCCGCTCTGGACTCTAGAGGTGGCTCCCACGGTTCAATCATCGAGTCTCTGCTCGGTATGGCCTATACTGAAACATCAGAACACGTATAGCACTTAGTTCCCGAAGGACTCTAGAGGTGGCTCCCACGGTTCAATCATCGAGTCTCTGCTCGGTATAGCCTGTACTGAAACATCAAAACACGTGTAGCACTTAGTTCCCGAAGGACTCTAGAGGTGGCTCCCACGGTTCAATCATCGAGTCTCTGCTCGGTATAGCCTGTACTGAAACATCAGAACACGTGTAGCACTTAGTTCCCGAAGGACTCTAGAGGTGGCTCCCATGGTTCAATCATCGAGTCTCTGCTCAGAGTGGCCTTTATGCCATATGTATTTTCCACTGTCTTATCAAATCTCATGTAGTACTTATGATCTAATATTTCATTTGAGACCATAGAAAGAATATTAGAATTATCACTTCTTCCTTTTGAAAACATATTACCTATCATTTATGGAGTCTAAGATAGACATCAATCTTATCATACTGTATACCTCGGAGGGTAAGGAAGTACACCGGTCAAATCTATGACCATAACCTATATTGTCCTCGGTGGATCACTGATTAGACGTCGACCGGGACTAAACATATCACATATCATGCATCAGCATGATAAGAATACCAACCAGTCTCAAAACCGTAATTCTCATCATAAAATACACTTTTATGGAATTTATATAAATATATAATTCCATGATTTAAAACCATAAGGGTTAAAATCCTTTAGTGAATATTTATAAGAATATTCATAAGAATACTCACTATATTTCACTTCAACTTTCGTCTCGTAATTCGTGTAATTTATCTATTTCGAGAATGTTCGGTGGTTTCATTATCACCATTCTCGAATACATGAACATTTTAGAATTTCATCTCATTATATTCATGTTTTATGAAATTTTAGAAATTTCCTCATGTTTCGTGATTTACTATCGAAATTCGGAAATAAAATCAATTAATATGATTTTATAAAGTTTTTTTTCTAAAATTTTCGGCAGCATAACGGCTGCCGATTCACTAACCTCCTGCACGGAAAATACAGTTTAAAATCTTTTAGCCAGTACTTCTTTCCAAATTATTTTCAGCAAATCATGCATCATAATAATTTTCATAAAATAATTGCATAAAATATTTCAAATTAAATTATGCAGACTGAGTATCCTTACAGTGCTGCACATGCATCCCTTACCTTTTTCCGGGTCGGCGAATTCCGCTTATCGATCGCGCCCGCACTCCATTTCTCCCGATTCCTTATCCCGATTGCTGAAAATAATTTTTGGAATTAAAATTCTAATTTTTAAGAATTTTTCATAATTTATTTAATTTTTTTCTGAAATTAAATTCTCGGGAAATTTCTTATCGAATTTTGCAAAATCCCGGGTTGTCGAATTTCCGGGAATTTTTCGAATTCCTGAAATTCTCCTTTTTCCTCTTTTTCTTCCTTTTTCTTCCTTTTTCCTCTTTTTCTTTTCTTTCTTTCTTTTCTTTTTCTTTTTCTTTTTCTTTTTCCTTTTTCTTTTCTTTTTTCTTTTCTTTTCTTTTTTCTTCTTCCTTTCCCGGTCAGACCGGTTCAGACCGGTCCAGCTCCTTTCCTCGCCGGTTCCTCGCCGGCGACCGGTTCTCCGGCGGTTCAGGCGTCCCTCAGCTGGCCGGCTGCACGACGAACTTGCCGGTGCACTCCGTTTGCCCTGGATCGGCGGCACGGCGGCGGATCGAGGCGATTTTGCCTCGGTTCTTCTTCCTCTTCGCCAGCGTTCCTCCGCCGTCCATTGCGTCTCCGGTGGCCTCCATCGGCTTCGTCTTCCTCCGGTGAGGCTTCGGTGGCAGTGCCGACCACCGATTTGGTCGACATCGCCGTCGGCCATTTTCTTTTCTCTTCCAGCGTTTGCTTCTGTTTCACGTTCGATTTTCCTCCGTTTCTTCACGCCGACGTTGGCGTCGGCTTCCTCTTCCCTTGCCGGCATCGACGCTTCTTTTCCTTCTCCTCCTTTCCCTCTCCTGTCTTTTGTTTTCCTTTTTATTTGGTTTCCTTTTTGGTTTATCCCTTTCCCTTTTTAGTAAGTAACCTAATATATATTATACACCATATTTTATACTTTATACATATACTATATATTATATACTACACATATATTAATTCATACATAGTATAATTATTTATATAGATATAATATAACAATATATCTACTTTATATTTATGTTATACAATTTAAATAAAATAATATTTGCTTATTTATATAGTATTGTACTATATATATATTAAAGAGATACATACATATACATATATGTATATTAAGTATTACAAAAATGTATATCTAGTATATATATATATATGTGTATATTTATATACTTAAAGTTAAATAACATATATGTATACAAATTATATAATTGCTATAATAGAGTATTTACATATAAACTTTTATATAAAACCACATTTACTTTTCTTATATATTCATATACTTTTATTTAAAATAATAATATATATATATTTCATATATATATATATCTGTACATATATATTTATAATTATATAACTACATTTTATAATATACACATGTCTTTATTTAAGATAAAATAGTATATATTTTATTTCATAATATATACTAATATTCATATACATACATATGTATTTATATAAAAACATGTGTAAATATATTTATATAATTTAATTATATAAATATATAATATACGCATTTTTATTTTATTAATTTTGGATTTCCATTAATCCAATTTAAATTCCTCCTTTTCTTATTTTCAATAACTCCGACTTTATTATTATTATTTTTTTTATTTTCATTTAATTTCCTCACTTTTCTTAATTTCTGGAATTTCAACTATATTCCCATCTCGTAAATAAATTTTATTTATTTACTTTAATTTATTTATTTCCTCTTATCTATTTTCTTTAATATTTATTTTCAATATTTATAATTTCCAATAAATGGAAAAATTTACGGTTATCACACAAACATGTAACTAGTATGAATTTTTGTTAAATCTTGTTAGAATATGGAAATAGAACAAGATGGGGTTTGGTGTAGATAAGAGTAAATAAGGAAACTATGCTGGAAATTATACAACAAATGGTGAGAATGGTTAAAGGAACATGAAGAAGATGAAGAGAAAGCTTAGAATCATGAAAATGTTGAGAATCAAAATTGGGTTAGTGAAAGGGGCTTCGGTTTGGCATGGGAGAGTAGAGAATTGATGGTTCATGCATACAAAAATAAGAAAGAAGGCTCACATGGACAAGCCTTTATCAATTAGAAGCAACAATTTAAGGAAAAGAGACAAAAACCATGAAATGGCCATAAGAGGGTTTCAGCCATGACCCATTTTAGACATGAAAATGTGCTAAAATTTAGGGTTATTGGTATAAAAGGACTATAGAACTTGGATGAGAAATATTTATGAAATTAGAATCCAAAAAAAGAAGCTAATATGAAATAGTTGAGCTTTAGCACTAGTATAAATTATACTGATTCTGCATATGCTACGTCATTAATGGCTTCATTTTATGAATGCTAGTGGTTTAAAAATAAGAAGAAAAATATTAATAATTTTTGATAAAATTATTTTGCAGCCTGAGTTGATCGATTTCGGTTAGCGTAATCGGGGCGATCGGTTTCATAAGACTGGTAAGGGGGAGTGTGTGAGTTGTAGTGATATAATGAATTGCATGTTTTCTTGAGTTAAATGTTATGAGCATATTGAATGCAAGAATTGGTTTGAAAACATGCAAAATCTGTGGTTGAAAAGCTGGTTTATATATAGTGACTGTGTGCAAGAGGTTAGGAGTCCGCAGCTATTATGCTGTCGAAAAATTTCCTAAAACATTCTAAAATATTATAAAATATTTTAGAAGCATGAAATGATTTAAATGGGAAATTTTGAATATAATTTCCACCAATTTCCCATAAATTGGAATTTATGAGAAAATTATAAAATTAAATATTCATGTTTTATATTTTGTTAAAGTGAGAATTTAACTTTATTTATATGATATTAAATATTCACAAAGAATATTTGTGAGAATTCTCACTAGATACATGATTATTTATCGACTGTTTTCACTGTATTTGGAGAGATAAAATAAATACCTTTTTGGAATATTTATTTGATTAAATGACTAAATTCATTAGATTTCCTTAAAGGTTTTTTTTATGGGAAAAGAAATGATTTTTATACCTTTATGGAACTAAATAATGATCTTATTTATTTTATAAATTCCATAAAGGTGATGATATATGAAAATATGAGAGCCTTATGGATAAACATGAAAATATTCCAAATTATTTTGAATAAGATCCATAAAGGCTATGGTACGATTTTTATACTCTTTTGAGACTTAGGCCCTGAGATTCATGTTTACTACTATTACTGTCACGTGGCTGATTGACCTGCCAGTCATTAGCATTCCCGGATGTCACCTGGCAAGTGTACACCGAGGACCCCCTATAGATCATGGCCATAGATCTCACTGTATACTATTACTGTGTCCCTTAATGGACGATGATAGCATGATATGATGTAGGGTGATGCCTAGTCTCAACTTACTGATTACTGTTTACTAAATCATGTTTACTGTATTGCACTAAATCGTACCGAAATACTATTTTACTGAACTGGTAGCTACTAATTACTGTTTGCTGAACTAGTAGCTACTGATTACTGTCTATTAAGCTGAAAGCTATTGATTACTGTTATTAGAAACGAAATCTACTGATTCTTGTTTACTGAACTGAATTGTACAGAACACTATTTATTGAACTGAAAGGAAATTACTGTTATCAAGAAAGAATACTTTGAAAATTATTTCTTAAACAAAAATAATTACTGAACTATTATCCAGTGATTTGGATATTTATAAGTTACTGTACTGAAAAGATTGTTTACTGTAACTACTATTTTATCACTATACTGTCACGTGTCTCGAAATCGGTGTACTGAAGTGAAATAATAAAATGTTTTATACAATTTTTATAATTACGAGAAAAGAGAAGGAATTGTTTTGAAATAAAACAATTTATTTATTACTCTCTATAGTTGCTCTGGGTTTCCGAGACAAGACAGGTATTTCAAAATATCTTCCATGCTCCATCTGGATTTCCCGACCGACTATAGTATCCTTCCTTACAATGCCTAGTACACCGTTAGGAAAATAAGTGTTTTGCTGCGTATAGATTTCATTATGTCAAGCAGCATACGACTTCTTACTGAGCACGTGGTTCGTTCACCCTTTACTTTCAAATTTTTCAGATTAATTACAAGGATTATTTGATGGCTTTCTCAGATAAATATAGCTGTGAGTAACCTACTATGACAAAGAGCATTGAAATTTAAAGGTATAGTCACTTCTCTTATATATTCAGACACTGGTATACAATACAACATTATTGTAAATTAGAAACAGGGGATGTAAAATGTATGGAATATTGTAAAAAAAATTTTATATTCCGAATTTTATTGAATAAATGTTTACCATTTATTACTGTTACTGATCACATATTGAAGACATCACAGACAACCCAACCGTACATTATGTATAAAATATGTTATTTTACTATACTATGGACTGTTACATGTGCTTAGAGAAACTTGGATACTTAATCAACAATTTTATTATAAGCACAAAATCTCACAACATTCTTTTTCCCAAGAACAATCAATTTAGCTCATAACTGAATAAGAAACCTACTCACTAGTCATATTCAAGATCATAAAATTCAAGTTTAATATTATAAAGATATCAAGAATCAAGCAAAAGACAATTAAACTATCAATCTTTAATAATCCAAAGCATGAAATCTAAAATCAAGATTATAAATTAACAAGAACCAAACAAATAATATGAAAGACAAAACAAGAATCAAAATCATTATTAAATATCACTAAAGAAATTAGCAACCATATAAAATTATTAATATGAAATAGATAAAGCCTAATAAACCTAAGAGAAGAATCAGTTTTAAATAAAGAAAAGAAAAGACAACAATTTAATCATAAAAACTATAAAGAAATTGTTAACTTTGAAAAATATTAAATACAAAATTAAATCTGTTTCTATTGGGAAGACTAAAAAGAAAATAATTTTATAACTTAAAAGAAAGAAATCAGCAAGACCAATGATAAAGAAAAGAAGAAAAATAAAATTTTTAAAGAAAAAGAAATCAAACATATCAAAATTAAAAGAAAGAAAATAAAACTTTTATGAAAGCCCTAAAGAAAACCTTACAAAAGACTAAAAGGATGTGAGGGATGCTATTTATGAGAGCCTTGTGCTCTTTATATAGGCCTAAGAAAGAGTTTAAAAGACTTTCCTAAACAATGTGAGATTCAGATAAGAGTTTATTTAGGGAATAAGTAATTTGACTAGTCAACCTAATATCTTTATCTCATCATCTTTTTACAATTATTTTCTAAATAAAATTCCTAAAGTCTAGTTTTATTAATTAATTACAGATCTAAGACATAATAAAATTAATAAGTTATCTTGTCTCAACAAAATCTTGTCTTGAACTTGCTTTGTTAGAATTTCTTCTCAATCTCGTTATTCCTGCTTATAATTTCGTACTGAATTTGTCCAAATGTTTGACCCATCAAATGAACTCCGATTTTTAAACTCTTGTACATTGTGGAAACCTTGAGAAGTCCTCTACAACTTCCATGAAGGCCACTTCTTGAAATCAGGTCGTTAAGTTGGTCAAATTCATCAATCTTTTGAACTGGACAGAAAAATATGCACTTTGCTCTTTTTAGCTCCTTTTAATTCCAACTTTGATATTTAATACCTAAATCATAAAACAAACATTAGTAAGCTCTTTAGGCATAAAATATCAATAAAGCAAATATATTAGTGTATATAAAATTCACAAAATATCATCGTATCAAATTTCCCCACACTTAGCTTTTGCTTATCCTCAAGCAAAACCTAAACTAACTTCCTAAAGAACTAAATCCTAAAGTCCAAAGCTTATATCCTTTTCCTAAAGCCTAACTCACTTTTGTAGGAATCTCGATTGCATTTAGCTTACGCAATAAGCCTTTAAATCCCTAGGTCACCCCTAGTGGATAAGTTGTGTCTCGTGAGGGCTTTCAGAAGATATACCCACAAAATCTTTTACTTGAGACTCAATCCTAAAAATTCAAAGTAAGACTCAAATTTTTTTTTTTAAAAATAAGACTCAAAACAAGATTAAGATCATGGATATATTTTCAAATCTTTTAACTCTTAACTCATAGCTTCAACAAGAGTCAAATAATCAAGTCAATCATATTCTAATCATTACTTCTCATATTCATGCATACTTCTAAATAAATTCATGCAAATTTCACAACCAATCAACTAAAACATATAATATCAACTTTGCAATTATCCACTTTACATTACTACAAACAAAGTCAATAGATCAAGAACTTTTTTTCTTTTTTTTCTTCTTTTTTTTTTAATTTTCTCTTCCCTCTTTTTCTTTTTCTTTTGAGGTTTCAACAATGGTTTCTCTAAGTACTTGCCTTTTTATGCAAAAGTTAATAGTGGTGATACCAACACCTGATTACTCAACAAGTAAGCCCTCTTTTAGAGTGCTTTGTATGCTCATATTTCAAGTCAGTTCAAGAATTTAATTAACAAGATCAAGCAACTCAAAACATTAGAGTAGAATGAACAATCATATTTAATAATGAACTCACATAAATTCTTTAGAAAGTATTAACTTCAACAATAATAACAATCAAAATACTTTCAACTTTTTTATAAAACTTTGTTTTAGTTTAGAATCATTCAATTTCCACTTCCTAAAAAAAAACTCTATAGACTCTTAAACCAATATCCCCCCCCCCCCCACACTTAAATCTTACTTTGTACTCAAAGTAAGTCTAGTATGCAAAGAAGAACAAATAAAAACTCAAAAATTAAATGGTAATACAAATAAAGGAAAGAAATACTCCCTTGTTTTTACGTCCTTGGGTTGCCTCCCAAGTAGCACTTTTGTTTAATGTCGTTAGCTCGATTGCTCCACCTTCCATCATCCAATCCCAAATGCAAACCTTTTCTTTGATTTCTTTTGGTTCTCACTTATAATTACTTCTCCAAAGATGTTGAACTCCACTATGCTATCATCAAACTTCATGGTGAGTGTTTCCTTATCCACATCTATTTTGGCTTTGGATGTCTTCAAGAATGGTCTCCCTAGTAGCATTGGTGTTGGAAAAGGAGAATTACCATCCTTCATATCAAGAACATAGAAGTCTACTAGGAAGACTAATTTATCAACTTGCATAAGAACATCCTATAATATCCCTTCAGGATAGGCATTAATTCTATTAGCCAAATGTATAATAACATTAGTCTCTTTCAAAGGTCTGATGAGTGTCGTCAGTCACCAAAAATAAATTTTCCTAACTCTACTATGTAGATAGCGGAGTAAGGGTCGAACCCACAGAGACTGAATTTTTTTTAAGTTGATTATTAAATTAAAAATCTAATCTTAGGGTTTAGGGAAAGAAGAAGTTTGGGGTTTTGGAGACTATTCTAAAATAAAGAAAACAAGAATTATTAAGTATCAAAGACAAATAGCAAAAAGCTTCAGTTACGAGGCAATCAATCATTCTTGGATTTTGATGTTGGTCATTGATTACAAAATATCACTGTCAATTAAATAGTCAACCGTAGCATAACAACAAGCTCTGTTACACCATCTTTCCTTACTAAGTCGTTAGTTAAAACAAGCTCTTTAACTAATCTCTAACTACTTAACCTACCTAGAACAAGCTCTCTAGATATAAGTTGTAGCAGCATTAACAACAAGAAAGATATGGGTTGACATTAGATAACAAACACATAAGCTCGGTTCATTTAATCTAAACCTTAATTCTCCTCCATCCCTAGTGATTAACTCCACAAGCAATTACGGACTTATGTTTTTAATCTGGCGGTAGATTATTTAGTTTAACTAAATAGTGTGCACCCTATCTAATCAAACAAACAATCATTATAATGTGCTCAGAGAATCTTTGATACTTAATCAACAATTATATAATAGGTTCAAGAATCTCACAACATGCTTTTCCCAAAAATAATTAATTTACCTCATAACTGAATAAGAAAACTACTCACTAGACATATTCAAGATCATAAAATTCAAGTTTAATATTATAAAGATTACAAATATCATGCAAGAAACAATCAAAGAAGCAATCTTTAATAATATAAAATCAGAATTAATAATCAAGATTATAAACTAGCAAGCAAGAAAACACAAACAATATTAATTTAAATAAAGAAAACAAAATCAGAATTAAAAATAATAAAGAAATAAGCAAAATAATAAAAATAAAATTTCTATTAAATCTACTCTAAAACTAAACAAGAGAGAAGAGGGGGAAGAGAGGGATATGAGGGATTTGAGGGATGTGTTTATGAGAGCCTTGTGCTCTTTATATAGGCCTAAGGAAGAGTTTAAAAGACTTTCCTAAGCAATGTGGGATTCAGATAAGAGTTTACTTGGGAAACAAGTAATTTGACTAGTCAAACTCTTATCTTTATCTCATCATCTTTTACAATTATTTTCTAAGTAAAATTCCTAAGGCCTATTTTTATTAATTAATTACAGATCTAAGACAAAATAAAATTAAGAAATTATTTTCTCTCAACAAAATCTGGTCTTGAACTTGCTTTGTTGAAATTTCTTCTCAATCTCGTTTTTCTGCCCAGAATTTCGTAATGATTTTGTCCAGACGTTTGTCCCACCAAATGAACTCCGATTTTTGCGATTGTGGACATTCTAGAAACCTTAAGAAGTCCTCTACAACTTCCATGAAGGCTACTTCTTGAGATCAGGTCGTTAAATTGGTCAAAAATGTCAATCTTTCAAGTTGGACAGAAAATACTGCACTTTGCTCTTTTTATCTTCTTTTTATTCCAACTTTGATATTTAATACCTAAAACATAAAATAAACATTAGTAAGCACTTTTAGGCATAAAACATCAATAAAGAAAATATATTAGCACATATAAAATTCACAAAATATCATCCTATCAAATTCCCCCACACTTAGCTTTTGCTAGTCCTCTAGCAAAACCTAAACTAACTTCCTAAAGAACTAAATCCTAAAACCTAACTCACTTTCGTAGGAATCACGATTGCATTTAACTTATGCAATAAGCCTTTAAACCCCTAGGTCACCCCAGAGTGGTCGAGTTGTGTCTCGTGAGGGCTTTCAGAAGATATACCCACAAAATCTTTTACTTAAGACTCAATCCAAAAAATTCAGAATAAAATCAAAAATTAAAAATTAAGACTCAAAACAAAGATTAAGATCATGAACATATTTTCAATCTTTCAATTCTTAACTCATAACTTCAACAAGAGTCAAATAATCAAGTCAATCATATTTTTAATCATTACTTCTCATATTCATGCATACTTCTAAATAAATTCATGCAAAATTCACAATCAACACAATTGAAACATAAACACCAACTTTGCAATTATCCACTTACATTACCACAAACAAAGTCAATAGATCAAGAATTTTTTTTTTCTATTTTCTCTTCCTTCTTTTTCTTTTTTTTTCTTTTGAGGTTTCAATAATGGTTTCCCCTAAGTACTTACTTGCCTTTTTACGCGAATGTTAATATTGGTGATACCAACACCCGGTTACTCAACAAGTAAGCCCTCTTTTAGAGTGCTTTGCATACTCATATTTTAAGTCACTTCAAGAATTTAATGACTAAGATCAAGCAACTCAAAACATTGGAGTAGAATTAAACTTTCAACCTCTATTTTTCTTCTTTTTATGTTTTTTTTTTGTTCTTGTCTATTTATCCTTTCTTATACCAATTTCAATGAACTAATCACATTATCAATATCATATGAACAATCATATTTAATTATGAACTCACAGAAATTCTTTAAAAAGTACTCACTTCAATAATAATAACAATCAAAATACTCTTAACTTTCTTATAAAACTTTGTTTTAGTTTAGAATCAATCCTTAAAAGAAAGAAAACATATCATGATCTTTAAAACTCTTAAAAATTTGACCCTTTTTTTTCAAAAAAAAAATTCCAGTTCCTAAAAAAAACTCTATAGACTCATAAACCAATATTCCCCCCCACACTTAAATCTTACTTTGTCTTCAAAGTAAGTCTAGCATGCGAAGAAGAACAATAAAAACTCAAAAATTAAATGGTAATACAAGTAAAGGAAAGCAATACTCCCTCTTTTTACATCCTTGGGTTGCCTCCCAAGTAGCGCTTTTGTTTAATGTCGTTAGCTCGACCACTCCACCTTCCATCATCCAATCCCAAACCTCAACTTTTTTATCGGTCTCTCGAGTTTCTCATTCTGAAGATTTTTACTTGTGGCTATTTCTAGCTCATCTTTAAGAACCTGCTTTTCATCACCTTTTAATTTCCTCTTGGAAGTGCATAGTTCCCTTAAAAACTTGGCATCGCAAAGCACTTGATAATTAATTTAATCAGGGAGAGAAATATTGACTTCCATTTTCCTAAATGTCTTCAATGTCTCCTTGTCTTGCTCTTCGTTTGTAGCTCTTGCAAACCTACCAGGAAAAGGAGGAGGGTAAGTAGAAGAATTAAAAGGAATTTGTTTTTCACTTACCTCAGCTTTGAATTCCTTGATTTCAACATCCTCATAGTGCTTTATAAAGTTGTCGAAATTCTCTCTCACTTTTACATTGTGCATGTCAACAACTCCACCTTTAATATAGACATTGGATTCATCCTCCCTTTCTATAAAGTTGTCGACATCTTCATGTGCACTTTCCTTGGATTCAATTGCCCTTTCACTTTTCAAGGTGATGTTAGTAACATTATCTCTTGGATTCTCCACAGGTTGAGAGGTCATAGCTTCAATGTTACTTAAAGAATTCATTATTTGACTCACATGGTGATCAATATTCTTAATATAAACATCAGCCTCTTGTGACAATTGTAAAGTTTTAATCTCAAGAGTCTTAACAATATCTTCAAGAGACATACCTGATTCTTGAGGTGGAGGCATACCTGAGTCTTGAGGTGGAGCTTGATATGTATCTTGGAATGGCATATTGTAAACCTCATATTGATTCCCCTAACTAAAATTAGAATGATCCCACCATCATTAATTGTAGATATCATAGTGTGGTTCATAATTATAGTATGGATCATGATCATAGTATGGTTCATAAGCTTGCTCCATGGAGTCCTCTTCTTGTCTTAGGTGGTAGTGATGGTGGATGTTGTGGTGTTTGTGGCACCACGCTTCGGGTTGCTTGTATGTAGTTCTTAATCTTTTGAAATTTGTGACTAGAATCCTTGTCAATCTTGAAATCCCTGAAAAGAAAAAGAAAAAAAATCAGACTTTAATTTAAAATAATTAACTTAAACAAAAATTCAATCCCCGGCAACGGCGCCAAAATTTGATGAGTGTCGTCAGTCACCAAAAATAAATTTTCCTAACTCTACTATGTAGATAGCGGAGCAAGGATCGAACCCACAGAGACTGAATTTTTTTTAAGTTGATTATTAAATTAAAAATCTAATCTTAGGGTTTAGGGAAAGAAGAAGTTTGGGGGTTTTGGAGACTATTCTAAAATAAAGAAAACAAGAATTATTAAGTATTAAAGACAAATAGCAAAAAGCTTCAGTTACGAGGCAATCAATCATTCTTGGATTTTGATGTTGATCACTGATTACAAAATATCACTGTTAATTAAATAGTCAACCGTAGCATAACAACAAGCTCTGTTACACCATCTTTCCTTACTAAGTCGTTAGTTAAAACAAGCTCTTTAACTAATCTCTAACTACTTAACCTACCTAGAACAAGCTCTCTAGATATAAGTTGTAGCAGCATTAACAACAAGAAAGATATGGGTTGACATTAGATAACAAACACATAAGCTCGGTTCATTTAATCTAAACCTTAATTCTCCTCCATCCCTAGTGATTAACTCCACAAGCAATTACGGACTTATGTTTTTAATCTAGCGGTAGATTATTTAGTTTAACTAAATAGTGTGCACCCTATCTAATCAAACAAACAATCATTATAATGTGCTCAGAGAATCTTTGATACTTAATCAACAATTATATAATAGGTTCAAGAATCTCACAACATGCTTTTCCCAAAAATAATTAATTTACCTCATAACTGAATAAGAAAACTACTCACTAGACATATTCAAGATCATAAAATTCAAGTTTAATATTATAAAGATTACAAATATCATGCAAGAAACAATCAAAGAAGCAATCTTTAATAATATAAAATCAGAATTAATAATCAAGATTATAAACTAGCAAGCAAGAACACACAAACAATATTAATTTAAATAAAGAAAACAAAATCAGAATTAAAAATAATAAAGAAATAAGCAAAATAATAAAAATAAAATTTCTATTAAATCTACTCTAAAACTAAACAAGAGAGAAGAGGGGGAAGAGAGGGATATGAGGGATTTGAGGGATGTGTTTATGAGAGCCTTGTGCTCTTTATATAGGCCTAAGGAAGAGTTTAAAAGACTTTCCTAAGCAATGTGGGATTCAGATAAGAGTTTACTTGGGAAACAAGTAATTTGACTAGTCAAACTCTTATCTTTATCTCATCATCTTTTACAATTATTTTCTAAGTAAAATTCCTAAAGCCTATTTTTATTAATTAATTACAGATTTAAGACAAAATAAAATTAAGAAATTATTTTCTCTCAACAAAATCTGGTCTTGAACTTGCTTTGTTGGAATTTCTTCTCAATCTCGTTTTTTTGCCCAGAATTTCGTACTGATTTTGTCCAGACGTTTGACCCACCAAATGAACTCTGATTTTTCCGATCTTGGACATTATGGAAACCTTGAGAAGTCCTCTACAACTTCCATGAAGGCTACTTATTGAGATCAGGTCGTTAAATTGGTCAAAAATGTCAATCTTTCAAGCTGGACAGAAAATACTGCACTTTGCTTTTTTTATTTTCTTTTTATTCCAACTTTGATATTTAATACCTAAAACATAAAATAAACATTAGTAAGCACTTTTAGGCATAAAACATCAATAAAGAAAATATATTAGCACATATAAAATTCACAAAATATCATCCTATCAAGGTGCAAGATTTAAAGATTTATAAATTGACAAAGGCATGACATTTATAGAAGCTCCTAAATCTATCATGGACTTATCAATTATGGTGTTACCTATCTTACATGGAATACTAAAAATGCCAGGATCTCCACACTTTGGGGGAAGTTTCATTTGAATGATTGCAAACACATTCTCTCCCATAACTACTTTTCATCACCTTTTAATTTCTTCTTGTTAGTGCACAATTCTTTTAAAAATTTTGCGTACCTGGGCACTTGCTTGCTAGCATCAAGAACAGGAATGTTCACCTCCACTTTCCTAAAGGTCTCAGAGATCTCTTTGTCTTCTTCTTCTTTCTTTGTTTTTGCAAGCGTAGCAGGAAAAGGAGGAGGGTAAGTGCTAGTATTAAATGAAACTCTTTTATCACTTACCTTAGACTTTGAAGCATTGTTGTCAACTTCTCCTTTCGCTTCTGTAATATTGTCAACATGCTCTTCTTTCTTTGGTCTTGCCAACCTACTAGAAAAATAAGGGAGGGTAAGTACCAACATTAAAAGGGACACGTTTTTCACTTACCTTGTCAAAATCTCTATAAAGAGGGGGGAGATTGACAACATTTTTATGTGGTGGAGCCTTAATGTTGACCTCTTCATATGCATTCTCCTTGGATCCAATTTCCTTCCCACTCCTCAAAAAGATGGCACTCACATTCTCCTTTGGATTCACCACAAGTTGAGAAGGCAACTTGTTTGACCATTGGCTTCAAGACTGCTTAGGGAAGCAGCCATTTGACTCGTTTGACACTCAAGATGTGCAATTCTTTGATTATTCTCTTGTTGATTTTGTAAAGTTGAGGCAGGAAGGTTCTTTACAATTTCTTCAAGAGACATTGTTCCACTTTGGTGTTGCATTTGGGGTGGTGACCTTTCTTAGTATGTAGGTCTGGGGACTTGGAAATTATTTGGCCTATTGTGTGGTGGGACATATGGTGCAGACCTATTTCCATATTACAAATTTGGGTGGTCCCTCCAACCAGGGTTGTAAGTATTGGAGGAAGGGTCATACTGTGACAACCACAAATTTTCTAAATTAATATTAATTATGCAAAAATTTAATTTGGATAAATTGAAATCCAAATTAAATAAGAAATGAAAGTGGGTATATTTATTTTGGATATTAAGAAATCCAAAATTTAAGAAATAAAAATGTGTATATTTATATATTTATATAATTATATCATATAAATATATTTTAAATGTTAAAGAAATAAAAATGTGTATATTTATATATTTATATAAATATTATATAAATATACACATGAAAAATAAATGTTTTTTTATATTAAAGTGTATAGATTTGTATATAAAATTATATACAAAATATATATCTATATACATTAATATAGTATATTTATTATTATATATAAATATAATTATATTTTGATTTTTATATATTTATAAATATAAATATATATAAAATAAAATAAAACAGAAAACGAGATCGGGATACACCCGACCCTGTTTCTCCTCTGTTGTAACAGAGGAGAAAACCAATTGAGGTAGTCGACCCAGCCGGGGAAGAGAAGGGCGTCGCTGGCAAGAAAAGGAAGAGAAGAAGCGACCGACGACGGCCCGAGGTGGAAAAAGAGAAGAAAGAAAAGAGAAAGGCGAAAGCAAACCAGGAGGAAAAAGGAAAAATGGCGGTGTCGACCGATTCGGGCACCGCCGCCACTACCTTCGACGCCGGCGAGGTTAGGCCAAGGTGAAAGGAATAGCAGGCGGTGGAAAGGAAGATAACAGAGAAGGGAAAGAGGAAGAGAAAGGAGCCGAAACCGTCACTCAAGATCCACAGTCGCCGTCTCCGCCGATCGAGATACGGAGGCCAGATCCAGCCTTGCTGCCACCCCAGCAAGCTTCAGAGTGGTTGAACTGGCTAATGAAGGACGAACCGGCCAAATCGGTTCGAACCGATTCAGACCAGGAAAGAAGAAAAAGAAAAGAAAAGAAAAAAAAAGAAAAAGAAAAAAAAGAAGAAAAGAAAAAGAAAAAGAAAAAAAGAAGAAAAGAAAAAGAAAGAGGAAAAAGAAGAAGAAGAAAAAGGAAGAGGAAGAAGAAGGGAAAAAGAGGAAGAAAGGTAGAAAGAATTAATAATAATTTTATTATTATTAATTGTAGTTTAATTTTATAAAAATTCTAAAATGTAGAATTTGTTGTAGAAAATCGTTCTCAGTGAACGAGATGATGGAATCAGGAGCAGTGGATCACGGGCGTGACATTAGTGACGTAGTCGCCAACCCAGAACAGGTAAGGGAGGCATGTGCAGCATGTAAGGGTATTCATGTCTGCATGATTTTAATTATGAATTATTTTATGAAAATGTTGCGGTGATTTATCGATTGGAAAATGTGGTGATTGACTGGCTGTAAATATAAACTGTCTTTTTTGTGCAGGGAGGTTAGTCAATCGGCAACCGTTATGCTGTCGAAAAATTTTAGAAAATTACATAAAATCATAATAAATGATTTTATTTCATGAGAAACGATTTTCAATCACGAAAATCGAGAAATTGATTATTTTTCATAAAACATGAATATATTGAATTCTATTTTTAAAATATTCATGTTTTCGAGATCGGTGATAATGAGATCACCGAAAATTCTCCTGATATGTAAAGTACATGTAACATGAAAAGGAAGATGAAAAGACTTAAAGTGAATATTTTATACATATTTTCTTAAATATTCACTAAATGATTTTTATAACCTTTATGGTTTTAATTATGAAATTAATTATTTTTATAAATTCCATAAAGGTTTATTGATGATGAAAAACAGGATTTTGAGACTAGTTGGCCCCTCTATCATGCTCATATGTGATACGTGATATGTGACATGTTTAGTCCCGGTCGACACCTGATCAGTGATCCACCAAGGACGATTACAGACTATGGCCATAGATCTGACATGATTATTTTTCTACCTTCGGGTATTATAGCATGATATGACTCGGTGATTGCCACAGTCTCCATATATGATATGTGATATGTAAAAGGAAAATGTTTTATATGACACGTGACATGTAAAAAGAATATGTTTTATATGACATGAGAAGACTATTAAATGATTTATAGCATTTTTATATAATTCTTATTACGGTACTGATTATAGTACTACGAGATGATTTTCATATGACATGTGATATGAACATGTAATATGTTTTCAAAAAGGAAAAGAGTTTATAAGTTTAATATTCTTACTATGATTTCAAATTGAATATTAGACTATGTGACATGACTATGTAATATGTTTTCAGAAAAGAAAGAGGATATTTTAAATCTAATATTCTTATTTTACATTTTAATTGAATATTAGATTTAAACGATATATATGTTATATAGAAATGATTTTAATAGCTTATTTTGCTATTTAGAGTACTGTACTAATTATGCTTTATATAGTAAAACATGAAAAGAGTTCAAATGAAAATAACTTGAAATGAAAGGAAAAAGGATTTAAATTTCAAATGAAATTTATTACTCTACAATTGCTTCTAGGTTCCGGGACAAGACAGGTATTTCAAAATACCTGCCTTACTCCATCCGGATCCCTAGCCGACTATAGTATTCTTCCTACATGTGAGCCTAGTATACTTCTAGGAAAATGAAAAAGTTTTTCAGCATATAGATAGCTGAATATCAAGAGTTGCATATAACTCCTTTACTGAGCCGTGGATTGCTCACTCCCTTTTTTTAACATTTCAGATTTTGGATGATTGTGGGATCTGACAGCAGAGTATCTTAGCTGCGCATTTGAGGACAATGTGACAGCTTGACTGAAAAAAGACGTACAATCATTTATTTTCTGTATTTAGACTTATCTACAGTACTACTTTCTTGTAAATTAAGATAAGGTATGTAAATGATATTATAATTTTATATAAAATTGTTTATATGTGAAAGAAAAGTAAAGTATCGCAGACAGCCAACCAAATAAGAGGAATAGAAAAACATGAAAAAATGTGGTCACGGGCTATGACAGATTTAATGGTATCAGAGCAAGGTTGGCCTGATGTTTGTTGATATTTTGAAAAGAAAACATGTCGAAAAAGATTTACATCCCCTGTAGTACTGTGTAATCTAAATACATAAAGGAAATAAATGATTGTAAATTGAATTAAATGTTTTAAATAGGAGTGAGAATTATAAATTAAGGAATGCTAAAGAAGGAAAATGGCTCTAAAATTTTCTTGAAATAGGTGATCTTATATCTTAAATGAAGGTCAGTTCGTAACGAACAGAAAGGACTCAGTGAGGGCCCCACCAGTACTTTTCTGTCCGGATCGAATTGAGACCTTACAATGATGATATAGGAGTGGAATAAGATATTATCAGTAAACAGATCTTAAGATCACCCACTTGTTGAATGTATTTTGGAGGAGAGAAATTTTGGCAAAATGACCAAAATACCCCTACATTGAAAAATTTTCTTTGCAATCATAATGGACCAACGTGAGTTAGAATTGATAGATTTGACAGAGTAATTAATGGTATAGGGATGCATTTCATGCAAAATTGTCACATCCCGAAAACGTGGAAGTTTGGGCTAATTTATATATATATATATATTTTCAATTTCTTACTTGGGTTGCATTCCTGCCAGCATCTCATCGCACTTTTCCAATCACAGAGATATCATAATATTTTCATTCACATTATATTGACTTATTTCTCAAAGTAACGTTTACATTCATACTATATCGATTACATCCCAAAAGTATTATTATACACAAATATCTGTGCCATACAGGATGTCTGGTATCAAAATATTAGTATACCTTACGTGAGTACAAAAATGGCCGGAAGAGAGATGTATCCCTCAGCCTACGTCATATGCGCAACAGGCAAAGAGATGATCACTGCAAATAATCTGGTAGAGTAGGGGGGTGAGCTTTTTGGAAAGCTTCGTAAGAAATGCATTTAAAATAGTCATAGTATCGATATATGCAGAAAACAAATGCCATAATAATACATTTCATACTTTAAATCATTGTATGAATTCTTTAATGCATATATCTAAAATTCATACTTGTTTCAAACATGCATCATACTTTAGAAACTTAACATCATAATTAATAAAACTTACCATATAGTTCATGGAGACTAGGCAGAATCATATAGCCAGTATGCGGGTCATGACACTTACTTCATCCTTCGAAGAGGGAACATACTTCTTCCTTCGAAGAGGGAACGGAATACCTATGGCCATGGTATGGGCTGTAGACCTGATCAGAGTCGTACAGCAAACATACACCCGAAGGACCAACATACCTACAAAGGATGGAAACATGCACAATGTGGGCGAGGACATGCACGACGTGGCTAAACTTATGCCACAAGGTGGCAAGCATGACAGGCAGTAACATAAACTATAGGAAAGCCTTAGTCTCAAAACTTACTTATGTAACATCTTAAATCATACAATTGATATAAAATAGTAAGGACCGGACGTGCCAGGGTCTAAGTTAGCCTGGGTTTGCCACTTCGATACCTTTTCGAAAAACATATTTATTTCATATCATACTTAAAACATTATGGAAAATATACATAGAAGTTATAAAGTTCATTTAACAAATTTAAAGATCATGAAAATTAACTTCGGAATAAAATTCATACTTCAGACATTTCTTTAAAATTTGCGATGAAAGTAAGGGACACCATCACAACTTTAAATTACATCCCTTACCTCAGTACACTGTAGAGCAACGCCTTATGTTGCACCCTTATGCTTCCTATCTCTTCGAATTATAAACTGCAAGGTAACAGTTTTACTGTAATTAATTTTCAGTATAACTTACAAAAATTTTCTTTGCTTATCTAGCTCCTATTTATCTCATCATGATTTATAATATTAACATTTTGCTATGATTTTCTCATAGGTAAATATTTTATTTACTTTTCCTTTTCTTTTTTGGCCTTCTATGCTTTTCTCTCTTATTGTTTCTTGTCCAATCCGTGAGCCTCTTTTCTTTCTATTTTCTGCTCACGTTGGTTCAACATTGGCTGGATGTTTTATTCCCTTACATTGCATATATACAAGTATATGTAAATATATATATTACTTCATGGCTATTTTATTTTGTCAAGTCAACTCAACCTTACTTTCTTTCATTTTTCTTCTCTTTTGTTTGCCGGTACATAATGTCCAGCCAAGGTTTTTTTTTTCTTCTTTCTTTATTTTCAACCTACGTAAGCTTCTTCTTGTATCTATATTGTAGCTATCATATAGTACATCTTAGGTTGTTAAAATTCTAACATTCACACATGTGTAGTCAACCCAACTTAACTCTCTCTTTCATTTTTATTTTCTTTCTTTCCTGTTACATGCTGTCTAACCCGACAGCTTACTTCTCTCTTTTCTGTTCTGTAGTTCACGTTAGCTTCATCTTGTCTCTATTTTCTGTTCTGTAATTCACGTTAGCTTCATCTTGTCTCTATATTATGGTCATATCTAGTATGTCTTAGGTTGCTAAAAGTCTAGTATTCACATACACAAAGTCAACCAAGGCTAGCCTTTTCTTCTCTCTTTTATTTTTCATTACCGATTGTTTTTATTATTCTTTGTCTTCTCTTCCACATTCAACACTTCTTCATCATCTATTCTTGCTCATTATGGCACTACCCTATATGTTATAATTTTAGGCTATTAAAAGTCAACAAAATCAACTCAATCACCCATATTTTTTTTCATCTCTCTCGGCTGCACCATCAGCCATATTCTTCCTCTCTAGTTTCGGTTATCCAAGTATAATTTTATGTTCTTTCTTCCAGCCCTTTTTGTTTACTTAATTCACTCCTTCTCTTTTCTTTTATTCTTCCCCTTAGCTCAAGTAATCACAACTTCTTCAACCAAGCTTTAATTATTTTCTGTTTCATTTCTATTCAAGCCGACAGTTTCTCCCCTTTTTCTTCAAAGTTCTCGTGGTACTCATTACATATCAACTTATTCTTTCTTAACCTATTCAACCCTAGTAAATAACTCATAGCTTCACTTCCTTATTATTTTTCTTGACTGTTTCGGTTCTTAAGTTCCAGCTTGTTTTCGGTTCATGACTATCTTGCATTCCCATCTTCACGTGAATCATCATCAATATCATCTTATTTCATTCTAAATCCTCCTAACTGAACTAGAGTTTTCATTCTATATGTATTTACTTCAAACAATGACTATAACCAATACATTCTTGCTCACTAAAGCTATAATTTAAGGAACAATCATTTTAAAACTAATGTTGGAATTTTACCTGTATAAAGAAGAAATCTGAACATGTAAATCTCTTCCTGTTTTGAAGGTTTTTGTGCCAGCTTCTTTGAGGTTTTGGAAGCTGAATATCTAAGGTTTGTTTTCCTTCCAAAAGCTTGGTTTATTCACTAAAGGTTATGCATGGTTTTGCTATGGATAGAAGGCTATATGGTTGTAAGAAAACAGAGCAATTTTCGATGGTGATAATGGTTGGAGATGAATTCACGATGGGAAGAGAATTATATAGCCCAAAAATATATATTTGTTGGACTTTTTTGCTAGCTTCATTAAAACACTTCTTTATTGTCTATATTTTTTTCTTTTTTTTTAATGCTTCTTCTTCTCCAACCGGCTACACTTCCTTTTCTTCATGCAGCCCACGTTTTTTGACTTTCCAGTTAAAGTCTTGCAATCTCATAATTTTTTTCCCATCTTTTCCTTGCTTTTGTTCCTTTATTGTCTTGTTATTGTGTTGGTCTTCGGTGCAGCAAGAATAAACAAAATTCATGTTATATATTTTTTTGTCAACTTAGGAAAAACGTGGGGAGACTTTATCTTGTCTTTCTTTGTTAGCTATCCTTTATTCTTTTGTTTTCCTATTAGCCATTTACTCAACCGAACTTCACTCCCTTTCTTCTACTCTTTCTTCATGCCGTCCCCACCTTGACTTTCTAAGTTAATGATTTGCCAAGCTATTTAATCTTCTTTTCAACATTTCCACCAATAAACTTCTAGGCCTTTGTTATATATATAAACTTGACTTTATTATATATATTTTATCCATGCTTGAATTTCATTTCCTTGCAATTTCCTTCCAGCCGAATGAAATCCAAGTGCAGATTTTATTGTTGACGTGAATGGCAATTTAGTTTCTCCTCTTCTCTTTTACATTCCATCCAATGGAATAGTTTTGCATGAGCACACATTCAATTCATCTTTTCTTCATATCTTTGATTGCTATTAAGCCAATAATTCTAACAATCAAATTTCCATTCTTAAAATTTTAGATTTTCATTCTACTTCACCTGCACCATATTACAATTAAAATTTCAATTTCCATAATGTAAAATAAAGCCTCATCTTCAATCTTTATTTAATTCCATACTTTAATTTATTTCGGTTATTAATCATGTACAATATATGTTGTACAATATATACAAAATACCGGGTCTCACAAAAATGGTCCAGCTATGAATCCCATCAAGAGTTTTCTGTCTAAATCGGATAAGATCTTAAACAATGATATTAGTATGAGAAGAGATATCATCAATATACAGATAATAAGATTATGGGTTTAAATGTATATTGAGGAGAAAGAAATAAATTTTGAAATGACGAATATGTCCATATGTTGGACTAATTTTTGAATAGTGATAAACAACATTTGATCTCGAATCTATTGATAGTAATGGAGCCACTGATGGCATAAAGGATGTAATACGTGTATAATGATCCCGATTATAAATTCCACCTATACTTAGGTTACTGATGCGATCTGAAACGTTTATAGTAGACAGTCGTAGAATGATTGGCCCGGTTATTGATTCATAAGGGCTTGAATTAAAAGTGTAATGAGGGGATATTTAGCAAAGGATCATTGGATATTATGAAAAGCGAGATGATTACTGGAGATGATTGAGAAAGAGATCAGTATGGATGATGAAATCTATATCAGTATGGTTAACTATGGTTCTATACTTTTATTCTGTTTTCTAAGTATCAAATGGATATTTATAGAACCGAATATTCTGAAATATGTTTTACAGAATGGTGTATGGTATGGTGTATTATAAAATTGGAAAACATGTATAAGATCAGTAAAGTGACGATAAGAGATGAGGAAGATGATAGCTAACCTGAGGTTATTAAATGAAAATGAATTCAAAGTGAATTACTATAATAAATCGGTTAGCTGTGAAATGTATTAATGAAATTATTACACTGGATACAACATACAAATTAAGATGATACTGTGAAAATGAGTAAATAAGTGAATCAAGGTGGAGTAGGTGTCAAAATGAATTGAGTATTAAATGTTTCTGCTTTAAGGATATACAGTAGAATGATAAGACACAGTGATGAAATGTCCAAACAGTAAGAGATGAGTAATTAAAAAGTATCGAATGTTATTCCCGATAAATTTTCAGAGTAATATAGATTGGAGAGATCGAGTTAATATTAACTCGATTGTTAATATAAAATTTATTTCTAAGCTTATATCAGAGAATATAGAAAGAGTCTGAAAAGCTTAAGAAACAACTTTGGAAAATTGTGATAAGGAATTCACTGGTATAAAGGTAATTGATGGAAATACAGATGACATGATTTGAGGATGAATTATGATTGTATATTCAAGTTCTATTATTTAATAGAGTTTTTACTAAGAATGAATATTTATTTGTATGGAATTGATGCCTTACTGAGTTTAATCGAAGATGTATAAGGAGTTCATAAGACCAGTCTCTGTACCAGGCATCATCAGATAAAAGATGAAGACTGATGTCTATAAGATAATGATTAGAAATTTTTATGAGTTTCTAATAAGGTTTACAAGATTAATGTAATACCATGTGAGGTATGTAAACCTAGTGAATGAGGTATGTAAACCATACATGAATAAAATGATGAGATACCGATATGGTCTAAGAAACAAATGGAACATGAGCAACACTTTGTATAACCCATAGACTCTCAAAGACTGCGATCTATACTTTAAGATTGGCAAATAGGAGATTTGGCTAAACAGTATCTCTTCTAAGATATATAATCTCAAATGACAGAATGACGGTGAATCTGTCTATGATTGAAAGATGGTGATTGAGATATGAAATGTACTGAGACTAGCTAAATATTATTGCCAGTCCATAGAAGAGTTTATGGGAGTAGTTGCTTTACAGATGTGACTGATAATTAAAGAGGTTAAGGTCGGTGGAAGAATAAGTGTGAAGATAGTATTCAAAAGTTAAAAGAGTTTAACAGTGGAGTTCTATGCCACTGAAGAAAAGGCGATCGAAATGATGATAGTGAAAAGATGAAACTGTAATAAGAAAATAAGTACATGATGATGAGGGAACACGAATATGAAGCAATTCTCAAATTTAAGACTAAAAGTGATTTTATTTTGGTTATCACATGATTATGGCTAGATGGAAGATCGAGCCAAACTCGACAGTTGAAATTTAAATGATACTCAAAGGAGTGAATAGATGATTAACATTTTTACTGCCAGTAATGTAAATGGAAAAATGATATATACATATATCCATACCTTGAAATTGTAGAATTGTATGGATAATGGGTAAGTGTCCATTCATGGTGTTTTCTCAAGTTTAATGGCATGATTCTTTTCCTTTAAGTGTGCAAAACATCATTTTAGCATTTATTTTGTTTAAATCATGGAAAATAAAAATTCACCATTAAGACACTATTCGGCCAAGCTTAGATTTGGAGGAGTTTATGGTGTTTCAAGCAATCTAATGGTATTAAATTAATCAACAAGCTTAGAAAAACAAGGATATAACATTTAATTGTTGAATTTCCTTGGAAATTCAACAAATACCATTCGGCCATGATGAAGGGGGATGAGTTCATGGCTAACTTTGATGTTTTGATGATGGATTATGACTGAAGAAATTATAAGGAGTCTGTCGGTATGCTCAGATTCGAAATCCGACGCAAAACGAGAAAATTATGTTATACTATCGGTATAATTTACCCTGCAAAAATATTTACATTATCCAATGTGGCTGCATTGAGACATGAACATTAGTTCAAAAATAAGAGTTAAATGAACTAATAATTTTGGTATAATTTATGGCAGCCCGGGAGCTACGGTTTATGCGTGGTGCGCTCGAGTATCGAGAAATCGTCAAACAGGTAAGGGATGCATGTGCAGCACTGTAAGGATATTCAGTCTGCATGTTTTTAAATTATAAATTATTTTATGGAAATGTTGTTATGATTCATCAACTGAAAATTTGTGATGATGTACTGGTTGGAATTATAAATTGTATTTTTCGTGCAGGAGGTTAGCCAATCGGTAGCCGTTATACTGCCGAAAAATTATCGAAAATTTCCAAAAATTTCTAGAAAATTTCATAAAATCATAATAAATGATTTTATTTCACGAGAAATGATTTCAACCACGAAAATCGAGAAAATGAATATTTTTCATAAAAACATGAATAAAATGAAAGCAATTTTAAAATATTCATGTTTTCGAGAATGGTGATAATGAAATCACCGAAAATTCTCTTAATATCTAAATTACACGTAATACGAGATGAAAAATGAAAAGAAATAAAGTGAATATTTTTATATATATTTCCTAAATATTCACTAAATGGTTTTATAACCTTTATGGTTTTAAATTATGAAATTATATACTTTTATAAATTCCATAAAGGTTTATTGATGATGAAAAATACTGTTTTGAGACTAGTTGGCAACCTTATCATGCTGATATGTGATATGTGATATGTGACATGTGATATGTGATATGTGATATACAGTCCCGGCCGACACTTGAACAGTGATCCACATGGGCAATTATAGACTATGGCCATAGATCTGACGTGATTATTTTATACCCTTCGAGTCTATAGCATGATATGAGTAACAACCCAATGGACGGGCTGGGCGTGCCTTAGTATCCATATATGAAAATGTTTTATATGATATGTGATACGTGAAATGAAAATGTTTTACATGATATGTGATAAATTAAATGAAAGTGATTTATAGCATTTTTATAAAATGCTCATTTTGGTACTATTTTTAGTACTATGAAATGATTTTCATATGAAATGTGAGATGAATATGTAATTGTTTTCAAAAAGAAAAAAAAAGAAAATAAATCTAATATTCTTATTTTAAATTTTTAAATTAAATATTAGATTTAAATGATTTGTATGTTATATGAAAAGGAATTAATAGCTTATTTTGCTATTTAAAGTACTGTACTAATTATGATTGTATAGTAAAATATGAAATGAGTTTAAATGAGAATGATGATAATTTAACTAATATTCTTTTCAAAGAATATATGAATATTAGTTACTTTATTTAAAAATCATTATTTTGAAAAGAATATGAAAATGATATGGAATAAAAAGGAAAAGGATTTAAATTTCAAACGAAAAGAAATTTATTACTCTTTACAGTTGCTTCTAGGTTCCGGGACAAGACAGGTATTTTAAAATACTTGCCTTTGCCTTACTCCATCCGGATGTCTAGCCGATTGTAGTATCCTTCTTATATGCGAGCCTAGAGCCCTTATAAGGAAAATGAAAAAGTTTTTCAGCATATAGATAGCTGAATATCAAGTGATGCATATAATTCCCTTACTGAGCCGTGGTTTGCTCACCCCTTAATTTTAACATTTTAGGTTTTCGAAGATTGAAAGTCTGACACTAAAGGATTGCGACTGCGCATTTGGGGACGATGCAACAACTTGATTTATTTAATAAGGTATGATCATTTATTTTCTGTATTTAAACTTATCTACAGTACTACTTCTTTATGAATTAAGACAAGGGATGTAATTCATATTAGAATTTTATATGGAATTATTTATATGTAAAAGAAAAGTAAAGTATCGCAAACAGCCCAACCAAATAAGATGTATAGAATAAGATGAAAAATAGGGTCACGATCTGTGACAGATTTAATGGTATCAGAGCACGGTTGGCTTGATGTCTGTAGATACTTTTGGAAAGAAAATGTGTCAAAAAAGGTTAACATCCCCTATAGTACTATGTAGTCTAAATACATAAAGGAAATAAATAATTGTAAATTTAGTTAAGTGTTTAGAAGGGCGTGAGAATTATGAACTAAGGATGTCAAAGAGGGAAAACGGCTCAGGAATGTTACCTAAAATTGGTGATCTTATAATCTAAATGAAGGTCGGTTCGGTAAGGAACAGAAATGGACTCGGTGAGGGCCTCACCAGTACTTTTTTGTCCGGATCAAATTGAGATCTTAAAGTGATGATATAAAGGAGGGGAATGAAATATCATCATAAAATAAACCTTAAGATCACCGATTAAAGGTATTTTGAAGAGAGAGAAAATTTTTAACCCAAAATGACCAAAATACCCCTACCTCCAAAATTTTACTTGGAGTCATAATAGACCAACAGAAGTTGTCATTGACTGATTGGACAGAGAAATTGATGATGCAAAGCTGCATTACAAGCAAAATAATTCAATTATGGATCCCAGTAGACTTCTCTGTCGAAATCGAACAAGATCTTAAATGGCTGATGTTTGTATGAGAAAGGATACTATCAGCACATAGATAAGAAGATCTTTGGTTAAATGTATACTGAGGAGAAAGAAATAAATGTTGAAATGACGAAAACACCCCTATGTTGGGCTATGTTTTGAACAGCGATAGAACCAAGATGATCTTAAATCTATTGATAGTAATGGAGTTATTGATGGCATAAAGGATGTAATATGAGTATAACGATTCCGATTTCTAATTTCACTTACAGTTAGATGATGGATGCGACCTGAAATATTTATAGTGGGAAGTTGCAGGATGATTAGCCCTACTAATGATTCTTAACGGTCGAAGTTAAAAGTGTATCAACGAGATGTCTATTACGGGATCATTGGATATGATTACTGAAGATAAGTGAGAAAGTGATCGGTATGATTAATGAAATCCATAGCAGTACGATTAATTCTCGTTCTAACTTCATTTCTGTTTTCTGAAGTATCAAATAGATATCTATAGGACCGGAATATTTTGAGATATGTTTTGCAGAATGGTGCACTGTATGGAGTGATATATAAAATTGGAGAAAATGTATAAGAACAGTAAAGTGACGATAAGAGATAAGGAAGATAACAGCTAACCTGAATTATTAAATGAAAATGATTTTAAAATAAATTACAGTAATAATAAATCGGTTAGCTGTGAAATGTGTTAATGAAATAGTTACACTTAGTACAGCATACAAATTAAGATGATTGATATGGTGTGAAATATGAGTAAATAAATGAATCAAGGTAGAGCATGTGTTAAAATGAAATGAATGTTGAATGTCTCTACCTTGAGGATGTATAATGAAATGATAAGACATAGTAATGAAATGTCCAAAAGGGTACGAGATGAATGATTAAAGAAAGTATCGGATGGATTCCCCAACAAATTTTCAGAGTAATATAGATTGAGAGATCAAGTTAATATTGACTCCATTATGGCTATGAAATCTATTTCTAAGCTTATATCGGAGAACATAAAAGAATTCGAAAAGCTTAAGAAAATAACTCTGAAAAATATGTGGATAATGAAATTTACCTGTATAGATGTAAAGTAGGGAAATACAGATGATGTGATTGAGGATGAATTTAATGGTGTATTAAATTTCTATTATGCCATAGAGTTCTTATTAAGAACAAATAATCATCTATGTGAAATTGATGCCTTATTGAGTTTAATCAGAGATGTATAAAGCGTTTATATGACCAGTCTCTGTACCAGGCATCATTAGATAAAAGATGAAGACTAATGTCCATAAGATGATAATGATTAGAACTCGATAAATTTCTTACGAGTTCCTATGGAGGTTTACAAGGTTAATGAAATGCCTTGTGAGGTATATAAGCCTAATGAATGACGTATCCATATAAGGATAAAGTAATGATATACTCATACAGTCTAAAGCACAAATGGAAAATGAGCAACATAGTGGTATAACCCCGCAGACTCTCAAGGACAATGAACTATATGTTAAGTATGGCAATAGAAGATGTGGCTAGACAGTATCTCTTTCTAAGATATATGATCTCAACTAACAGAATGACAGTGAATCTGTCTATGATAGAGAGATAATGATTGAGATACGAAAGTAATGAATCTAGCTAAATACTATTGCCAGTCTATGGAAGAGTCATTGGGTTAGCTGCTCTACAGATGTGACTTAAAATTAAATAAGTTTAAGTCAATGGATGAATAAATGTAAAGATGGTATACAAAAGGTTAAAAATGTTTAATAGTGGAATACTTTACCACTGAGGAAAAGTGACCGAAACGATGATGAAGGAAAAGATGAATATGTAATAAGAGGATAAGAACATGATGAAGACGGAACATGGATATGAAACAGTTCCCAAATTAAGACTAAAACTGATCTCACTTTGGTTATCACATGATCATGGTCAGATGTAAGATCGAGTCAAACTTGACAGACGAAATTTAATGATACTCAAAGGAGTAAATAAATAAATTATACGATTTACTGCTAGTAATGTAAATGGAAAATGATAAATATATATACACACACCTCAAAAATGGTGGAATTATATGGATAATGTGGTGACGAAATTGATGATTGATTTGTCACCTATGGAATCTAATTTATAAGAGAAGATTATATATCCAAGTATATTCTAAAATTTAAGTAATATTGAATATACCATAAGAATAAGAGATGTAAAGATGAGATTACATGAAAAGAGATATAGAGAGATAATGATTGATAAATGTTGCCTTTATAGCAAGAGATGATTAACAGTAAAGTCTGCAATGGGATGCAGTCTTGATGAAATAAATGTAAAAATGAGTATTATGGATAATAAAGAGTCTAAAGGAGAAATGATGATATGGAAGTGATTAAGGACTGATTGTCTAATGAAATCACTTCTCCATTATCAAAGTCTTAGATTCTTTAGTGCCATAGTAGAAATATGATTATAAAACGATGAGAAAGTACGTAAAGTTCCAGTGAGCATACATGTGATGGGAATCTCGAATTTGCTATATGCGTATGGGAAATAGCAAAAGGCCTTGAGATTTCAAAGTTACTGACAGCATCACTCCGTATTGATGTAACTATCTGAGCGTAGTAAGGAAACGCTTGAAGACATATTGAGTGAGTGGATGCATGAGATGTGAAAGCTACTGGGACAATTACATACTATTGATTAATTCGAGTAAATAATAGTTATCAAAATATATCGACTTGGCACCGAATGAGAAAACTGATGATAAATAGTGTGAATTATCTATTGTGCAAAAAGGACAGGAAATTTGTTAATTCCCAAATCGATAAGAAATTTTAAAGAGTATAAATATATGATGAAAGACGTTGTGTAATGGTCTAAAAGTAATTTTGATGTTGAAAGTATGCTGGTAGTATTATTCAAAAGATGATCTTAAGGTCAAAAATGATGAGTATACAGAACAGTACCACATTTTAATTTAAGTTAAATTCGGAGGACCGACTTTCTTAAGGTGGGGAGAATGTGATAACTGCTAATTTTCTAAAATCAATATTAAATATCTGTAAATTTAATTTTTAATGCAAATAGATAAGCTAAAGTAAATAAATAAAGAAATTTATATTAAATATTTTTCTAAATCTTAAGTGAGAAGCCACGTGGGTCCCACTTAGAAATACAGGGTTCGGATAATGATATAAGTGAGAAAATAATTTTTGGGAGGTTAAATAAAGATATTATGGTGATTTGGAAGTGAAAATACCCAAGTGGCATTATTTTGTGAATTTTTAGAAACAAATTGGAAAATGACGAATATGTCCCGAGGATATTTTCGTAATTTCCTCCCAAACTAAAATGAATTAAAATAAAGTAAAAAATATCATAATACTCTACAAAATAAGTAGAAAATTATGGTACCAAAAGATTGGGGGAAAAAGATGGTTTGATTGGAAAATTTTGCTAACAAATAATAAGGGGTAAAACTGTAATTTCACATTATTAGTACACCGTGCGGCAACAAAACCACTTCCATTCATTAATATACATTAAATATGAATTTTTGGTGCTGGAAATATAATTTTTGGTGGTCATTTACACTGTTTTTACGATTACGGATGATTGGTGGCAAAAATCGTAAATATTGTAACTAAAGAGGGGCATTTTGTAATTTTGGGAATTCTGGAAAATTCCACATAAATCTCCTGCTGCCAGCCGACCAGAACTGCTGTTGTGTTCAACCTCCCTCACGTCTCCATTGTTGAAGAAAATAAAGAAGAAAAGCTTCTTACAAACATAACTACTTAACCTTTAAGAATTTCACCAAGCTTATTTGACAAAAATTTGTTCTTCTCTTTCTCCTTTACAACCCTATACCAATAGTTTGGCCTAATAAGCAAAATACAAGGAGAAATCAAGGCTTGAAGATTCGTCCAAGGCATGGGTAAGTGTCCATTCATGGTGTTTTCTCAAGTTTAATGGCATGATTCTTTTCCTTTAAGTGTGCTAAACATCATTTTAGCATTTATTTTGTTTAAATCATTGAAAATAAAAATTCACCATTAAGACACTATTCGGCCAAGCTTAGATTTGGAGGAGTTTATGGTGTTTTCAAGCAATCTAATGGTATTAAATTAATCAACAAGCTTAGAAAAACAAGGATATAACATTTAATTGTTGAATTTCCTTGGAAATTCAACAAATACCATTCGGCCATGATGAAGGGGGATTAGTTCATGGTTGACTTTGATTTTTTGATGATGGATTATGACTGTAGAAATTATAAGGAGTCTGTCGGTATGCTCAGATTCAAAATCCGACGCAAAATGAGAAAATTATGTTATACTATCAGTATAATTTACACTGCAAAAATATTCACATTATCCAATGTGGCTGCATTGAGACATGAACATTAGTTCAAAAATAAGAGTTAAATGAACTAATAATTTTGGTATAATTTATGGCAGCCTGGGAGCTACGGTTTATGCGTGGTGCGCTCGAGTATCGAGAAATCGTTAAACAAGGGATACATGTGCAGCACTGTAAGGATATTCAGTCTGCATGTTTTTAAATTATAAATTATTTTATGGAAATGTTGTTATGATTTATCGATTGAAAATTTGTGATGATGTACTGGTTGGAATTATAAATTGTATTTTTTGTGCAGGAGGCTAGCCAATCGGTAGCCGTTATATTGCCGAAAAATTATCGAAAATTACCAAAAATTTCTAGAAAATTTCATAAAATCATAATAAATGATTTTATTTCACGAGAAATGATTTCAACCACGAAAATCAAGAAAATGAATATTTTTTTATAAACACATGAATAAAATGAAAGCGATTTTAAAATATTCATGTTTTTGAGAATGGTGATAATGAAATCACCGAAAATTCTCTTGATATGTAAATTACACGTAATACGAGATGGAAAATGAAAAGAAATAAAGTGAATATTTTTATATATATTTCTTAAATATTCACTAAATGGTTTTATAACCTTTATGGTTTTAAATTATGAAATTATATACTTTTTATAAATTCCATAAAGGTTTATTGATGATGACAAATACTGTTTTGAGACTAGTTGGCAGCCTTATCATGTTGATATGTGATATGTGATATGTGACATGTGATATGTGATATGTAGTCCCGGCCAACACCTGATCAGTGATCCGCCGAGGACAATTATAGACTATGGCCATAGATCTAACGTGATTATTTTATACCCTTCGGGTCTATAGCATGATATGAGTAAAGACCCAGTGGACGGGCTGGGCGTGCCTTAGTCTCCATATATGAAAATGTTTTATATGATATGTGATACGTGAAATGAAAATGTTTTACATGATATGTGATAAATTAAATAAAAGTGATTTATAGCATTTTTATAAAATGCTCATTTCGGTACTATTTTTAGTACTATGAAATGATTTTCATATGAAATGTGAGATGAATATGTAATATGTTTTCAAAAAGAAAAAAAAAACAAAATAAATCTAATATTCTTATTTTAAATTTTTAAATTGAATATTAGATTTAAATGATTTATATGTTATATGAAAAGGAATTAATAGCTTATTTTGCTATTTAAAGTACTGTACTAATTATGATTGTACAGTAAAATATGAAATGAGTTTAAATGAGAATAATGATAATTTAACTAATATTCTTTTCAAAGAATATATGAATATTAGTTACTTTATTTAAAAATCATTATTTTGAAAGAATATGAAAATGATATGGAAAAAAAAGGAAAAGGATTTAAATTTCAAACGAAAAGAAATTTATTACTCTCTACAGTTGCTTCTAGGTTCCGGGACAAGACAGTTATTTTAAAATACCTGCCTTACTCCATCCGAATCTCGAGCCGACTGTAGTATCCTTCTTATATGCGAGCCTAGAGCCCTTATAGGAAAAATGAAAAAGTTTTTCAGCATATAGATAGCTGAATATCAAGTGATGCATATAATTCCCTTACTGAGCCGTGGTTTGCTCACCCCTTAATTTTAACATTTCAGGTTTTCGAAGACTGAGAGTCTGACACTAAAGGATTGCGGCTACGCATTTGGGGACGATGCGACAGCTTGATTTATTTAATAAGGTATTATCATTTATTTTCTGTATTTAGACTTATCTACAGTACTACTTCTTTATGAATTAAGATAGGGGATGTAATTCATATTAGAATTTTATATGGAATTATTTATATGTATAAGAAAAGTAAAGTATCGCAGACAGCCCAACCAAATAAGATGTATTGTCACAGCCGGTGACCCTATTTTTCATCTTATTTGGTTGGGCTCTCTGCGATACTTTACTTTTCTTTTACATATAAACAATTTCATATAAAATTTTAATATGAATTACATCCCCTATCTTAATTCATAATGAAGTAGTACTGTAGGTAAGTCTAAATACAGAAAATAAATGATCATACCTTATTAAATAAATCAAGCTTTCGCATCGTCCCCAAATACGCAGCCGAAATCCTTTAGATGTCAAACTCTTAGTCCTCGAAAACCTGAGTTGTTAAAATTAAGGGGTGAGCAAACCACGGCTCAGTAAGGGAATTATATGCCTCACTTGATACTCAGCTATCTATATGCTGAAAAACTTTTTCATTTTTTTTATGGGCTCTAGGCTCACATGTAAGAAGGATACTACAGTCGGCTAGGGATCCGGATGGAGTAAGGTTGGTATTTTGAAATACCTAACTTGTCTCGGAACCTAGAAGCAACTGTAGAGAATAATTTCCTTTTCTTTTCGTTTGGAATTTAAATCCTTTTTCCTTTTTATTCCATATCGTTTTCATATTCTTTTCAAAATAATGCTTTTATGAAATAAAGCATTTAAATAAAATTACTAATATTCATATATTCTTTGAAAAGAATATAGTTAAATCACCATCATTTTCATTCAAAACTCATTTCATATTTTACTGTACAACCATAATTAGTATAGTACTTTAAATAGCAAAATCAGCTATTAAATCATTTTCGTATAACATATATATCATTTAAATCTAATATTCAATTTAAATTTCAAAATAAGAATATTAGATTTATTTTTCCTCCTCTTTCCTTTTTGGAAAACATATCACATATTCATGTCAAATATAGTCTAATATTCAATTGAAAATCATAGTAAGAATATTAGACTTATAAACTCTTTTTCCTTTTTAAAACATATTACATGTTCATATCACATATCATATGAAAATCATCTCATAGTACTACAATCAGTACTGAAATAATCATTTTGTAAAATGCTGTAAATCACTTTCATTTAACATATCACATATCATGTAAAACATTTTTCATATATGGAGTCTTAGGCACGCACGCCCACCCCGTCCACTGGGTCGTTACTCATATCATGTTATAGACCCCGCAGGGTATAAAATAATCATGTCAGATCTATGGCCATAGTCTATAATTGTCCTCGGCGGATCACTGATCAGGTGTCGGCCGGGACTACATATCACATATCACATATCACATATCACATATTACATATCACATGTCACATATCACATATCACATATCAGCATGATAAGGTTGCCATCTAGTCTCAAAACCGTATTTTTCATCATCAGAAAACCTTTTTGGAATTTATAAAAATAATAATTTCATAATTAAAACCATAAAGGTTATATATGATAAATCAAGTGAATATTTAAGAAAATATTTATAAAATATTCACTTTATCCCTTTTTCATCTTTCATTTCATATCACATATAATTCATATATCGAGAGAATTTTCGGTGATCTCATTATCACCAATTTCGAAAACATGAATATCTTAAAATGAATTTCGTTATATTCACGTTTTATGAAAAATAATCATTTTCTCTATTTTCGTGGTTGGAAATCGTTTCTTGTGAAATAAATCATTTATTATGATTTTATGAAATTTTCTAGAATTTTTCGATAATTTTTCGGCAGTATAACAGCTGCCGATTGGCTAGCCTCCTGCACGAAAAATACAGTTTATAATTTCCAGCCAGTACTTCACCACAATTTTCCAACCAATCATTCATCATAATAATTTCATAAAATATTTCCATAAAATATTTCGAAATTAAAACATGCAGACTGAATATCCTTACAGTGCTGCACATGCATCCCTTACCTGTTCCGGGTCGGCGACTGACTCTCGAAGGTTGCGCCCGTGTTCACCTCACCCGATTCCATCGGCTCGATCATCTAGGGAATTTTCTGGAATTAAAATTCTAAAATTTAGAATTTTTTCATAATTATTTAAATAAATAAATTATTTAAATAATTTAATATTTTTCGAGATTTCTTACCTATTCCCGTAATTTTCGGGTTTCCGAATTCTCGGGATTTCCCGTAATTTCCGAAATTCTCTTTTTTTCCTCTCTTTTTCTTCTTTTCCTCTTTTTCTTCCTTTTTCTCTTTTCTTTCCTTTCTCTTTCTTTTTCTTTTTCTTTTTCTTTTTCTTTTTCTTTTTCTTTTTTCTTTTTCTTTTCCTTTTTCCCGTCAGCCGGTTTAGCCTTCTTCCTCGCCTGTTCCTCGCCAGCGGTCGGTTCTCCTACGGTTCAGCTGCTCCTCAGCTGGCCGGCGTTGAGACGAACTCGCCGGTGCCCTCCGTTTGCTCTGGATCGACAGCACGACGGTGGATCGAGGCGGAATAGGTTCAGTTTCTTCTTCCTCTTCGCTGGCCTTCCTCCGCCGTTCACCACACCTCCGGTGGCATCCATCCTCTTCCTCTCCCTCCAGCGATGCTTCGGTGGCAGTGGCGGTGGCCAATTCCATCGGCACCGTCGTATCTCTTTTCCTTTTCTCCTCTCGGTTCCGCTGGTTTCTGTTTCGTTTTCTTTCCGTTTCTTTTCTTCTTTCCGTCGCTGGCCACCGTCGTTTGCTTCTCTCGCCGGTGAGATCGCTCTTTCTCCCTTCTCTTCTTCTCTTGGCCGGCGGTGGCAGCTGTTGCTGCCGGCTATTTTAACGGGAAAGGAAATCGAGGTTTCTCCCGATTTCCCTTTCTGTTTCTTTTTTCTATTTTTTTGTTTTATTTTTATTTTATTTTTGTTATATATTATATTTATAATTTACTTTATAAATATAATATTAATATTATATTATATAGTACATACTATATAATATTTTATAGATATATATATTATATTAACACATATATATATTTAATATATATCTACATACTTTTAACTTAAATTACATTTATATATTTTGATATAATTGAAATAATACTATATATATTGTATTTACAATATATATATTTTCTTCCTCATTTTCTTATTTAATTTGGATTTCCAGTTATCTAAATTAAATTTCCTCCATTCTTCAGTTTTCCATAATTCAAAATTTAAATTTCCATAATTCAAAATTTAAATTTCCTTTCTTCATTATTTTCCGTAATTTCTCATCTTATACTTATTTCCGATTTAATTTTCCTTCACACCATTTTCTTAATCCGTTCCTTTCTCAATTCCATCAATTCCTCCATTTTCGAAATTTCCACAATATTCCGATCTCATAATTAATTCATTTATTTCAACTTATCTATTTTCTTAAATATTAATTTTCAATATTAATAATTTCTAATAAATGAAAAATTTGCGGTTATCACATTCTCTCTACTTTAAGAAATTCGGTCCTCCGAATTTAACTTAATTCATATGGTGGTAGGATCCTGTATACTTATCATTCTTGTCCTCTAAATCATCTTTCAAATTATACTGCCAGTATACTTTTAACATCATAATCGCTTTTTATACCACTATATATCATCTTTCATCATATACTCATACTCCCTTAAATTTCTTATCAGTTGGGAGTTATCCATTTCCACTCCTTTTTATATCACATATGATTCATACTATTCATCATCCATCTTTCTTATTTGGTGCCAAGTCGATATATTTCGATAATTATCATTTACTGATTTTAATCAATAGTATGTAATTGTTCCAGTAGCTTTCACATCTCATGCATCCGCTCACTCTACATATCATCGAGCGTGTCCGCACTACGCTCACATATTTACATCATGTACAGAGCGGTGCTGTCTATAATTTTGGAATCTCAGAGCCTTTTGCTATTTCCCCTAACATATAGCTACTCAGAGATTTCCATCACATATAGTGCTCACTGGAACTTCACATACATTCTCATCATTTTTATATTCGTATTTCGACTATAGCACTAAAGAATCTAACAGTTTGATAATGGAGAAATGATTTCATTAGACTATCAGTCTATAATCACTTCCATATTATCATATCTCTTTTAGATTCTTCATTATTATCCTCAATACTCTTTTCATATTTGTTTCATCACATGCTGCAGCTTATTTGCAGACTTTACTATTTACCATCTTTTACCATAATTGAATCAGGAGACAATCATTTTCTCTCCATATCGTCTTTTCATGTAGCATTCTTATTACCTCTTATTCTTATGGTATACTCTATATCACTTAAGTTTTAGAATATACCTGAGAATATACTTCTTTGATAATTTAGATTCCATAATGGCATAATCAAATTATAATTTAATCTTCTCATTATTTAGTTTCATCATTGAATCTATAATTATCAATTTAATCACCTCATTATCCATATAAATCCATTACTTCCATCATTTCGAGGTGGTATATATATATATCCTTTTTCCATTTATATTACTGGCAGTAAATCGTAAATCATTTCCTTACTCCTTTGAGTATAATTACTTTTCCTCTATCGAGTTTGGCTCGATCTTACATTTAACCATAATCATGTGATAACCACAAAATCACTTTTAGTTTTAAAATTGGGAACTACTTCCTATTCGTGTTCCCTTTTCATCATGTACTTATCCTCTTATTTCATATTCATCTTTTCGTTCTCATCATTTCGGTCATTTTTCATATGTGGTAAAGTGTTCCACTATTAAACTCTTTTGACGTTTTGTATACCATCTTTACATTTATTCACTCACCCACTTTAACTTCTTAAATTAGCAATCACATCTATAGAGTAGCTAACCCAGAACTTTTCTATAGACTGGCAATAATATTTAGCTAGACCCAGTACATTTCGTATCTCAGTCACCATCTTTCAATCATAGACAGATTCACCGTCATTCTGTCATTTGAGATCATATATCTTAGAAAGAGATACTATATAGCCAAATCTTTTATTTGCCAATCTTATCATATAATTCACTGTCTTTAAGAGTCTACGGGGTTATACCACTATGCTGCTTATTTCCCATTTGTGCCTTAGACTGTATGGTATACTATCACTTTATCCTTATATGGTTGTCTTATTCATTAGTCTTATGTACCTCACAAGGTATTTCATTAACCTTGTAAACCTCTATAGAAACTCGTAAAAATTTTCTCGAGTTTTAATTATTATCATCTTTTGACCATCAGTCTTTAACTTTTCATCTGATGATGCCTTTTACAGAGGTTGATTCTTATAAATTCCTTACACATCTTCGATTAAATCAAATAAGGCATCACTTCCATAGAAATGATTATTTGTTCTTAATAAAAACTTTATTATAAAATAGGAATTTAATTCCCCATTTATACTTCATTCTCAATTACATCATTTGTATTTCCATTCTTTACATCAATATATGTGAATTTCATTATCCACAAATTCTTCAGAGTTATTTTCCTAAGCTTTTCGGATTTCTTTTATATTCTCTGATATAAGCTTAGAAATAACTTTCATATTCACGATCGAGTCAATGTTAACTCGAACTCTCCAATCTATACTACTCTGAAATCTTATCGGGAATCTCATTCGATACTTTCTTTAATCATTCATCTCTCGTCATTTTGGACATTCGTCTTTGTGTCTTATCATTTCACCGTATATTCTCAAGGCAAAGACATTTAATATTTAAATCATTTTAACATCTGCTCCGCATTGATTCACTTATTTCCTCATATTTCACAGCATATCGATCATTTTAATTATATGTTGTATCCAGTATAATTATTTGATTAACACCTTTCACAGCTAACGATTTATTATTGAAATTCATTTTAAAATCATTTTCATCTAATGATCTCAGGTTTAATTCCCTTGGGTAGGCTATCCACGAGGTTCGAACCCTGGCACCCTTACGTACCTAGTTCCTTACACTCATGTTACCACTGAGCTAATTGTAGGAGTCCCGCCCGTTCGAATCGACCGTCGGCTAGCATCCCCTAGGCGATCCTTTCGCCCCAGGTTTACCCTTACTAGTGATTCGGCGATAACATAGTTCGCCTGCATCTCACACATATGATCCACTACGGGTCGCCCATCATTGGGTCGCCCATCACAGTTCTGTCTCAAGGGTCCTGAAGAACTTAGGTTAGCTGTCATCTTCTTTTATCACTTTACTATTCTTGTGCATATTCTCCAATTCACAGTACTCCACATAGTACCTCATTCTGTAGCACATATTTCAAGATATTTCGGTTCTATATAAGATTATCTGTTTGATACCTCAAAGTAGTAAAATATATAGAACCGTAATTAACCACACCAATATGTATTTCATTATCTGTATTATTCACCTCATCAGTCAATTCCTGTAATCATTTCACTTTCCATAGTATTTAACGATCCCGTTATAATATCCAATTTGGTACCTCATAATTCATGTCCTTACCGTCAATAACCAGGCCAATCATCTTATAACCTTCCACTATACACTCTTATTGGATCGCATCATATAAGGCCCCGACCCGTTCGCCGTCCGCCAATACACATGTGTACTAACCTCCTTGAGAATGCCCAGCCCTTTCACTAGGTCACCCCTCGAGGTTTTGTCATGAGGCCTAGTCCGTTCACTAGGTCACTCGTAATTTGCATCCATAATCGAAGTGTAAGTGGAATCAGTAATAGGGATCGGTATATCCTTATGACATCCTCTATGCCATTAATAATTCCATTATCATCAAGGAATTTGATATCACTTGGTTTCATCACTATTCAGCACATCGCCCAACCTAGGGGCATTTTCGTCATTTCCACATTTATCTCTTTATCATCAATATACATTTAACCAAAGATCTTCTTATCTATGTGCTGATAGTATTCTTTCTCATACAAATATCAGTAATTTAGATCTTTTTCGATTTTGACAGAGAAGTCCACTAGGATCCATAATTGGATTATTCTGCCTGTAATTCAGCTTTACATCATTAATTTCCCTATCAGATCAATCAATTCCAACCTCTATTGGTTTATTTTAACTCCCGGTAAAATTTTGAAGGCAGGGGTATTTTGGTCTTTTTTGGTCAAAAATTTTCTCTCTCCTTCAAATTCCTTCAATCGGTGATCTTAAGGTCTATTTAATGATGATATTTCATTCCCCTCCTTTATATCACCACTTTCAGGTCTCAATTCGATCCGGACAGAAAAGTACTGGTGGGGCCCTTACCGAGTCCCTTTTTGTTCCTTACCGAACCGACCTTCATTTAGATTATAAGATCACCATTTCAGGTAACATTCCTGAGCCGTTTTCCTTTTTAGCATTCCTTATTTCATAATTCTCACCCCTTTCACAACATTTAACTCAATTTACAATCATTTATTTTCTTTATGTATTTAGACTACGCAATACTACAGGGGATGTTAACCTTTTTAACACATTTTCTTTTTCAAAGTATCGACAGACATCAGGCCAACCCTGCTCTAATACCATTAAATCTGTCACAGCTCGTGACCCTATTTTTCATCTTATTTGGTTGGGCTGTCTGCGATACTTTACTTTTCTTTTACATATAAACAATTTCATATAAAATTTTAATATGAATTACATCCCCTATCTTAATTCATAATGAAGTAGTACTGTAGGTAAGTCTAAATAAAGAAAATAAATGATCATACCTTATTAAATAAATCAAGTTGTCGCATCGTCCCCAAATGCACAACCGAAATCCTTTAGATGTCAGACTCTTAGTCCTCGAAAACCTGAAATGATAAAATTAAGGGGTGAGCAAACCACGGCTCAGTAAGGGAATTATATGCCTCACTTGATACTCAGCTATTTATATGCTGAAAAACTTTTTCATTTTTTTTATGGGTTCTAGGCTCACATGTAAGAACTATGGATCCGGATGGAGTAAGGTAGGTATTTTGAAATACCTATCTTGTCCCGGAACCTAGAAGCAACTGTAGAGAATAATTTCCTTTTCTTTTCGTTTGGAATTTAAATCCTTTTTCCTTTTTATTCCATATCATTTTTATATTCTTTTCAAAATAATGCTTTTATGAAATAAAGCATTTAAATAAAATAACTAATATTCATATATTCTTTGAAAAGAATATAGTTAAATCACCATCATTTTCATTCAAAACTCATTTCATTTTTTACTGTACAACCATAATTAGTATAGTACTTTAAATAGCAAAATCAGCTATTAAATCATTTTCGTATAACATATATATCATTTAAATCTAATATTCAATTTAAATTTCAAAATAAGAATATTAGATTTATTTTTCCTCCTCTTTCCTTTTTGGAAAACATATCACATATTCATGTCACATATAGTCTAATATTCAATTGAAAATCATAGTAAGAATATTAGACTTATAAAATCTTTTTCCTTTTTAAAACATATTACATGTTCATATCACATATCATATGAAAATCATCTCGTAGTACTACAATCAGTACTGAAATAAGCATTTTGTAAAATGTTGTAAATCACTTTCATTTAACATATCACATATCATGTAAAACATTTTTCATATATGGAGACTTAGGCACGCACGCCCAGCCCGTCCACTGGGTCGTTACTCATATCATGTCATAGACCCCGCAGGGTATAAAATAATCATGTCAGATCTATGGCCATAGTCTATAATTGTCCTCGGTGGATCACTGATCAGGTGTCGGTCGGGACTACATATCACATATTACATATCACATGTCACATATCACATATCAGCATGATAAGGTTGTCATCTAGTCTCAAAACCGTATTTTTCATCATCAGAAAACCATTATGGAATTTATAAAAATAATAATTTCATAATTAAAACCATAAAGGTTATATATAATAAATCAAGTGAATATTTAAGAAAATATTTATAAAATATTCACTTTATCCCTTTTTCATCTTTCATTTCATATCACATATAATTCATATATCGAGAGAATTTTCGGTGATCTCATTATCACCAATTTCGAAAACATAGATATCTTAAAATGAATTTTGTTATATTCATGTTTTATGAAAAATAATCATTTTCTCGATTTTCGTGGTTGGAAATCGTTTCTTGTGAAATAAAATCATTTATTATGATTTTATGAAATTTTCTAGAATTTTTCGATAATTTTTGATAATTTTTCGGTAGTATAACGGCTATCGATTGGCTAGCCTCCTGCACGAAAAATACAATTTATAATTTCCAGCCAGTACTTCACCACAATTTTCCAACCAATCATTCATCATAATAATTTCATAAAATATTTTCATAAAATATTTCGAAATTAAAACATGCAGACTGAATATCCTTACACGGCTGCACATGCATCGTTTACCTGTTCCGGGTCGTCAACTGACTCTCGAAGGTCGCGCCCGTGTTCACCTCGCCCGATTCCATCGGCTTGGTCATCCAGGAAATTTTTGGAATTAAAATTCTAAAATTTAGAATTTTTCCATAATTATTTAAATAAATAAATTATTTAAATAATTTAATACTTTCCGAGATTTCTTATCGATTCCCGTAATTTTCGGGTTTCCGAATTCTTGAGATTTCCCATAATTTCTGAAATTCTCTTTTTTTTCCTCTCTTTTTCTTCGTTTCCTCTTTTTCTTCCTTTTTCTCTTTTCTTTCCTTTCTCTTTCTTTTTCTTTTTCTTTTTCTTTTCCTTTTTCCCGTCAGCCGATTTAGCCTTCTTCCTCGTCTGTTCCTCGCCGGCGGTCGTTTCTCCGACGGTTCAGCTGCTCCTCAGCTGGCCGGCTTTGAGACGAACTTGCCGGTGCCCTCCGTTTGCTCTGGATCGACGGCACGACGGTGGATCGAGGCGGAATAGGTTCGGTTTCTTCTTCCTCTTTGCTGGCCTTCCTCCGCCGTTCACCACGCCTCCGGTGGCATCCATCCTCTTCCTCTCCCTCCAGCGATGCTTCGGTGGCAGTGGCGGTGGCCAATTCCGTCGGCACCGTCGTATCTCTTTTCCTTTTCTCCTCTCGGTTCCGTTGGTTTCTGTTTCGTTTTCTTTCCGTTTCTTTTCTTCTTTCCGTCGCTGGCCACCGTCGTTTGCTTCTCTCGCCGGCGAGATCGCTCTTTCTCCCTTCTCTTCTTCTCTTGGCCGGTGGTGGCAGCTGTTGCTGCCGGCTATTTTAACGGGAAAGGAAATCGAGGTTTCTCCCGATTTCCCTTTCTGTTTCTTTTTTCTGTTTTTTTTGTTTTATTTTTAATTTATTTTTGTTATATATTATATTTATAATTTACTTTATAAATATAATATTAATATTATATTATATTATATTATATTATATTATATTATATTATTATTATATTATATTATATAGTACATACTATATAATATTTTATAGATATATATTATATATTAACTCATATATATATTTAATATATATATCTACATAGTTTTAACTTAAATTACATTTATATATTTTGATATAATTGAAATAATACTATATATATTGTATTTACATATATATATATATATATATTTTTTCTTCCTCATTTTCTTATTTAATTTGGATTTCCAGTTATCCAAATTAAATTTCCTCCATTCTTCAGTTTTCCATAATTCAAAATTTAAATTTCCTTTCTTCATTATTTTCCATAATTTCTCATTTTATACTTATTTCGATTTAATTTTCCTTCACACCATTTTCTTAATCCGTTCCTTTCTCAATTCCGTCAATTCCTCCATTTTCGAAATTTCCACAATATTCTGATCTCATAATTAATTCATTTATTTCAACTTATCTATTTTCTTAAATATTAATTTTCAATATTAATAATTTCTAATAAATGGAAAATTTGCGGTTATCACATGTATAGAATAAGATGAAAAATAGGGTCACGGGCTGTGATAATGAGATTGATGATTTGAGTATTCCACTATGAAATCTAAATTATGAAAAGAATTTATTCTTAGGTATATCTAAAATTTAAATGATATTGAGTATACCATAAGAATAAGAGATGTAATGATGATACAACATGAAAAGAGATATAGAGAGAAAATGATTGATAAATTTGCATTTATGGCAAGAGATGATTAATAGTAAAGTCTGCAATGAGGTGCAGCCTTGATGAAATAAATGTGAAAATGAGTATTGGGGATAATAATGAAGAGTTTAGAAGAGATATGATGATATGGAAGTGATTAAGGACTGATTGTCTAATGGAATCACTCTTCCATTATCAGACTCTTAGATTCTTTAGTGTCATAGTCGAAATATGTTTATGAAACGATGAGAAAGTATGTGAAGTTCCAGTGAGCATACATGTGATGGGAATCTCGGATTTGCTATTTGCTTATGGGAAATAGCAAAAGGCCTTGAGATTCCAAATTTATTGACAGCATCGCTCCGTACTGATGTAAATATCTGAGCGTAGTATGGAAACGCTCGAAGATATGTTGAGAGAGCGGATGCACGAGATTTAAAAGCTACTGGGACAATTACATACAGCTGATTAACTTGTTCAAATGACAGCTACCAAACTATGTCGACTTGGCACCAAATGAGAAAAATGGATGATGAACAGTATGAATTATATATGGTACAAAAAAAGGAGTGGAAATTAATGATAGGATGATATTTTGTGAATTTTATATGTGCTAATATATTTGCTTTATTGATGTTTTATGCCAAAAAGAGCTTACTAATGTTTATTTTATGTTTTAGGTATTAAATATCAAAGTTGGAATAAAAAGAAGCTAAAAAGAGCAAAGTGTAGTATTTTCTGTCCAGCTTGAAAGATTGACGTTTTTGACCAATTTAACGATCTGATCTTAAGAAGTGGCCTGCATGGAAGTTTTAGAGGACTTCTCAAGGTTTTCAAAATATACAAGATCACAAAAATCGGAGTTCATTTGATGGGTCAAACGTCTGGACAAAATCAGTACGAAATTCTGGGCAGAAAAACGAGATTGCAAAGAAATTCCAACAAAGCAAGTTCAAGACCAGATTTTGTTGAGACAAGATAATTACTTAATTTTGTTATGTCTTAGATCTGTAATTAATTAATAAAAATAGGCCTTAGGAATTTTACTTAGAAAATAATTGTAAAAAGATGATGAGATAAAGGTAAGAGTTTGACTAGTCAAATTACTTGTTTTCCAAGTAAACTCTTATATGAATCCCACATTGCTTAGGAAAGTCTTTTAAACTCTATATAAAGAGCACAAGGCTCTCATAAACAACATCCCTCTTATCCCTCACATCCTTTTTATCCCCCTTATCCCTCACATCCTTCTTATCCCTCTTCCCTCTTTTAGTCTTGTAAGATTTTCTTGAGGGTTTTTAATAAAAATTTTATTTTTTTATTTAGTTGCTAATTCTTATATTAAGTTTAGCCAAAATATTTTATTTTTCTTTTCTTTTCTTTTCTATTCTTGTTGATTTCTTTAGTGATAATTATTTTGATTCTTGTTTTGTTTTTCATATTATTTGTTCAAGTTCTTGCTAGTTTATAATCTTGATTCTAGATTTCTTGTTTTAGATTATTAAAGATTGATATATTGATTGTCTTTTGCATGATTCTTGATATCTTTATAATATTAAACTTGAAATTTATGATATTGAATATGACTAGTGAGTAGGTTTCTTATTCAGTTACAAGGTAAATTGATTGTTCTTTGGAAAAAGAATGTTGTGAGATTTTGAGCTTATAATATAATTGTTGATTAAGTATTCAAGATTCTCTGAGCACATTTGCATGATTATTTCCTTGATTAGATAGTAGGGCCCACTATTTAATTTAATTAAATAATCTACTACCAGATTAAAAACATAAGTCCGTAATTGCTTATGGAGTTAATCACTAGGGATGGAGGAGGATTGAGGTTTAGATTAAATGAACCGAGCTTATGTGTTTGTTATCTAATGTCAACCTATATCTTTCAGTTGTTAATGCTGCTACAACTTATATCTAAAGAGCTTGTTCTAGGTAGGTTAAGTAGTTATGATATGAACCTCACCGAAAGAAGATGAGGTTCAATGAAGAACATGAAGAACACTTGAAGAAAAACAAGAACAAGTTAAAAACGCAGCAAAAGAAAACAAAAATTAGAGATAAAACCAAGACCCGTTGTGTAGAAACACAAGAACCTATGGTATTGGACCAAGACCCGTTGCTTAGAAAAGCAAGAACCTATGGTATATATTGGTGGAAGGTAGAAGAACGCCACAAGGAAGACCTTGATAAGTTCAAGAGTTCTCAAGAGAACCAAAGAGAAGAAGTCTCTCAATTTTATTACTAAAATCAATTGTGTTCTCCCCAAAGGGTTACATAACTATTTATAGGCAAATAGATAACTTGCAGGACAAGTAATAGGAATCCTACTTTCCTAACTTGCAGAACAAGTAATAGAAGTCTTACAAAATCTATTATTTAAAAAGGAATTGGGCTTAAATTAAATTAAGACAATGTTGAGCCCAATAATACTTAACTAAATAAAATATGCATCTAGCTTAATTTGCATTTCGGCCCAATACTTGTGTGTCTTCAAGAAGGTTGAACTTGGGCTTGGACCATGTTGTAGAAGACTTTATCATCCTCCATGCTCAAGCTTTGTTGGGCTTTCTCTCTAGCAATATCAATGAAACCAGCCAAGGCTTGTTGCATTATCTTTGATTTAGCTCTTGTAATTGGACCTCCATGGATACTTAAAGGATCACGATCATCACGAACATGACTTGAGCTTTGTGAGCTTGGATCTCCATCATTCCCCCTCTCCTCGAAAGGATTTGTCCTCAAATCAGAATCACCTACATCAATATCAAAGGGAGAAAGATCAGAAACATTAAATGTAGCACTAACATTATACTCACCTGGAAGATCTAACTTATAAGCATTGTCATTGATCTTCTTAATCACTTGGAATGGTCCATCTCCTCGAGGTTGCAACTTGGAGCGACGTTGAGCAGGAAATCTCTCTTTACGCATATGTACCCAAACCCAATCACCAGGTTCAAAGACAACTTTCTTGTGATGCTTGTTGGCTTGAGTAGCATATTGCTCAGTCCTCTTCTTAATGTTTTGACGTACCTTCTCATGTAGTTGCTTAACAAAATCAGCTTTCTTTTCCCCATCCAAACTGGCTCTCTCCTCAATAGGTAGTGGTAAAAGATCCAATAGAGTGAGTGGATTAAAACCATAGACAACTTCAAATGGAGAATAACTAGTAGTAGAATGCACACTTCTATTGTAAGCAAACTCCACATGAGGCAAACAATCTTCCCAATTCTTCAAATTCTTTTGAATAATGGATCTCAACAAAGTAGACAAAGTACGATTGACTACTTCAGTTTGACCATCGGTTTGTGGATGACAAGTAGTTGAAAACAATAGCTTTGTTCCTAACTTTCCCCATAATGTTTTCCAAAAGTAGCTAAAGAACTTCACATCACGGTCAGAAACAATGGTCCTCGGAACACCATGTAGACGAACAATTTCCTTGAAGAATAAATCGACAATGTTGCTTGCATCATCTGTCTTGTGACAAGCAATGAAGTGAGCCATCTTAGAGAACCTGTCAACAACAACAAAAACAGAATCTCTACCTCTCTTTGTTCTTCGAGACAATGCATCAGCCACGACATTTTGTTTACATTGTTTATATTTGATCACATATGGAAATGTCTCAATGAACTCCATCCACTTGGCATGACGCTTGTTCAACTTGCTTTGTCCTTTCAAGTGCTTCAAGGACTCATGATCAGTGTGGATGACAAATTCCTTAGGCCATAAATAGTGTTGCCATGTTTCCAAGGTCCTCACTAATGCATACATCTCTTTATTGTACATGGGATAGTTAAGGCCAGCTCCACTTAACTTCTCACTGAAGAAAGCAATGGGGGGCTTCTCTTGCATTAAAACAACTTCGATACCTATGCTTGAAGCATCACACTCAATCTTGATTGTTTTCTCTTTTTGCTTAACCTCATCTTCACTCACTATTTTTTTCTCACTCTCTTGTAATCTCAATTGATCCTCATCTTTCATTAGCACACTTAAAGTTTGACATGCTATATATTCCTTTCCATCCATGGGTAATTCCATACTATCCTCAACATCCTCTAATTGCAGCATAGAATCATCATCAAAATCTTCTTCATAATTGCTATCCAACTTATTATGAGCAACATTATCACATGCATAAGAAGTATTATCTTGGTTTACCTTAGTTAGGGCAACATCATGTTGCTCCAACTTATCATATTTAATCAACTTCGACTCTATCCTCGAAAGTTGTTGTTGCATGGCTAGGAACATGATCTCAATCTTACTCAAATCAAGCTTTTCACTATTAGAAGACATGATTGTAACCTGCAAGAAACGTTAGTAAAAGAAAAGGACCTCACAAGTATGACCTCCCGTGTTTACACTCAATACACATAAGAATGTAACACTCACACTCGTGTTTCACACAATTTTAATAGGCTTTTCTCTACTAATGTTACTCACATACTCTTGCCTTTTTTTTTCCTCACACAACTTTTCTCTATAGGTTCTATATTGAACTCAAGACTCAATCAAAAATCAGCTTATGAAATTCAACTATCAACCAACAATAAACAAGGTGAGCACAAGATTTTAATCAAGGGAAAACAAAACAATGAAGACTCAACAAGACTCAGCAAGACTCAATAAGACTTAAGAAAACTTTATTGAAACTAAACCTTGAAGGAAATATGGGTGTTTTTGGGTGTTTAATTAGGGTAGGGTTTAGCCAAAGGTGGGGTAGTTTTGTCCTTTTATGTGGTAGGGTTAAAAAGGTAATTTTAGGCAGTAGGGTAGAATGGTAGCCAAAGGTGGGTAGTTTTGTCCTTTTATGTGGTAGGGTCAAAAAGGTAATTTTAGGCAGTAGGGTAGAATGGTAACAATGAATTTTCCAATTAGGCAAATAAAAAAAATCTCAAAGCTCAAGAAGGAGTGACTACCTCAAGATTTTGATGAAGCACACCTCCACGAATTGCCTTTGATGTTGCACTTGCTACACGATGTAATAAATTCCCTCTTGAATTGATTTTTCTTTTTTTCTTTTTTTTTCTTTTTTTTTTTTTTTCTTTTTTTTTTATATTTTACTAAAGTAAACGAACAATGAAGAAAAAAAAGTCTAAATAATAAGAAGAGGTTTACTTGGGGAACAAGGCAACTTTTTTGACAAAAACAAGCTAGTTTTGGTAGCAGCTTGTGTGGCAAGGAATGAGAGGGAACGGTGGCTTGTGAAACAAGTAGTCTTTATGTAATGTAGAGCTTTTGAAGGTTTCTTGGTGAGCAAGAAAACCTTTGGGATTTGGTTGCTTGGAGAACAAGATAGGGTTTACTTGGTGGCTAAGTAAAGAAAATAGGTTTGAGGGACAAACAATATTAGTGGTGGCTTGGAAAAGGATTCAAGATCAAAGTTTGTCCAAGACAAGAAGACAAAGAAAGAAAAAAAAAAAAAAAAAACAAAAACGATACTCCCATGAATTGAACCTAAGCTCTGATACCAAATGATATGAACCTCACCGAAAGAAGATGAGGTTCAATGAAGAACATGAAGAACACTTGAAGAAAAACAAGAACAAGTTAAAAACGCAGCAAAAGAAAACAAAAATTAGAGATAAAACCAAGACCCGTTGTGTAGAAACACAAGAACCTATGGTATTGGACCAAGACCCGTTGCTTAGAAAAGCAAGAACCTATGGTATATATTGGTGGAAGGTAGAAGAACGCCACAAGGAAGACCTTGATAAGTTCAAGAGTTCTCAAGAGAACCAAAGAGAAGAAGTCTCTCAATTTTATTACTAAAATCAATTGTGTTCTCCCCAAAGGGTTACATAACTATTTATAGGCAAATAGATAACTTGCAGCACAAGTAATAGGAATCCTACTTTCCTAACTTGCAGAACAAGTAATAGAAGTCTTACAAAATCTATTATTTAAAAAGGAATTGGGCTTAAATTAAATTAAGACAATGTTGAGCCCAATAATACTTAACTAAATAAAATATGCATCTAGCTTAATTTGCATTTCGGCCCAATACTTGTGTGTCTTCAAGAAGGTTGAACTTGGGCTTGGACCATGTTGTAGAAGACTTTATCATCCTCCATGCTCAAGCTTTGTTGGGCTTTCTCTCTAGCAATATCAATGAAACCAGCCAAGGCTTGTTGCATTATCTTTGATTTAGCTCTTGTAATTGGACCTCCATGGATACTTAAAGGATCACGATCATCACGAACATGACTTGAGCTTTGTGAGCTTGGATCTCCATCAAGTTAGAGATTAGTTAAAGAGCTTGTTTTAACTAACGACTCAGTAAGGGAAGATGGTGTAACAGAGCTTGTTGTTATGCTACGGTTGACTATTTAATTGACAATAATATTTTGTAATCAATGATCAACATCTAAATCCAAGAATAATTAATTACCTTATAACTGAAGTTTTGTGATATTTGATATTTGATATTTTCTAATTTATTTACTTGTTTATTTTTCTGATTATTTTCTTAAGTATTATAGTTTAATTGAAACCCCCTAAATCTCTGTGGGATTGACCTTTGCTTGCCTTATCTATAGGTTTAAAGTAAAGTAATTTATTATTGGTACCTGCGACACTACTAATTTTTGGCGCCGTTGTCGAGGATTGTTATTTATTTAAGTTGTTTATTATAATTTAAAGATCTAATTATTTTCTTTTCTTTCTTCCTTGCAGGGTTTGTATGTCTGACGATGACTCTAGTTACAGACTTCGAAAGATTAGAGACTACATTCAAGCAACCCAAAGTGAAGTTTTACAAACGCCCTAACCACCACCATCCACTTCTAACGATCTAGCTTCCACCGAGCCCACGTTTAATCCTACTTTCGAATTCTCTAGTGATTCAGAAGAGGACACCATGGCTCAAAATGCTAATAGAACCTTGAAGGAGTTGGCAGCACCCACTATGAACGAACAACCCCTTTGCATAGCCTATCCTACTTTAGATGTTGCTTTTGAATTAAAATCTAGTTTGATACATCTTTTACCAACTTTTCATGGTCTTGCAAGTGAAGATCCATACAAACATCTAAAGGAATTCCATGTGGTCTGCTCAACCATGAAGCCAGCTGGGGCTAGTGAAGAGCAAATCAAGTTAAGGGCCTTTCCATTCTCTTTGGTAGATGTAGCTAAGGATTGGCTTTACTACCTTCTGGGACCATCAACACTTGGGATGATATGAAGAAACTCTTCTTGGAAAGATATTTTCCTTCTTCCAAAGCAGCCAACATCCACAAAGAAATTTGTAAATTAGGCAATTTAACTATGAGTCACTCTATGTCACGACCCGTGACCACATTTTACACCTTATTGTACACAACTTAACCGGTTGGGCTGTCCGTGATACTTCACTTGTACTGACTGTTAAACAATTTTACATAACATTGTTTATATTTTACACATCCCCCATCGTAATTAATCAGATAAGTAGTACTGTTGACATGTCTAAATATAGAAAATAAATGATCATACCTCAAATAACTCAGTCGGTCTGTCACATTGTCCTTCGTATACAGCCGGGATCCACAATCCACTGAACTCACAATCATCAAAACCTGAAATGTTTAAAATTAAGGGGTGAGCAAAACCACGGCTCAGTAAGGGAATTATATGCCTCACTTGATACTCAGCTTCCTATATGCTGAAAATCTTTTTCATTTTTCCTATGGGCTCTAGGCTCGCATGTAGGAAGGATACTACAGTCGGCTAGGGATCCGGATGGAGTAAGGTAGGTATTTTAAAATACCTATCTTGTTCTGGAACCTAGAAGCAACTGTAGAGAGTGATAAATTTCTTTTCGTTTTGAATTAATAAATCTTTTTCTTTTTCATTCCATAACCTTTTCACATTCTTTTCAAAATAATGCTTTTATGAAATAAAGCATTTAAATAAAATAATTAATATTCGTATATCCTTGAAAAGAATATTAGTTAAATCATCTTATTTCTTTAAAACTCATTTCATGTTTTACTGTACTCTCGTAATTAGTACAGTACTTTAAATAGCAAAATAAGCTATTAAAATCTATTCCATTTATCAAATTAGCAAAGTAGTAAGCACTTCGATAGATTGGTCACTATACACGTTGATAAAGCGGTTACTATGTAAGTTAATAAATCAATCCATTCACAAAACGAAAATCCATAAACTTCAAGCGTATAGCTTAACTCATTGAAAACAGTTCCAATATAACTGAATTACTTAATCACTTTAGGCGTAAGCCCCAATTCACTAATTCAGTTACGACATCTATCCTAACTAGCAATGGAGTTAAGTGTCATATCGAGGAACTCGTGTAGCACATAGGTCCTTCGGGATTCTAGAGGTGGCTCCCACGGTACAGAAATCGAGTCTTCACTCGGTTTGGCCTTTAGGACACAGACTTCTTACTAACACATCGGAACTCGTGTAGCACTTAGTTCTCAAAGGATTCTAGAGGTAGCACTTAGTTCACAAAGAATCTATGTAGCACTTAGGTCCATTGAGTTCTCTAGAGGTGGCTCACACTGTGAAATCCCCAACTTCAGGAAATTCCTCCATAATTATAAAGTATGTTAGCTTAAATTGAAAAATAAGTAGATATGACAATTTTGAAGTATGAAGGATGTATGAAACATGGAAGAAGTAATGAGATGAAAGATTAAATAGTCAAGGAAATTAAATTGATGTTATAAGAATAATGGAGGTATGAGCAAAGAATTAATATCAGAAAATTAAGTGCAAGTAAAGACAAGTGTTATATGAGAGAAAGAAGACCAATTAAATGAATGTGAAGTTTAATGTATGAATGATGTATGCATGATGTATGGAAGAAATAAGAAAGTTGATAGTCAATAAGACAAATGATTTATTATGTTGATATCAGGAAAATAATTGAAGTAGGAAAGAAAATAAAATCAGATTTCATTTGGTAATTAAATGGATAAGTGGCTGTGATGAGAAGGAGGAAAAGAGGAATTAAATGAGGGTCAAATGGTCTTGAGTCAAAAGGATAAAGTGGCTGAGATGAGATGATATTGGATAGGGAAGCATTAAATGAGGCTGCATGAGTCACCATCTCCAGCCATCACCCAACGTCAGCCCCATTTCTAGCTCTCTCCATCGTGTTCTCCAAGTTTCTAAGTCTTCCTCCATAGCTACCTTGACAAGCTACCTTATTCCTCCATCAATCCCTTTAGCTAGTTGAACGAAAAACGATCCTAGTCACTAGACGAGGCTATATCTGAAGTTTAGTGGATTGATTCCAAGTATTGGAAGAGATCTCAAAGTTTGAGATTGTGGTCACTAGAAAAAGGTAAGAGAAGAAGATGATTTGTTTAAGTATGTTTATGGTATGGTGTTGTACTGAATTAGTATAACATGTTTATGGCAAATTCTTAAAGGTTTGCTTTGATATGATGATTTCAGATTTGAAGGAGTGAAAGCTAGGGTTAACGCATCAAGTGATTTTGCGTTTCCGAAGGAATCAAGGTAAGGAATTTATGTAACGGACGTAAGGCGGCTATGTCCGCATGTTTTATACTGTTTTATGTGGTTTGGAGAAAAGTACTAGTTGGATTTGGTGCATGAAAAGATGCATTTTCGAATTTGTTTCCTAGTACCAATTAGGCTAGGAGCAGCCGACTGCCTTAAAGGGGAAGTCGACTGCCTAGAGACAACCAAAACGTTGTTTTTCCGAAAACCGATGCAAACCAGTCGACTGCTATGTATGCCAGTCGACTGCTATTTTCAAGAAAAGCATTCTGTTTCAAACCAGTCGACTGCTATGTATGCCAGTCGACTGCTATTTTCCAGAAAAGCATTCTGTTTCAAAACCAGCCGACTGCCTATAGGACCAGTCGACTGCTATTTTCTGAGATGCATTCTGTTTCAAAAACAGTCGACCGCTATATGTACCAGTCGACTGCTATTTCTTAAGAAGCATTCTGTTTGAAAACCAGTCGACTGCTATATGGACCAGTCGACTGCCCTTATATGTTTTCAAAGATGAAAATATCGAAATTTTAAATGAAAATAATTTCGATAAATGAAAGTATGAAGCAGCAGCCGACTGCCCTGTTGAGCCAGTCGACTGCCCTGTTTTAAAAAAGAGGTTTTCATACCTAATTTCCGAAAGTATGAAATGTCATGGCTAGAAGCTACATGGCATATGTTTTGAGATTATGCACTTTCATGTTTCTAGTAGGGGCTCTGATCAAGTCCTGAAAATTATGTATGTTAAGGGCTGAGGACCATAAGTCAGGCCTCAGTTGTTACAGAGGACACCTGACTAGTGTTAGCTGTAGCCACCCGCAGTTGGCCAATCTGTTTATGTTTCATGTTCGGCTAAGGGAGAATTCCTGGCCCTACGGGGTACGCCACATGATTATGATGATGATGATGATGCAGTGCATAACTCCACAAAAGTATGAATAGTTTTTATGCTATCAAAAACTATATGTATATACGATTTCTAAGAATAAAGAAATCGAAAGTACTTGGTTTACTCGTACAAGAAGTTTAAAAAGAAGTATATGAAGTACGCTTTCAAGAAAGTATAAAATGTTTTAAGAAAGGTATGTATGTATGTAAATGATATTTCAAAGAAGTATTTGAAATATGTTTTGAAGAAGTACACGAAGCATGCTATGTTATAAAAGCATGTAAAGTATGTTTTAAAGTATGTTATGAAGTATGTTTTAAAGTAAAGAAGCATGATGTATGTTTTAAGAATACAATGTATGTTTCGATGCACGTTTATGAAGCATGATGTTTTAAAGAAAGTATAAGAAGAAGTAGTATGGTGCATGTTTCTATGTATGCTATATTAAAAAAGAAGCATACCAAGTATGATTTGATGCATGATGTTTTCAAGAAAGTATGTTTGCCTACACCATCTGAAGGAAATATGCATGGTTGCAAACAATGCATGAAAGAGGTTTATGATGCATGCTTTATAATGCTTTACATGACATTATAGAGCCAAGTAGGAAAAAAAAACTACATATAGAGGCATAGCACGCTCTTTTACATATTTTTCTTACTGAGCGTAAACTCACCCTTTTACGAACATTTTTCATACAGACTATCTGAAGTAATCCCTCGCTCTAAATAGAAGAGCCTACGAGTGGATTTTGAAAGTTTACCTTCAAGAGACGCTTCCCAAGTAGTATAGAAGGTATACTTATGTAGTTACACAAAGTAAACTTGTAATTCAGTTATGGTACAGTACAGCTAACATTTATGTATGTAAGATGTCGGGGATTTAAGTTAAGATGATGTATGAGATCCTGTGGAAACGGATGGTACATATATACATGTATCATTAGTCTGTTTTATTGTAATTGAATTAATTATATTGAGCTCTTAGACAGTAAGCTTAAGAAAGAAAAGTATGATTGGCATTGACAAGCAAATCTAATCAAGTTAAGTAAGAAAAAGGAAAAAGATGAATAAGAAATGTATGGTGACTGGGACGTCACAGAGTGGTATAAGAGCAATTAGATTGAGGTTTGTCAGTGTCGATAAGTTAGAATTAGAATATATCCCCAAGTGTACTGTACTTGTCTGAATACATATACGATGTATAACTGTTTGAAGTTATACTAAATAGCTCATCTTTGTGATTTTATCGACAGAATGAGCTCCGATAGAAGGAGTGTTGGTGAAGGAAGAGGAAGGAATTATGTAGAACAGTCACCAACACAGTCTCCTTTCCCATCTCCACCGCATAGCCCGAATACTAGGTTAGCGAAGATGGAGAAGCATGTGGAGAATATGACCACTATGTTTACGCAGTTTATGGCGAACTTTCCAAACGTGGTCACAAGTGTACCATTCGCTATTCCTATAGTACAGCCACTACCAGTACAGACAGAGTTACTCCCACCATTCCCAGTTATTGAAAGGCGGGATCTCACAGCTTATTGCAGTATGACCTTAATTAAGGAATATAAGAAGCTGGATCCGCCTAAGTTTAAGGGGGATAAGGACACGTTGACCGCAGTGAATTGGGTGAAGGCGGTTATTAGATCCTTCGAGTATATGCTATGTTCCGAAAAGGAAAAGGTGGGTTTGGCTGCGTATCTGTTAGTGGACAATGCAGAGTATTGGTGGCAGTCCACTCGGGCCATTTTGGAGGCTCAACCTGTTGAGGTTACGTGGGATAGATTTTTAGAGGCCTTTACTGAGCAATACATCCCACGCACCGATCAGACTAGGTTGAAGATTGAATTTTTGAAATTGACTCAAGGGACAATGTCAGTTAATCAATATGAGTCGAAGTTTATTTCTCTAAGCGGATTCGATCGAGAGACCATCAGGAGTGAAGGATATAAGATATACAGATTTATAGAAGGACTGAAGTCTCCTATCAAATCCAAGTTGTATACCTTGGGTATCACTACTTATAATGAGACAGTCCGTAAGGCTCAGTTGTGTGAGCAGGACTATGAGTTTCATCATGACGATTTTCGATCCCAAGGTAAAGGTAAGGAACCGATAAAGCGGAAGTCAGAAAGGAAAACATCGAAAGATGGATGCTCATTTGGGAGATGTAAGCCATATGACAGAGCTTCGATAGGTAAGCAAGTAAATTATAAGAAAATGATGATTGTTTTAATTAAATTAAATGGTTGTGTGGAAAATATATATATTGAGTTGGGAGTATTATGATGATTATGGTATAGGGACTCCGAGAGTTACCGGGATCAAGATAAATGATGAGAGATCCCAACATTCAGCTAATATTACCGTTAGCTCACATAAGAGTACAAGACAAAGGTGTGAACATTGCGGAAAGTTCCACAGAGCACAGCCATGCCGGTTGGCAAGTGGCGCATGTTTCAGATGTGGTGAACAAGGACATATAATCAGGGATTGTCCCAAGAGGGATTTGAGGCCATTCGAGGAATTTGAGGAGACCCCTCAACCACAACACAAGGCCACTACTGAAGAGAAGGGAAAGACACTTATTAGTTATGATGTAAATGTTGAAGATGTCTAATGTAAAAGCATGTGGTATTATCTGACTCATTGTAAATGAAGTTAATAGAAGGTATGTATGGTTATATGAAGGATTTTTGCTTACGATGTTGAGATAGTAAAGAAAAGTCCCGAACTTAATGAAATACAATAATTGATGAGAAATGATAATTGAAATTCTGAAGTACTCCTTGGTATAAAATTTTATGATATATAGTGATGTGTGAAAGAAGTTTAAATAAGAATGATGATTGACTTTTATTAGTCGACTTTACTTAAATGTTTTATTCTATGAAAGCATTACTCTGAAAAGAATATGAATTAATATGAGATGGATTGTCTCAACGATGGTAATTATTCCCTATAGTCGCATCTAGGGACCGGAACACGACAGGTACTCTAAAGTACCTTCCATACTCTACTCGGTTACCTAGCCGACTATAGTATCCTTCCTATTGGATCCCTAGAATGCCATAAGAGAATGAAGATGTTCATTCATTAGGTATGTTTGATGCTATGAGAAGAGGACATTTTTAGATACGAATTAAAAGAACTATGCTAATAGTTCAAAATGTGATCAGTATATGGGTATTTAGAGAACAAAGGCAAGAAATTATAAATAGCCATTGTGAATAAATTACGGCTATGATTCTGATTAAGATAGAAGAGATGACTCGAGTTTCTAAGGATTGTGAAGGTGAAATTAGATCACCTAGGGAAAACTACTGTGGTGGTAAACGCTCTAAGCTGAAAGCATGAAGTAATAATAGTTGTATAATGATAAGAAAGTATGATGTACTTGAGTAACTTACAAGCCTTAAGCTAAACGTTATGCCTTTAAAGTAAATTGGGAATGATGACTAGTATAATGATTAAGCCAGAATTGATGAACGGATCTGCTAAGTTAGCCTGCTTCCTACCTAAGAAGTCTATAGACGCACTTAGCGCTTTGGCAGAAATGTAGGTGAAAGAATGTCATTAGACTAAGTGGAGTTCCAATGAGCAATTTCATGTGATAGAGATTTCAGGTTCAATTCTCACTTTAAGAAGATTAGCAAGGAACCATGGGATCTCAGTTGAAAATTTTGCACAGCTTTTCCTCCGTAGACTGATGAGCAGTCTGAGCACATGATTTAGACTCTCGAGGACATGTAAAAAGCTGGTGCTATGTATTTTAAAGGCTCATGGGACGACCATCTGCCATTGACTGAGTTTATTTATGATAATAGCTATTATACAAGTATCTAGATGACACTATATGAAATGTTATAAGAATAGAAAGTGTCAATCTCCGAAGTGGTGGGAAGAAGTAGGCGAGTGAAAGTTATTAGTTTTTGATTTAGACGAGCAAGCATCTAAAGAGGTTAAGTGAGTGGTCCAAGACATAAGATAGCTCAGAATAGACAAAAAAAAAAGTTATACAAATGCTTGACAAAGACTAATTGATGTTTAGGTTGGAGACTCAGTAAATTGAAAGTTCTCCATCCAAAGGAATTATAAGATTTGGTCGACGAGGTAAGTTGAGCCCTCGTTATATCGATCCAATTGAAGTCTTAGATCAAATTGGAGATATCACCAATAAATTGATGTTACCTTCAGAGCTATTGAGGATACGTAATGTTTGTATATGTCAATACTTCGAAAGTATAATCCAGAATTCATCTTATGTCATAAAAGATGAAACCTTAGAAGTTCAGAAAGACATAAGTCATGTGAAAAAGCCATTTGGGATTTTGGACAGAAAAGATAAGGTATAGAAGTCTATGATGATTCCATTAGTTAAAGATTATTGAAAATACCACATCATGGAAAAAGATACATGAAGCTAAATAGCCTAATGAAGGAAGAGTATCCGGAACCATTTGAGACATGACCTGATTTGAATTTGGAGGACCAAATTCTCTAAGGTGGGGAGAATGTGAAATCCCCAACTTCAGGAAATTCCTCCATAATTATAAAGTATGTTAGCTTAAATTGAAAAATAAGTAGATATGACAATTTTGAAGTATGAAGGATGTATGAAACATGGAAGAAGTAATGAGATGAAAGATTAAATAGTCAAGGAAATTAAATTGATGTTATAAGAATAATGGAGGTATGAGCAAAGAATTAATATCAGAAAATTAAGTGCAAGTAAAGACAAGTGTTATATGAGAGAAAGAAGACCAATTAAATGAATGTGAAGTTTAATGTATGAATGATGTATGCATGATGTATGGAAGAAATAAGAAAGTTGATAGTCAATAAGACAAATGATTTATTATGTTGATATCAGGAAAATAATTGAAGTAGGAAAGAAAATAAAATCAGATTTCATTTGGTAATTAAATGGATAAGTGGCTGTGATGAGAAGGAGGAAAAGAGGAATTAAATGAGGGTCAAATGGTCTTGAGTCAAAAGGATAAAGTGGCTGAGATGAGATGATATTGGATAGGGAAGCATTAAATGAGGCTGCATGAGTCACCATCTCCAGCCATCACCCAACGTCAGCCCCATTTCTAGCTCTCTCCATCGTGTTCTCCAAGTTTCTAAGTCTTCCTCCATAGCTACCTTGACAAGCTACCTTATTCCTCCATCAATCCCTTTAGCTAGTTGAAAGAAAAACGATCCTAGTCACTAGACGAGGCTATATCTGAAGTTTAGTGGATTGATTCCAAGTATTGGAAGAGATCTCAAAGTTTGAGATTGTGGTCACTAGAAAAAGGTAAGAGAAGAAGATGATTTGTTTAAGTATGTTTATGGTATGGTGTTGTACTGAATTAGTATAACATGTTTATGGCAAATTCTTAAAGGTTTGCTTTGATATGATGATTTCAGATTTGAAGGAGTGAAAGCTAGGGTTAACGCATCAAGTGATTTTGCGTTTCCGAAGGAATCAAGGTAAGGAATTTATGTAACGGACGTAAGGCGGCTATGTCCGCATGTTTTATACTGTTTTATGTGGTTTGGAGAAAAGTACTAGTTGGATTTGGTGCATGAAAAGATGCATTTTCGGATTTGTTTCCTAGTACCAATTAGGCTAGGAGCAGCCGACTGCCTTAAAGGGGAAGTCGACTGCCTAGAGACAACCAAAACGTTGTTTTTCCAAAAACCGATGCAAACCAGTCGACTGCTATGTATGCCAGTCGACTGCTATTTTCAAGAAAAGCATTCTGTTTCAAACCAGTCGACTGCTATGTATGCCAGTCGACTGCTATTTTCCAGAAAAGCATTCTGTTTCAAAACCAGCCGACTGCCTATAGGACCAGTCGACTGCTATTTTCTGAGATGCATTCTGTTTCAAAAACAGTCGACCGCTATATGTACCAGTCGACTGCTATTTCTTAAGAAGCATTCTGTTTGAAAACCAGTCGACTGCTATATGGACCAGTCGACTGCCCTTATATGTTTTCAAAGATGAAAATATCGAAATTTTAAATGAAAATAATTTCGATAAATGAAAGTATGAAGCAGCAGCCGACTGCCCTGTTGAGCCAGTCGACTGCCCTGTTTTAAAAAAGAGGTTTTCATACCTAATTTCCGAAAGTATGAAATGTCATGGCTAGAAGCTACATGGCATATGTTTTGAGATTATGCACTTTCATGTTTCTAGTAGGGGCTCTGATCAAGTCCTGAAAATTATGTATGTTAAGGGCTGAGGACCATAAGTCAGGCCTCAGTTGCTACAGAGGACACCTGACTAGTGTTAGCTGTAGCCACCCGCAGTTGGCCAATCTGTTTATGTTTCATGTTCGGCTAAGGGAGAATTCCTAGCCCTACGGGGTACGCCACATGATTATGATGATGATGATGATGCAGTGCATAACTCCACAAAAGTATGAATAGTTTTTATGCTATCAAAAACTATATGTATATACGATTTCTAAGAATAAAGAAATCGAAAGTACTTGGTTTACTCGTACAAGAAGTTTAAAAAGAAGTATATGAAGTACGCTTTCAAGAAAGTATAAAATGTTTTAAGAAAGGTATGTATGTATGTAAATGATATTTCAAAGAAGTATTTGAAATATGTTTTGAAGAAGTACACGAAGCATGCTATGTTATAAAAGCATGTAAAGTATGTTTTAAAGTAAAGAAGCATGATGTATGTTTTAAGAATACAATGTATGTTTCGATGCACGTTTATGAAGCATGATGTTTTAAAGAAAGTATAAGAAGAAGTAGTATGGTGCATGTTTCTATGTATGCTATATTAAAAAAGAAGCATACCAAGTATGATTTGATGCATGATGTTTTCAAGAAAGTATGTTTGCCTACACCATCTGAAGGAAATATGCATGGTTGCAAACAATGCATTAAAGAGGTTTATGATGCATGCTTTATAATGCTTTACATGACATTATAGAGCCAAGTAGGAAAAAAAACTACATATAGAGGCATAGCACGCTCTTTTACATATTTTTCTTACTGAGCGTAAACTCACCCTTTTACGAACATTTTTCATACAGACTATCTGAAGTAATCCCTCGCTCTAAATAGAAGAGCCTACGAGTGGATTTTGAAAGTTTACCTTCAAGAGACGCTTCCCAAGTAGTATAGAAGGTATACTTATGTAGTTACGCAAAGTAAACTTGTAATTCAGTTATGGTACAGTACAGCTAACATTTATGTATGTAAGATGTCGGGGATTTAAGTTAAGATGATGTATGAGATCCTGTGGAAACGGATGGTACATATATACATGTATCATTAGTCTGTTTTATTGTAATTGAATTAATTATATTGAGCTCTTAGACAGTAAGCTTAAGAAAGAAAAGTATGATTGGCATTGACAAGCAAATCTAATCAAGTTAAGTAAGAAAAAGGAAAAAGATGAATAAGAAATGTATGGTGACTGGGACGTCACACACACGGTACAGAAACTTCTTACTAACACATCGGAACTCGTGTAGCACTTAGTGCTCAAAGGATTCTAGAGGTGGCTCCCACGGTCCAACTGGTATCCGTGTAGCACGTAGGTCCCTTGAGTCTTCTAGAGGTGGCTCACACGGTACAGAAACTTCTTACTAACACATCGGAACTCGTGTAGCACTTAGTGCTCAAAGGATTCTAGAGGTGGCTCCCACGGTCCAACTGGTATCCGTGTAGCACGTAGGTCCCTTGAGTCTTCTAGAGGTGGCTCACACGGTACAGAAACTTCTTACTAACACATCGGAACTCGTGTAGCACTTAGTGCTCAAAGGATTCTAGAGGTGGCTCCCACGGTCCAACTGGTATCCGTGTAGCACGTAGGTCCCTTGAGTCTTCTAGAGGTGGCTCACACGGTACAGAAACTTCTTACTAACACATCGAAACTCGTGTAACACTTATAATCTAATATTCCATTTAAAATCATGGTAAGAATATTAGATTTATCAATTCTTCCTTTTTGGAAACATATTACATGTTCATATCACATGTCTTATGAAAATTATCCCACAGTACTATAATCAGTACCGAAATGAGCATTTTGTAAAAATGCTATAAATCAATTGATTATCTTATCATATCATATAAAACATGTTCTTTTCACATGTCACTCATCATATATCACTTTTTTCCGTTTTGACATATTCCATATCAAGTAAAACACTTTCCTTTTTAACATGTCACCTATCATTTATGGAGTCTAAGATAGACATCAATCTTATCACACTATAAACCCCGGTGGGTAAAGAAATAAATAGGTAAAATCTAAGACCATAATCTATATTGTCCTTGGTGGATCACTGATCAGGTGTCGACCGGGACTAAACATATCACATATCATGCATCAGCATGATAGTAATGCCAGCCAGTCTCAAAACCATATTTTTCATCATAAAACAAACCTTTATGGAATTTATATAAATATATAATTCCATAATTTAAAACCATAAGGGTTAAAATCCTTTAGTGAATATTTACAAAAATATTCATAAAAATATTCACTGTATTTCACTTCATCTTTCGTCTTGTATTACGCGTAATTTATCTATTCCGAGAATTTTCGGTGGTTTCATTATCACCATTCTCGAATACATGAATATTTTAAAATTCCATCTCATTATGTTCATGTTTTATAAAATTTAGTAATTTCCTCATGTTTCGTGATTTAATATCGATTTTCGGAAATAAAATCATTTAATATGATTTTATAAAGTTTTTCTAAAATTTTCGGCAGCATAACGGCTGCCGATTTACTAACCTCCTGCACAGAAAATACAGTTTTAAATTTTCAGCCAATACTTCAACCCAAAATTTTTAGCCAATCATGCATCAGAATAATTTTCATAAAATATTTGCATAAAATATTTCAAATTAAAATATGCAGACTGAATATCCTTACAGTGCTGCACATGCATCCCTTACCCTTTGTTTCTGGGTCGGCGACTTTCTCTTATCGATCGCGCCCGCACTCCATTTCTCCCATTTCCTTATCCCAATCGCTAAAAATAATTTCTGGAAATAAAAATTGTAATTTTTAGAATTTTTTCCATAATTTATTACATTTTCTGAATTTTAATTTCTGAGAATTTCTTACCGAATTTTCGTAATTTTCGGGTTGTCGAATTTCCGAGAATCTCTGAATTCTCGAAATTCTCCTTTTTTCTTCTTTTTCTTCCTTTTTCCTCTTTTTCTTCTTTTCCTTTTTTTTACTTTTTCTTTCATTCTTTTTTTTTTTCCCATTTCTGGCCGGACCGGTTTAGTGCCTCCTCCGACCGGTTCGACCGCCGGCATCCTCCTTTCCACCGGTTCGCGCCTCCCACAGCTTGCCGGAGTTGCGGAGACGCTAGATCTGGTCTCCGTTTCTCCCCATCATCGGCGACGGTGCCGGATCTGGGTTCGTGGGTTTCGGTCTGTTTCCTTCCTCTCTTCTCCTTCCTCCGCCGGATTCTCCTTCGCCGGTGGCCCTTCTCACCTTCGTCGAGCTTTGCCAGTGTCGGGAGTGGCGGTGGCGGTGCTCGGATCGGCCGGCACAGCCGTATCTCCTCTTCTCTTTTCCTCCTGGCTCTTTCGATTTTCACCCTCTGTTTCGATTTCATTCTTTCTCTTTCCACCTCGAGCCACCGTCCTTCGCTTCCCTTTTCACCGGCGACGACGCTGTCTCCTCCTTTCTCCCTCGGTCGGCCGGCATCGAGGTCGGCTCCCCTTCTTCATTTGTTTCAACAGAAACGGGATCCCAGTTTCCTGTTTCTGTTTTCCTTTCTTTTCTTTTTTTTTTGTTTTTATTCTATTTCCATATTTAGTATATACTATACTACATACTATATACTATACAATATATTTTATACATATAATATATACTATATATTATACATATATTATTTCATATATAATGTATTATAATATATGTTATATATAAATTATATATATTGTATATTACAAAATATATATCTAGTATATATATATATATATGTATATTTATATACTTTAAAATAAATAACATTTACATATACAAATTATATAGATGTTATAATACAATATTTATACATATAAACTTTAATATAAAACCACATTTACCTTTCTTCTATATGTATTTATATAATTATATATACACATAAAATATTATGTTTATATACATATGTATCATTTAAATTTGTGAAATAGTATATATTTCCATATATATATCAACGTATATTAAGATATACTATATAGTATTTTAAATACATATGTATTTGTATAAAATACGTTTATAAAATTTGTAATTATATAAACATACTTTATTTTCATTTCTCATTTTCCTTATTTAATTTGGATTTTAATTTATCCAATTTAATTCTTTTTCCTTTACACCAATTTCCCAATTCTTTCACTTCCTTAATTCTCGGGATTTTCACCAATATCCCGTTCTCGCAATTTTTTATTTATTTCCTCTTATTTAATTTCTCCAATATTTATTTTCAATATTTCTAATTTCCAATAAATAAAAAATTTACGGTTATCACACTCTATGAATATTGGGAAAGATTTAAACGATTATGTGCTAGTTGCCCACATCACCAAATTCATGAGCAACTATCGATCCGATATTTCTATGAGGGACTATTACCCCATGATAGAGGTATGATAGATGCAGCCAGTGGAGGAGCTTTGGTGGATAAGACTCCTTAAGAAGACCAAAACTTGATAGCAAACATGGCTGCCAATTCTCAACAATTTAATACAAGGCGTGATCCATCACCACCATCCAAGCAAGCACATGAGGTAAGTACTTCTTCCTTGGAAAAACAAATTGCTAATCTAACATCTCTTGTGCAACAATTGGCTGTAGGTAAAATGCAAAAACCCAAGGCTTTTGGAGTTTGCTCCAACATAGGACACCCTACTGATATGTGTCCAACCTTACAAGAAGATTCCATGGAGCAAGCTAATGTTGTAGGAGGATTCCCAGGGCCTTTCCAAGGTAAGTATGACCCCTACTCCAATTCTTACAACCCTGGTTGGAGGGGACCACCCAAATTTGCAATATGGAAATAGATCTGCACCATATGTCCCACCACACAATAGGCCAAATAATTTCCAGATCTCCAAACCTACATACCAAGAAAGGCCACCACCCCAAACACAACACCAAAGTGGAACCATGTCTCTTGGAGAAATTGTAAAGAACCTTGCTGCCTCTACTTTACAAAATCAACAAGAGAATAATCAAAGAATTGTACATCTTGAGCACCAAATGAGTCAAATGGCTACTGCCATAAGCAAACTTGAAGCCCAATGGTCAAACAAGTTACCTTCTCAACCTGTGGTGAATCCAAGGGAGAATGTGAGTGCCATCTTTTTGAGTAGTGAGAAGGAAATTAGACCCAAAGAGAATGCATATGAAGAGGTCAACATTAAGGCTCCACCACATAAAAATGTTGTGAATCTCCCCCCTTTTTATAGAGATTTTGACAAGGTAAGTGAAAAATGTGTCCCTTTTAATGTTGGAACTTACCCTCCTCCTTTTCCTAGTAGGTTGGCAAAACCAAAGAAAGAAGAGCATGTTGACACTAACATGGAAGCAAAAGGAAAAGTTGACAACAATGCTTCAAAGTCTAAGGTAAGTGATAAAAGAGTCCCCTTTAATACTGGCACTTACGCTCCTTTTTTTCCTACTAGGTTTGAAAAAACAAAGAAAGAAGAGCAAGACAAAGAGATCATGGAAACCTTTAGGGAAGTAGAGGTAAACGTTCCTCTTCTTGATGCTATCAAGCAAGTGCCCAGGTACTCAAAATTTTTAAAAGAATTGTACACTAACAAGAAGAAATTAAAAGGCGATGAAAAAGTAGTTGTGGGGGAGAATGTGTCTGCCATCATTCAAAGAAAACTTTCCCTAAAGTGTGGAGATCCTGGCATGTTTAATATTCCATGTAAGATAGGTAACACCATAATTAATAAGTCCATGATAGATTTAGGAGCTTCTATAAATGTCATGCCTTTGTCAATTTATAAATCTTTAAATCTTGGACCTTTGAAAGAGACTGGTGTTATTATACAATTGGCTCATAGAACTAATGCCTATCCTGAAGGGATATTAGAGGATGTTCTTGTGCAGGTTGATAAATTAGTCTTCCCAGCAGACTTCTATATTCTTGATATGGAGGATGATAATTCTCCTTTTCCAACACCAATGCTACTAGGGAGACCATTCTTGAAGACATCCAAAGCCAAAATAGATGTGGATAAAGAAACACTCACCATGGAGTTTGATGATAACATAGTGGAGTTCAACATCTTTGGAGAAGTAATCATAAGTCAAAACCAAAAGAAATCAAAGAAAAGGTTTGCATTTGGGATTGGATGATGGAAAGTGAAGCAGTTGAGCTAATGACATTAAACAAAAGCGCTACTTGGGAGGCAACCCAAGGATGTAAAAATGAGGGAGTATTTCTTTCCTTTACTTGTATTACCATTTAATTTTTGAGTTTTTATTCTTCTTCTTTGCATGCTAGACTTACTTTGAGGACAAAGTAAGATTTAAGCATGGGGCGGGGGGGATAATGGTTTAAGAGTCTATAGAGTTTTTTTTTTTAGGAAGTGGAAATTAAAAAAAAAAGAGGTGAAATTTTTAAGAGTTTTAAAAGATCATGATATGTTTTCTTTCTTTTAAGGATTGATTCTAAACTAAAACAAAGTTTTATAAGAAAGTTGAAAGTATTTTGATTGTTATTATTGTTAAAGTGAATACTTTCTAAAGAATTTATGTGAGTTCATCATGATATGTTTTCTTTCTTTTAAGGATTGATTCTAAACTAAAACAAAGTTTTATAAGAAAGTTGAAAGTATTTTGATTGTTATTATTGTTGAGGTGAATACTTTCTAAAGAATTTACGTGAGTTCATGATTAAATATGATTGTTTATATGATATTGATAATGTGATTAGTTCATTGAAGTTGGTATAAGCAAAGGATAAATAGACAAGAACAAAAGAAAAAAATAAAAAAATGAACATAAAAAAAAAGAAAAAAATAGAGATTGAAAGCTTTAAATTCTACTCCAATGTTTTGAGTTTCTTGATCCTATTAATTAAATTCTTAAAGTGACTTGAAATATGAGTATGCAAAGCACTCTAAAAGAGGGCTTACTTGTTGAGTAACCGGGTGTTGGTATCACCAATATTAACATTCACATAAAAAGGCAAGTAAGTACTTAGGGAAACCATTGTTGAAACCTCAAAAGAGAAAGAAAAAAAAAAGAGAAAAAGAAGGAAGAGAAAATAGAAAAGAAAAAAAAGTTCTTGATCTATTGACTTTGTTTGTAGTAATGTAAAGTGGATAATTGCAAAGTTGATATTATATGTTTTAGTTGTGTTGATTGTGAATTTTGCATGAATTTATTTAGAAGTATGCATGAATATGAGAAGTAATGATTAGAATATGATTAACTTGATTATTTGACTCTTGTTGAAGTTATGAGTTAAGAATTGAAAGATTTGAAAATATGTTCATGATCTTAATCTTGTTTTGGAGTCATAATTTTTAAATTTGAGTCTTATTTTGAATTTTTAGAATTAAGTCGTAAGTAAAAGATTTTGTGGGTATATCTTCTAAAAGCCCTCACGAGACACAACTCGTCCACTAGGGGTGACCTAGGGGTTTAAAGGCTTATTGCATAAGCTAAATGCAATCGTGATTCCTAAGAAAGTGAGTTAGGTTTTAGGAAAATGATTTTAAGATTTGGACTTTAGAACATGGTAATTTCCTTCTCAGTCAAAGAAGGTTGAACTAGTGATGCCACGTCTCTCCATCGTTGGGCATATTCTTTGAAGCTCTCATCTTTTTTCATTTCCATACCTTGGAGAGATAAGCGGTCAGGAGCTATATCAGACACATGTTTGTATTGAGCTATAAAAGCTCTCGCCAACTCAGACCAAGAAGAAACTTTGCTCCTTTCCAATTGGTTGTACCACTTAGTGGCTGACCCAGTCAAACTATCTTGAAAAACATGAATTAATAGCTTGTCATCCCATGCATATGCCGCCATCTTCCTACAGTACATGGTGAGATGATCTTTTGGGCACGATGTTCCATTGAATTTTTCAAATTCGGGCACCTTGAATTTTGATGGAAGGACAAACACGGTACTAAAACAACTTTTCAGCATCAATGGGTCCAAAATAGTCAACTCCTTCCATGGCACTTAGTCTTTCCTCTATCAAGCTCAGCTGAGCTTTGGTACCACTATATTCTTCTTTATGCTTCAACTTTTCTAACTCTATGGGATCATCTAAATTTGGCACTCCACTGGGTTTTGGACTTGTATCTGTAGAGGTGTTGTAGCTTTGACAGTACTTCCTTCAAAGATGGGGTTGTCTCGCATGCTTTGTTGAGCCTCTTGGATAGACTCCTCTTGATTACCCATCTTCTCCTTTCCTTTAATCATGGCTTTTAGCAACTGGGTAATTTCATTCAATTGCCCCCTTATCTCTGTACTTTCCTTTTCCAGCTTCTCTATCTACTATTTTGATCCTCTTCCATTATGCGTGCTTGATACCTTGTATGATATCTGTGGAGGGCAGATCGTCTAGGGATGCAATTTTGATACCTTGTGCCACAATTTAGTTGAAATATTTTCAATGTGATGGTATGTTTATGCACAAAAATGAATGCACATGGAATGCACTTAGGTTTAACAATCTCTCAAAAGTGTGTTCATTCTCATGATAAGACAGGTGCAAATTTACATGAATGATATGGTATGTGATGCAAAATCAAACACAACTATGCATGACTCAATGATACAAACAAACTCTTTCTTTTTTTTTTTAAAATGGATGAAAGAAAAACTATATTTTTTTGAATTTTCTTTTTTTTGTCAAAATAATGTAAAAAGGAGGAAGTAAAACTTATTCCTTTATGTGTCCTATCTTAGGTTTGAGTCTACACTTCAATCCAGTATGGTTCTACCTTAAGGCTAAGCCTTATGTTTCACTACATGCTGGGTTTGGATAATTCAAGGTTCTAAAGGTTCCCAAATTGTTCCTCACTATCATCCACACAGGACTAGTAAGGCACCCAATCCTCACCCATTATAGGTTACAAACGGAAAGGTTCAATCTGAGTGGGAGTATTTCGCTAGCCTATGTGGAGGTTATCACCTCACGAAAGCGTAGTTACTTTACTCCCTCCTAAAAAAGGAAAAGGCTCGGGTTGAGGGCTTATGCAAATGCAAGTGATGTGTGTGTTGAAGGAATGAATTAACATTTTATTATACATTTTCCAAATACTTCTAGGCAAACTTAGACTAATCTTCAAACTAATCTTTGGCCTGACTCTCTAAATTCCCCAGTGGAGTCGCCAATCTGTCATAACGTCTAGGTCCGTGAACCTAACCGCTAGACTTTAATATCAAGGAGTCGCCACCAACCATTCAAACCTAAGGTGTGATTGGTCACCTATTCTTGTCTAAGGATAAGGCATGGTCTACGTTCAAAGAATCTAGGGTTCGGGAGTACGGTTACGTGTGGGGAAGGATTAGCACCCCCACGACGCCCATTCTAAAATGGTACCACTTAGTTCTAAGTTTAGTCTAAATTTGCCTTTATGTTTGTATTAGTTTTGATAATTAAATATTGGGAAAGTTTCTAAGACTATTCCATCAATCTGGCTCAAATCTTAGAAACTCTCCTCACCTCAAGTGTTCAAGGAGTACCAATCGACTTTCTTGAACTCCATCGTCGGATTGATCGAGTATATTATGGAATTCTTATCTTTAAATATTTTCTAATTTTATTCTTCTTATTGTATTGTTTTAATTCTATTATTTTATATTTTTAAACATGACATATGGGTTATTGACAATTCTTCTTAAGTATCCCATCAATCTGGCTCAACCCAAGAAGAATCCCCTCACCTAGAAATTCCAAGGAGTACCAATTGACTTTCTTGGAATTTCATCATCGGCATATGTCATACTTAATTCCTTTATTTAAAGCATATTATTATTCTATTACCCTATCATCATGTTATTTTATATTCTTTATTATTATTATTATTATTATTATTTTTTATCATCATTATATTTTAAAATGAACATGGACTATGTTTTCTTGAAAATTCTTCTCAAGTATTCCATCAATCTGGCTCAACCCAAGAAGAACCCTCTCACCTAGAAATTCCAAGGAGTACCAATTGACTTTCTTGGAGTTTCATCCTCGGCGTAATCCATATTCATCTTTAGTATTTTATTTAATTTTATTCTATCTTATCTTTATTCATATCTTATCTAACTCAATTTTATTTATCCTTTCATTTATTCCATCCTAATTTGAATTATGTTTACAAATTAAATTACTAATTTTTATTCTCAGAACCTAAACACTAATCCTAATTGTATTATAGCAATTGTATAAATCATGCAAGTCATTAAATCACATCAAATTATCCATGCAAAACACATCATACAGTTTGATCATACAAATTAAATTATCAAATTAAATATTATCATGCAAATTATCAAGTTAAATATTATCATGCAATTGCTTCATATAATATCAAATTAAATTATTTCATACGACTTAAATTATTATGTCATGCAATATACAGTTAATCAAATTAAATTATCATGCAAACATTTATGAATTAATCATCTAACCATGTTACAGACCTGTTAAATTAATTTTACAAAATATCAATTAGTTAAACATTAAAAGAACCTGAGGAAGCTGGACTTCTCCTGTTGTAGCCGCAACAATTAATTATGGCTGCAGATGATGGGCTAAATGGCATGCATCAGATACGAGCAATGGTGATGAACAAGTGAGGAGCAGATCCAAACACAGCAAGAAGCCAGCAATAGCAACAGAGCAAGGCAGACGAGATAGTAGAAGGGGTTGGTAACGATGAGCAGTGCAGGGCCGGGCAGGAATGATGCGACGATAACGCGAGATATTGAACAGGGACGCGGCAGAGCTATGCAGATGCGACAGAGGTAGTGTCAGCAACGAGTCACGATAGAGGTTAGGGTGATGATGACGCAGCTATATGAGGCGATGGAGCAGATAATAATGGTGGTCGTCGATGCAGCAAGCGAAGATGATGATGTTGGTTGGGTATTGCAATGCAAGGATCCCGAATTGTAACTGCTTCTTCCTCCCCTTATTTATGAGACTTAATCCCCTTTTTATAGTCCAAAAACTTATTAGAATCCTAATACAACTATACTTATTCTCATAATTATCTTATATTTTATCTATTTCATTCTTATGTTAATCCTAATCTAACTCTATTAATCTAAATAATTATCCTAAAAAATCTAATTATCCTAATTATCTAATCCTAAAATTAATTTTATTTTTATTTCTTTTTATCTTTTCTCTCTCTTTTCTTTTCCTTTTTTTTTAATTCCTAAATCCTATTTTAATATTAATTTCCTAATTAATATTAATTCTAAATCTAAAAACTCTAATTTAATTCTAGCCAAATTCCCAATTATTAAAAAAAAATATTAAAATACAGATGTCACCCACCCCAATTAATTATTTATACAAATTAAGACCCCGGACAAAATAAGGTGTCTACAGCTGCCCCTCTTTGTGCATTTGCTGTGAAACAGTAATTGCACAAAGACATAGACACCTATTTTGTCTGACTTCTCCTTTTTTTTTTCTTTTTTTATTTTTTCAAAAAGGCTCCCTCTAAACAGAAAGGCAGTCAAACTTTAAAATCTTGTCTAAAAAGCTCCCCCTAAACAGGCAGGCAGTCAAACTTTAAAATCTTGTCCAAAAGCTCCTCCTAAACAGGCAGGCAGTCAAACTTTAAATCTTGTCCAAAAGCTCCTCCTAAACAGGTAGGCAGTCAAACTTTAAAATCTTGTCAAAAAAAAGCTGATTTTTTTTTTAAAATTTTAGGAAACCCCTCTAAAATTTTTCTTGTCAAAAAAAAAATTTGGAATCTTAGGAAACCCCTCTAAAATTCCTTTTCTTATCCAATTTTGAAATTTTGGGAAACCCCTCCAAAACTTCTATTCTTGTCCAATTTTTGAAATTTTAGGAAATCCCTCTAAAATCTATTTTCTTGTCAAATTTTGAATCTTAGGAAACCCCTCTAAAATTCTTTTTCTTCTCTTTTTTGAAATTTTGGGAAACCCCTCCAAAACTTCTTTTCTTGTCAAATTTTGAATTTTAGGAAACCCCTCCAAAATTCTTTTTCTTGTCCTCTTTTTTTTGAAATTTTGGGAAACCCCTCCAAAACTTATTTTCTTGTCAAATTTTGAATTTTAGGAAACCCCTCTAAAATTCTTTTTCTTCTCTTTTTTGAAATTTTGGGAAACCCCTCCAAAACTTCTTTTCTTGTCAAATTTTGAATTTTAGGAAACCCCTCCAAAATTCTTTTTCTTGTTCTTTTTTTTTTTTGAAATTTTGGGAAACCCCTCCAAAACTTATTTTCTTGTCAAATTTTGAATTTTAGGAAACCCTTCTAAAATTCTTTTTCTTGTCCAAAATTTGAAATCTTGGGAAACTCCTCCAAGACTTCTATCTTGTCTAATTTTTGAAATTTTAGGAAACCCCTCTAAAATTTCGTGTCTTGTTAAAATTTGAAATCTTGGGAAATTTTTCTTATCTATGCAATTGCAACCTGTTCTATCCATGCAATGTCATTCATGTAAGCTATCTTATTCAAGCAACATCATTCATGCAATCTAGTCTATCCATGCAATGTTATTGATGCAATCAAATTTTATCTCTATGATGCAATCTACTCTATCCATGCAATGTTTTTTCGAAAAACATTTCAAGCTCAATTGTGGCAACAACAAGGTTATTCTTTATCAATCCATCTCATGCATTCTTCTCTTTCATCTGTCCTCTTGTCCTTCTATTTCTTATTTCTTTCCTCATTTTCCTTCTTCCATTCCGTTTTTCTTGCCCAATGAAACTCTTGCCTTCATGCCCTCTTTATCTTATCTTCTCCCTTGATTCTTCTTTTTACTTTCCTCTCTATCTGGTCACTCATTTGCTCATTAAAATCTTTACTGAGACATCATCATCCATTCTTTCTTATTCATTGGTTTTTCTTGATTTCCAATTTCCACAAGCTTCCTTTTCTTTCATTCTCCTAAATAATATAGGAGTCTTTCACATATTTTGCCAAGCAAACATTCATTATCATTCCAATTTCAAAATCAATGCAATACAATTTCTCAATCCCTCAAGGTAAAGAAATATTAGGTGAAAATGAAAGGAATGGTATTATTCATTATCTGAAAAAATTTAACAAGAAATTGTCAGGCTTAAAAGGAAAGTAGGCTTGAATGAAAAGTGAGAATTTTTAGGATTAGGTAATAGTATCCAAATAATAACTATTCAAACAATTTTGATCAATGAATACAAAATTCCTTTCAAAAGTCCATCTTGTCTGATCATGTTGAGTTCATCAAAATATCCTCTTGTCTTAGTATCATTGACATCCATTTTTTTGGTATCTAAGCCGCCTTTTCAGGTTTTCAACTTAGATGCACTCCATTGATCCAAACCGCCCTTTTTGGGTTTTCAATTTGAATCCTCCTTTCATTTTTTTCCCTTTTTTTTCTTCTCTTTTTTTTTTTCTTTTCTTCTTTTTCATTTTCATTTCTTTCTTTCTTTTTTATTCATTTCTCTTCATTTTCAACTTCATTGTCTTTGATGAAACTTCTCTTATCTGTTCTCCATTCTGATTCATGCCTCAACATCATATATTTCTTCACCCAATTTAATGCTCACATGGATCCAAGAGAGTCTTTGGAATCCCACTTCTTCCATCTAGACGAAATCTTTTTGCTTATCTTGATTTGCTTGTCCTAATTCCATCCAAAGGATCATCATCTCATAGTGTAAGTATGCCTTTATTCAACACATGATTCTTCAATAGGAGTACTCATATTTGATCAAAATGGACTTTTAAGGCACGTAATGTAGGCTCAGGTGAGGGTTCATGAAAGAAAGGATAATATAGGCCCAAAATAAGTGTTTCAGGGTTCATCAAACCAAGAATCATTTTTCATGAATCATTTAGGCATTTTGACTTTTGCCTCATTCTAATTTGCTTTCTCTCTCCCTTTTTTATTCAAATGTGACTAGGGTTTTCACTTTCTTGATTCAAACCCTCTTTCCTTCTTCATTCTCTTTTTCTTTTTTGTTCTTTTTTTTCACAAAAGGGTTTTTTTTTTTTTAGATTTTTACTTTAACCCACTGATCTTTCATCTTCTATTCTCTTTGCCCCCCAATGTGGAGGGTGATTCTTGGTGGGTTATATCAAAAAGAATATAATAGCTCAAAAAGGGTAATCAATGGATAATTTTTCTCACGCTGAAAGGTAGTGAAAGAAGCCATTTCTCATCTCAATACAAGTACTCACATTAAAGGTCATCTATTAAATAAAGACAAACTCATTAGAATTTCATGTAGAGATTCACCTTTACTCGTAACATTTTATAGGTCAAGATTTTAGACAAATATCTTCTATTCTCTTCTTGCTTGAACAATCTTGGCAAACTGGAAATCCATCCAACCAAACAAAGTGGTTCTTTCAGAATTGAATTTTACACTCATTGCCATCATCATTATCATGTTCATTATTTGGATACTTTTAAGCTTGGTAACAGTGTAGAGAATATTGGTATTGGTGTTTTGCATAAAAGGACAAGATTGGAATGAGGAATTAAGAAATATGTATCACACTAATCCTTTATTGAAAATGATAATAAATGAAAGTTGGCCCAATACATAAAAGAATTCTCAGTGCCTTGTGGGCTTAGGCACTCCTATATTACCTAAGAAATTGAAACGTCCTAAGATGAAATTAGAAACAAAGAAACAACCATTATCTTCAAATTAAGTGAATCAATCAATATCATCCACTTTCTTCCATAGCATTAACCGCTACCCTTTGTGTGATCTGGCAGAGGATTCTCATTCACATTTAGGTCATTCTTTGCCCCAAAACTCAAAATTCCAGCATTGACAAGTGCTTGGACTTTCCTCTTCAAGCCCATACAATTCTCAATAGAGTGACCAACATTGTCATTATGATAAGCACACTTTGCGTTAGGATCATACCACTTTGGGTAGGGAGGCTTCAAGGGCTCTACATAAACAGGGGCAATAAGGTGACCCCTTACCAACTGTGGGAACAACTCTGTGTATGTCATTGGTATAGGGTCTATTGTGACATTTCGGCTAGCTCGAGTATTCTTTTGGTCATTAGGTGAAAAAGTGTGGTCTTGTGAATGGGAAATGGGTTGGTAAGCATTCTGATGATAAGTTTGTGGGTGGGGTTGAGAATAAGTGTAATTCACTGAAGGTGAATAAGAGGTATAGGAGCGACGTGAGTTATTGGAGACAGCTTGTGCATCTTCTTCCTTCTTCTTTGAAAACCCATTCCTCTTGCTATCATTCATAGATGCTTCAATCTTACCACTCTTAAAGGCATTTTCAATAGCTTCGCCTGTCAACACCATGTCTGCAAAATTCTTGGTCACACTGCTAAGCATACGCTCATAGTAAGGAGCCTTGAGAGTATTCAAAAAGAACATGGTAATTTCCTTCTCAGTCAAAGAAGGTTGAACTAGTGATGCCACGTCTCTCCATCGTTGGGCATATTCTTTGAAGCTCTCATCTTTTTTCATTTCCATACCTTGGAGAGATAAGCGGTCAGGAGCTATATCAGACACATGTTTGTATTGAGCTATAAAAGCTCTCGCCAACTCAGACCAAGAAGAAACTTTGCTCCTTTCCAATTGGTTGTACCACTTAGTGGCTGACCCAGTCAAACTATCTTGAAAAACATGAATTAATAGCTTGTCATCCCATGCATATGCCGCCATCTTCCTACAGTACATGGTGAGATGATCTTTTGGGCACGATGTTCCATTGAATTTTTCAAATTCGGGCACCTTGAATTTTGATGGAAGGACAACACCCGGTACTAAACACAACTTTTCAGCATCAATGGGTCCAAAATAGTCAACTCCTTCCATGGCACTTAGTCTTTCCTCTATCAAGCTCAGCTGAGCTTTGGTACCACTATATTCTTCTTTATGCTTCAACTTTTCTAACTCTATGGGATCATCTAAATTTGGCACCTCCACTGGGTTTTGGACTTGTATCTGTAGAGGTGTTGTAGCTTTGACAGTACTTCCTTCAAAGATGGGGTTGTCTCGCATGCTTTGTTGAGCCTCTTGGATAGACTCCTCTTGATTACCCATCTTCTCCTTTCCTTTAATCATGGCTTTTAGCAACTGGGTAATTTCATTCAATTGCCCCCTTATCTCTGTACTTTCCTTTTCCAGCTTCTCTATCCTACTATTTTGATCCTCTTCCATTATGCGTGCTTGATACCTTGTATGATATCTGTGGAGGGCAGATCGTCTAGAGGATGCAATTTTGATACCTTGTGCCACAATTTAGTTGAAATTATTTTCAATGTGATGGTATGTTTATGCACAAAAATGAATGCACATGGAATGCACTTAGGTTTAACAATCTCTCAAAAGTGTGTTCATTCTCATGATAAGACAGGTGCAAATTTACATGAATGATATGGTATGTGATGCAAAATCAAACACAACTATGCATGACTCAATGATACAAACAAACTCTTTCTTTTTTTTTTTAAATGGATGAAAGAAAAACTATATTTTTTTGAATTTTCTTTTTTTTGTCAAAATAATGTAAAAAGGAGGAAGTAAAACTTATTCCTTTATGTGTCCTATCTTAGGTTTGAGTCTACACTTCAATCCAGTATGGTTCTACCTTAAGGCTAAGCCTTATGTTTCACTACATGCTGGGTTTGGATAATTCAAGGTTCTAAAGGTTCCCAAATTGTTCCTCACTATCATCCACACAGGACTAGTAAGGCACCCAATCCTCACCCATTATAGGTTACAAACGGAAAGGTTCAATCTGAGTGGGAGTATTTCGCTAGCCTATGTGGAGGTTATCACCTCACGAAAGCGTAGTTACTTTACTCCCTCCTAAAAAAGGAAAAGGCCCGGGTTGAGGGCTTATGCAAATGCAAGTGATGTGTGTGTTGAAGGAATGAATTAACATTTTATTATACATTTTCCAAATACTTCTAGGCAAACTTAGACTAATCTTCAAACTAATCTTTGGCCTGACTCTCTAAATCCCCAGTGGAGTCGCCAATCTGTCATAACGTCTAGGTCCGTGAACCTAACCGCTAGACTTTAATATCAAGGAGTCGCCACCAACCATTCAAACCTAAGGTGTGATTGGTCACCTATTCTTGTCTAAGGATAAGGCATGGTCTACGTTCAAAGAATCTAGGGTTCGGGAGTACGGTTACGTGTGGGGAAGGATTAGCACCCCCACGACGCCCATTCTAAAATGGTACCACTTAGTTCTAAGTTTAGTCTAAATTTGCCTTTATGTTTGTATTAGTTTTGATAATTAAATATTGGGAAAGTTTCTAAGACTATTCCATCAATCTGGCTCAAATCTTAGAAACTCTCCTCACCTCAAGATGTTCAAGGAGTACCAATCGACTTTCTTGAACTCCATCGTCGGATTGATCGAGTATATTATGGAATTCTTATCTTTAAATATTTTCTAATCTTATTCTTCTTATTGTATTGTTTTAATTCTATTATTTTATATTTTTAAACATGACATATGGGTTATTGACAATTCTTCTTAAGTATCCCATCAATCTGGCTCAACCCAAGAAGAATCCCTCACCTAGAAATTCCAAGGAGTACCAATTGACTTTCTTGGAATTTCATCATCGGCATATGTCATACTTAATTCCTTTATTTAAAGCATATTATTATTCTATTACCCTATCATCATGTTATTTTATATTCTTTATTATTATTATTATTATTATTTTTTATCATCATTATATTTTAAAATGAACATGGACTATGTTTTCTTGAAAATTCTTCTCAAGTATTCCATCAATCTGGCTCAACCAAGAAGAACCCTCTCACCTAGAAATTCCAAGGAGTACCAATTGACTTTCTTGGAGTTTCATCCTCGGCGTAATCCATATTCATCTTTAGTATTTTATTTAATTTTATTCTATCTTATCTTTATTCATATCTTATCTAACTCAATTTTATTTATCCTTTCATTTATTCCATCCTAATTTGAATTATGTTTACAAATTAAATTACTAATTTTTATTCTCAGAACCTAAACACTAATCCTAATTGTATTATAGCAATTGTATAAATCATGCAAGTCATTAAATCACATCAAATTATCCATGCAAAACACATCATACAGTTTGATCATACAAATTAAATTATCAAATTAAATATTATCATGCAAATTATCAAGTTAAATATTATCATGCAATTGCTTCATATAATATCAAATTAAATTATTTCATACGACTTAAATTATTATGTCATGCAATATACAGTTAATCAAATTAAATTATCATGCAAACATTTATGAATTAATCATCTAACCATGTTACAGACCTGTTAAATTAATTTTACAAAATATCAATTAGTTAAACATTAAAAGAACCTGAGGAAGCTGGACTTCTCCTGTTGTAGCCGCAACAATTAATTATGGCTGCAGATGATGGGCTAAATGGCATGCATCAGATACGAGCAATGGTGATGAACAAGTGAGGAGCAGATCCAAACACAGCAAGAAGCCAGCAATAGCAACAGAGCAAGGCAGACGCGATAGTAGAAGGGGTTGGTAACGATGAGCAGTGCAGGGCCGGGCAGGAATGATGCGACGATAACGCGAGATATTGAACAGGGACGCGGCAGAGCTATGCGGATGCGACAGAGGTAGTGTCAGCAACGAGTCACGATGGAGGTTAGGGTGATGATGACGCAGCTATATGAGGCGATGGAGCAGATGATAATGGTGGTCGTCGATGCAGCAAGCGAAGATGATGATGTTGGTTGGGTATTGCAATGCAAGGATCCCGAATTGTAACTGCTTCTTCCTCCCCTTATTTATGAGACTTAATCCCCTTTTTATAGTCCAAAAACTTATTAGAATCCTAATACAACTATACTTATTCTCATAATTATCTTATATTTTATCTATTTCATTCTTATGTTAATCCTAATCTAACTCTATTAATCTAAATAATTATCCTAAAAAATCTAATTATCCTAATTATCTAATCCTAAAATTAATTTTATTTTTTTTCTTTTTATCTTTTCTCTCTCTTTTCTTTTCCTTTTTTTTTTAATTCCTAAATCCTATTTTAATATTAATTTCCTAATTAATATTAATTCTAAATCTAAAAACTCTAATTTAATTCTAGCCAAATTCCCAATTATTAAAAAAAATATTAAAATACAAATGTCACCCACCCCAATTAATTATTTATACAAATTAAGACCCCGGACAAAATAAGGTGTCTACAATGATGTACCAGTTGAGAATTTAAACTGTATTTTTCGTGCAGGAAGCTAGCCAATCGGCAACGGTTATACTGCCGAAAAATTATCGAAAATTACCAAAAATTTCTAGAAAATTTCATAAAATCATAATAAATGATTTTATTTCACGAGAAATGATTTTCAACCACGAAAATCGAGAAAATGAATATTTTCATAAAAACATGAATAAAATGAAAGTGATTTTAAATTATTCATGTTTTCGAGAATGGTGATAATGAAATCACTGAAAATCCTCTTCGAGAATGGTGATAATGAAATTAACGAAAATTCTCTTAATATGTAAAATTACATGTAATACGAAACGAAAAATGAGAAAAAGTAAAGTGAATATTCTTATGAATATTTTCATAATTATTTCTTAAATATTCACTAAATGATTTTATAACCTTTATGAATTTAAATTATGAAATTATATATTTTATAAATTTCATAAATGTTATTTTATGATGAAAACATGGTTTTGAGACTAGTTGGCCCCCTCTATTATGTCGACATGTAATATGTAATACGTGATATGTGATATGTAACATGTGATATGTGATATGTAGTCCCGACCAACACCTGATCAGTGATCCGCCGAGGACAATTATTGACTATGGCCATAGATCTGACATGATGATTTCATACCTTCAGGTATTATTGCATGATAGGACTCGGTGGTTGCCACTGTCTCCATATATGATATGTTTTAAATGAAAATGTTTTACATGATATGTGATATGTGAAATGTAAATGATTTATAGCATTTTTATAAAATGCTAATTTCAATACTGATTTTAGTACTACGAGATGATTTTCATATGATATGTAATATGAACATGTGATATGTTTTCAAAAGAAAAAAGAGTTTATAAGTCTAATATTCTTATTTTGATTTTAAATTGAATATTAGACTATATGTGACATGAATATGTGATATGTTTTCGAAAGGAAAGAGGAGGAAAATAAATCTAATATTCTTATTTAAATTTTAAATTGAATATTAGATTTAAATGATTTATATGTTATACGAAAAAGATTTAATAGCTTATTTTGCTATTTTAAAGTACTGTACTAATTATGATTTACAGTAAAACATGAAATGACTTTTAAAGGAAAATGATGATGATTTAACTAATATTCTTTTCAAAAAAAATATGAATATTAGTTATTTTATTTAAATGCTTTATTTCATAAAAGCATTATTTTGAAAAAGATTATGAAAATGTTACGAAATAAAAAGGAAAGGACTTGAATTTCAAAACAAGAAAGAATACTACTCTCTACAGTTGCTTCTAGGTTCCGGGACAAGATAGGTATTTCAAAATACCTACCTTACTCCATCCGGATCCCTAGCCGACTGTAGTATCCTTCCTACATGCGAGCCTAGAGCCCCATAGGAAAAATGAAAAAGTTTTTCAGCATATAGGAAGCTGAATATCAAGTATGCATATAATTCCCTTACTAAGCCGTGGTTTGCTCACCCTCTATTTTAACATTTTAGGTTTTCGAAGATTGAGATTCTAACACTTAAAAGATTTCGGCTGCGCATTTTGGGACGATGCGACAGCTTGATTTATTTAATAAGGTATGATTATTTATTTTCTGTATTTAGACCTATCAACAGTACTACTTCCTTATGAAGTAAGATAGGGGATGTAATTGATATTGTAATTTTATATGAAGTTGTTTATATGTAAAAGAAAAAGTAAAGCATCGCAGACAGCCCAACCATATAAGATGTATAGAATAAGGTGAAAAATAGGGTCACGGGCTGTGACAGATTTAATGATATTAGAGCACGGTTGGCCTGATGTCTGTCGATACTTTTGGAAAGAAAATGTGTTGAAAAGGTTAACATCCCCTGTAGTACTGTGTAGTCTGAATACATGGAGAAAATAAACGAGTGTAATTGAAATTAAGTGTTTAGAAGGGAGTGAGCAATTTGGAATAAGGAATGCTAAAAGGGGAAAACGGCTCAGGAATGTTAACTGAAATGGTGATCTTATAATCTAAATGAAGGTCGGTTCGTAAGGAACAGAAATAGACTCGGTGAGGGTCCCACTAGTACTTTTCTGTCCGGATCGAACTGAGACTTGAAAGTGATTATATAAAGGAGGGGAATGAGATATCATCATTAAATCGACATTAAGATCACCGATTAAAGGTATTTTAAGGAGAGAGAAAATTTTTTACCAAAAATGACCAAAATACCCCTATCTCCAAAATTTTACCTAGAGTCAAAATAGACTAATAGAAGTTAGAATTGATTGATTTGATAGAGAAATTGATGATGTAAAGCTGCATTTCATGCAAAATAATCCAATTATGGATTCTATAGGACTTCTCTGTCAAAATCGAAAAAGATTTTAAGCTACTGATAATGGTATGAGAAAGGGGTACTACTAGCACATAGATATTAAGGTCACTTATTTAAATGTATACTGAGGAGAAAGAAATAAATGTTGAAATGACAAAAATGCCCCTATGTTGGGCAATGTGCATAGTGGAATTATTAATGGCATAGAGGATGTCATATGGATATACCGATCCCTATTACTGATTCCACTTACACTTCGATTATGGACGCGAATTGCGAGTGACCTAGTGAACGGGTTAGGCCTCATGACGAAACCTCGAGGGGTGACCCAGTGAAAGGGCTGGACATTCTCAAAGAGGTTAGTACACATGTGTATATGCGGACGGCGAACGGGCCGGGGCCTTATATAATGCGATCCAAAGAGTGTAGTGGAATGTCATCAGATGATTGGCTCTGTTATTGACTATAAGGGCCGAAAATTAAGAGTGTATTGAACGGGATCGTTGAATACTATGTAAAGTGAAATGATTACAGGAATTGACTGATGAGGTGAATGGTACAGATAATGAAATACATATTGGTGTGGTTAATTACGGTTCTATTTATTTTACTACTTTGAGGTATCAAACAGATAATCTTATATAGAACCGAAATATCTTGAAATATGTGCTACAGAATGACGTACTATGTGGAGTACTGTAAATTGGAGAATATTTATAAGAACAATAAAGTGATAAAAAGAAGATAACAGCTAACCTAAGTTCTTCAGGACCCTTGAGACAAAATGAGAAGGGCGACCCAATGATGGGCGACCCGCAGTGGACAATATGATGTGAGATGTGGGCAAACTATGTGGTCGCCGACTCACTTGTAAGAGTAAACCTGGGGCGAAAAGATTGCCTAGGGGATGCTCGCCGACGGCTGATTCGAACGGGCGGGACTCTTACAAGGAGCTTAATGATAAAACGAGTGTAAGGAACTAGGTACGTAAGGGTGCCAGGGTTCAAACCTCGTGGATAATATGCTCAAGGGAGTCAAACCTGAATTTATTAAATGAACTTGATTCCAAAGTAAATTACAGTGGAAATAAATTGGTTAGCTGTAAAATGTGTTGATAACTGTTGTACTCGATACAGCTTACCAGATTGAGATTCGTAAGGCTGTAAAGTATGAGTAAATAATGAAATCAAGGTAGAGTATGATTTGAAATGAATCAAATAGTAAACGTCTCAACCTTGAGAATACACAGTGAGAATGACAGGACATAAGGATGAAATATCCAAAATGATAAGAGATGAATGATTAAGGAAAGTATCGGATGTGATTCCCGATAAATTTTCAAAGTAATATAGATTGAGAGATCGAATTAATATTGACTCGATTATTAATATGAAATCTGTTTTAAGCTTATATCGGAGAACATAGAAGAATCCAAAAAGCTTAAGAAATAATTCTGGAAAATATGTGCATAATGAAATTCACTTATATAAGGATAATTAATGGAAATATAAATGATATGATTGAGGATGAATTAAATGATGTAAAGGATGGAAATATAGGTGAGGTGAGTTGAGGATGAAGTATAATTGGGTATTTGTAATGGTCTGAGTGTACATTTTTCACTATATTTATTCATAATTCATACTCTTTTTACCGGTTGGGCTGTATGTGATGCTTACAGTAAAATAATAATTATCGTACTAAGTAGTACTTTCATTTTGTGACATCCTCGTCACTCCCAAATACCAACTAATTTCCCATAGTTTTGGTTAGGCTGTTCAACGGTGCATCCTTCTTCTTTAATATAGCTAACACTATATTGTTTCCATGATGATATATTTCTCATACACATACAGGATCGTCTTTCACATAAGTCTAAAACTCTAATATAAATTACATACTAATCTCTTTAACAATTTACATCCCCAATGTGTCTAATATACATCACTGTACTATAGTCTGAATTACATAATCAAAATGTATCTACCTTCAAGGGATTGGAAGTTAGCCTCGAAGGAATATCGTATAGTCCAAATATATGCTCCTCTACCAAGAGCAGACTTCACTGCAAATAATCTGGATGAAAAATATTGTAAAGGAATGAGTTTACGCTCAGTAAGAAATATACATAAAAGAGCGTACTATGCCACTATATGCAGTTTTCCTGCTTGGCTCTATAATGTCATGTAATATTCTTGTAAAAAAACATATAACATATAAGTTCATCAAATACCATATAACACATGACAAAATCATATGAAGTCACTTGCACGTATTCAAATAACTCAAATACTTTCACATATATATGTCAAATATCTTGAAATTACATATACAAATAGTCTTCAAATAGGGGGAGACCGTCAACATCCAATAGAATCATGCACCAAATAAAGTGGCGTACCCACGTATGGGCCAGGGATCCTCCCTTAAGCCAAACACATATAAAGGACTAATGGCCACTGTCAATATTCCACAGTGTGCACTAGTCAGGTGACACCCGTGGTACTGAGGGCTTGACTAGAGTCCCCCAGCCAAATACAAATAAGCAAGTAATATGCATGATCACCAATGGAGTCGTTAATCTCAAAATATTGAGTAGTAAAACTCATTCTTGTAAAACCATGGGTATTCATAACCCTTCTTATATACTTTAATGATAATCCAAATACATTTATATAAATAAATTAAAAATTATTATTTTTCAAAGGGGGCAGTTGACTGCTCTTTTAGGGCAGTCGACTGCTCTAGTATAAAAATATTCAATAAATTTTATTTTCTTTTTGCATTTAAAATATTTAATTTCCTGATGCAAGTAGGGCAGTTGACTGCTAAAATGGGGCAGTCGACTGGCCCGTAAACAGAATGTTTCTCGAAAAAATGCAGTCGACTGGCTCTTTAGCAGTCGACTGGTTTGCAAACAGAAAGTTTCTGGAAAAATGGCAGTCGACTGCTATGTAGGGCAGTCGGCTGCTCTAAGTCGGTTTCGGAAAAAGTTACGTCACGACTGTCTCTGAGCAGTCGGCTGCTATTTAGGGCAGTCGGCTGCCCCGAGCCAAATCGTAACTGGGCGAAAACGGTGAATTTTACATTTCCTGCACTTACACCAGCTTTTGTTTCATCCCAAAACATTTAAAACATGCGGACATAGTCACCCTACGTCCGTTACATATATTCCTTACCTCAAATAGCCAAATAATACGAAATCCCTTGGTTGCACCGATTCTTTCCTTCACTTCTTCAAAACTGCATAATTCATATAAATTGGAACCTTTAACTTTCTTTCATTTCAACACCATAAGTATACTATACCAACATCACTTAACTCCAAATCATAGATAGAATTGAAAGAATCAACTTCTATCCTTACCTTTGTCAATAGCTAAAATAACAGAAATTCTGATCTCCTCAAAGACTTTGTTTCAGCCTTCCATATTACAGACATAGAGAGAGCTAGTGATGAGGATCGTTTTTCGTTTAAGGAGTTTGTTGCTTCGTTGGAGGAATAAGGCAGTTCTACAAGGTGAATATGGAAGAAAACTTTAGAGAATTTCAGAGGAAGAGCTATGGCTGCCGGCCCTCTTTGCTGGAAAAGATGGCATTAAATGCCATTAATGTGTATTTATCCCTTCATGCCAGCCACAACTCCTTAGCCCTTTGACAATTTGACCACCAATTAATTCTTCTTCTTTCCTTCCTCATGTCAGCCACACATATCATGTAATTATGAAAATCTGATATTTATTCTTCTTTTATCATTCTCTAATATTTTCCTGATATCAACATTAAATTTATTGACCATTTGACTATCCATTTCATTCCTTCTTCTAGGTTCCTTACACCATTTGTACATTAATTCTCATATTCATTTAAATCATTTCTGCTTATAGTACTTTACAAATAAGAGGACTTTACATGAAATTGGGGATTTCACATTCTCCCCACCTTTAGAAATTTGGTCCTCCAAATTTAAATCGGGTTACTACTCAAATAGCTCTGGATACCTTTCCTTCATTAAGCTCTCTAGCTCCCATGTAGCTTCTTCCATGGTATGGTATTGCCAGAGAATTTTGACTAGGGGAATTGTCTTAGACCTTAGCACTTTCTCCTTTCTATCCAAAATTCGAACCGGCTTCTCCACATAACTCATGTCCTCTCGAATCTCTAATGGCTCATATTCAATGACATGAGATGGATCCGGATTATACTTCCGAAGCATCGACACATGGAAAACATTATGTACTCCCGATAGCTCCGGAGGTAGTGCCAACCTATATGCAACATCTCCGACTCGATCTAGGACTTCAAATGGCCCTATGTAACGAGGACTAAGTTTACCTTTTCGGCCAAATCTCATGATACCTTTGGATGGAGAGACTTTCAAAAACACCGAGTCCCCAACCAAAAACTCGAGTGGTCTCCGTCGAGCATCTGCGTAACTCTTTTGTCGACTCTGAGCTGTCTTAAGTCTTTGGCAAATTAACTTAACATCCTCAGAGGCTTGCTCGACTAAGTCTGGGGCTAATAGCTTACGCTCGCCCACTTCTTCCCACCCAATCGGAGATCGACACTTTCTACCATATAGAGCTTCATATGGTGCCATCCCGATACTTGCGTGGTAACTATTATTGTATGCAAACTCAGCCAATGGCAGATGATCATCCCAGGAGCCTTTAAAGTCCAAAGTACAAGCTCTCAACATATCCTCGAGCGTTTGAATGGTGCGCTCGGACTGACCATCAGTCTGTGGATGAAAAGCTGTGCTAAAATTTAACTGAGATCCCATGGCCTCTTGGAAATGTTCCCAGAAATGAGAAGTGAACCTGGAATCCCTGTCAGATGTAATGCTCACTGGAACTCCATGTAGTCTGACAACTTCTTTCACATACAAATCTGCCAAAGCACTAAGTGTATCTGTAGACTTCATAGGCAGGAAGTGAGCTGACTTAGTTAACCGATCCACAATGACCCAAATACCATCGTGATTCCTCCTCGTTCGAGGTAGTCCCATGACAAAATCCATCGTAATGTGCTCCCACTTCCACATAGGTATAGGTAGAGGATGTAGTAAACCTGCTGGTCTTTGGTGCTCTACCTTGACTTGCTGACACGTGAGACACTTTGCCACAAATTCTGCTATGTCTCTTTTCATACCAGTCCACCAATACACCTTGCGAAGATTTTGATACATCTTCGTATTTCCCGGATGCAAAGTATACTTAGTGGAGTGTGCTTCCGTCAAAATTAACTTCTTCAACTCCTTTTTCGGTTTTAATTTCACCGAAAATTCTCTTTTAATTTCTACAGTTATTTTCTACTAATTTTCCAAATTTTCAACATAATTACTTTACTTTTCAAGCCATGGCCGAACCTCCCATGGCCATTATTGTTGACTTTTCAACATGATTTCTATTTCCTCATTTTGCAATTTATTGCTTCCTTGTCTACGTGAACCTCATTTTCTATTTCCTTGCATGAAGCTTAAATGCTTCTTTGTTTCTACTCTCAACCGAAGGTCTCCTCTTAATAGTCAAATTCTCATTTAATCATATTTCAATTTCTAATCTTTTTCTTCAATCTATCTAATTTCCTTTAGTTATTTTACATCATCAAACTAAAATTTCAGCTCAATTTCCTTCTTGTTCTTCATCTATCTCAAGACATGAATTCATTCTATTTTCCATGATTCAACAAGAATAAATCAAGAGCAAGACTATAATCATGCTTTCCACACTTAAAAACATAAGAATATGTCATGTAATATCAAGAAGCCACAAAGGTTATTGAGATTACCTTGATCAAATGAAGTATCCAAAACAGAATTTTATTTTCTGTTTTGTCTTTTGTCCTCGTAAATCCTCTAGCTTGGTTTCTTGGTTGATTGTTCAATCTATTTAAAGGTCAAGTAAGCAAGGAAGGATGAACCTCATAATGCAATAATTTTCTGAACTTTTTCTTAGTTGAACCGAAAAAGAAACAGAATAGAAAATGAAACAGAGGATGGCTCTCGTAGATGACAATTTTTGGTGGTGAAGAAGATTTTTTTTTTGCCGAGGCTTTCTTACTTCTTTACTCCTTCTTTCTATCCAAGATAACCAATATGAATCATACACATAGCATATTCTCTTTTTTTTTTTCATCATTTCATGCATTAAACTTCAATTAATGCATAGCCTCCTTTTACACGTCTTATACCACCCTTTTTTCTTTTGTTTTTGTTTTCTTCTTCAGCAGAAATTTCCAGCAACTATAATATTAATTTTTTTCATGTTTCCTTTTATAATTCTTTTACCAAGAGTTAATGGTTTTGGTAGCCTTTACAGAAGATACAAAAATTGAAATCAAAACAACAAGTTGGCGTGGACTTTGCATGGCCACTCGGGTTAGTCATATTTGCTTCTACTTTTCTTTGCCTTATTTCAATTTATTTATTTTAATATATCAGCTATTGAATGCCTTATCTTTTCTACCATTTCCTACCATAAACATCTAGTCCAATATCACAAAAAAAATCTTAAGAGGGACGTGTAAAAAAGGCAGCAATTCGGTGGACTCTCTGGACCGAATGTTTTAGTCTTATTTTCACTCTTTCTTTACTTTATGTTAACCAATGAAATTCTAAAGTAAATATTACTTTATTCTTAGACTTCATGTCCACTTGTTTATATCATAAAATCCATATTTTTACGAACTTTTTAAGGCTGAACCGAATCAGTCTTGCATAAAAGAAAGTGGCGTGAAATCCACTTGTGTAGCCACCTTTCTTGACTTGTCTTTACACATCTCTTTCAAAGTTTCCACCAATAAGTTTCTAGGCCTTTGTTATATATATAAACTTGACTTTATTTTATATATATATATATATATATATTATCCATGCTTGAATTCCATTTCCTTGTAATTTTCTTCCAGTCGAATGCAATCCAAGTGCAGATTTTGTTGTTGGCGTGAATGGCAACTTAGTTTCTCCTCTTCTCTTTTACATTCCATCCAATAAAATAGCTTTGCATGAGTACACATTTAATTCATCTTTTCTTCATATCTTTGATTTCTATTAAGCCAATAATTCCAACAATCAAATTTCCATTCTTAAAATTTTAGATTTTCATTCTACTTCACCTGCACCATATTGAAATTAAAAATTTCAATTTCCATAATGTAAAATAAAGTATCATCTTAAATCTTTATTTAATTCCATACTTTAATTTATTCTAATTATCAATCATGTACAAGAAGATGTACAATGTATACAAAATACCAGATCTCACAGTATTAAATTTCAATTATGAAATAAAGTTCTTATGAAGAACAAATAATCATCCATATAGAAGTGATGTCTTATTTGATTTAATCGGAGATGTATAAGGAGTTTTTAAGACTAATCTCTGTACAAGGCATCACTAGATGAAAAGTTGAAAATTGATGGTCATAAGATGATAATGATTAGAACTCGAGATAATTTTTACGAGTTTCTATAGAGGTTTACAAGGTTGAAATACCTTGGGAGTTACATAAGACTAATGAATAAGACATCCATATAAGAATAAAGTGGTGGGGTGTCGAAATAGTGAAAGACACAAATGGAGAATGAGCAGCATAGTGGTAAAACCCTACGGACTCTTAAAGACTGTGATCTATATGTTAAGATTGGCAAATAAGAGATGTGGCTAGACAGTATCTCTATCAAAGGTATATGATCTCGAATGACAAAGCGATTTGGATCTGTCTATGATGAAGAGATAATGACTGAGATACGAAATGTACTGAGTCTAGCTAGATACTATTGTCAGTCTATATTATGTTTATGGGTTAGCTACTCCACTGACGTGACTAATAAGTAAAGAAGTTAAAGTCGGTGGACGAATAAATGTAAAGATGATATACAAAAAGGTTAAAAGAGTTTAATAGTGGAATATTTTACCACTGAAGAAAAGTGACTGAAATGATGAGAATGAAAATATGTAAATGTAAGAAGAGGATAAGTATAGGATGATAACGGACCACGAATATGGAGCGGTTCCCAATTTTAAGATTGAAAATGATTTCCTTGTGGTTATCACACGATTATGGCTAGATGGAAGATCGAGCCAATTTTGATAAATTAAATTTAATGATAATCAAAGGAGTAAATGAATTATATGATTTACTGCTAGTAATGTAAATGGAAAAAATGATAAATATATATATACAACCACCTTGGAAATGGTGGAATTACATGGATAATGTGGTGACGAAAATGATGATTGATTTGTCATCTATGAAATTTAAATTATGAAGAGTATAAGCTCAGGTATATTCTAAAACTTAAGTGATATAGAGTATACCATAAGAATAAGAGATGTAATGATGAGATTACATGGAAAGATGATATGGAAAGAAAATGATGAGTAAATAATAAAGTCTGCAAATGAGCTGCAGCATTTAATGAAATAAATATGAAAAAAAAAGTATTGAGGATAATAATGAAGAATCTAAAAGAGATATGATAATATGGAAGTGATTATAGACTGATAGTCTAATGAAATCACTCCTCCATTGTCAAACTCTTAGATCCTTTAGTGCCATAGTCGAAATATTATTATAAAATGATGAGAATGTATGTAAAGTTCTAGTGAGCCCTATATGTGATAGGAATCTCTGAGTAGCTATATATGTATGGGAAATAGCAAAAGGCTCTGAGATTCCAAAATTTATAGACACCACTGCTCCGTACATGATATAAATATGTGAGTGTAGTATGGAAACACTCGAAGATATGTTGAGAAAGCGGATGCATGATATGTGAAAGCTACTGGCACAATTGCATACAATTGATTAACCTGTTTAAATGACAATACCAAACTATATCGACTTGGCACCAAATAAGGAAGATGAATGAGGAACAATATGAATCATATGTAATATGAAAAGGAGTGGAAATGGATAAGTCCTAACTGATAAAAAATTTAAGGGAGTATAAATATATGATGAGAAATGATATATAGTGGTATAAAGGCAATTATGAGGTTAAAAGTATACTGGTAGTATAATTTGAAAGATGATTTAGAGGACAAGAATGATAAGTATATAGGATGCTACCACCTTATGAATTAAGTTAACTTCAGAGGACCGAATTTCTTAAGGTGAGGAGAATGTGATAACCGCAAATTTTTTATTTTTGGAAATTAATATTAAAGAAAATAGATAAGAGGAAATAAATAAATTAAAGTAAATAAATAAAATTTATTTACAAGATAGGAATATCGTTGAAATTTCGAAAATTAAAGAAGTGAGGAAATTGAGGAATTTAAATTTGGATAAATTGGAAATAAGAAGAAGGATGAAATTATGGAAAATAATGAAGAGAGAATTTAATTTGGAGAATGGAAGTCCAAATTAAATAAGAAAAGGAGAAAAGAATATGAAGATATTTATATAATTATATATTATATAAATGTATTTTTATATAAATACATATGTATATAAATATGATATTTTATGTATATATATATAAGTATATACATATATAAGAAAAGTAAATATTATTTATTATCAAAACTTGTATATATATATATATATATATATATTGTAGTACAATATATATCTATAAATACATATATATAAATGAAATATATATATATATATATATTAATTCAAATTAAAAATTTATATATATGTATTTTGTGTATAATATATATATGTTAAAATATTATGTTTACTTATGGTATATATAAATATAATATAGGAAAAAAAATGAAACAGAAATGGGAAATGGGATCCCGTTTCTGTCGAAGAATCCCGTGAAGCCCAGCCACCACTGTCGGCGGCCATCGGAAAGGAAGAAGAAAAAGAGGGCGTCGCCGGCGAGAGGAGAGGGAAGAGGGAAGTGACCGGCGACGGCCCAAACGGAAAAGAGAAGAAAATCGGGAGGCAGAAACCGAAGGGGAGAAAGGAGAAAAAGGAAAAGAGGAACGGCGGTGCCGATCAATCCGGGCACTGGTGAAGACCGACGAAGGAGAAGGAGGCCACCGGCGGTGAAGGAAATGGCGGAGGAAGGAGAAAAGAGGAAGGGAAGAGGCCGAAACCCAAGCCTCTAGATCTGGTGCCGTCGCCGGTGATGGGGCGAAAGGAGACCAGATCCAGGATCCTCGCAACTCTGACAAGCTGTGGGAGGCACGAACCAGCGGTGATGCCAACGGGATCAAACTGAACCTGCAGTAAGGAGGCGAACCGGTCTGAACCGGTCCGAACCGGTTGAGACAGAAAATGGGAAAAGGAAAAAGAAAAAGAAAAGAAAAGAAAAGAAAAGAAAGAAAGAAAAGAAAAGAAAAAAAAGAGAAATTTTTGGCATTCGAGAATTTCAGAAATTACGGGAGCTCCCGAGAATTCAGAAACCCGGGAATTATGGGAATCGGTAAGAAATCCCGAGAAGTGTTAAATTATTTAAATAATTTATTTGTTTAAATAATTATGAAAAAATTCTAAATTTTAGAATTTAATTTCCAGAAAATTCTCTCGATAACCGAGCCGATGGAATCGGGCGAGGTGAACACGGGCGCGACCTTCGAGAGGCAGTCGCTGACCCGAAACAGGTAAGGGATGCATGTGCAGCACTGTAAGTGATATGAACCTCACCGAAAGAAGATGAGGTTCAATGAAGAACATGAAGAACACTTGAAGAAAAACAAGAACAAGTTAAAAACTCAGCAAAAGAAAACAAAAATTAGAGATAAAACCAAGACCCGTTGTGTAGAAACACAAGAACCTATGGTATTGGACCAAGACCCGTTGCTTAGAAAAGCAAGAACCTATGGTATATATTGGTGGAAGGTAGAAGAACGCCACAAGGAAGACCTTGATAAGTTCAAGAGTTCTCAAGAGAACCAAAGAGAAGAAGTCTCTCAATTTTATTACTAAAATCAATTGTGTTCTCCCCAAAGGGTTACATAACTATTTATAGGCAAATAGATAACTTGCAGCACAAGTAATAGGAATCCTACTTTCCTAACTTGCAGAATAGGAAATAGCAAACTTGTAGAACAAGCAATAGGAATCCTACTCTCCTAATGATATGAACCTCACCGAAAGAAGATGAGGTTCAATGAAGAAGACGAAGAACACTTGAAGAAAAACAATAACAAGTTAAAAACGCAGCAAAGGAAAACAAAAATTAGAAGTAAAACCAAGACCCGTTGTGTAGAAACACAAGAACCAATGGTATTGGACCAAGACCCGTTGCTTAGAAAAGCAAGAACCTATGGTATATATTGGTGGAAGGTAGAAGAACGCCACAAGGAAGACCTTGATAAGTTCAAGAGTTCTCAAGAGAACCAAAGAGAAGAAGTCTCTCAATTTTATTGCTAAAATCAATTGTGTTCTCCCCAAAGGGTTACATAACTATTTATAGGCAAATAGATAACTTGCAGCACAAGTAATAAGAATCCTACTTTCCTAACTTGCAGAACAAGTAATAGAAGTCTTACAAAATCTATTATTTAAAAAGGAATTGGGCTTAAATTAAATTAAGACAATGTTCAGCCCAATAATACTTAACTAAATAAAATATGCATCTAGCCTAATTTGTATTTCGGCCCAATACTTGTGTGTCTTCAAGAAGGTTGAACTTGGGCTTGGACCATGTTGTAGAAGACTTTATCATCCTCCATGCTCAAGCTTTGTTGGGCTTTCTCTTTAGCAATATCAATGAAACCAGCCAAAGCTTGTTGCATTATCTTTGATTTAGCTCTTGTAATTGGACCTCCATGGATACTCAAAGGATCACGATCATCACGAACATGACTTGAGCTTTGTGAGCTTGGATCTCCATCACCTAACTTGCAGAACAAGTAATAGAAGTCTTACCAAATCTATTATTTAAAAAGGAATTGAGCTTAAATTAAATTAAGACAATGTTCAGCCCAATAATACTTAACTAAATAAAATATGCATCTAGCCTAATTTGCATTTCGGCCCAATACTTTATGTGTCTTCAAGAAGGTTGAACTTGGGCTTGGATCATGTTGTAGAAGACTTTATCATCCTCCATGCTCAAGCTTTGTTGGGCTTTCTCTCTAGCAATACTAATGAAACCAGCCAAGGCTTGTTGCATTATCTTTGATTTAGCTCTTGTAATTGGACCTCCATGGATGCTCAAAGGATCACGAACATCACGAACATGACTTGAGCTGTGTGAGCTTGATGGGTCTCCATCATTCCCCCTCTCCTCGAAAGGATTTGTCCTCAAATTAGAATCACCTATATCAATATCAAAGGGAGAAAGATCAGAAACATTAAATGTAGCACTAACATTATACTCACCTGGAAGATCCAATTTATAAGCATTGTCATTGATCTTCTCAATCACTTGGAATGGTCCATCTCCTCGAGGTTGCAACTTGGAGCGACGTTGAGCAGGAAATCTCTCTTTACGCATATGTACCCAAACCCAATCACCAGGTTCAAAGATAACTTTCTTGCGATGCTTGTTGGCTTGAGTAGCATATTGCTCAGTCCTCTTCTTAATGTTTTGACATACCTTCTCATGTAGTTGCTTAACAAAATCAGCTTTCTTTTCCCCATCCAAACTAGCTCTCTCCTCAATAGGTAGTGGTAAAAGATCCAATGGAGTGAGTGGATTAAAACCATAGACAACTTCAAATGGAAAATAACTAGTAGTAGAATGCACACTTCTATTGTAAGCAAACTCCACATGAGGCAAACAATCTTCCCAATTCTTCAAATTCTTTTGAATAATGGATCTCAACAAAGTAGACAAAGTACGATTGACTACTTCAGTTTGACCATCGGTTTGTGGATGACAAGTAGTTGAAAACAATAGCTTTGTTCCTAACTTTCCCCATAATGTTTTCCAAAAGTAGCTAAGGAACTTCACATCACGGTCAGAAACAATGGTCCTCGGAACTCCATGTAGACGAACAATTTCCTTGAAGAATAAATCGGCAATGTTACTTGCATCATCTGTCTTGTGACAAGCAATGAAGTGAGCCATCTTAGAGAATCTGTCAACAACAACAAAAACAGAATCTCTACCTCTCTTTGTTCTTGGTAACCCCAAAACAAAGTCCATAGAAATGTCAGTCCAAGGAGCAGTAGGAATAGGTAATGGAGTATAAAGACCATGATTCATAACTCTAGACTTCGCTTGTTTACAAGTGACACATCTTTCACACAATTTTTCAACATCTCTTTTCATGTTAGGCCAAAAGAAGTGATCATGCAATATATCTAAAGTTTTCTTTACTCCAAAATGTCCCATTAACTCACCACTATGGGCTTCTCTAACAAGTAATTCTCTTAAAGAACTCCTAGGCACACATAATCTATTTTCCCTTAATAAGAATCCATCATGCCTATAAAACTTTCCAAAACCAGTTTTCTCACATGCAATGAACACATTTTCAAAATCCTCATCAATAGCATACAAGTCTTTAATATACTCAAATCCAAGTAGTTTTGCATTAAGAGTAGTGATTAGAGTATATCTTCGAGACAATGCATCAGCCACGACATTTTGTTTACCTTGTTTATATTTGATCACATATGGAAATGTCTTTATGAACTCCATCCACTTGGCATGACGCTTGTTCAACTTGCTTTGTCCTTTCAAGTGCTTCAAAGACTCATGATCAGTGTGGATAACGAATTCCTTAGGCCATAAATAATGTTGCCATGTTTCCAAGGTCCTCACTAATGCATACATCTCTTTATTGTACATGGGATAGTTAAGGCCAGCTCTACTTAACTTCTCACTGAAGAAAGCAATGGGGGGCTTCTTTTGCATTAAAACAACTTCGATACCTATGCTTGAAGCATCAAACTCAATCTTGATTGTTTTCTCTTTTTGCTTAACCTCATCTTCACTCACTATTTTTTTCTCACTCTCTTTTAATCTCAATTGATCCTCATCTTTCATTAGCACACTTAAAGTTTGACATGCTATATATTCCTTTCCATCCATGAGTAATTCCATACTATCCTCATCATCCTCTAATTGCAGCATAGAATCATCATCAAAATCTTCTTCATAATTGCTATCCAACTTATAATGAGCAACATTATCACAGGCATAAGAAGTCTTATCTTGGTTTACCTTAGCTAGGGCAACATCGTGTTGCTCCAACTTATCATATTTAATCAACTTCGACTCTATCCTCGAAAGTTGTTGTTGCATGGCTAGGAACATGATCTCAATCTTACTCAAATCAAGCTTTTCACTATTAGAAGACATGATTGCAACTTACAAGAAACGTTAGTAAAAGAAAAGGACCTCACAAGTATGACCTCACGTGTTTACACTCAATACACACAAGAATGTAACACTCACACTCGTGTTTCACACAATTTTAATATGGCTTTTCTCTACTAATGTTACTCACACACTCTTGCCTTTTTCCCTCACACAACTTTTCTCTATAGGTTCTATATTGAACTCAAGACTTAATCAAAAATCAGCTTATGGAATTCAACTATCAACCAACAATAAACAAGCTGAGCACAAGATTTTAATCAAGGGAAAACAAAACAATGAAGACTCAACAAGACTTTGCAAGACTTAATAAGGCTTAAGAAGACTCTAATGAAACTAAACCTTGAAGGAAATATGTGTGTTTTGGGGTGTTTAATTAGGGTAGGGTTTAGCCAAAGGTGGGGTAGTTTTGTCCTTTTATGTGGTAGGGTCAAAAAGGTAATTTTAGGCAGTAGGGTAGAATGGCAGCAATGAATTTTCAAATTAGGCAAATAAAAAATCTCAAAGCTCAAGAAAGAATGACTACCTCAAGATTTTGATGAAGCACACGTCCGCGAATTACCTTTGATGTTGCACTTGCTACACACGATGTAATAAATCCCCTCTTGAATTGATTTTTCTTTTCTCTTTTTTTTTCTTTTTTTTTTCTCTTTTTTTTTCTCTTTTTTTTTATATTTTACTAAAGTAAACGAACAATGAAAAAAAAAGTCTAAATAATAAGAAGAGGTTTACTTGGGGAACAAGGCAACTTTTTGACAAAAACAAGCTAGTTTTGGTAGCAGCTTGTGTGGCAAGGAATGAGAGGGGACGGTGGCTTGTGAAACAAGTAGTCTTTATGTGATATAGAGCTTTTGAAGGTTTCTTGGTGAGCAAGAAAACCTTTGGGATTTGGTTGCTTGGAGAACAAGATAGGGTTTACTTGGTGGCTAAGTAAAGAAAATAGGTTTGAGGGACAAACAATATTAGTGGTGGCTTGGAAAAGGATTCAAGATCAAGGTTTGTCCAAGACAAGAAGACAAACAAAAAAAAAACAAAAACGAGACTCCCACGAATTGAACCCAAGACAAGAAGACAAACAAAAAAAAACAAAAACGAGACTCCCACGAATTGAACCTAAGCTCTGATACCAAATGATATGAACCTCACCAAAAGAAGATGAGGTTCAATGAAGAACATGAAGAACACTTGAAGAAAAACAAGAACAAGTTAAAAACGCAGCAAAAGAAAACAAAAATTAGAGATAAAACCAAGACCCGTTGTGTAGAAACACAAGAACCTATGGTATTGGACCAAGACCCGTTGCTTAGAAAAGCAAGAACCTATGGTATATATTGGTGGAAGGTAGAAGAACGCCACAAGGAAGACCTTGATAAGTTCAAGAGTTCTCAAGAGAACCAAAGAGAAGAAGTCTCTCAATTTTATTACTAAAATCAATTGTGTTCTCCCCAAAGGGTTACATAACTATTTATAGGCAAATAGATAACTTGCAGCACAAGTAATAGGAATCCTACTTTCCTAACTTGCAGAATAGGAAATAGCAAACTTGCAGAACAAGCAATAGGAATCCTACTCTCCTAACTTACAGAACAAGTAATAGAAGTCTTACCAAATCTATTATTTAAAAAGGAATTGAGCTTAAATTAAATTAAGACAATGTTCAGCCCAATAATACTTAACTAAATAAAATATGCATCTAGCCTAATTTGCATTTCGGCCCAATACTTTATGTGTCTTCAAGAAGGTTGAACTTGGGCTTGGATCATGTTGTAGAAGACTTTATCATCCTCCATGCTCAAGCTTTGTTGGGCTTTCTCTCTAGCAATACTAATGAAACCAACCAAGGCTTGTTGCATTATCTTTGACTTAGCTCTTGTAATTGGACCTCCATGGATGCTCAAAGGATCACGAACATCACGAACATGACTTGAGCTGTGTGAGCTTGATGGGTCTCCATCAGTAAGGATATTCAGTCTGCATGATTTAAATTATGAAAAAATTTTATGAAAATACTGCGATGATTGATGGTTGAAAATTTGTGATGATGTACCAATTGAGAATTTAAACTGTATTTTTCGTGCAGGAGGCTAGCCAATCGGCAACTGTTATATTGTCGAAAAATTATCGAAAATTACCAAAAATTTCTAGAAAATTTCATAAAATTATAATAAATGATTTTATTTCACGAGAAATGATTTTCAACCACGAAAATCGAGAAAATGAATATTTTCATAAAAACATGAATAAAATGAAAGTGATTTTAAATTATTCATGTTTTCGAGAATGGTGATAATGAAATCACCGAAAATCCTCTTCGAGAATGGTGATAATGAAATTAACGAAAATTCTCTTAATATGTAAAATTACATGTAATACGAGACGAAAAATGAAAAAAAGTAAAGTGAATATTCTTATGAATATTTTCATAATTATTTCTTAAATATTCACTAAATGATTTTATAACCTTTATGAATTTAAATTATGAAATTATATATTTTATAAACTTCATAAAGGTTATTTTATGATGAAAACATGGTTTTGAGACTAGTTGACCCCTCTATTATGTCGACATGTAATATGTAGTACGTGATATGTGATATGTAACATGTGATATGTGATATGTAGTCCCGACCGACACCTGATCAGTGATCCGCCGAGGACAATTATTGACTATGGCCATAGATCTGACATGATGATTTCATACCTTCAGGTATTATTGCATGATAGGACTCGGTGGTTGCCACTGTCTCCATATATGATATGTTTTAAATGAAAATGTTTTACATGATATGTGATATGTGAAATGTAAATGATTTATAGCATTTTTATAAAATGCTAATTTCAATACTGATTTTAGTACTACGAGATGATTTTCATATGATATGTAATATGAACATGTGATATGTTTTCAAAAGGAAAAAGAGTTTATAAGTCTAATATTCTTATTTTGATTTTAAATTGAATATTAGACTATATGTGACGTGAATATGTGATATGTTTTTGAAAGGAAAGAGGAGGAAAATAAATCTAATATTCTTATTTAAATTTTAAATTTAATATTAGATTTAAATGATTTATATGTTATACGAAAAAGGTTTAATAGCTTATTTTGCTTTTTTAAAGTACTGTACTAATTATGATTGTACAGTAAAACATGAAATGAGTTTTAAAGGAAAATGATGATGATTTAACTAATATTCTTTTCAAAGAAAATATGAATATTAGTTATTTTATTTAAATGCTTTATTTCATAAAAGCATTATTTTGAAAAAGATTATGAAAATGTTACGAAATAAAAAGGAAAGAACTTGAATTTCAAAACAAGAAAGAATATTACTCTCTACAGTTGCTTCTAGGTTCTGGGACAAGATAGGTATTTCAAAATACCAACCTTACTCCATCCGGATCCCTAGCCGACTGTAGTATCCTTCCTACATGCGAGCCTAGAGCCCCATAGGAAAAATGAAAAAGTTTTTCAGCATATAGGAAGCTGAATATCAAGTATGCATATAATTCCCTTACTGAGCCGTGGTTTGCTCACCCTATATTTTAATATTTCAGGTTTTTGAAGATTGAGATTCTAACACTTAAAGGATTTCGGCTGCACATTTTGGGGCGATGCGATAGCTTGATTTATTTAATAAGGTATGATCATTTATTTTCTGTAGTTAGACTTATCAACAGTACTACTTCCTTATGAAATAAGATAGGGGATGTAATTCATATCGTAATTTTATATGAAGTTGTTTATATGTAAAAGAAAATGTAAAGTATCGCAGACAGCCCAATCATATAAGATGTATAATATAAAGTGAAAAATAGGGTCACGGGCTGTGACAATTTTATATCTGCTAATATATTTGCTTTATTGATGTTTTATGCCTAAAAGAGCTTACTAATGTTTATTTTATGTTTTAGGTATTAAATATCAAAGTTCGAATAAAAGGAAGCTAAAAAGAGCAAAGTGCAGTATTTTCTGTCCAGCTTGAAAGATTGACATCTTTGACCAATTTAACGATCTGATCTTAGGAAGTATCCTTCATGGAAGTTTTAGAGGACTTCTCAAGGTTTCCGAAATGTATAGGATTACAAAAATCAGAGTTCATTTGATGGGTCAAACATTTGGACAAAATCAGTACGAAATTCTAGGCAGAAAAACGAGATTGAGAAGAAATTCCAACAAAGCAAGTTCAAGACCAGATTTTGTTGAGACAAGATAATTACTTAATTTTATTATGTCTTAGATCTGTAATTAATTAATAAAAATAGGCCTTAGGAATTTTACTTAGAAAATAATTGTAAAAAGATGATGAGATAAAGGTAAGAGTTTGACTAGTCAAATTACTTGTTTTCCAAGTAAACTCTTATCTGAATCCCACATTGCTTAGGAAAGTCTTTTAAACTCTTCCTTAGGCCTATATAAAGAGCACAAGGCTCTTATAAACAACATCCCTCTTATCCCTCACATCCTTTTTATCCCTTTTATCCCTCACATCCCTCTTATCCCCTTTCACTCTTTTAATCTTGTAGGATTTTCTTTCGGGTTTTTAATAAAAATTTTATTTTTTTATTTAGTTGCTGATTCTTATATTAAGTTTAGCCAAAATATTTTATTTTTCTTTTCTTTCCTATTCTTGCTGATTTCTTTAGTGATAATTATTTTGATTCTAGTTTTGTTTTTCATATTATTTGTTCAAGTTCTTGCTAGTTTATAATCTTGATTCTAGATTTCTTGTTTTAGATTATTAAAGATTGATATATTGATTGTCTTTTGTATGATTCTTGATATCTTTATAATATTAAACTTGAAATTTATGATATTGAATATGACTAGTGAGTAGGTTTCTTATTCAGTTACAAGGCAAATTGATTGTTCTTTGGAAAAAGAATGTTTTGAGATTTTGAGCTTATAATATAATTGTTGATTAAGTATCCAAGATTCTTTGAGCATATTTGCATGATTATTTCCTTGATTAGATAGTAGGGCCCACTATTTAATTTAATTAAATAATCTACTGCCAGATTAAAAACATAAGTCCGTAATTGCTTATGGAGTTAATCACTAGGGATGGAGGAGAATTGAGGTATAGATTAAATGAACCGAGCTTATGTGTTTGTTATCTAATGTCAACCCATATCTTTCTAGTTGTTAATGCTGCTACAACTTATATCTAGAGAGCTTGTTCTAGGTAGGTTAAGTAGTTAGAGATTAGTTGAAGAGCTTGTTTTAACTAACGACTCAGTAAGGGAAGATGGTGTAACAGAGCTTGTTGTTATGCTACGGTTGATTATTTAATTGACAATAATATTTTGTAATCAATGATCAACATCTAAATCCAAGAATAATTAATTACCTTGTAACTGAATTTTTGTGATATTTGATATTTTCTAATTTATTTACTTGTTTATTTTTCTGATTATTTTCTTAAGTATTATAGTTTAATTGAAACCCCCCAAATCTCTCTTCTTTCTCTAAATAATAGTTAGGTATTTTAATTTAAATAATTAACTTGAATAAAACAAATCTCTATGGAACGACCTTTGCTTGTCTTATCTATAGGTTTAAAGTAAAGTAATTTATTATTGGTACCTACTACACTACCAATTAATAACTCCCAAATTGATAAGAAATTTTAGGGAATATAGATATATGGTGAAAGATGATATGTAGAAGTCAAAAGTGAATATGATTTTAAAAGTATGCTGGCAGTATTATGTAAAAGATGATTTAGAAGACAAGAATCATAAGTATATGGAACAGTACCAGCTGTTAAATTTAAGTGAAATTCAGAGGATCGAATTTCTTAAGGTGGGGAGAATGTTACAACCGCAAATTTTCTAAATTAATATTAATTATGCAGAAATTTAATTTGGATAAATTGAAATCCAAATTAAATAAGAAATGAAAATGGGTATATTTATTTTGGATATTAAGAAATCCAAAATTTAAAAAATAAAAATGTGTATATTTATATATTTATATAATTTTATTATATAAATATATTTTAAATGTTAAAGAAAAAAAATGTGTATATTTATATATTTATATAAATATTATATAAATATACATATGACTCATGGGTGTAGAGAAAGGTTTAGACTCATCCATTCCAAATCTTTTGAGCAAATCTTTAGTGTACTTAGCTTGATTTATGAAAATACCTTCTTTACATTGTTTAACTTGAAGTCCTAGAAAGAAGGTTAATTCTCCCATCATACTCATTGTGAAATCCCCTAATTTCATGTAATTTTCTTATAGTTGTGAAGAATTCCAGCTGAAATAATTAAATGAATGGTCAAATAATGATGGTCAAAGAGTTAAAGAGTCAAAAGGTTAAGGGCTAAGAGGAAATGATTTAATTGGATGATAAAATAGATATCAGAAATTTTAGTTAGTTAATTGAGATGTGGCTGATATGAATGGAAGAAAAAGGAATTAAATGGTCAAAGAAAGGTCAAAAGCATAGTCAAAAAGGAAGCATGGCTGAGATGAGATGATTATGGGATAAGGATGGCATTAAATGAAATGGCATGAGTCATCATCTTTAGCCATCACCAATCGGCAGCAACACTCCCAGCCCTCCCTCTCGTTGCCTCTCCTTCATTTCCAGAATTCCTTAAGTTTCCTCCATAGTTGCCTTGACAAACCATCATCTCCTTTCATCAAATCGCTAAGCTTATTTAACTAAAAATACTCCTCATCACTAGTTTAAGCTATATCTGAAGTTTGGTGGATTGAATCCAAGGAAGTGAAGAGATCTGAAATTCTGAAATTTTGATGAATAACAAAGGTAAGGGTAGAAGTTGATTTTCTCAATTCTATTTATGGTTTGGAGTTAAGTTGAGTTGGTAGAGCATAGTTATAAAGGTTTCTTAAAGGTTTGATTTGTTATGAATTATGCAGCTTTGAGGAAGTAAAAGGCAAGAATTGGTGCAACCAAGGGATTTGCATATTCGAAGTGAATCGAGGGTAAGGAATATGTGTAACGGACGTAGGGAGACTATGTTCCTTTTTGGTTGCATATGTGGTTTGAAACAAAAGCTGTTTTAAGTGCAGGAAGGTTTAAAATCTCGGTTTTTCGCCCAGTACGATTTGGCTCGGGGCAGCCGACTGCTGTAAATAGCAGCTGACTGCTCAGAGACAGTCGTGACGTAACTTTTTCCGAAACCGACTTAAAGCAGCCGACTGCCCTATATAGCAATCGACTGCCATTTTTCCAGAAGCATTCTGTTTGCAAACCAATCGACCGCCAAAGAACCAGCCGACTGCATTTTCTCGAAAAAGTTTCTGTTTGCGGACCAGTCGACTGCCCTATTTGACCAGTCGACTGCCCTAAGTATATTTGAAAATTTTAAATAATTTAAATGCAAAAAGAAAATAAATTTATAAAATTTATTTATGCTATAGCAGTCGACTGCCCTAAAATAGCAGTCAACTGCCCCCTTTGAAAATAATAATTTTATATTACTTATATAAATGTATTTGAATTATCATTAAAGTATATAAGAATGTTTATTGGAAGGCAATGGTTTTCTAAGAAGTAGTTTTGCTACCTAATGTTTTGAGACAATGAACCACTTAATGATTATGCACTATCAATATGTGTTGAAGGGACTCTGATCAAGTTCCTAAGATTATGTGTTATGTGTATTTGGGCTGAGGACCATAAGTCAGGCCTCGGTCGCCACAGATGTCACCTGACTAGTGTTCACTGTGGTCTATAGACAATGGCCATATGTCTCTTATGTTTTGGCTTAGGGGAGGATCCCTGGCCCATGCGTGGGTACGCCACTTTATATGTGCATCCCTTACGGGATTTATTTGGTGCATGATTTTATTGGGTGTCAAATGTCTCCATAAGTATTTGAACGTTATTTGTATGTTCAATTCCAAGTGAATTGATACATATGAAAGTATTTGAAGTATATGAATATATTTGAGTTATTTGAATATTTGCAAGTGATTTCGTAAGAAAGTATTTGAAGTATATGAATATATTTGAGTTATTTGAATATTTGCAAGTGATTTCGTAAGAAAGTATTTGAAGTTATTTGAAATTGAAGTTAATTGTATTTGTAAATGTGATTTCAAGTGAATTAAAGGAAATTGAGAGTATTTGACTTATTTGATATTAGATGTATATGATATTTGAAGAAATTATATGATACATGTTTTATAATGATTTTACATGACATTATAGAGCCAAGCAGGAAAACTGCATATAGTGGCATAGTACGTTCTTTTACATTTATTTCTTACTGAGCGTAAACTCACCCTTTTACGAACTTTTTTTTATACAGATTACCTGAAGTGAATTCCGCTCCAAATAAAGGAGCTTACTTTTGAGACCTTATAGTGTACCTTCGAGATACGCTTCCCAATAACTATTGAAGGTATACTCATGTATTATGTGCTTCAGACTATTGTACAGTACAACATTTCATAAATGTATATTAGGAAGTTTGGGGATATAGGATATGTAAGTTATGTGAGATCCTGATGTATGTGACACATGTGTAAATATATATAAGAAATTTTATTCATGCAAATTGGATATCGTGCTATAAGAAATAAAGCATGACGTATAAGAAGAAAGAAAGGATGACATTGATAAACAAGTCTAGTTAAATGGCATGTGAAGTAAAAAGTTAGTTGATATTTGGGTAGTGACGAGGATGTCACACTCATTTCAAATTCACCTTGCATTAGTTTAGAGAAATTTTTGCACAATGACTCATTTGTAGACCCAAAAATGATATCATCTACATAAATTTGAACTACTAATAAGTCATGACCCTTAGATTGAATAAACAAGGTTGTGTCTACCTTTCCTCTTGTAAAACCTTTTTCGATTAAAAACTTTGAAAGTCTTTCATACCAAGCTCTAGGAGCTTGTTTTAATCCATATAAGGCTTTTGAAAGTTTGAAAACATGATTAGGAAATTTTGGATTTTCAAAACCGGGAGGTTGCTCAACATAAACTTCTTCATTTATATAACCATTTAAGAAAGCACTTTTCACATCCATTTGATATAACTTAAAATCCTTGTAGCATGCAAAAGCAAGTAGCATCCTAATGGCTTCTAATCTAGCTACCGGAGCATAGGTTTCATCATAGTCTATTCCTTCTTCTTGTCTATAACCTTGAGCCACTAACCTAGCCTTGCTTCTAACAATAATGCTATTTTCATCCATCTTATTCTTGAATATCCATTTGGTTCCAATGATGGGATAATCTTTAGGTCTTTCTACTAGGTTCCACACTTTGCTTCTCTCAAATTGATTTAATTCTTCTTGCATGACCATAATCCAATTTTCATCATTCAAGGCCTCATCCACTTTCTTTGGCTTAAATTGTGACACAAAAGCTATATGTTGACATATGTTTCTATATGTTGACCTAGTCCTAACTCCAATGGTTGGATCTCCAATAATATCATTATCTTTCACATATCCTAGTTCTCTAGGACATCTAGATTCCTTCTTAATTATTTCTTGTTCCATGGACTCCTTATTTTTGTTAATAGTAAGATCTTCTAATTGATTTCTAACATCCTTATCTTGAGATGGATCAACTATAGGTTCATCAAAAATCTCTACTTCATCATCAAGATTGGTTCTACTAATGATATTTGATTTATCAAAAATTACATGTATTGACTCTTCTACTACAAGTGTTCTTTTATTGAAAACGCTATAGGCCTTAGAGTTTAGAGAATAGCCAAGAAAAATTCCTTCATCACTTTTAGCATCAAATTTTCCTAGATTATCTTTACCATTGTTCAAAACAAAACATTTACATCCAAATGGGTGAAAATAACTTATGTTAGGCCTTTTTCCTTTATAAAGCTCATAGGGAGTTTTCTTTAAAATAGGCCTTACCATAGCTCTATTTATAACATAGCAAGAAGTGTTTACTGCTTCAGCCCAAAAATATTTAGGTAAGTTATTTTCACAAAGCATGGTTCTAGCCATTTCTTCTAATGTTTTATTTCTCCTTTCAACTACCCCATTTTGTTGAGGAGTTCTAAGAGCTGAAAAATTATGGCTAATACCATTTTTACTGCAAAATATATCAAAACCAAGATTTTCAAATTCTTTTCCATGATCACTTCTAATACTTGAAATAGAGTAACCTTTTTCATTTTGAACAAGTTTTGAGAAAACAGTGAATTTATCTAAGGCCTCATTTTTAAACACTTAAAAAGAACACCCAAGTAAACCTAGTGTAATCATCAACTATCACAAATCCATAGTGTTTACCTCCTAAACTAGTTGTCCTAGTTGGTCCAAAAAGATCTAAGTGAAGAAGTTGAAGTGATCTAGAGATAGTGACACACTTCTTAGGTTTGAATGAGATTCTTTTGTGTTTTCCTCTTACACATGCCTCACAAACTTTGTCATTTTCAAATTGTAGCTTAGGCAATCCTACTACTAAGTCTCTTTTGGCTAACTTAGACAAAACATGCATGCTAGCATGGCCTAGTCTTCTATGCCATAACCAAGGTTCATCTTCTCTAGTAGCCATAAAGCATACATTTTTGCTATTAAGTTCATTTAAATCCACAATATAAATATTTCCTTGTCTATGTCCAATAAACACAATTTGATTAGATTTGGCATTAACAACATTGCAACACAAATCATCAAACATAACTTTAAATCCCTTATCACACAATTGACTAATACTAAGCAAGTTATGTTTCAAGCCTCTAACATACAAAACATTTTCAATGGTTGAGGAAGAGTTACCAATGCAGCCAATTCCTTCAATTTGTCCTTTGGAGTTGTCTCCAAACGTGACCTCTCCACCACTTTTATGCTTTAAGTACTTGAATTGGCTCTTGTCTCCCGTCATGTGTCTAGAGCATCCACTATCAAGGTACCAATGCTCCTTGGACTTAGCCTTGTAGCAATATTCTTCCTCCTACAAACACATCAAGCTTTCATCTTAGGTACCCAAATTTTCTTGGGTCCTTGAGAGTTAGTATCAATAATTTTTGATCCTTTAGGGATCCATTTCAACTTTTAAGACTCATCATTTGAATTCAAAACATGTTTAGGCACCCAAATCTTGATAGCCATTTTTCCTCTAATTATGGTCTTCCTAGATGTGCATGCTTGTGAAGAATGTCCTAGTTTGTTACATAAGGGGCACAAAGCAAATTTTCTATCTTTAACTAGGAAATTTTTAAGATACTTTGTTAGATGCATTATAGCCTAACCCTTCTCTATCAAAGAATGCTCTTTGAGTTTCTAGCATTTGATCAAGTTTTTATTGACCCATGTAAAATCTAGAAAAGGAGTTATGCAAATTAGTGTTCTTCTTATTTAATTCTTCAATTTCTAGATTAGCATTTTCTAATTTCTTCTCACATTCTAACTTAACATTCACAAGCATTTCATTTTCCTTTTTCAACTTAGAGATCATTTTCTTATATTTCAAGTTCATGCATTCAAATTCATTGGCCAATTCATCAAATGCATCTAGTAATTCATCAAAAGTGTATTCATGAGTATCTAGCAAGTTAGAAGTTACCTTCTCATCTTCAAAAGCCATGAAGCAAAGGTTAGCTACTTCATCTTCCACATTCTCTTCATCGGAGGAGTCACTATCACTCCAAGTAGCCACCATTGCTTTCTTCTTTTGTTTCTTTTCATTTTGCTTCCTATACAAGGGACAATCAAATTTAATATGGCCAGGTTTTTTGCATTCATAACATATAATTTGGTCTTTATCTTTCCTACTAGTTTCACCTCTATTTAACTCTCTCCTTGGGGGTCTCCTAGAGTTTCCATTAGCTCTCATCCTCATGGATTTATTGAACCTCTTGGCGAACATGGCCATTTCTAAATCTTCTTCATCACCACTTACATCATGATCATCTTTTGATTCCTCACTTGTGGTAGATTTTAGTGCTACTCCAACTTTCTTTGGGGGATCTTGATTTCTCTTAATTTTCATCTCATAAGTGAGCAAGGATCCCATAAGTTCATCTAATGATAGTGTATGAGGGTCCTTGGATTCCTCAATAGCAGTGACTTTAGCTTCCCATGATTTGGGTAAGTTATTGAGAATCTTTTTCACCATCTCTACATTAGAGTACGTCTTCCCTAAAGCTTTAAGACCATTTATTATGTCCGTAAACCTAGTAAACATGTCACTAATTGACTCATCATTCTTCATTCTAAATAGTTCATAGTCTCGTGTGAGCATGCCTACTTTGGTTTCTTTGACTTGTGTGGTTCCCTTATGTGTGATAGCTAGTTTATCCCAAACTTGTTTAGCATTCTCACATTGTGACACTCGATTATACTCATTTGGTCCTAATGCACAAAAGAGTGTGTGCATTGCTTTAGCATTAAGTTGTGCCATCCTAATATCATTAGTATCCCATTCGTCTTCTTTCTTAGGCACATCCGTCCCATCTACTTTCTTAATAGGGATAAGGGGACCTTTAACAATAACTCTCCATACCTCATAATCATTAGCTTGAATAAATAGCATCATTCTAGTCTTCCAATAAGCATAGTTTTCACCATTAAAGAGTGGAGGTCTAACCGTAGAGTGTCCCTCTCCTACCAAGGTTGTAGACAAACTAGTTTGAGCCATTAGTGATCGTTTATACTCGATAGATGTTAATCTAAGTCAATCTTGAGCCCAAGCTCTGATACCAATTGTTGGCTCTACCGAGAGGGGGGTGAATCAGTTTTTCTAGTTATTTCTAATTTTCTTAACTCTTAATGCACAATCAAAGTCAAATAAACAACAATGAAATAAATGCAGTAAATAAGAGTAAGGGAAAGAGAAGCAAACACAAGTTTTATAGAGGTTCGGCCAATCTCTTGCCTACGTCCTCTCTCCTTGAACTCCTTGTCAAGGTTTTGATTCACCTCTTCCTTGAGAATGCTTACAAACCACTTGAAGGTGTGGCAAGACCTTTTACAATTTCTCTTGAGACTTTAGAAATCTCCCTTTAATCCTCTACCCTTGTAGTATTCCCACACTCTACAATATCAGACCTTACAAGGATAGCTCACCCCTTTGAATAACAGAATTTTCAGTGAATGGGTGAAGAACACAAAGAACTCTCACAAATGGAGTTTCACAATGAATAATTTCAGACTTGATTTTCTTTCTTGAAGCTTGAGGATTTTTGAGTGCTTGTTCTTTCTCCAAACCTCATAAATACCTTCATTTATAACCCACCAAACGGATAGAACAGTTGGTGAAGCATTTAATGCAAATCCTCCCGTTGAAACCCTCAAAAACTAGCCGTTACTGTTAGGTCTCGTGCAAAGGGATCGATCCCTTTACCAGAGGGATCGATCCTTTTTATTGCGAGAGCATTTCAACTTGTTCCAGGGTCTTGTCCAACTTACTGCCAAAATGGGATCGATCCCTCTACAGTATGGATCGATCCCCTTTTAACCAGAATGCCTTCCTGCACGTCTTTAACTGCAATTTGAGATAGTTTATGGTTTTTTGTGATTCTAAGTCAGTTCAAAAACTTCTAGCACTTTTCTTAAGAGTATTTACTGACTTTTTCAGTTGAAATCACACTCCAAGACTTTGTTAAAATAGTTTCAATCATTGAGTTCATTCAAAGCAAATTTACTTGTATAAAAATCATTTTTAAGTTTACTTGAGTTTTTTCATTTTCAAAATACTTGTCAATTTAATGCTAACATAATTCTAAAACCTCCATGTCTTTCCAAACTACTTCCTTCCAAGTCTTTTTCGGTCTTCCTCTAGTCTTAACCCTTCTCTCAACATTCATAGCCTCCATTCTCCTAACTGGAGCATCTATAGGTCTACGTCTTACATGTCCAAACCAATGTAAACGATTTTCACACATTTTGTCTTCGATAGGTACCACTCCAATCATCTTACGAATATCATCATTTCTCATTCTATCCTTTCTTGTATATCCATAATAAATAATATATAAAAAATAATATTAAAATAAATAAATAAATAAAAGTAATAAAAACAATTAAATAAAAATAATAATAAAATTCTAAAATACTTCCGACGATGGAGCCTTTTTAGGGGAGTCGAATGGTACCCCTTGAATACTCTTGAGGTGGGAAGAGTCTTTTAAGAGTTCATCCAGAATGATGGAAGATTTTTAAAAGAATTTTCAATATTTAAATAATAAAGGCAACATAATTAAGACTAAGTTAAAATAACACAAGATTAAAATGGTACCAATATTGGGCGTTGTAGGGGTGCTATAACCTTCCCTACACGTAAATGAACTCCCGAACCCAAAATTTAAAATGTAGACCAGTCCTAGAGTCATTAGGTGGCCAATCATACCTAGGTTAAAAAAGATTGGTGGTAAGTCCATTTTTTTAATGTCTAGCGTCCTAGTCTTAGGAAACGTTATGACAGCTTGGCGACTCCACTGGGGATAATTAAGAGAGTCAAGCCATAATTTAATCTTGTGTTATACTAAGTCTAAATTTGATGGTCTAAATTTGGAAAGTTCTGATGTTGTTTGATGATCTTTTGTTGATTTCTTAAGTGTTTTGTGGAAATTAATAAGATAAAGTTCCTTCTCACACACCACACTTTGCACTTGCATGCATAAAGCTCTCGACCCGAGCTCAGTCCTTTCTAAGAGGGAGTAGAGTACCTACCGCTCTCGTGAGGTGATAACCTCTGCATGGGCTAGCAAAATACTCCCACTCAAGTTGAACCTTTTCCGTTTGTAGCCTGTCATGGGTGAGGATTAGGGTGCCTTACTAGTCCAGAGTGGATAATAGTAAGGAACAATTTGGGAACCTTTAGCCCTTTTATCTAAAGCCATGCATATAATGAAATTAGGAAGACCAACTGTAAGATAGAGCCATATCAACCCATGCTAAAAAATACCCATTACTTAGGACACATTTTTTATCAAGTTTGTTTGATTTTGATTTATACATGAGACACAAAAAGGGCGCTATGTGTTCTTCACCAAAACATTTTCATGCATCAATCATCCATTATTATTACATGGTAACTCTTTACCATACCATCCCATTCATACACATGTAGCATCATCTCATTTTGTTCATCTTCAATCATTGTTTTCAAACAAAGCAATTTCAAACTTTTTCAAGCATCACCATGATGAGTGTCGTCAGTCACCAAAAATAAAATTTCCTAACTCTACTATGTAGATAGCGGAGCAAGGGTCGAACCCACAGAGACTGAATTATTTAAATTAATTATTAAATTAAAAATCTAATTTTAGGATTTGGGGAAAGAAGAAGAAAATCTGGGGGTTTTGGAGACTATTCTAAAATAAAGAAAACAAGAATTATTAAGTATCAAAGACAAATAGCAAAAAGCTTCAGTTACGAGGCAATCAATCATTCTTGGATTTTGATGTTGATCATTGATTACAAAATATCACTGTCAATTAAATAGTCAACCGTAGCATAACAACAAGCTCTGTTACACCATCTTTCCTTACTGAGTCGTTAGTTAAAACAAGCTCTTTAACTAATCTCTAACTACTTAACCTACCTAGAACAAGCTCTCTAGATATAAGTTGTAGCAGCATTAACAACAAGAAAGATATGGGTTGACATTAGATAACAAACACATAAGCTCGGTTCATTTAATCTAAACCTTAATTCTCTTCCATCCCTAGTGATTAACTCCACAAGCAATTACGGACTTATGTTTTTAATCTGGCGGTAGATTATTTAGTTTAACTAAATAGTGTGCACCCTATCTAATCAAACAAACAATCATTATAATGTGCTCAGAGAATCTTGGATACTTAATCAACAATTATATAATAGGTTCAAGAATCTCACAACATGCTTTTCCCAAAAATAATTAATTTACCTCATAACTGAATAAGAAAACTACTCACTAGACATATTCAAGATCATATAATTCAAGTTATATATTATAAAGATCACAAATATCATGCAAGAAACAATCAAAGAAGCAATCTTTAATAATATAAAATCAGAATTACTAATCAAGATTATAAAGTAGCAAGCAAGAACACACAAACAATATTAATTTAAATAAAGAAAACAAAATCAGAATTAAAAATAATAAAGAAATCAGCAACTAATTAAAAATAAAGAAAAAATAAAATTTTATTAAAAACCCTAAAGAAAATCCTACAAGACTAAAAGAGAAAAGGGAGAAGAGGGATGTGAGGGATTTGAGGGATGTTGTTTATGAGGGCCTTGTGCTCTTTATATAGGCCTAAGGAAGAGTTTAAAAGACTTTCCTAAGCAATGTGGGATTCAGATAAGAGTTTACTTGGAAAACAAGTAATTTGACTAGTCAAACTCTTACCTTTATCTCATCATCTTTTTACAATTATTTTCTAAGTAAAATTCCTAAGGCCTATTTTTATTAATTAATTACAAATCTAAGACAAAATAAAATTAAGAAACTATCTTCTCTCAACAAAATCTGGTCTTGAACTTGCTTTGTTGGAATTTCTTCTCAATCTCGTTTTTCTGCCCAGAATTTCGTACTGATTTTGTCCAGACGTTTGACCCATCAAATGAACTCTGATTTTTGCGATCTTGGACATTCTGGAAACCTTGAGAAGTCCTCTACAACTTCCATGAAGGCCACACCTTGAGATCAGGTCGTTAAATTGGTCAAAAACGTCAATCTTTCAAGCTGGACAGAAAATACTGCACTTTGCTCTTTTTAACTTCTTTTTATTCCAACTTTGATATTTAATACCTAAAACATAAAATAAACATTAGTAAGCTCTTTTAGGCATAAAGCATCAATAAAGAAAATATATTAGCACATATAAAATTCACAAAATATCATCCTATCAAATTCCCCCACACTTAGCTTTTGCTAGTCCTCTAGCAAAACCTAAACTAACTAATTCCTAAAGAACTAAATCCTAAAATCCTAACTCACTTTCGTAGGAATCACGATTGCATTTGGCATATGCAATAAGCCTTTAAACCCCTAGGTCACCCCTAGTGGACGAGTTGTGTCTCGTGAGGGCTTTCAGAAGATATACCCACAAAATCTTTTACTTAAGACTCAATCCTAAAAATTCAAAATAAGACTCAAAAATTAAAAATTAAGGCTCAAAACAAGATTAAGATCATGAACATATTTTCAAATCTTTCAATTCTTAACTCATAACTTCAACAAGAGTCAAATAATCAAGTCAATCATATTCTAATCATTACTTCTCATATTCATGCATACTTCTAAATAAATTCATGTAAAATTCACAATCAACACAATTGAAACATATAACATCAACTTTGCAATTATCCATTTTACATTACCACAAACAAAGTCAATAGATCAAGAACTTCTTTTTTTTTTCTATTTTCTCTTCCTTCTTTTTCTTTTTTTTTTCTTTTGATGTTTCAATAATGGTTTCCCTAAGTACTTACTTGCCTTTTTACGCGAATGTTAATATTGGTGATACCAACACCCGGTTACTCAACAAGTAAGCCCTCTTTTAGAGTGCTTTGCATACTCATATTTTAAGTCACTTCAAGAATTTAATCAACAAGATCGAGTAACTCAAAACATTGGAGTAGAATTTAAAGCTTTCAACCTCTATTTTTTTTTCTCTTTTTATTTTTTATGTTCTTGTCTATTTATCCTTTGTTTATACCAACTTCAATGAACTAATCACATTATCAATATCATATGAGCAATCATATTTAATCATGAACTCACATAAATTCTTTAGAAAGTACTCACTTCAACAATAATAACAATCAAAATACTCTCAACTTTCCTATAAAACTTTGTTTTAGTTTAGAATCAATCCTTAAAAGAAAGAAAACATATCATGATCTTCAAAACTCTTAAAAATTTGACCTTTTTCTTTTTTAATTTCACTTCCTAAAAAAAAAAACTCTATAGACTCATAAACCAATATTCTGATGGAGATCCACTTCCTCGTGATGTTCGTGATGCTAAGGATCCATTGGTCATCCAAGGATGTCCAATTACCCGAGCTCGAGCTAAGAAGACGCAACAAGCCCTGACCTCGTTCATGCAACAAGCTCTGGCATCATTGAAGTGTCAAGGAAGCTTCCATGAAGAGTCCCAAGACATCTATACTTGCTTGGAAGCCCAAACGACATGAGCATGTTTACTATCTTATTTTAGCTTAACAATAAGATGGGCTAAGTGTTTGGATAGCCCACGTTTGAGTCTTGTTGTCTCTTGGACTATTTATTTTATGTAACTAGGTTTAGGCATGAATTTGGGTTTAGTCTTATTTTCTGTTGGTGTTAATTCCAGCCCACTTGTTTATGGGCTTAAGTGCTAGGTATTATTATAAATATCTAGTAAACGCTATTGATGAAAAAGTTAGTTAATTGAATTTTCAGAAATTGAGTGTGTCTTTCTCTTGGGTTCCCTCTCAACTAGGCTTATCAAGGTCTTCTTCCTTGTGGCGCCTCCTTCTTCACCATCCACCATTGCTATACCTTAGGTTCTCGAATTCTTATTCGTAGGGTCAAGGTCCAATACCTTGGGTTCGAGTCTCTTTAGGCTTTGGGTCTAGGTTTCATAAGGTATCCTTCATCGTCTTTTGCTTTTATCCAGTTGCGTTTCAGTTCCTTCAAACTCCAACCTACGAGTTCTCCTGTCCGTGCGCATCAGTTGGTATTCAGAGCTCAAGTTCCGATTTTCTGGTTTGTTTGTGCGTCACTCACTTTTCGATTTTTTTTTTTTGGTTTTTTTTTGGTTTCAATTTTTTTTCTTTTGTTCGTTCCACTTTCTGGTTTGTTTTTGTGTTCCTAGCCGCCACTTATTTCTTAACCCTAAAACCCTAGCCACCACTTATTTCATTACAAAAAAAAACCCTAGCCGCACCCCTTAAAAATAAAACCCTAGCCGCACCCCTCAAAAAAAAAAAACCCTAGCCGCACCCCTCAAATAAAAAAAAAACCCTAGCTGCATCCCTCAAAAAAAAAAAAACCCTAGCCGCACCCCTCAAAAAAAAAAAAACCCTAGCCTCACCCCTAAAAAAAAACCTAGCCGCACCCCTCCTCTTTCAAGGAAACCGCAACACTCAGAGTTAAAAAAAAAAGAAGAAGAAGAAAAGAATTCAAAAAAAAAAGAAGAAGAAAAGAATTCGAAAAAAAAAAAGAAGAAGAAAAGAATTCGAAAAAAAAAAAAGAAAAAAAAAATTTCTTTTGCGGTACTGTTCAAACAGAAGTTTTGGTTGAGTTCGGAGGCGTGTGAGTACCCGTTTTAAAGAAAACGACCTGGTTGAGCTTTGCTCCACCAGCCCCACCCTATCTTGGCCAAATTCCATCGTTTTTCTATAGTTTTAGGCCATTTTTCCTTTTTTTTGGTCATTCTAGTGCTTTTTTTTTATTTTTTATTTTTTTCTTTCTTATTTTTTTTTCTCTTTCTCTCTTTCTTTGAGTCACCCTAGCCCTAGCCACACCTTTCTGTGAAAAAAAAAAAAGAAAAAAAAAATTCTTGGTGACAATACTTGGTGAATTAGTTGACTTTACGAGGTTGAATCTTTGACTGGGTCTCTAGTGTGATTGTGAACCTATAGAGTTAAGGTAGCGTAAGGGAAAAAGGCACGAGTGTGTGAGAGACATTAGTAGAGAAAAGCCAAATTACTTGAGTGAAACAGGAGTGTAAACACGTGAGGATATTACTTGTTGACAATGTCTTCTGAAGGTGATAAGTCAGACTTTAAAAAGATTGAATTCCTGCTTCAGGCAATGCAACAACAGTTCCAACGGATGGATGTGAAATTCAATGACATTCATGATAAGTTGAACCAACATGAAGCTCGGTTTGCAAAGATCCAACAAGGTGATACTTCTCGTCCAAAAAGTAAGGTTGTTGCCAATGATGAGTATGATGATAATGTTGGGTATGATTCGAATGAAGAGTCTGGGATAGATAGACATCATAGAAGGTACCATGGGTATAGAGATCGAGTTGATAGAGCCCGTGATAGAGGTAAGGAGAAGCTGGATGGAAACCTTAGCAGTATAAAATTAAAGATTCCTCCTTTCCAAGGCAAGAATGATCCTGAGGCATATTTGGAGTGGGAAAGGAAGCTTGAAATGGTGTTTGACTGCCACCACTACTCTGAAGAAAAGAAGGTCAAACTTGCAGCAATTGAGTTCACAGAGTATGCTATGGTTTGGTGGGATCAGTTAGTCACTAGTCGAAGAAGATATGGTGATCCTCCAGTGTCTACATGGGATGAGATGAAGCGTATCATGAGGAAGAGATTTGTTCCTACTCATTACTACAGGGAGTTATACCAGAAGCTCCAAGGTCTTACCCAGGGCCCAAAGAGTGTTGAGGATTACTACAAAGAGATGGAAATAACCATGATCCGAGCCAATATCCAGGAGGATGCAGAAGCTACTATGGCTCGTTTTCTTCAAGGCTTAAACCGTGAGATTGCCAATGTAGTCGAGTTGCAGCATTACATGGATTTAGAGGAGATGTTGCATGTGGCCATCAAAGTGGAAAGGCAACTCAAAAGGAAAGGTACATCCCGTTTTACTTCTAGTTCAGTTCCTGTTTGGAAATCTAACACCTTTCATAGGGATGATAAGCCTGTGCCTACGCATAAGTCAGAGAGCTTTGCTAAGCCCAAGCCTGAGGGCCCTCCAAAGCCCAAGACTGAACCTGCCCACGCATCCCAAAGCCGGACACGTGACATTAAGTGTTTCAAGTGTTTAGGTCATGGACATATTGCCTCTCAGTGTCCCAACCGTAGAGTTATGATCATGCTTGGGAATGGAGATGTTGAGAGTGAAGGTTCTGAAATCGGTATAGAAGATGAGATGCCTGCGTTAGAAGATGTCGACGAAGAAGAAGTTGTTGAGTATGCTGCTCATGGTGAAGCACTTGTTGCTAGGCGTGCTCTTACTACTCATGTGAAGTTTGAGGATGAGGCACAGCGCGAGAACATCTTCCATACGAGATGCCATATTAGTGACAAGGTATGTACTGTAATCATTGATGGTGGGAGTTGTACTAATGTTGCTAGCACATACCTTGTTGATAAATTAAAGTTGCCCACTACCAAGCATCACCACCCATATAAGTTGCAGTGGATTAATGACTGTGGTGAAGTCAACGTGGTGAAGCAAGTCTTGGTTCCTTTTCGTATTGGAAGGTATCACGATGAGGTGTTGTGTGACGTAGTGCCCATGCAAGCTAGCCACCTATTGCTAGGTAGACCGTGGCAGTATGATCGGAGAGTCATCCACGACGGTTACACTAACCGTTATTCCTTTACTATGGATGGCAAGAAGATCGCTCTTGCTCCCCTTAGCCCCAAGGAGATTTATGAGGACCAATTAAGGCTAAAGGAGCAACATGACGAGCAAAGGAAGCAAGCTAAAGAAAAGAAGGAAAACAAGGACAGCAAAACAGTGAGCTGCTATGCCAAACCCCGAGATGTGAAGACTGCATTTCTTGCTAAGTCTCCTATCCTTTTACTCTTATTTAAAGATTCTTATTTTATTGATGCTGAACTCCATGATACTTTGCCTACTGATGTTGTCTCATTGTTGCAGGAGTTCGAGGATGTATTCCCTGAGGAGATCCCAAGTGGATTACCACCGATTCGTGGGATCGAGCACATGATTGACCTTGTCCCCGGAGCTACCATTCCTAACCGTCCAGCCTACAGAAGTAATCCCGAGGAGACGAAGGAGCTTCAAAGGCAAGTTGAGGAGCTCATGCGGAAAGGTTATGTGAGAGAGAGCATGAGTCCTTGCGCCGTGCCCGTACTGCTTGTGCCAAAAAAAGATGGGACGTGGAGGATGTGCGTTGACTGCCGAGCCGTCAACAAAATCACTGTAAAGTACCGCTATCCTATTCCTAGGCTAGATGACATGCTTGATGAGTTGCATGGTGCATGCATGTTTTCTAAAATTGATTTAAAGAGCGGATATCACCAAATTCGTATGAGAGAAGGTGATGAATGGAAAACCGCATTCAAGACTAAACATGGTCTCTACGAGTGGTTAGTTATGCCTTTTGGCTTGACTAATGCACCCAGTACATTCATGCGTTTAATGAACCATGTTTTACGTGATTTTATTGGTAAGTATGTGGTTGTCTATTTTGATGATATTTTGATATACAGTAAGAGCCAGCATGAGCATGTTGAGCATCTTAAGAATGTTCTTACTGTTTTGAGGAATGCAAGTTTGTATGCCAATTTTAAGAAATGTACGTTCTGCACTGATAAGATTGTTTTCCTTGGGTATGTCGTTTCTTCACATGGCATTTCTGTTGATAATGAGAAGGTAAAGGCAATTAAAGATTGGCCTGTACCTAAGTCTGTTTCTGAGGTACGTAGTTTCCATGGTTTAGCTAGTTTCTATCGTCGATTCGTTAGAGATTTTAGCACTATAGCTGCACCTTTGATCGAAGTGGTCAAAAAGAATGTTGCATTTCATTGGGGTCCTGCACAAGAGCATGCTTTTAATTTGCTTAAAGATAAACTTTGTTCTGCTCCTTTGTTATCTCTGCCTGACTTTACTAAAACTTTTGAGATTGAGTGCGATGCCTCAGGTGTAGGTATTGGAGCTGTGCTTATGCAAGAAAAACGCCCAATTGCTTTCTTTAGTGAGAAGTTAAGTGGAGCAGCACTTAACTATCCCACATATGACAAGGAGATGTACGCGTTAGTGAGGGCCTTGGAGACATGGCAACATTACTTGTGGCCCAAAGAATTTGTCATCCACACTGATCATGAGTCCTTGAAGCATTTGAAAGGACAGAGTAAGCTGCATAAGCGTCATGCCAAGTGGATAGAGTTCATTGAGATGTTCCCGTACGTGATCAAGTACAAACAAGGTAAAGAGAACGTCGTAGCTGATGCGTTATCTCGTAGGTATACTCTTATCACTACTCTTGATGCTAAACTTTTAGGATTTGAGTATATCAAAGAACAATATGCTGATGATGTTGATTTTGGTAATGTTTATGATGCATGTGCTACATCTGGTTTTGGCAAGTTCTTTAGGCATGATGGGTTCTTATTTAGAGAAAATAAATTATGTGTGCCTAGGAGTTCATTGCGCGAGCTGTTAGTTAGAGAAGCCCATAGTGGAGGATTAATGGGTCACTTTGGAGTTAGGAAAACTCTAGATGTTTTGCAAGCACATTTCTTTTGGCCTAACATGAGGAGGGATGTAGAGAGGTTATGTGCTAGATGCATTTCATGTAGGCAAGCTAAATCTAGAGTTCATAATCATGGTTTATATACTCCTTTACCCATTCCTACTACTCCGTGGACTGATATCTCTATGGATTTTGTTTTGGGCTTGCCTCGAACAAAACGCGGTAGAGATTCTGTTTTTGTTGTGGTTGACAGGTTCTCTAAGATGGCTCATTTCATTGCTTGCCACAAGACGGATGACGCGAGCAACGTTGCTGACCTTTTCTTCAAAGAGATAGTACGTCTACATGGTGTACCAAGGACCATTGTTTCTGATCGAGATGCAAAGTTCCTTAGTTACTTTTGGAAGACGTTATGGGAAAGTTGGGAACTAAATTGTTATTCTCCACCACTTGTCACCCCCAGACTGATGGACAGACTGAGGTCGTCAACCGAACCCTGTCTACATTGTTGAGGTCCATTATTCAGAAAAATTTGAAGAATTGGGAAGATTGCTTGCCCCATGTGGAGTTTGCATATAACCGCAGTGTCCACTCCACTACTAGTTGCTCTCCATTCGAAGTTGTTTATGGCTTCAATCCTCTTACTCCTTTGGATTTGTTGCCATTACCTAGTGCGGAGCAGAGTAACTTGGATGGAGAACAGAAGGCTAAGTTTGTGAAGCAACTCCATGAGAGAGTTCGTCAAGCTATTGAAAAGAAGACTGAGCAGTATACCACCCAAGCAAATAAGCATCGAAAGAAAGTAGTCTTTGAGCCTGGTGATTGGGTTTGGGTGCATATGAGAAAGGAGAGGTTTCCTGTTCAGCGACGAACCAAGCTACATCCCCGAGGAGATGGACAATTCCAAGTCATAGCGAAGATCAACGATAATGCCTACAAATTGGATCTTCCTGGAGAGTATGGTGTATCTGCTACTTTTAATGTTTCTGATCTTTCTCCTTTTTCTTTTGATGAAGGTATATGCGATTTGAGGACAAATCCTTTTGAGGAGAGGGGGAATGATGGAGATCCACTTCCTCGTGATGTTCGTGATGCTAAGGATCCATTGGTCATCCAAGGAGGTCCAATTACCCGAGCTCGAGCTAAGAAGACGCAACAAGCCCTGACCTCGTTCATGCAACAAGCTCTGGCATCATTGAAGTGTCAAGGAAGCTTCCATGAAGAGTCCCAAGACATCTATACTTGCTTGGAAGCCCAAACGACATGAGCATGTTTACTATCTTATTTTAGCTTAACAATAAGATGGGCTAAGTGTTTGGATAGCCCACGTTTGAGTCTTGTTGTCTCTTGGACTATTTATTTATGTAACTAGGTTTAGGCATGAATTTGGGTTTAGTCTTATTTTCTGTTGGTGTTAATTCCAGCCCACTTGTTTATGGGCTTAAGTGCTAGGTATTATTATAAATATCTAGTAAACGCTATTGATGAAAAAGTTAGTTAATTGAATTTTCAGAAATTGAGTGTGCCTTTCTCTTGGGTTCCCTCTCAACTAGGCTTATCAAGGTCTTCTTCCTTGTGGCGCCTCCTTCTTCACCATCCACCATTGCTATACCTTAGGTTCTCGAATTCTTATTCGTAGGGTCAAGGTCCAATACCTTGGGTTCGAGTCTCTTTAGGCTTTGGGTCTAGGTTTCATAAGGTATCCTTCATCGTCTTTTGCTTTTATCCAGTTGCGTTTCAGTTCCTTCAAACTCCAACCTACGAGTTCTCCTGTCCGTGCGCATCAGTTGGTATTCAGAGCTCAAGTTCCGATTTTCTGGTTTGTTTGTGCGTCACTCACTTTTCGATTTTTTTTTTTGGTTTTTTTTTTTGTTTCAATTTTTTTTCTTTTGTTCGTTCCACTTTCTGGTTTGTTTTTGTGTTCCTAGCCGCCACTTATTTCTTAACCCTAAAACCCTAGCCACCACTTATTTCATTACAAAAAAAAACCCTAGCCGCACCCCTTAAAAATAAAACCCTAGCCGCACCCCTCAAAAAAAAAAAAACCCTAGCCGCACCCCTCAAATAAAAAAAAAAACCCTAGCTGCATCCCTCAAAAAAAAAAACCCTAGCCGCACCCCTCAAAAAAAAAAAAACCCTAGCCTCACCCCTAAAAAAAAACCTAGCCGCACCCCTCCTCTTTCAAGGAAACCGCAACACTCAGAGTTAAAAAAAAAAGAAGAAGAAGAAAAGAATTCGAAAAAAAAAGAAGAAGAAAAGAATTCGAAAAAAAAAAAGAAAAAAAAAATTTCTTTTGCGGTACTGTTCAAACAGAAGTTTTGGTTGAGTTAGGAGGCGTGTGAGTACCCGTTTTAAAGAAAACGACCTGGTTGAGCTTTGCTCCACCAGCCCCACCCTATCTTGGCCAAATTCCATCGTTTTCCTATAGTTTTAGGCCATTTTTCCTTTTTTTTGGTCATTCTAGTGCTTTTTTTTTATTTTTTATTTTTTTCTTTCTTATTTTTTTTTCTCTTTCTCTCTTTCTTTGAGTCACCCTAGCCCTAGCCACACCTTTCTGTGAAAAAAAAAAAAGAAAAAAAAAATTCTTGGTGACAATACTTGGTGAATTAGTTGACTTTACGAGGTTGAATCTTTGACTGGGTCTCTAGTGTGATTGTGAACCTATAGAGTTAAGGTAGCGTAAGGGAAAAAGGCACGAGTGTGTGAGAGACATTAGTAGAGAAAAGCCAAATTACTTGAGTGAAACAGGAGTGTAAACACGTGAGGATATTACTTGTTGACAATGTCTTCTGAAGGTGATAAGTCAGACTTTAAAAAGATTGAATTCCTGCTTCAGGCAATGCAACAACAGTTCCAACGGATGGATGTGAAATTCAATGACATTCATGATAAGTTGAACCAACATGAAGCTCGGTTTGCAAAGATCCAACAAGGTGATACTTCTCGTCCAAAAAGTAAGGTTGTTGCCAATGATGAGTATGATGATAATGTTGGGTATGATTCGAATGAAGAGTCTGGGATAGATAGACATCATAGAAGGTACCATGGGTATAGAGATCGAGTTGATAGAGCCCGTGATAGAGGTAAGGAGAAGCTGGATGGAAACCTTAGCAGTATAAAATTAAAGATTCCTCCTTTCCAAGGCAAGAATGATCCTGAGGCATATTTGGAGTGGGAAAGGAAGCTTGAAATGGTGTTTGACTGCCACCACTACTCTGAAGAAAAGAAGGTCAAACTTGCAGCAATTGAGTTCACAGAGTATGCTATGGTTTGGTGGGATCAGTTAGTCACTAGTCGAAGAAGATATGGTGATCCTCCAGTGTCTACATGGGATGAGATGAAGCGTATCATGAGGAAGAGATTTGTTCCTACTCATTACTACAGGGAGTTATACCAGAAGCTCCAAGGTCTTACCCGGGCCAAGAGTGTTGAGGATACTACAAAGAGATGGAAATAACCATGATCCGAGCCAATATCCAGGAGGATGCAGAAGCTACTATGGCTCGTTTTCTTCAAGGCTTAAACCGTGAGATTGCCAATGTAGTCGAGTTGCAGCATTACATGGATTTAGAGGAGATGTTGCATGTGGCCATCAAAGTGGAAAGGCAACTCAAAAGGAAAGTACATCCCGTTTTACTTCTAGTTCAGTTCCTGTTTGGAAATCTAACACCTTTCATAGGGATGATAAGCCTGTGCCTACGCATAAGTCAGAGAGCTTTGCTAAGCCCAAGCCTGAGGGCCCTCCAAAGCCCAAGACTGAACCTGCCACGCATCCCAAAGCCGGACACGTGACATTAAGTGTTTCAAGTGTTTAGGTCATGGACATATTGCCTCTCAGTGTCCCAACCGTAGAGTTATGATCATGCTTGGGAATGGAGATGTTGAGAGTGAAGGTTCTGAAATCGGTATAGAAGATGAGATGCCTGCGTTAGAATGTCGACGAAGAAGAAGTTGTTGAGTATGCTGCTCATGGTGAAGCACTTGTTGCTAGGCGTGCTCTTACTACTCATGTGAAGTTTGAGGATGAGGCACAGCGCGAGAACATCTTCCATACGAGATGCCATATTAGTGACAAGGTATGTACTGTAATCATTGATGGTGGGAGTTGTACTAATGTTGCTAGCACATACCTTGTTGATAAATTAAAGTTGCCCACTACCAAGCATCACCACCCATATAAGTTGCAGTGGATTAATGACTGTGGTGAAGTCAACGTGGTGAAGCAAGTCTTGGTTCCTTTTCGTATTGGAAGTATCACGATGAGGTGTTGTGTGACGTAGTGCCCATGCAAGCTAGCCACCTATTGCTAGGTAGACCGTGGCAGTATGATCGGAGAGTCATCCACGACGGTTACACTAACCGTTATTCCTTTACTATGGATGGCAAGAAGATCGCTCTTGCTCCCCTTAGCCCCAAGGAGATTTATGAGGACCAATTAAGGCTAAAGGAGCAACATGACGAGCAAGGAAGCAAGCTAAAGAAAAGAAGGAAAACAAGGACAGCAAAACAGTGAGCTGCTATGCCAAACCCCGAGATGTGAAGACTGCATTTCTTGCTAAGTCTCCTATCCTTTTACTCTTATTTAAAGATCTTATTTTATTGATGCTGAACTCCATGATACTTTGCCTACTGATGTTGTCTCATTGTTGCAGGAGTTCGAGGATGTATTCCCTGAGGAGATCCCAAGTGGATTACCACGATTCGTGGGATCGAGCACATGATTGACCTTGTCCCCGGAGCTACCATTCCTAACGTCCAGCCTACAGAAGTAATCCCGAGGAGACGAAGGAGCTTCAAAGGCAAGTTGAGGAGCTCATGCGGAAAGGTTATGTGAGAGAGAGCATGATCCTTGCGCCGTGCCCGTACAGCTTGTGCCAAAAAAAGATGGGACGTGGAGGATGTGCGTTGACTGCCGAGCCGTCAACAAAATCACTGTAAGTACCGCTATCCTATTCCTAGGCTAGATGACATGCTTGATGAGTTGCATGGTGCATGCATGTTTTTCTAAAATTGATTTAAAGAGCGGATATCACCAAATTCGTATGAGAGAAGGTGATGAATGGAAAACCGCATTCAAGACTAAACATGGTCTCTACGAGTGGTTAGTTATGCCTTTTGGCTTGACTAATGCACCCAGTACATTCATGCGTTTAATGAACCATGTTTTACGTGATTTTATTGGTAAGTATGTGGTTGTCTATTTTGATGATATTTTGATATACAGTAAGAGCCAGCATGAGCATGTTGAGCATCTTAAGAATGTTCTTACTGTTTTGAGGAATGCAAGTTTGTATGCCAATTTTAAGAAATGTACGTTCTGCACTGATAAGATTGTTTTCCTTGGGTATGTCGTTTCTTCACATGGCATTTCTGTTGATAATGAGAAGGTAAAGGCAATTAAAGATTGGCCTGTACCTAAGTCTGTTTCTGAGGTACGTAGTTTCCATGGTTTAGCTAGTTTCTATCGTCGATTCGTTAGAGATTTTAGCACTATAGCTGCACCTTTGATCGAAGTGGTCAAAAAGAATGTTGCATTTCATTGGGTCCTGCACAAGAGCATGCTTTTAATTTGCTTAAAGATAAACTTTGTTCTGCTCCTTTGTTATCTCTGCCTGACTTTACTAAAACTTTTGAGATTGAGTGCGATGCCTCAGGTGTAGGTATTGGAGCTGTGCTTATGCAAGAAAAACGCCCAATTGCTTTCTTTAGTGAGAAGTTAAGTGGAGCAGCACTTAACTATCCCACATATGACAAGGAGATGTACGCGTTAGTGAGGGCCTTGGACATGGCAACATTACTTGTGGCCCAAAGAATTTGTCATCCACACTGATCATGAGTCCTTGAAGCATTTGAAAGGACAGAGTAAGCTGCATAAGCGTCATGCCAAGTGGATAGAGTTCATTGAGATGTTCCCGTACGTGATCAAGTACAAACAAGGTAAAGAGAACGTCGTAGCTGATGCGTTATCTCGTAGGTATACTCTTATCACTACTCTTGATGCTAAACTTTTAGGATTTGAGTATATCAAAGAACAATATGCTGATGATGTTGATTTTGGTAATGTTTATGATGCATGTGCTACATCTGGTTTTGGCAAGTTCTTTAGGCATGATGGGTTCTTATTTAGAGAAAATAAATTATGTGTGCCTAGGAGTTCATTGCGCGAGCTGTTAGTTAGAGAAGCCCATAGTGGAGGATTAATGGGTCACTTTGGAGTTAGGAAAACTCTAGATGTTTTGCAAGCACATTTCTTTTGGCCTAACATGAGGAGGGATGTAGAGAGGTTATGTGCTAGATGCATTTCATGTAGGCAAGCTAAATCTAGAGTTCATAATCATGGTTTATACTCCTTTACCCATTCCTACTACTCCTGGACTGATATCTCTATGGATTTTGTTTTGGGCTTGCCTCGAACAAAACGCGGTAGAGATTCTGTTTTTGTTGTGGTTGACAGGTTCTCTAAGATGGCTCATTTCATTGCTTGCCACAAGACGGATGACGCGAGCAACGTTGCTGACCTTTTCTTCAAAGAGATAGTACGTCTACATGGTGTACCAAGGACCATTGTTTCTGATCGAGATGCAAAGTTCCTTAGTTACTTTTGGAAGACGTTATGGGGAAAGTTGGGAACTAAATTGTTATTCTCCACCACTTGTCACCCCCCAGACTGATGGACAGACTGAGGTCGTCAACCGAACCCTGTCTACATTGTTGAGGTCCATTATTCAGAAAAATTTGAAGAATTGGGAAGATTGCTTGCCCCATGTGGAGTTTGCATATAACCGCAGTGTCCACTCCACTACTAGTTGCTCTCCATTCGAAGTTGTTTATGGCTTCAATCCTCTTACTCCTTTGGATTTGTTGCCATTACCTAGTGCGGAGCAGAGTAACTTGGATGGAGAACAGAAGGCTAAGTTTGTGAAGCAACTCCATGAGAGAGTTCGTCAAGCTATTGAAAAGAAGACTGAGCAGTATACCACCCAGCAAATAAGCATCGAAAGAAAGTAGTCTTTGAGCCTGGTGATTGGGTTTGGGTGCATATGAGAAAGGAGAGGTTTCCTGTTCAGCGACGAACCAAGCTACATCCCCGAGGAGATGGACAATTCAAGTCATAGCGAAGATCAACGATAATGCCTACAAATTGGATCTTCCTGGAGAGTATGGTGTATCTGCTACTTTTAATGTTTCTGATCTTTCTCCTTTTTCTTTTGATGAAGGTATATGCGATTTGAGGACAAATCCTTTTGAGGAGAGGGGGAATGGATGGAGATCCACTTCCTCGTGATGTTCGTGATGCTAAGGATCCATTGGTCATCCAAGGAGGTCAATTACCCGAGCTCGAGCTAAGAAGACGCAACAAGCCCTGACCTCGTTCATGCAACAAGCTCTGGCATCATTGAAGTGTCAAGGAAGCTTCCATGAAGAGTCCCAAGACATCTATACTTGCTTGGAAGCCCAAACGACATGAGCATGTTTACTATCTTATTTTAGCTTAACAATAAGATGGGCTAAGTGTTTGGATAGCCCACGTTTGAGTCTTGTTGTCTCTTGGACTATTTATTTTATGTAACTAGGTTTAGGCATGAATTTGGGTTTAGTCTTATTTTCTGTTGGTGTTAATTCCAGCCACTTGTTTATGGGCTTAAGTGCTAGGTATTATTATAAATATCTAGTAAACGCTATTGATGAAAAAGTTAGTTAATTGAATTTTCAGAAATTGAGTGTGCCTTTCCTCTTGGGTTCCCTCTCAACTAGGCTTATCAAGGTCTTCTTCCTTGTGGCGCCTCCTTCTTCACCATCCACCATTGCTATACCTTAGGTTCTCGAATTCTTATTCGTAGGGTCAAGGTCCAATACCTTGGGTTCGAGTCTCTTTAGGCTTTGGGTCTAGGTTCATAAGGTATCCTTCATCGTCTTTTGCTTTTATCCAGTTGCGTTTCAGTTCCTTCAAACTCCAACCTACGAGTTCTCCTGTCCGTGCGCATCAGTTGGTATCAGAGCTCAAGTTCCGATTTTCTGGTTTGTTTGTGCGTCACTCACTTTTCGATTTTTTTTTTTGGTTTTTTTTTGTTTCAATTTTTTTTCTTTTGTTCGTTCCACTTTCTGGTTTGTTTTTGTGTTCCTAGCCGCCACTTATTTCTTAACCCTAAAACCTAGCCACCACTTATTTCATTACAAAAAAAAACCCTAGCCGCACCCCTTAAAAATAAAACCCTAGCCGCACCCCTCAAAAAAAAAAAAACCCTAGCCGCACCCCTCAAATAAAAAAAAAAACCCTAGCTGCATCCCTCAAAAAAAAAAAAACCCTAGCCGCACCCCTCAAAAAAAAAAAAAACCCTAGCCTCACCCCTAAAAAAAAACCTAGCCGCACCCACTCCTCTTCAAGGAAACCGCAACACTCAGAGTTAAAAAAAAAAGAAGAAGAAGAAAAGAATTCGAAAAAAAAAGAAGAAGAAAAGAATTCGAAAAAAAAAAAGAAAAAAAAAAATTTCTTTTGGCGGTACAGTTCAAACAGAAGTTTTGGTTGAGTTAGGAGGCGTGTGAGTACCCGTTTTAAAGAAAACGACCTGGTTGAGCTTTGCTCCACCAGCCCCACCCTATCTTGGCCAAATTCCATCGTTTTCCTATAGTTTTAGGCCATTTTTTTCCTTTTTTTTTGGTCATTCTAGTGCTTTTTTTTTATTTTTTTATTTTTTTTCTTTCTTATTTTTTTTTCTCTTTCTCTCTTTCTTTGAGTCACCACCCTAGCCATACCACACCTTTCTGTGAAAAAAAAAAAGAAAAAAAAAAATTCTTGGTGACAATACTTGGTGAATTAGTTGACTTTACGAGGTTGAATCTTTGACTTGGGTCTCTAGTGTGATTGTGAACCTATAGAGTTAAGGTAGCGTAAGGGAAAAAGGCACGAGTGTGTGAGAGACATTAGTAGAGAAAAGCCAAAATTACTTGAGTGAAACAGGAGTGTAAACACGTGAGGATATTACTTGTTGACAATGTCTTCTGAAGGTGATAAGTCAGACTTTAAAAAGATTGAATTCCTGCTTCAGGCAATGCACAACAGTTCCAACGGATGGATGTGAAATTCAATGACATTCATGATAAGTTGAACCAACATGAAGCTCGGTTTGCAAAGATCCAACAAGGTGATACTTCTCGTCCAAAAAGTAAGGTTGTTGCCAATGATGAGTATGATGATAATGTTGGGTATGATTCGATGAAGATCTGGGATAGATAGACATCATAGAAGGTACCAAGGGTTATAGAATCGAGTTGATAGAGCCCGTGATAGAGGTAAGGAGAAGCTGGATGGAAAACCTTAGCAGTATAAAATTAAAGATTCCCTTTCCAAGGCAAGAATGATCCTGAGGCATATTTGGAGTGGGAAAGGAAGCTTGAAATGGTGTTTGACTGCCACCACTACTCTGAAGAAAAGAAGGTCAAACTTGCAGCAATTGAGTTCACAGAGTATGCTATGGTTTGGTGGGATCAGTTAGTCACTAGTCGAAGAAGATATGGTGATCCTCCAGTGTCTACATGGGATGAGATGAAGCGTATCATGAGGAAGAGATTTTTTCCTACTCATTACTACAGGGAGTTTATATACCAGAAGCTCCAAGGTCTTACCCAGAGGCCCAAAGAGTGTTGAGGATTACTACAAAGAGATGAAATAACCATGATCCGAGCCAATATCCAGGAGGATGCAGAAGCTACTATGGCTCGTTTTCTTCAAGGCTTAAACCGTGAGATTGCCAATGTAGTCGAGTTGCAGCATTACATGGATTTAGAGGAGATGTTGCATGTGGCCATCAAAGTGGAAAGGCAACTCAAAAGGAAAGGTACATCCCGTTTTACTTCTAGTTCATTCCTGTTTGGAAATCTAACACCTTTCATAGGGATGATAAGCCTGTGCCTACGCATAAGTCAGAGAGCTTTGCTAAGCCCAAGCCTGAGGGCCCTCCAAAGCCCAAGACTGAACCTGCCCACGCATCCCAAAGCCGGACACGTGACATTAAGTGTTTCAAGTGTTTAGGTCATGGACATATTGCCTCTCAGTGTCCCAACCGTAGAGTTATGATCATGCTTGGGAATGGAGATGTTGAGAGTGAAGGTTCTGAAATCGGTATAGAAGATGAGATGCCTGCGTTAGAAGATGTCGACGAAGAAGAAGTTGTTGAGTATGCTGCTCATGGTGAAGCACTTGTTGCTAGGCGTGCTCTTACTACTCATGTGAAGTTTGAGGATGAGGCACAGCGCGAGAACATCTTCCATACGAGATGCCATATTAGTGACAAGGTATGTACTGTAATCATTGATGGTGGGAGTTGTACTAATGTTGCTAGCACATACCTTGTTGATAAATTAAAGTTGCCCACTACCAAGCATCACCACCCATATAAGTTGCAGTGGATTAATGACTGTGGTGAAGTCAACGTGGTGAAGCAAGTCTTGGTTCCTTTTCGTATTGGAAGGTATCACGATGAGGTGTTGTGTGACGTAGTGCCCATGCAAGCTAGCCACCTATTGCTAGGTAGACCGTGGCAGTATGATCGGAGAGTCATCCACGACGGTTACACTAACCGTTATTCCTTTACTATGGATGGCAAGAAGATCGCTCTTGCTCCCCTTAGCCCCAAGGAGATTTATGAGGACCAATTAAGGCTAAAGGAGCAACATGACGAGCAAAGGAAGCAAGCTAAAGAAAAGAAGGAAAACAAGGACAGCAAAACAGTGAGCTGCTATGCCAAACCCCGAGATGTGAAGACTGCATTTCTTGCTAAGTCTCCTATCCTTTTACTCTTATTTAAAGATTCTTATTTTATTGATGCTGAACTCCATGATACTTTGCCTACTGATGTTGTCTCATTGTTGCAGGAGTTCGAGGATGTATTCCCTGAGGAGATCCCAAGTGGATTACCACCGATTCGTGGGATCGAGCACATGATTGACCTTGTCCCCGGAGCTACATTCCTAACCGTCCAGCCTACAGAAGTAATCCCGAGGAGACGAAGGAGCTTCAAAGGCAAGTTGAGGAGCTCATGCGGAAAGGTTATGTGAGAGAGAGCATGAGTCCTTGCGCCGTGCCCGTACTGCTTGTGCCAAAAAAAGATGGGACGTGGAGGAGGATGTGCGTTGACTGCCGAGCCGTCAACAAAATCACTGTAAAGTACCGCTATCTATTCCTAGGCTAGATGACATGCTTGATGAGTTGCATGGTGCATGCATGTTTTCTAAAATTGATTTAAAGAGCGGATATCACCAAATTCGTATGAGAGAAGGTGATGAATGGAAAACCGCATTCAAGACTAAACATGGTCTCTACGAGTGGTTAGTTATGCCTTTTGGCTTGACTAATGCACCCAGTACATTCATGCGTTTAATGAACCATGTTTTACGTGATTTTATTGGTAAGTATGTGGTTGTCTATTTTGATGATATTTTGATATACAGTAAGAGCCGCATGAGCATGTTGAGCATCTTAAGAATGTTCTTACTGTTTTGAGGAATGCAAGTTTGTATGCCAATTTTAAGAAATGTACGTTCTGCACTGATAAGATTGTTTTCCTTGGGTATGTCGTTTCTTCACATGGCATTTCTGTTGATAATGAGAAGGTAAAGGCAATTAAAGATTGGCCTGTACCTAAGTCTGTTTCTGAGGTACGTAGTTTCCATGGTTTAGCTAGTTTCTATCGTCGATTCGTTAGAGATTTTAGCACTATAGCTGCACCTTTGATCGAAGTGGTCAAAAAGAATGTTGCATTTCATTGGGGTCCTGCACAAGAGCATGCTTTTAATTTGCTTAAAGATAAACTTTGTTCTGCTCCTTTGTTATCTCTGCCTGACTTTACTAAAACTTTTGAGATTGAGTGCGATGCCTCAGGTGTAGGTATTGGAGCTGTGCTTATGCAAGAAAAACGCCCAATTGCTTTCTTTAGTGAGAAGTTAAGTGGAGCAGCACTTAACTATCCCACATATGACAAGGAGATGTACGCGTTAGTGAGGGCCTTGGAGACATGGCAACATTACTTGTGGCCCAAAGAATTTGTCATCCACACTGATCATGAGTCCTTGAAGCATTTGAAAGGACAGAGTAAGCTGCATAAGCGTCATGCCAAGTGGATAGAGTTCATTGAGATGTTCCCGTACGTGATCAAGTACAAACAAGGTAAAGAGAACGTCGTAGCTGATGCGTTATCTCGTAGGTATACTCTTATCACTACTCTTGATGCTAAACTTTTAGGATTTGAGTATATCAAAGAACAATATGCTGATGATGTTTGTTTTGGTAATGTTTATGATGCATGTGCTACATCTGGTTTTGGCAAGTTCTTTAGGCATGATGGGTTCTTATTTAGAGAAAATAAATTATGTGTGCCTAGGAGTTCATTGCGCGAGCTGTTAGTTAGAGAAGCCCATAGTGGAGGATTAATGGGTCACTTTGGAGTTAGGAAAACTCTAGATGTTTTGCAAGCACATTTCTTTTGGCCTAACATGAGGAGGGATGTAGAGAGGTTATGTGCTAGATGCATTTCATGTAGGCAAGCTAAATCTAGAGTTCATAATCATGGTTTATATACTCCTTTACCCATTCCTACTACTCCGTGGACTGATATCTATGGATTTTGTTTTGGGCTTGCCTCGAAACAAAACGCGGTAGAGATTCTGTTTTGTTGTGGTTGACAGGTTCTCTTAAGATGGCTCATTTCATTGCTTGCCACAAGACGGATGACGCGAGCAACGTTGCTGCCTTTTCTTCAAATGAGATAGTACGTCTACATGGTTGTACAAGGACCATTTTTCTGATCGAGATGCAAAGTTCCTTAGTTACTTTGGAAGACGTTATGGGGAAAGTTGGGAACTAAATTGTTATTCTACACACTTGTCACCCCCAGATGATGGACAGACTGAGGTCGTCAACCGAACCCTGTCTACATTTGTTGAGGTCCCATTATTCAGAAAAATTTGAAGAATGGGAAGATTGCTTGCCCCATGTGGAGTTTGCATATAACCGCAGTGTCCACTCCACTACTAGTTGCTCTCCATTCGAAGTTGTTTATGGCTTCAATCCTCTTACTTTTGGATTTGTTGCCATTACCTAGTGCGGAGCAGAGTAGTAACTTGATGGAGAACAGAAGGCTAAGTTTGTGAGCAACTCCATGAGAGAGTTCGTCAAGCTATGAAAAGAGAACTGAGCAGTATACCACCCAAGCAAATAAGCATCGAAAAGTAGTCTTGAGCCTTGGTGATTGGGTTTGGGTGCATATGAGAAAGGAGAGGTTTTCCTGTTCAGCGACGAACCAAGCTACTCCCCGAGGAGATGGACAATTCCAAGTCATAGCGAAGATCAACGATAATGCCTACAAATTGGATCTTCCTGGAGAGTATGGTGTATCTGCTACTTTTAATGTTTTCTGATCTTTCTCCTTTTTCTTTTGATGAAGGTATATGCGATTTGAGGACAAATCCTTTTGAGGAGAGGGGGAATGATGGAGATCCACTTCCTCGTGATGTTCGTGATGCTAAGGATCCATTGGTCATCCAAGGAGGTCCAATTACCCGAGCTCGAGCTAAGAAGACGCAACAAGCCCTGACCTCGTTCATGCAACAAGCTCTGGCATCATTGAAGTGTCAAGGAAGTTCCATGAAGAGTCCCAAGACTTCTATACTTGCTTGGAAGCCCAAACGACATGAGATGTTTACTATCTTATTTTTAGCTTAACAATAAGATGGGCTAAGTGATTTGGATGCCCACGTTGAGTCTTGTTGTCTCTTGGACTATTTATTTTATGTAACTAGGTTTAGGCATGAATTTGGGTTTAGTCTTATTTTCTGTTGGTGTTAATTCCACCCACTTGTTTATGGGCTTAAGTGCTAGGTATTATATAAATATCTAGTAAACGCTATTGATGAAAAAGTTAGTTAATTGAATTTTCAGAAATTGAGTGTGCCTTTCTCTTGGGTTCCCTCTCAACTAGCTTATCAAGGTCTTCTTCCTTGTGGCGCCTCCTTCTTCACCATCCACCATTGCTATACCTTAGGTTCTCGAATTCTTATTCGTAGGGTCAAGGTCCAATACCTTGGGTTCGAGTCTCTTTAGGCTTTGGGTCTAGGTTTCATAAGGTATCCTTCATCGTCTTTTGCTTTTATCCAGTTGCGTTTCAGTTCCTTCAAACTCCAACCTACGAGTTCTCCTGTCCGTGCGCATCAGTTGGTATTCAGAGCTCAAGTTCCGATTTTCTGGTTTGTTTGTGCGTCACTCACTTTTCGATTTTTTTTTTTGGTTTTTTTTTTTGTTTCAATTTTTTTTTCTTTTGTTCGTTCCACTTTCTGGTTTGTTTTTGTGTTCCTAGCCGCCACTTATTTCTTAACCCTAAAACCCTAGCCACCACTTATTTCATTACAAAAAAAAACCCTAGCCGCACCCCTTAAAAATAAAACCCTAGCCGCACCCCTCAAAAAAAAAAAAAAAAACCCTAGCCGCACCCCTCAAATAAAAAAAAAAACCCTAGCTGCATCCCTCAAAAAAAAACCCTAGCCGCACCCCTCAAAAAAAAAAAAAACCCTAGCCTCACCCCTAAAAAAAAACCTAGCCGCACCCCTCCTCTTTCAAGGAAACCGCAACACTCAGAGTTAAAAAAAAAAGAAGAAGAAGAAAAGAATTCGAAAAAAAAGAAGAAGAAAAGAATTCGAAAAAAAAAAAGAAAAAAAAAAATTTCTTTTGCGGTACTGTTCAAACAGAAGTTTTGGTTGAGTTAGGAGGCGTGTGAGTACCCGTTTTAAAGAAAACGACCTGGTTGAGCTTTGCTCCACCAGCCCCACCCTATCTTGGCCAAATTCCATCGTTTTCCTATAGTTTTAGGCCATTTTTTTCCTTTTTTTTGGTCATTCTAGTGCTTTTTTTTTTATTTTTTATTTTTTTCTTTCTTATTTTTTTTTCTCTTTCTCTCTTTCTTTGAGTCACCCTAGCCCTAGCCACACCTTTCTGTGAAAAAAAAAAAAGAAAAAAAAAATTCTTGGTGACAATACTTGGTGAATTAGTTGACTTTACGAGGTTGAATCTTTGACTGGGTCTCTAGTGTGATTGTGAACCTATAGAGTTAAGGTAGCGTAAGGGAAAAAGGCACGAGTGTGTGAGAGACATTAGTAGAGAAAAGCCAAATTACTTGAGTGAAACAGGAGTGTAAACACGTGAGGATATTACTTGTTGACAATGTCTTCTGAAGGTGATAAGTCAGACTTTAAAAAGATTGAATTCCTGCTTCAGGCAATGCAACAACAGTTCCAACGGATGGATGTGAAATTCAATGACATTCATGATAAGTTGAACCAACATGAAGCTCGGTTTGCAAAGATCCAACAAGGTGATACTTCTCGTCCAAAAAGTAAGGTTGTTGCCAATGATGAGTATGATGATAATGTTGGGTATGATTCGAATGAAGAGTCTGGGATAGATAGACATCATAGAAGGTACCATGGTATAGAGATCGAGTTGATAGAGCCCGTGATAGAGGTAAGGAGAAGCTGGATGGAAACCTTAGCAGTATAAAATTAAAGATTCCTCCTTTCCAAGGCAAGAATGATCCTGAGGCATATTTGGAGTGGGAAAGGAAGCTTGAAATGGTGTTTGACTGCCACCACTACTCTGAAGAAAAGAAGGTCAAACTTGCAGCAATTGAGTTCACAGAGTATGCTATGGTTTGGTGGGATCAGTTAGTCACTAGTCGAAGAAGATATGGTGATCCTCCAGTGTCTACATGGGATGAGATGAAGCGTATCAGAGGAAGAGATTTGTTCCTACTCATTACTACAGGGAGTTATACCAGAAGCTCCAAGGTCTTACCCAGGGCCCAAAGAGTGTTGAGGATTACTACAAAGAGATGGAAATAACCATGATCCGAGCCAATATCCAGGAGGATGCAGAAGCTACTATGGCTCGTTTTCTTCAAGGCTTAAACCGTGAGATTGCCAATGTAGTCGAGTTGCAGCATTACATGGATTTAGAGGAGATGTTGCATGTGGCCATCAAAGTGGAAAGGCAACTCAAAAGGAAAGGTACATCCCGTTTTACTTCTAGTTCAGTTCCTGTTTGGAAATCTAACACCTTTCATAGGGATGATAAGCCTGTGCCTACGCATAAGTCAGAGAGCTTTGCTAAGCCCAAGCCTGAGGGCCCTCCAAAGCCCAAGACTGAACCTGCCCACGCATCCCAAAGCCGGACACGTGACATTAAGTGTTTCAAGTGTTTAGGTCATGGACATATTGCCTCTCAGTGTCCCAACCGTAGAGTTATGATCATGCTTGGGAATGGAGATGTTGAGAGTGAAGGTTCTGAAATCGGTATAGAAGATGAGATGCCTGCGTTAGAAGATGTCGACGAAGAAGAAGTTGTTGAGTATGCTGCTCATGGTGAAGCACTTGTTGCTAGGCGTGCTCTTACTACTCATGTGAAGTTTGAGGATGAGGCACAGCGCGAGAACATCTTCCATACGAGATGCCATATTAGTGACAAGGTATGTACTGTAATCATTGATGGTGGGAGTTGTACTAATGTTGCTAGCACATACCTTGTTGATAAATTAAAGTTGCCCACTACCAAGCATCACCACCCATATAAGTTGCAGTGGATTAATGACTGTGGTGAAGTCAACGTGGTGAAGCAAGTCTTGGTTCCTTTTCGTATTGGAAGGTATCACGATGAGGTGTTGTGTGACGTAGTGCCCATGCAAGCTAGCCACCTATTGCTAGGTAGACCGTGGCAGTATGATCGGAGAGTCATCCACGACGGTTACACTAACCGTTATTCCTTTACTATGGATGGCAAGAAGATCGCTCTTGCTCCCCTTAGCCCCAAGGAGATTTATGAGGACCAATTAAGGCTAAAGGAGCAACATGACGAGCAAAGGAAGCAAGCTAAAGAAAAAAGGAAAACAAGGACAGCAAAACAGTGAGCTGCTATGCCAAACCCCGAGATGTGAAGACTGCATTTCTCTTGCTAAGTCTCCTATCCTTTTACTCTTATTTAAAGATTCTTATTTTATTGATGCTGAACTCCATGATACTTTGCCTACTGATGTTGTCTCATTGTTGCAGGAGTTCGAGGATGTATTCCCTGAGGAGATCCCAAGTGGATTACCACCGATTCGTGGGATCGAGCACATGATTGACCTTGTCCCCGGAGCTACCATCCTAACCGTCCAGCCTACAGAAGTAATCCCGAGGAGACGAAGGAGCTTCAAAGGCAAGTTGAGGAGCTCATGCGGAAAGGTTATGTGAGAGAGAGCATGAGTCCTTGCGCCGTGCCCGTACTGCTTGTGCCAAAAAAAGATGGGACGTGGAGGATGTGCGTTGACTGCCGAGCCGTCAACAAAATCACTGTAAAGTACCGCTATCCTATTCCTAGGCTAGATGACATGCTTGATGAGTTGCATGGTGCATGCATGTTTTCTAAAATTGATTTAAAGAGCGGATATCACCAAATTCGTATGAGAGAAGGTGATGAATGGAAAACCGCATTCAAGACTAAACATGGTCTCTACGAGTGGTTAGTTATGCCTTTTGGCTTGACTAATGCACCCAGTACATTCATGCGTTTAATGAACCATGTTTTACGTGATTTTATTGGTAAGTATGTGGTTGTCTATTTTGATGATATTTTGATATACAGTAAGAGCCAGCATGAGCATGTTGAGCATCTTAAGAATGTTCTTACTGTTTTGAGGAATGCAAGTTTGTATGCCAATTTTAAGAAATGTACGTTCTGCACTGATAAGATTGTTTTCCTTGGGTATGTCGTTTCTTCACATGGCATTTCTGTTGATAATGAGAAGGTAAAGGCAATTAAAGATTGGCCTGTACCTAAGTCTGTTTCTGAGGTACGTAGTTTCCATGGTTTAGCTAGTTTCTATCGTCGATTCGTTAGAGATTTTAGCACTATAGCTGCACCTTTGATCGAAGTGGTCAAAAAGAATGTTGCATTTCATTGGGGTCCTGCACAAGAGCATGCTTTTAATTTGCTTAAAGATAAACTTTGTTCTGCTCCTTTGTTATCTCTGCCTGACTTTACTAAAACTTTTGAGATTGAGTGCGATGCCTCAGGTGTAGGTATTGGAGCTGTGCTTATGCAAGAAAAACGCCCAATTGCTTTCTTTAGTGAGAAGTTAAGTGGAGCAGCACTTAACTATCCCACATATGACAAGGAGATGTACGCGTTAGTGAGGGCCTTGGAGACATGGCAACATTACTTGTGGCCCAAAGAATTTGTCATCCACACTGATCATGAGTCCTTGAAGCATTTGAAAGGACAGAGTAAGCTGCATAAGCGTCATGCCAAGTGGATAGAGTTCATTGAGATGTTCCCGTACGTGATCAAGTACAAACAAGGTAAAGAGAACGTCGTAGCTGATGCGTTATCTCGTAGGTATACTCTTATCACTACTCTTGATGCTAAACTTTTAGGATTTGAGTATATCAAAGAACAATATGCTGATGATGTTGATTTTGGTAATGTTTATGATGCATGTGCTACATCTGGTTTTGGCAAGTTCTTTAGGCATGATGGGTTCTTATTTAGAGAAAATAAATTATGTGTGCCTAGGAGTTCATTGCGCGAGCTGTTAGTTAGAGAAGCCCATAGTGGAGGATTAATGGGTCACTTTGGAGTTAGGAAAACTCTAGATGTTTTGCAAGCACATTTCTTTTGGCCTAACATGAGGAGGGATGAGAGAGGTTATGTGCTAGATGCATTTCATGTAGGCAAGCTAAATCTAGAGTTCATAATCATGGTTTATATACTCCTTTACCCATTCCTACTACTCCGTGGACTGATATCTCTATGGATTTTGTTTTGGGCTTGCCTCGAACAAAACGCGGTAGAGATTCTGTTTTTGTTGTGGTTGACAGGTTCTCTAAGATGGCTCATTTCATTGCTTGCCACAAGACGGATGACGCGAGCAACGTTGCTGACCTTTTCTTCAAAGAGATAGTACGTCTACATGGTGTACCAAGGACCATTGTTTCTGATCGAGATGCAAAGTTCCTTAGTTACTTTTGGAAGACGTTATGGGGAAAGTTGGGAACTAAATTGTTATTCTCCACCACTTGTCACCCCCAGACTGATGGACAGACTGAGGTCGTCAACCGAACCCTGTCTACATTGTTGAGGTCCATTATTCAGAAAAATTTGAAGAATTGGGAAGATTGCTTGCCCCATGTGGAGTTTGCATATAACCGCAGTGTCCACTCCACTACTAGTTGCTCTCCATTCGAAGTTGTTTATGGCTTCAATCCTCTTACTCCTTTGGATTTGTTGCCATTACCTAGTGCGGAGCAGAGTAACTTGGATGGAGAACAGAAGGCTAAGTTTGTGAAGCAACTCCATGAGAGAGTTCGTCAAGCTATTGAAAAGAAGACTGAGCAGTATACCACCCAAGCAAATAAGCATCGAAAGAAAGTAGTCTTTGAGCCTGGTGATTGGGTTTGGGTGCATATGAGAAAGGAGAGGTTTCCTGTTCAGCGACGAACCAAGCTACATCCCCGAGGAGATGGACAATTCCAAGTCATAGCGAAGATCAACGATAATGCCTACAAATTGGATCTTCCTGGAGAGTATGGTGTATCTGCTACTTTTAATGTTTCTGATCTTTCTCCTTTTTCTTTTGATGAAGGTATATGCGATTTGAGGACAAATCCTTTTGAGGAGAGGGGGAATGATGGAGATCCACTTCCTCGTGATGTTCGTGATGCTAAGGATCCATTGGTCATCCAAGGAGGTCCAATTACCCGAGCTCGAGCTAAGAAGACGCAACAAGCCCTGACCTCGTTCATGCAACAAGCTCTGGCATCATTGAAGTGTCAAGGAAGCTTCCATGAAGAGTCCCAAGACATCTATACTTGCTTGGAAGCCCAAACGACATGAGCATGTTTACTATCTTATTTTAGCTTAACAATAAGATGGGCTAAGTGTTTGGATAGCCCACGTTTGAGTCTTGTTGTCTCTTGGACTATTTATTTTATGTAACTAGGTTTAGGCATGAATTTGGGTTTAGTCTTATTTTCTGTTGGTGTTAATTCCAGCCCACTTGTTTATGGGCTTAGGTGCTAGGTATTATTATAAATATCTAGTAAACGCTATTGATGAAAAAGTTAGTTAATTGAATTTTCAGAAATTGAGTGTGCCTTTCTCTTGGGTTCCCTCTCAACTAGGCTTATCAAGGTCTTCTTCCTTGTGGCGCCTCCTTCTTCACCATCCACCATTGCTATACCTTAGGTTCTCGAATTCTTATTCGTAGGGTCAAGGTCCAATACCTTGGGTTCGAGTCTCTTTAGGCTTTGGGTCTAGGTTTCATAAGGTATCCTTCATCGTCTTTTGCTTTTATCCAGTTGCGTTTCAGTTCCTTCAAACTCCAACCTACGAGTTCTCCTGTCCGTGCGCATCAGTTGGTATTCAGAGCTCAAGTTCCGATTTTCTGGTTTGTTTGTGCGTCACTCACTTTTCGATTTTTTTTTTTTGGTTTTTTTTTTGTTTCAATTTTTTTTCTTTTGTTCGTTCCACTTTCTGGTTTGTTTTTGTGTTCCTAGCCGCCACTTATTTCTTAACCCTAAAACCCTAGCCACCACTTATTTCATTACAAAAAAAAACCCTAGCCGCACCCCTTAAAAATAAAACCCTAGCCGCACCCCTCAAAAAAAAAAAAACCCTAGCCGCACCCCTCAAATAAAAAAAAAAACCCTAGCTGCATCCCTCAAAAAAAAAACCCTAGCCGCACCCCTCAAAAAAAAAAAAAAACCCTAGCCTCACCCCTAAAAAAAAAACCTAGCCGCACCCCTCCTCTTTCAAGGAAACCGCAACACTCAGAGTTAAAAAAAAAAAGAAGAAGAAGAAAAGAATTCGAAAAAAAAAGAAGAAGAAAAGAATTCGAAAAAAAAAAAGAAAAAAAAAATTTCTTTTGCGGTACTGTTCAAACAGAAGTTTTGGTTGAGTTAGGAGGCGTGTGAGTACCCGTTTTAAAGAAAACGACCTGGTTGAGCTTTGCTCCACCAGCCCCACCCTATCTTGGCCAAATTCCATCGTTTTCCTATAGTTTTAGGCCATTTTTCCTTTTTTTTGGTCATTCTAGTGCTTTTTTTTTTTTTTTTTATTTTTTTCTTTCTTATTTTTTTTTCTCTTTCTCTCTTTCTTTGAGTCACCCTAGCCCTAGCCACACCTTTCTGTGAAAAAAAAAAAAAGAAAAAAAAAATTCTTGGTGACAATACTTGGTGAATTAGTTGACTTTACGAGGTTGAATCTTTGACTGGGTCTCTAGTGTGATTGTGAACCTATAGAGTTAAGGTAGCGTAAGGGAAAAAGGCACGAGTGTGTGAGAGACATTAGTAGAGAAAAGCCAAATTACTTGAGTGAAACAGGAGTGTAAACACGTGAGGATATTACTTGTTGACAATGTCTTCTGAAGGTGATAAGTCAGACTTTAAAAAGATTGAATTCCTGCTTCAGGCAATGCAACAACAGTTCCAACGGATGGATGTGAAATTCAATGACATTCATGATAAGTTGAACCAGAAGCTCGGTTTGCAAAGATCCAACAAGGTGATACTTCTCGTCCAAAAAGTAAGGTTGTTGCCAATGATGAGTATGATGATAATGTTGGGTATGATTCGAATGAAGAGTCTGGGATAGATAGACATCATAGAAGGTACCATGGGTATAGAGATCGAGTTGATAGAGCCCGTGATAGAGGTAAGGAGAAGCTGGATGGAAACCTTAGCAGTATAAAATTAAAGATTCCTCCTTTCCAAGGCAAGAATGATCCTGAGGCATATTTGGAGTGGGAAAGGAAGCTTGAAATGGTGTTTGACTGCCACCACTACTCTGAAGAAAAGAAGGTCAAACTTGCAGCAATTGAGTTCACAGAGTATGCTATGGTTTGGTGGGATCAGTTAGTCACTAGTCGAAGAAGATATGGTGATCCTCCAGTGTCTACATGGGATGAGATGAAGCGTATCATGAGGAAGAGATTTGTTCCTACTCATTACTACAGGGAGTTATACCAGAAGCTCCAAGGTCTTACCCAGGGCCCAAAGAGTGTTGAGGATTACTACAAAGAGATGGAAATAACCATGATCCGAGCCAATATCCAGGAGGATGCAGAAGCTACTATGGCTCGTTTTCTTCAAGGCTTAAACCGTGAGATTGCCAATGTAGTCGAGTTGCAGCATTACATGGATTTAGAGGAGATGTTGCATGTGGCCATCAAAGTGGAAAGGCAACTCAAAAGGAAAGGTACATCCCGTTTTACTTCTAGTTCAGTTCCTGTTTGGAAATCTAACACCTTTCATAGGGATGATAAGCCTGTGCCTACGCATAAGTCAGAGAGCTTTGCTAAGCCCAAGCCTGAGGGCCCTCCAAAGCCCAAGACTGAACCTGCCCACGCATCCCAAAGCCGGACACGTGACATTAAGTGTTTCAAGTGTTTAGGTCATGGACATATTGCCTCTCAGTGTCCCAACCGTAGAGTTATGATCATGCTTGGGAATGGAGATGTTGAGAGTGAAGGTTCTGAAATCGGTATAGAAGATGAGATGCCTGCGTTAGAAGATGTCGACGAAGAAGAAGTTGTTGAGTATGCTGCTCATGGTGAAGCACTTGTTGCTAGGCGTGCTCTTACTACTCATGTGAAGTTTGAGGATGAGGCACAGCGCGAGAACATCTTCCATACGAGATGCCATATTAGTGACAAGGTATGTACTGTAATCATTGATGGTGGGAGTTGTACTAATGTTGCTAGCACATACCTTGTTGATAAATTAAAGTTGCCCACTACCAAGCATCACCACCCATATAAGTTGCAGTGGATTAATGACTGTGGTGAAGTCAACGTGGTGAAGCAAGTCTTGGTTCCTTTTCGTATTGGAAGGTATCACGATGAGGTGTTGTGTGACGTAGTGCCCATGCAAGCTAGCCACCTATTGCTAGGTAGACCGTGGCAGTATGATCGGAGAGTCATCCACGACGGTTACACTAACCGTTATTCCTTTACTATGGATGGCAAGAAGATCGCTCTTGCTCCCCTTAGCCCCAAGGAGATTTATGAGGACCAATTAAGGCTAAAGGAGCAACATGACGAGCAAAGGAAGCAAGCTAAAGAAAAGAAGGAAAACAAGGACAGCAAAACAGTGAGCTGCTATGCCAAACCCCGAGATGTGAAGACTGCATTTCTTGCTAAGTCTCCTATCCTTTTACTCTTATTTAAAGATTCTTATTTTATTGATGCTGAACTCCATGATACTTTGCCTACTGATGTTGTCTCATTGTTGCAGGAGTTCGAGGATGTATTCCCTGAGGAGATCCCAAGTGGATTACCACCGATTCGTGGGATCGAGCACATGATTGACCTTGTCCCCGGAGCTACCATTCCTAACCGTCCAGCCTACAGAAGTAATCCCGAGGAGACGAAGGAGCTTCAAAGGCAAGTTGAGGAGCTCATGCGGAAAGGTTATGTGAGAGAGAGCATGAGTCCTTGCGCCGTGCCCGTACTGCTTGTGCCAAAAAAAGATGGGACGTGGAGGATGTGCGTTGACTGCCGAGCCGTCAACAAAATCACTGTAAAGTACCGCTATCCTATTCCTAGGCTAGATGACATGCTTGATGAGTTGCATGGTGCATGCATGTTTTCTAAAATTGATTTAAAGAGCGGATATCACCAAATTCGTATGAGAGAAGGTGATGAATGGAAAACCGCATTCAAGACTAAACATGGTCTCTACGAGTGGTTAGTTATGCCTTTTGGCTTGACTAATGCACCCAGTACATTCATGCGTTTAATGAACCATGTTTTACGTGATTTTATTGGTAAGTATGTGGTTGTCTATTTTGATGATATTTTGATATACAGTAAGAGCCAGCATGAGCATGTTGAGCATCTTAAGAATGTTCTTACTGTTTTGAGGAATGCAAGTTTGTATGCCAATTTTAAGAAATGTACGTTCTGCACTGATAAGATTGTTTTCCTTGGGTATGTCGTTTCTTCACATGGCATTTCTGTTGATAATGAGAAGGTAAAGGCAATTAAAGATTGGCCTGTACCTAAGTCTGTTTCTGAGGTACGTAGTTTCCATGGTTTAGCTAGTTTCTATCGTCGATTCGTTAGAGATTTTAGCACTATAGCTGCACCTTTGATCGAAGTGGTCAAAAAGAATGTTGCATTTCATTGGGGTCCTGCACAAGAGCATGCTTTTAATTTGCTTAAAGATAAACTTTGTTCTGCTCCTTTGTTATCTCTGCCTGACTTTACTAAAACTTTTGAGATTGAGTGCGATGCCTCAGGTGTAGGTATTGGAGCTGTGCTTATGCAAGAAAAACGCCCAATTGCTTTCTTTAGTGAGAAGTTAAGTGGAGCAGCACTTAACTATCCCACATATGACAAGGAGATGTACGCGTTAGTGAGGGCCTTGGAGACATGGCAACATTACTTGTGGCCCAAAGAATTTGTCATCCACACTGATCATGAGTCCTTGAAGCATTTGAAAGGACAGAGTAAGCTGCATAAGCGTCATGCCAAGTGGATAGAGTTCATTGAGATGTTCCCGTACGTGATCAAGTACAAACAAGGTAAAGAGAACGTCGTAGCTGATGCGTTATCTCGTAGGTATACTCTTATCACTACTCTTGATGCTAAACTTTTAGGATTTGAGTATATCAAAGAACAATATGCTGATAATGTTGATTTTGGTAATGTTTATGATGCATGTGCTACTTCTGGTTTTGGCAAGTTCTTTAGGCATGATGGGTTCTTATTTAGAGAAAATAAATTATGTGTGCCTAGGAGTTCATTGCGCGAGCTGTTAGTTAGAGAAGCCCATAGTGGAGGATTAATGGGTCACTTTGGAGTTAGGAAAACTCTAGATGTTTTGCAAGCACATTTCTTTTGGCCTAACATGAGGAGGGATGTAGAGAGGTTATGTGCTAGATGCATTTCATGTAGGCAAGCTAAATCTAGAGTTCATAATCATGGTTTATATACTCCTTTACCCATTCCTACTACTCCGTGGACTGATATCTCTATGGATTTTGTTTTGGGCTTGCCTCGAACAAAACGCGGTAGAGATTCTGTTTTTGTTGTGGTTGACAGGTTCTCTAAGATGGCTCATTTCATTGCTTGCCACAAGACGGATGACGCGAGCAACGTTGCTGACCTTTTCTTCAAAGAGATAGTACGTCTACATGGTGTACCAAGGACCATTGTTTCTGATCGAGATGCAAAGTTCCTTAGTTACTTTTGGAAGACGTTATGGGGAAAGTTGGGAACTAAATTGTTATTCTCCACCACTTGTCACCCCCAGACTGATGGACAGACTGAGGTCGTCAACCGAACCCTGTCTACATTGTTGAGGTCCATTATTCAGAAAAATTTGAAGAATTGGGAAGATTGCTTGCCCCAGTGGAGTTTGCATATAACCGCAGTGTCCACTCCACTACTAGTTGCTCTCCATTCGAAGTTGTTTATGGCTTCAATCCTCTTACTCCTTTGGATTTGTTGCCATTACCTAGTGCGGAGCAGAGTAACTTGGATGGAGAACAGAAGGCTAAGTTTGTGAAGCAACTCCATGAGAGAGTTCGTCAAGCTATTGAAAAGAAGACTGAGCAGTATACCACCCAAGCAAATAAGCATCGAAAGAAAGTAGTCTTTGAGCCTGGTGATTGGGTTTGGGTGCATATGAGAAAGGAGAGGTTTCCTGTTCAGCGACGAACCAAGCTACATCCCCGAGGAGATGGACAATTCCAAGTCATAGCGAAGATCAACGATAATGCCTACAAATTGGATCTTCCTGGAGAGTATGGTGTATCTGCTACTTTTAATGTTTCTGATCTTTCTCCTTTTTCTTTTGATGAAGGTATATGCGATTTGAGGACAAATCCTTTTGAGGAGAGGGGGAATGATGGAGATCCACTTCCTCGTGATGTTCGTGATGCTAAGGATCCATTGGTCATCCAAGGAGGTCCAATTACCCGAGCTCGAGCTAAGAAGACGCAACAAGCCCTGACCTCGTTCATGCAACAAGCTCTGGCATCATTGAAGTGTCAAGGAAGCTTCCATGAAGAGTCCCAAGACATCTATACTTGCTTGGAAGCCCAAACGACATGAGCATGTTTACTATCTTATTTTAGCTTAACAATAAGATGGGCTAAGTGTTTGGATAGCCCACGTTTGAGTCTTGTTGTCTCTTGGACTATTTATTTTATGTAACTAGGTTTAGGCATGAATTTGGGTTTAGTCTTATTTTCTGTTGGTGTTAATTCCAGCCCACTTGTTTATGGGCTTAAGTGCTAGGTATTATTATAAATATCTAGTAAACGCTATTGATGAAAAAGTTAGTTAATTGAATTTTCAGAAATTGAGTGTGCCTTTCTCTTGGGTTCCCTCTCAACTAGGCTTATCAAGGTCTTCTTCCTTGTGGCGCCTCCTTCTTCACCATCCACCATTGCTATACCTTAGGTTCTCGAATTCTTATTCGTAGGGTCAAGGTCCAATACCTTGGGTTCGAGTCTCTTTAGGCTTTGGGTCTAGGTTTCATAAGGTATCCTTCATCGTCTTTTGCTTTTATCCAGTTGCATTTCAGTTCCTTCAAACTCCAACCTACGAGTTCTCCTGTCCGTGCGCATCATATTCCCCCCCACACTTAAATCTTACTTTGTCCTCAAAGTAAGTTAGGATGCAAAGAAGAACAATAAAAAAAAATCAAAAATTAAATGGTAATACAAGTAAAGGAAGAAATACTCCCTCGTTTTACATCCTTGGGTTGCCTCCCAAGTAGCGCTTTTGTTTAATGTCGTTAGCTCGACTGCTCCACCTTCCATCATCCAATTCCAGACCTCAACTTTTTTATCGGTCTCTCAAGTTTCTCATTCTCAAGATTTTTGCTCATGGCTATTTCCAGCTCATCTTTAAGAACCTGCTTTTCATCACCTTTTAATTTCCTCTTGGAAGTGCATAGTTCCCTTAAAAACTTGGCATCGCAAAGCACTTGATCCTTAATTTCATCAAGGAGAGGAATATTAACTTCCATTTTACTAAATATCTTCAATGTCTCCTTGTCTTGCTCTTCATTTGTAGCTCTTGCAAACCTACCAGGAAAAGGAGGAGGGTAAGTAGAAGAATCAAAAGGAATTTGTTTTTCACTTACCTCAGCTTTGAATTCTTTGATTTCAACATCCTCATAGTGCTTTCTAAAGTTGTCAAAATTCTCTCTCCCTTTTACATTGTGCATGTCAACAACTCCACCTTTAATATTGAAATCGGTTTCATCCTCCCTTTCTATAAAGTCATCGACATCTTCATGGGCACTTTCCTTGGATTCAATTTCCCTTTCACTTTTCAAGGTGATGTTAGTAACATTATCTCTTGGATTCTCCACAGGTTGAGAGGTCATAGCTTCAATGTTACTTATGGAATTCATTATTTGACTCACATGGTGATCAATATTCTTAATATAAACATCAGCCTCTTGTGACAATTGTAAAGTTTTAATCTCAAGAGTCTTAACAACATCTTCAAGAGACATACCTGATTCTTGAGGTGGAGGCATACCTGAGTCTTGAGATGGAGCATGATATGTATCTTGGAATGGCACATTGTAAACCTCATATTGATTCCCATAACTAAAATTAGAATGATCCCACCATCCTTGATAGTAGGTATCGTAGTGTGGTTCATAATTATAGTATGGGTCATGATCATAGTATGGTTCATAAGCTTGCTCCATAGAGGCCTCTTACTTCTTGTCTTGGCTGGTAGTGATGGTGGATGTTGTGGTGTTTGTGGCACCACGCTTTGGGTTGCTTGTATGTAGTCCCTAATCTTTTGAAGTTTGTGACTAGAATCCTTGTCAGAAAAGCAATCCCTGAAAAAAAAATCAGATTTTAATTAAAATAATTAACTTAAACAAAATTCAATCCCCGGCAACGGCGCCAAAATTTGATGAGTGTCGTCAGTCACCAAAAATAAAATTTCCTAACTCTACTATGTAGATAGCGGAGCAAGGGTCGAACCCACAGAGACTGAATTATTTAAATTAATTATTAAATTAAAAATCTAATTTTAGGATTTGGGGAAAGAAGAAGAAAATCTGGGGGTTTTGGAGACTATTCTAAAATAAAGAAAACAAGAATTATTAAGTATCAAAGACAAATAGCAAAAAGCTTCAGTTACGAGGCAATCAATCATTCTTGGATTTTGATGTTGATCATTGATTACAAAATATCACTGTCAATTAAATAGTCAACCGTAGCATAACAACAAGCTCTGTTACACCATCTTTCCTTACTGAGTCGTTAGTTAAAACAAGCTCTTTAACTAATCTCTAACTACTTAACCTACCTAGAACAAGCTCTCTAGATATAAGTTGTAGCAGCATTAACAACAAGAAAGATATGGGTTGACATTAGATAACAAACACATAAGCTCGGTTCATTTAATCTAAACCTTAATTCTCTTCCATCCCTAGTGATTAACTCCACAAGCAATTACGGACTTATGTTTTTAATCTGGCGGTAGATTATTTAGTTTAACTAAATAGTGTGCACCCTATCTAATCAAACAAACAATCATTATAATGTGCTCAGAGAATCTTGGATACTTAATCAACAATTATATAATAGGTTCAAGAATCTCACAACATGCTTTTCCCAAAAATAATTAATTTACCTCATAACTGAATAAGAAAACTACTCACTAGACATATTCAAGATCATATAATTCAAGTTATATATTATAAAGATCACAAATATCATGCAAGAAACAATCAAAGAAGCAATCTTTAATAATATAAAATCAGAATTACTAATCAAGATTATAAAGTAGCAAGCAAGAACACACAAACAATATTAATTTAAATAAAGAAAACAAAATCAGAATTAAAAATAATAAAGAAATCAGCAACTAATTAAAAATAAAGAAAAAATAAAATTTTATTAAAAACCCTAAAGAAAATCCTACAAGACTAAAAGAGAAAAGGGAGAAGAGGGATGTGAGGGATTTGAGGGATGTTGTTTATGAGAGCCTTGTGCTCTTTATATAGGCCTAAGGAAGAGTTTAAAAGACTTTCCTAAGCAATGTGGGATTCAGATAAGAGTTTACTTGGAAAACAAGTAATTTGACTAGTCAAACTCTTACCTTTATCTCATCATCTTTTTACAATTATTTTCTAAGTAAAATTCCTAAGGCCTATTTTTATTAATTAATTACAAATCTAAGACAAAATAAAATTAAGAAACTATCTTCTCTCAACAAAATCTGGTCTTGAACTTGCTTTGTTGGAATTTCTTCTCAATCTCGTTTTTCTGCCCAGAATTTCGTACTGATTTTGTCCAGACGTTTGACCCATCAAATGAACTCTGATTTTTGCGATCTTGGACATTCTGGAAACCTTGAGAAGTCCTCTACAACTTCCATGAAGGCCACACCTTGAGATCAGGTCGTTAAATTGGTCAAAAACGTCAATCTTTCAAGCTGGACAGAAAATACTGCACTTTGCTCTTTTTAACTTCTTTTTATTCCAACTTTGATATTTAATACCTAAAACATAAAATAAACATTAGTAAGCTCTTTTAGGCATAAAACATCAATAAAGAAAATATATTAGCACATATAAAATTCACAAAATATCATCCTATCACACCACACGAAAAATAATGAACTCTAATTGTGGTAATAAAGGTTCAAAGATAGCCTGACCAAAAGTCCATTCGTATCACACTCGTTGTCAAGCTAGGATCATGGAAGAAGAGCAAAGTGTCCGTATTGAGAAGATGGAAAAGGCCCAAGAGGAAATGAGGGGGCAATTGGCTCAAATAACTGAATTATTTAAGAACTTAAGCAAGGGCAAAGGAGTAATGGAAGAAGCTATTGTCCAAGAAGGGGTCCAACAACGTAGCATGGAAGATCCCATATACCCTCCTGGATTCGGTCCTCATCCAAATCAAACATCTCAAGTAGGAGGATATCCATTTGCACATACAGCCATACCTCAAATGTTTGGCCTATCTCAGGGGCAAACTCTTCCTCCTCAAGAGGCAAAATTTGCTGATCCAATTGAAGTACCTAACTTGGATGACCCGAAGGAAGTTGAAAAGATAAAAGTCAAACAAGTAGAAGAGAAAGATGAGGCAAAGTCACAACGAAAGATCAATATGTTGGAGGAAAGACTTTGAGCTATTGAAGGCTTAGATCTATGTAGACACTCCATTTTGTTCGGGGTCTTTTAATGTTATTGGGCCTATTGGGTTGATAATTAGAAGATGAATCTAATTTTTGTATGACTATCTTGTTTATTATTAAAAACTAAAAATAAAAAGAAAATAAAAAAATAAAGTGATCAAAGAAGGGAAACTTGGAAAAAAAATCAAAATCTTAAAACGAAGGCAAAGTCAAAAATTTGAAAATTTTAGAAAGAAAATCAAAATCAATGACTGAATCAAGTGAGAATCAATGAAGATACAAGTCAAACTCAAATTGGTGCATGGATGGAAAGGAAATAAAATTGGTTTAATACCCGTACCAAGAAAAGGAAGGAAAATTAAATAAAAAAGGGGGAGCCGACCCTCTTAAAAGGAGGAGAGGAAAAACCCTAAAAAAAGGGGGAGGAGGCAGAATACACAAAAAAAAGGAACCCTACGACCTTTGTTACATCGTCTACTTTACGGCACCCTCGTCGATCACAGCTCGTCATCACCACAACGACAGGCTCCTTGCTTCACCGACCTCTTTCCTGCACCAACCCACTACCTCTTGCTTCCCCAACGCCCAAACAGCCACTGTTTTCCTGCTTCACGCCACACGTTCCATGCATCTTGCCACCACACTGCCACAGCGAAGAGAGGCTTCTTGCGCTGCCCGCCTTTGCTTGTCCTTGATTGCCGCACCCAACGTTGCTGCCACCGTTACTGCCAATATCACTCTGCATTGCATTGCGCCAAAGTCATCTCCACCACTTACCACACCGCACGGCTTACTTCATCCTTATATCTTTGCTGGCCTTGATTTTCCTTGATGCAAGTGGCTGAACTCGTGGCTATTAATGTATAAGAGGCTAGCGGTTTCAGAAAAAGAGAAATCAAAGGCTTGAGGGAGGGAACAAGAAGCACTCACGACTTGTAACAAAGTGATATAAACCAGAAAGACCCAGACTTTTCCATCTGGTCCCTGCTATTGCCACAAGTAGTCCTCAGTGTTGGCTATTGCTGCTGGCTCATGGTGAAAATAAAATAGCAAAAGAGACGAAGGTGTTCGAGAAAGAAGCTTGGAGTTGCTACTGTCGAGCTTGTTTAGTTGTGTCGGTGTTGCTTTTACTCCAAGAGAAAGGGATAGTCGAGGAGGAGGAGAAAGCTTGAAAGCCGAAACTTGCTGCTGTTTGAAGCCAAGACCAAAACCTACTGACAACTTGGAGAGGAGCTCTTACATATTTTCGATCGTTATTGCTACTGGCCTCGTGGAGAAGGGAAGAAAGTTTACAATCACCCATTGAAGGTTAGAAAGAAGACAAAACAAGAACAGAGAGTTGAGAAAGAAACTTTTAAAACTAAAGTCAGAGAAAGTTTCAAAGAAATACAAAGAAGACAAAGAAAAAAACGTTGAAGCATAAAGAAAAGGAGCAATAAAGAAAAAGAAAAGTTCCTAGTGGTGCTCGGTTTCCCAAGTTTGTTTCTTTTTTTTATTGTTTAATTAATTAGTTAAAGTAAAAATAATTTTGACAATATGATTTGATGATATAATAATTATTGGCATGATTAATTTAGTGATTTATATGGTGATGGTCTAGCTCTGATATTAAATCTGACTTGATAATTTGATTTAGAAATATTTGCATGATAATGTTTAATTGGATCTGGTATGAAATTATTGCATGACATATTTAATTTGACTGGTTTAGTATGATTACATATATTTTGTGTGTGTGGTTTTGTTTGTTTAATAATATGACTTAAGAAATTGTATGATTAAGTATAGTATATTAAGATTAGTGTTTATGAAAAAAATTTAGGACTATGATTAATTTAAAACTTATAAGATAAAAATAAAAATTATAGAAATAAAATTAAATAAAAAGTATAAAAAAATAGTAATAAAAAATAAATAAAAGATGAATTATTCCGACGATGGAACTCTTAAAGGGACTGCGCTCAAGTGGAACTTTTAGAGATCTTGAGGTAAAAAAATTCTATCCAAGGCCTCACCAGCTTAATGGAGGGTCTAAATAGGATTTTTGATAACAAATAATTCATATTCATTTTAAAAAAAAAAATTTATTATAAAATTACAATAAAAACAATTAGTTATAAAATTAGGAAAGATATTAATGATTAGTAATAGTAAAGAATAAAACAAGGAAGGAAATGAATAAAATAACTAGAGCTAGATATTGAAATAATAATGAAAATGAATATAATTTGCTTCGATGATGAAATATTAAGAGGATTACGCTTGAGTAATTTTCTTAAAGATTTCTAGATGAGAAAGTTCTATTCAAGGCCTCACCAGCTTAATGGAAGGTCTAAATAGGGTCTTCAATAAAAAGTAATTTATATTCATTTTTTTAAAATAAAAAATGAATAATTAGTAGATTTGTTATTGAATTAGAACAAGAATAATTTATAAAAATTAGAAACAATATTAATTATCCATGTTAATATAATAGAAATAATAATAAGTAACAAAATAAGGAATGGAATGAATAAAAATTAGATATGAAAATTATAAGGAAGGTGAATATGAATTACTCCAATGATAAAATATCGAGAGAATTACGCATAAGTGATTTTCTTGAAATTTTCTCGGTGGGAAAATTATTTTTAAGGTCTCACCAGCTTAATGGATGGCCTAGAAATAGTTTTCAATAATAAGTGATTTTTATTCATCTTTTAAAATTATAAAATAGGTGATTTTTACCTAAAAATATTATTAAATTAAAATTAAAATTAAAGTAATTAATTAAGAAGATAAAAAACTTCAATAATTCATGTTAACTATAATAATAAAATAACAATAATAAATAGTAATGAAATAATAAAACGATAAATAGGAGTTATTGAGAGTGACTGTTGATTGTTCCTATGATGAGATTCCAAGTAGATTTACGCTTAAGTAATGATTTGGAAATCTTTAGGTAAGAAAATTTCTTTTAAGTCTCACCAGCTTAATGGAAGATCTAAAAGGAATTTTTGATAAAAATAATTCATATTCATTTTTGCATAAAAATAAAATTAAGAATTAATAAATAATAGGATGGTAAGAATAAATTGGGTAGAAGGAGTCAAAGTTAGGAATTTATCATAAAATATTAAAATGAATCCGACGACGGAGCCTCTTTAAGCAAGTCATATAGTACTACTTGAATACTCTTGAGGTGAGGAGAATTTTTTAAGTTGTCCCACCAGCTTAATGGAGGATGCTTAGAAATATTTTCCAATATTAAATTATTGAACCTAAGATTAACTAAGGCAAATTTGAGATAACCTAAAATTTGTTGGTACCATTTTAGGATGGGCGTTGTGAGAGTGCTAATCCTTCCTCACACGTAACCGTACTCCCGAACCCTAAATTTGAGATGTAGACCAGTCCTTATCCATAGTTTGAATAGGTGACCAATCACACCTAGTAGAATTGTTGGTGGCGACTCCATAGATTTTGTGTCTAGCTATTAGGTTTTCTTTCTAAAACTTAATACGTTATGACAGTTTGGTGACTCCACTGGGGAGATCAGAGAGTCAAGCCAATACTTAGTTTTAGGTTATCTCAGAATTTGCTTAGGAGATCTTAGTAGAAAATGAACATTAAATAAAACATTATTCATTCATACACACACATCACTTTGCATTAGCATGCATAAAGCCCTCGACTCGGGCTCGATCCTCTTAGGAGGGAGTAAAGTATCTACGCTCTCGTGAGGTAATACCTCCGCAATGGCTAGCGAAATACTCTCACTCAAATTGAACCTTTCCATTTGTAACCTATGATGGGTGAGGATTGGGTGCCTTACTAGTCCTATGTGGATGATAGTGAGGAACAATTTGGGAACCTTTAGTAATCCATCTATCCAAGCCAAGCATATAGTGAACTTATGATGCCCACTCGTTAGCTAGAGCTTTAGAATTGAAGCCTATATTAGGACACAAAGAATGACCATCATCTCATACAAGAAAAATATGAAAAATAAATAAATACAAAATTAATAAACCAAAGAAAAAAAACAAAAAAAAAACATAATGCATATTCTCATTCCTTGCATTTTTTTTCTCATAACAAATTGAATAGGTTAAGATCCATTTGCATCCATGGAGATATTATCGCAAGAGGAACCAGCCCACATAGTGAAAGAACGATCCAAAAAGGCCCAACGTGAGAATGGTGATTGCCTACCTGTTGGTTTTGTTTCTACTCTGCCAGAAAGAATTCATTTGGACCTAAGACAAAATGACTACACTGAGTTGCTAGGAATTTTGAAGGCATAGGGTGAAGAAAAGAAGACAGAATTTCAAAGAAAAATGGGGACTTGATGCTACTATTGTCAGTGGAAGTGGACTTGGATTTGATAAAGGCCATGGCGCAATTTTGGGACCCGTCCTACAGATGCTTTGTCTTCAATGAGGCCGATTTGATGCCAACCATAGAGGAGTATTCACTCTTGATCCGTCGTGAGTTAGAAAATCCCACCAAAATCTATGGGAAGAAAAGGAAATCGGGATATCGTAAGAAATTGTCCTCTGTGACTGGCCATATTATTCAAGAAATTGATCATCACACAAGGCAGAAGGGAAAGACCACTTATGTACCATGGAGTTTTCTACGAAGTTGTCTTCAGAAGTAGCTAACGAAAGAACAACATATGAGCATAATAGCATTAGCTGTGTCTGATATGGTCGTGTTCCCTAAATTCTTAGGACACATTGAGATTACAATGGTGGATTTTGTTGAGCAGCTTGATCATGAGGTGAACGTGGCCCCAGTTATCTTGTCTGAGACTTTTAGGTCTTTAAATTTTTAAAGCCCCAAGGGAGAAGGACGTTTCATCGGATGTACGCCATTGTTATACATTTGGATGAAAAGTCACCTTGGAGGTAACGAAGAAAAGTTTCGAGAAGCTTATCTCAGTACAGTTCCGATAAAAGAATTCTGTGAGAAAACTTGGCCTGCACCGAAGGCAATTGGGCATTCAACAGAAAAGTGTAGGCAATTGAAGGAAAATATTGAAGAACTCATCAGTAGTGGTGCCTTGACTCAAGAGCTTATTGAATAATGGAAGTCTGCTCCTCCATAGGTCAAGTTTCCTATATGTAATTTGTGGATTCTTGAAATTTGCATCAAGATGTTTTGAAAAGCTTTCCATATTTTTCTTTCCAAGTAGATGAAATAAAATAATTTTGAAAACATTGGTGATTGTTATTGAGAATGAATAGATCTAGCCATTACATTTTCCAGTATACTTTCTGATTCAAAGAAAACTTGGAATCCATAAAGAAACACAAGCTTGAAATTCATTTATCTTTGCTTACCATGGTAAACTTTTGAAGTCAATGATCTTCATTAAGGCAATGAGCAATGAAATGACTAATGAATTTGCAAAACTTATTGAACTGTTTTAAAGGACCAATTCATGAAGCATTCTCTTAAGGACTTTATATTTGGAAATTTGATAGATGTTAAGGCCAAGCTAAGAGTCCCAAACACATCAACCCAAAATACTTTCTCATAACTTGAACTTTCTAATTCAAACCATCTTTTGCTATATCTTGAGGCAAAATGATTAAAAGAGCTAAGCTTTTGATAACCTTAACATCTTTTAATAGTCATTCTTAATTTGATTGATATCCTTTTTCCTATTTTAAACCATGATAATGAAAATTGTTGCATATGGCCTTCATAAAGTTGAGTTGATACATTCTGGGCATGAGTTGTAAAAAAAAAGTGAAGAAAAAGAAAGTAAAAAAAAGAAGAAGAAAAAATTGATTGTGAAACCATGAACGAGGGATATTCAAATGATTTCAAAAGCCAAATTTTCCTCTTGAGGATTGGTTTCAATAGAAGTGTCAATATTTGATATGACAAATGGCCATCTTTCATATTCCTATTACTGAAATGAAATCATCCCTTTGTTACCCCTTTTGAGCTTATTGATTTCTCTCTAAATGAACCTTGACCAAGGATCACCCTCCACATTGGAGAGGCAAATACATCAGAGGAGTTTTAGAAGCATTAGTGATTGGTCTTATGTCAAATGCAAGAAAATGATGCCCTTGTTAAGGGGCAAACGTGAGAAGAAGGATATGTGAAGACGGAAATCAATATGAAAAAGAAATTGAAAAAGAAAAATGAAAAAGGTAGATGTGAAAAGAAAAAAAGAAAAAAAAGAAATGAAGGAGAATAATGAAGGAAACCGAAACAAACATGCAGCGGAATTTAAATCATTCGGCCTCCACCAGGATCGATTCGGAGAGTTGCCTGATTAGGGTTTCGAGATTTTACCTAACATTTTCTCTGTTTTTCTGTCGTTGGTCGAGTCACAAGCAACAACTTTTCGTTCCTACCTCTATGGTATCCACACGAACGGATCTCACGACTCTTGAACATCTCACGATCAGAAGCCCTAAAGAGCGTTTTTGATTCCTTATAACCGAATTGCTAGCTTCGATTAAAAGAATAATTTTTTTTTGTTTTCTGTTTTGTGCGGCTATGTTTTAGAAAAAACATCCTTTATAGGCAGTAAATTTTACCCTAAAATTTACTGCCAAACAGAACTCTAATCCTACTTAGAATAGGATTAACTATATCCTTAATCCAATTCAGAATAGGATTAGATATATCCTTAATCCAATTCAGAATAGGATTAATTAAGCTCGTCATTGATCCGTTCTAAGTGTGCGACCCAATAGGTTCTCAAAACAATGGCAATGACAAAATTATCACAGGCAATGAGCGGTATCTAGCAACACATCATTGCTACCCATGTAACGAGAACGTCAATGACTCGACATAACCTTACTCGTGATAGATGTTACCGTGTAGTCTAATCCCTTTATCCTTTGATGTCTTGATTAGACACAAGTCATGGAATGTGTCACACTTGTATAGTCTAATCAGCGTTTCTTGATTCCTGAGTAAACTAATTAAACAAATAAAATCAATATCTTATATTGACTTATTCGAGCACGGCCATGCATTTCTTAGTCTCACTCTATCAAAGGGCCCAAGACATCACTCTTGTTATATAAAAGGGATAAATCCTATCTTGATCACTCAACATCCCTCTACATAGATCAAGGCATACCCAATTAATACCTTTATAGTCCATCCTATTACGAATGACATCTAGCAGCATTAAAGTATGCAATTCTCTATGTTGGGATCTCTGATGATCTCAAGTCAAAGGATCACATACACCATCATCACTATGAGAATCACTTATGACACTCATATAACAATCCATGTAGCGTTCTCATGGAGGGTCGATCCAGTACATAGTTCTCTAACATGTACCTATGTGATGACTTGATATCCTATATCCATGACAATGGTCATCAGTCAACCACATACTAGTCTTATCGTACATTGTTATCCTTGTTCACAATAATACTTGACTAGGGATATTTTAAGAATAGTGTGTTATTACTATTCTAAGGACATTATCATATAAGATTACATTACGTAGTTATAAGACAAATATAATAATGAGCTATAATAAATAAAATGTCATGATACATAAAAAATGCCAAAGTCAATCATCTAATGAATGGTTCTAAGGGCATAATCCAACAAATAAAAGGTTAGAAAAGAAAAGAAAAATGCTTCGAAGAGTGGGAAGGATAGATGTTCACAATCGAAGAAATGATCCTTAGTTCGATAAACCTTGAAAACACTTATTTTGGGCCTATTTATCCATTCTTTGAAAACCCTAAACCTTAGCCTACGGTACATGCTTAAAAGTCCATTTTGATCAAATAAAGATGCTTGTATTGAAAAGCTTTTCTTTGAGAAACCATCATCATTATTTAATTTGGAATGAAATTTGAATTCTCAAATGCATGGTAGAATAATCAATAAAAAAAAGAAGAAAAAAAAAGAGAATGAAGCTCTAGGGTGAAAACCCATGAAAGGGCAGTCTAGAGCAAATTTGAAACAACTCAAGGACATTGTTTGTGACTATTCTAAGGCAATAACAAGAAAGAAGAAAAACCAGATGAGTGATGCTTTCAAGCAAGACCTTTTAAGAAATTCAAAAACCATCACCTTGAAATTTTGACTTGAGATTTGTATCTTTGGTTTCCTTACCCCGAAATTTGAGCCATCACAGTTAGTCTTGACATTTGTTAAAGTTCACGTATCAAGAAATTAAGAGAGTGCTAAAATGGATTGTGTTCTGTGAAAGTTATTTTTACAAAACGAATTTGGATTTTCAAGGAATTTGTTTCATTTGTGAGCCAAGATGAAGAGACATTGATCAATAGAACCTTTCTTGATAACCAAACATCCTTGGTGCACCAAATCAGCACATTTATTCAGTTAGACCGAGTTGTGACTCATTCTATTTGTTCTCAATAGTAATCACCAATTTTTAAGAGATTTAAATGTCAAATTTTTTATCTTATAAAATTATTATATGGGCAATTTTCTATTTTCAAAAAGAAACTTAAAGAAGTGAAAAATGAGAGTTTTGTGATTTTATGGGGGCAAGTTCTTGTTTTAAAGAAATCAAGTGTGGTGATGGTGTTTTTAAGACTATTCTTGGGGCCATCTTTGGTTGATTTGAGAGCATGAATTTTCTTAAAGATATGAGATATGAGAGGTGGTGAAGTGTTCTTGTGAATAGTTTGGGACGATTTTGTTGTTATGATTTGGATTGATGAATTTTAAGTTGATAAGAATTGTAGGGTAAGAAGAAAACTAAATGAATGATGATGATGGGGCAATGCGAAGACTGAATGAGTGATGATTGCTAAATTTAAAGAAAAAAGAATTGTGGGGCAAGAAGAAGACTGAATGAACGATGATGATGGGGCAAATGATTTTAGGATTACTAAATTTGAAGAAAGAAGAATGATGAGGCATTGAAAGATTGAATGATGAGGCATTGAAAGATTGAATGATAAGGTAGAGAGAAGATTAAAGGATGACAAATTTTTGAAGAAAGGAATATGGTAGATTGATGATGTGACTTGGTAAGGCATTATTTATCATTTGCATTGCATTCATGGCATGCATGACATTTCATTATATGCATTTTTACACCAAAAAAAAAGTTTGAACTGTTTGTTAAGACAATAGGATAAAAAGTTTTGAAAGATTAGATTACTAAAATTTTGAAAAAAAAAAGAAGAAAAAGAAAATCAGAAAATGTGAGAAGGATTAGGAATAAGATGTGACGAAAAAGGTATGAAGTTTTGAAACAAAAATGTTAAAAATTTGGAAAGGAAGAGGAAACTAAAAAGGTATGGATATGATGGGGTAATGAAAAAGGGATTGAAAGATGTGATGAGATGAAAAAATGTAATAGAAAATAACAAAAAGAAGAAACTGAAATGATAAGATGACCTAGAAGATAGAATTGAAATGATGAGGTAAGATCAAAGCCTCTAAGTACAATCTCTAAGACCTCTGGGCATGATTCATTAAAACCTCCGGGTACAATCTATAAGACCTTCGGGCATGATTCATTAAAACTTCCGGGTACAATCTGTAAGACTTAATGATATGGACCTCACCGAAAGAAGATGAGGTTCAATGAAGAACACTTGAAGAAAAACAAGAACAAGTTAAAAACGCAGCAAAAGAAAACAAAAATTAGAGATAAAACCAAGACCCGTTGTGTAGAAACACAAGAACCTATGGTATTGGACCAAGACCCGTTGCTTAGAAAAGCAAGAACCTATGGTATATATTGGTGGAAGGTAGAAGAACGCCACAAGGAAGACCTTGATAAGTTCAAGAGTTCTCAAGAGAACCAAAGAGAAGAAGTCTCTCAATTTTATTACTAAAAATCAATTGTGTTCTCCCTAAAGGGTTACATAACTATTTATAGGAAAATAGATAACTTGCAGCACAAGCAATAGGAATCCTACTCTCCTAACTTGCAGAACAAGTAATAGAAGTCTTACAAAATCTATTATTTAAAAAGGAATTGGGCTTAAATTAAATTAAGACAATATTCAGCCCAATAATACTTAACTAAATAAAATATGCATCTAGCCTAATTTGCATTTCGGCCCAATACTTGTGTGTCTTCAAGAAGGTTGAACTTGGGCTTGGACCATGTTGTAGAAGACTTTTATAATCCTCCATGCTCAAGCTTTGTTGGGCTTTCTCTCTAGCAATATTAATGAAACCAGCCCAGGCTTGTTGCATTATCTTTGATTTAGCTCTTGTAATTGGACCTCCATGGATACTCAAAGGATCACGATCATCACGAACATGACTTGAGCTTTGTGAGCTTGGATCTCCATCATTCCCCCTCTCCTCGAAAGGATTTGTCCTCAAATCAGAATCACCTACATCAATATCAAAGGGAGAAAGATCAGAAACATTAAATGTAGCACTAACATTATACTCACCTGGAAGATCCAATTTATAAGCATTGTCATTGATCTTCTCAATCACTTGGAATGGTCCATCTCCTCGAGGTTGCAACTTGGAGCGACGTTGAGCAGGAAATCTCTCTTTACGCATATGTACCCAAACCCAATCACCAGGTTCAAAGACAACTTTCTTGCGATGCTTGTTGGCTTGAGTAGCATATTGCTCAGTCCTCTTCTTAATGTTTTGACGTACCTTCTCATGTAGTTGCTTAACAAAATCAGCTTTCTTTTCCCCATCCAAACTAGCTCTCTCCTCAATAGGTAGTGGTAAAAGATCCAATGGAGTGAGTGGATTAAAACCATAGACAACTTCAAATGGAGAATAACTAGTAGTAGAATGCACACTTCTATTGTAAGCAAACTCCACATGAGGCAAACAATCTTCCCAATTCTTCAAATTCTTTTGAATAATGGATCTCAACAAAGTAGGCAAAGTACGATTGACTACTTCAGTTTGACCATCGGTTTGTGGATGACAAGTAGTTGAAAACAATAGCTTTGTTCCTAACTTTCCCCATAATGTTTTCCAAAAGTAGCTAAGGAACTTCACATCACGGTCAGAAACAATGGTCCTCGGAACACCATGTAGACGAACAATTTCCTTGAAGAATAAATCGGAAATGTTGCTTGCGTCATCTTGTTTATATTTGATCACATATGGAAATGTCTCAATGAACTCCATCCACTTGGCATGACGCTTGTTCAACTTGCTTTGTCCTTTCAAGTGCTTCAAAGACTCATGATCAGTATGGATGACAAATTCCTTGGGCCATAAATAGTGTTGCCATGTTTCCAAGGGCCTCACTAATGCATACATCTCTTTATCATATGTGGAATAGTTAAGGGTAGCTCCACTTAACTTCTCACTGAAAAAAGCAATGGGGTGCTTCTCCTGCATTAAAACAACTTCGATACCTATGCTTGAAGCATCACACTCAATCTTAATTGTTTTCTCTTTTTGCTTAACCTCATCTTCACTCACTATTTTTTTCTTACTCTCTTTTAATCTCAATTGATCCTCATCTTTCATTAGCACACTTAAAGTTTGACATGCTATATATTCCTTTCCATCCATGGGTAATTTCATACTATCCTCATCATCCTCTAATTGCAGCATAGAATCATCATCAAAATCTTCTTCATAATTGCTATCCAACTTATTATGAGCAACATTATCACATGCATAAGAAGTATTATCTTGGTTTACCTTAGCTAGGGCAACATCGTGTTGCTCCAACTTATCATATTTAATCAACTTCGACTCTATCCTTGAAAGTTGTTGTTGCATGGCTAGGAACATGATCTCAATCTTACTCAAATCAAGCTTTTCACTATTAGAAGACATGATTGCAACCTGCAAGAAACGTTAGTAAAAGACAAGGACCTCACAAGTATGACCTCCCGTGTTTACACTCAATACACATAAGAATGTAACACTCACACTCGTGTTTCACACAATTTTAATAGGCTTTTCTCTACTAATGTTACTCACATACTCTTGCCTTTTTTTTTTCTTACACAACTTTTCTCTATAGGTTCTATATTGAACTCAAGACTCAATCAAAAATCAGCTTATGGACTTCAACTATCAACCAACAATAAACAAGCTGAGCACAAGATTTTAATCAAGGGAAAACAAAACAATGAAGACTCAACAAGACTTTGCAAGACTCAATAAGGCTTAAGAAGACTCTAATGAAACTAAACCTTGAAGGAAATATGGGTGTTTTTGGGTGTTTAATTAGGGTAGGGTTTAGCCAAAGGTGGGGTAGTTTTGTCCTTTTATGTGGTAGGGTCAAAAGGTAATTTTAGGCAGTAGGGTAGAATGGTAACAATGAATTTTCAAATTAGGCAAATAAGAAATCTCAAAGCTCAAGAAAGAATGACTACCTCAAGATTTTGATGAAGCACACCTCCACGAATTGCCTTTGACGTTGCACTTGCTACACACGATGTAATAAATCCACTCTTGAATTGATTTTTTTCTTTTCTCTTTTTTTTTCCTTTTTTCTTTTATATTTTACTAAAGTAAACGAACAATAAAGAAAAAAACAAAAAGTCTAAATAATAAGAAGAGGTTTACTTGGGGAACAAGGCAACTTTTTGACAAAAACAAGCTAGTTTTGGTAGCAGCTTGTGTGGCAAGGAATGAGAGGGAACGGTGGCTTGTGAAACAAGTAGTCTTTATGTGATGTAGAGCTTTTGAAGGTTTCTTGGTGAGCAAGGAAACCTTTGGGATTTGGTTGCTTGGAGAACAAGATAGGGTTTTCTTGGTGGCTAAGTAAAGAAAATAGGTTTGAGGGACAAACAATATTAGTGGTGGCTTGGAAAAGGATTCAAGATCAAGGTTTGTCCAAGACAAGAAGACAACGAAAAAAAAAAAACGAGACTCCCACGAATTGAACCTAAGCTCTGATGCCAAATGATATGGACCTCACCGAAAGAAGATGAGGTTCAATGAAGAACACTTGAAGAAAAACAAGAACAAGTTAAAAACGCAGCAAAAGAAAACAAAAATTAGAGATAAAACCAAGACCCGTTGTGTAGAAACACAAGAACCTATGGTATTGGACCAAGACCCGTTGCTTAGAAAAGCAAGAACCTATGGTATATATTGGTGGAAGGTAGAAGAACGCCACAAGGAAGACCTTGATAAGTTCAAGAGTTCTCAAGAGAACCAAAGAGAAGAAGTCTCTCAATTTTATTACTAAAAATCAATTGTGTTCTCCCTAAAGGGTTACATAACTATTTATAGGAAAATAGATAACTTGCAGCACAAGCAATAGGAATCCTACTCTCCTAACTTGCAGAACAAGTAATAGAAGTCTTACAAAATCTATTATTTAAAAAGGAATTGGGCTTAAATTAAATTAAGACAATATTCAGCCCAATAATACTTAACTAAATAAAATATGCATCTAGCCTAATTTGCATTTCGGCCCAATACTTGTGTGTCTTCAAGAAGGTTGAACTTGGGCTTGGACCATGTTGTAGAAGACTTTTATAATCCTCCATGCTCAAGCTTTGTTGGGCTTTCTCTCTAGCAATATTAATGAAACCAGCCCAGGCTTGTTACATTATCTTTGATTTAGCTCTTGTAATTGGACCTCCATGGATACTCAAAGGATCACGATCATCACGAACATGACTTGAGCTTTGTGAGCTTGGATCTCCATCACTTTAGAGCATGATTCATTAAAACCTCCGGGTACAATCTATAAGATCTCCGAGCATAATTGAGCTTTTTTTTTTAAAATAAGAAAATTTAAAGTTTCAAGGCCTTCCTAGTCGAAGGAGCATTTAAGAGATGAGAAATTTTAAAGTTTCAGGGCCTTCCTAGTCGAAGGAGCATTTTTCAGATAAGAAATTTTTAAAGTTTCAGGGCCTTCCTAGTCGAAGGAGCATTTTAGAGATGAGAAAATTTAAAGTTTCAGGGCCTTCCTAGTCGTAGGAGCATTTTTCAGATGAGAAATTTTTAAAGTTTCAGGGCCTTCCTAGTCGAAGGAGCATTTTAGAGATGAGAAAATTTAAAGTTTCAGGGCCTTCCTAGTCGAAGGAGCATTTAAGAGATGAGAAAATTTAAAGTTTCAGGGCCTTCCTAATCGAAGGAGCATTTAAGAGATGAGAAATTTAAAGTTTCAGGGCCTTCCTAGTCGAAGGAGCATTTTTGAAATGAGAAATTTAAAAGTTTCAGGGCCTTCCTAGTCGAAGGAGCATTTTAGAGAAGAAAATTTTTAAAGTTTCAGGGCCTTCCTAGTCGAAAGAGTATTTAAGAGATGAGAAATTTAAAGTTTCAAGGCCTTCCTAGTCGAAGGAGCATTTAAGAGATGAGAAAATTTAAAGTTTCAGGGCCTTCCTAGTTGAAGGAGCATTTTTGAGATTAGAAATTTAGAAGTTTCAGGGCCTTCCTAGTCGAAGGAGTATTTTAGAAAAGAAAATTTTAAAAGTTTCAAGGCCTCTCTGGTTGGAGGAGCATTTTCATGATGAAAACCAATTTCCTTTAGAATAAGTAAATGTAAAAAAAAAGAAAAAAAAACAAAACAAAAAATAAAAATAAAAATTTTGAAAAGAAAGGAAAAAATAATAAAATGGCTGCGGACAAAATGGATGTCTATGTCTTTGCACAATTACTATTTCATAGCAAATGTACAAAGAGGGGCAACTATAGACACTCCATTTTGTCTGGGGTCTTTTAATGTTATTGGGCCTATTGGGTTTGATAATTAGAAGATGAATCTAATTTTTGTATGACTATCTTGTTTATTATTAAAAAATAAAAATAAAAAGAAAATAAAAAATAAGAAAAATAAAGTGATCAAAGAAGGGAAACTTGGAAAAAAAATCAGAATCTTAAAACAAAGGCAAAGTCAACAATTTGAAAATTTTAGAAAGAAAATCAAAATCAATGACTGAATCAAGTGAGAATCAATGAAGATACAAGTCAAACTCAAATTGGTGCATGGATGGAAAGGAAATAAAATTGGTTTAATACCCGTACCAAGAAAAGGAAGGAAAATTAAATAAAAAAAGGGGAGCCGACCTTCTTAAAAGGAGGAGAGGAAAAACCCTAAAAAAAGGCGGAGGAGGCAGAATACACAAAAAAAAGGAACCTTACGGCCTCTGTTACATCATCTGCTTTACGACACCCTCGTCGATCGCAGCTCGTCATCACCACAACGACAAGCTCCTTGCTTCACCGACCTCATTCCTGCGCCAACCCACTACCTCTTGCTTCCCCAACGCCCAAACAGCCACTGTTTTCCTGCTTCACTCCACACGTTCCATGCATCTTGCCACCACACTGCCGCAGTGAAGAGAGGCTTCTTGTGCTGCCCGCCTTTGCTTGTCCTTGATTGCCGCACCCCCAACGTTGCTGCCACCGTCACTGCCAATATCACTCTGCATTGCATTGCGCCAAAGTCATCTCCACCACTTACCACACCGCACGACTTACTTCATCCTTATATCTTTGCTGGCCTTGATTTTCCTTGATGCAAGTGGCTGAACTCGTGGCTATTAATGTATAAGAGGCTAGCAGTTTTAGAAGAAGAGAAATCAAAGGCTTGAGGGAGGGAACAAGAAGCAGTCACGACTTGAAACAAAGTGATATAAACCAGAAAGACCCAGACTTTGCCATCTGGTCCCTGCTATTGCCACAAGTAGTCCTCAGCGTTGGTTATTGCTGCTAGCTCATGGTGAAAATAAAATAGCAAAAGAGAAAAAGGTGTTCGAGAAAGAAGCTTGGAGTTGCTACTGTCAAGCTTGTTTAGTTGTGTCGATGTTGCTTTTACTCCAAGAGAAAGGGATAGTCGAGGAGGAGGAGAAAGCTTGAAAGCCAAAACTTGCTGCTGTTTGAAGCCAAGACCAAAACCTACTGACAACTTGGAGAGGAGCTCTTGCATATTTTCGATCGCTGTTGCTACTGGACTAGTGGAGAAGGGAAGAAAGTTTACAAGCACCCATTGAAGGTTAGAAAGAAGACAAAACAAGAACAGAGAGTTGAGAAAGAAACTTTTAAAACTAAAGTCAGAGAAAGTTTCAAAGAAATACAAAGAAGACAAAGAAAAAAACGTTGAAGCATAAAGAAAAGAAGCAATAAAGGAAAAGAAAAGTTCCTAGTGGTGCTCGGTTTCCCAGGTTTGTTTCTTTTTTTTATTGTTTAATTAATTAGTTAAAGTAAAAATAATTTTGACAATATGATTTGACGATCTAATAATTATTGGCATGATTAATTTAGTGATTTATATGGTGATGGTCTAACTCAGATATTAAATCTGACTTGATAATTTGATTTAGAAATATTTGCATGATAATGTTTAATTGGATCTAGTATGAAATTATTGCATGACATATTTAATTTGACTGATTTAGTATGATTACATATATTTTGTGTGTGTGGTTTTGTTTGTTTAATAATATGACTTAAGAAATTGTATGATTAAGTATAGTATATTAAGATTAGTGTTTATGAAATAAATTTAGGACTATGATTAATTTAAAACTTATAAGATAAAAATAAAAATTATAGAAATAAAATTAAATAAAAAGTATAAAAAATAGTAATAAAAAATAAATAAAAGATGAATTATTCCGACGATGGAACTCTTAAAGGGACTGCACTCAAGTGGAACTTTTAGAGATCTTGAGGTAAAAAAATTCTATCCAAGGCCTCACCAACTTAATGAAGGGTCTAAATAGGATTTTTGATAACAAATAATTCATATTCATTTTTTTTAAAAAATAAAAATAAATTTATTATAAAATTACAATAAAAACAATTAGTTATAAAATTAGGAAAGATATTAATGATTAGTAATAGTAAAGAATAAAACAAGGAAGGAAATGAATAAAATAACTAGAGCTAGATATTGAAATAATAATGAAAATGAATATAATTTGCTTCGATGATGAAATATTAAGAGGATTACGCTTAAGTAATTTTCTTAAAGATTTCTAGATGAGAAAGTTCTATTCACGGCCTCACCAGCTTAATGGAAGGTCTAAATAGGGTCTTCAATAAAAAGTAATTTATATTCATTTTTTAAAATTAAAATATGAATAATTAGTAGATTTGTTATTGAATTAGAACAAGAATAATTTATAAAAATTAGAAACAATATTAATTATCCATGATAATATAATAGAAATAATAATAAGTAACAAAATAAGGAATGGAATGAATAAAAATTAGATATGAAAATTATAAGGAAGGTGAATATGAATTACTCCAATGATAAAATATCGAGAGAATTACGCATAAGTGATTTTCTTGAAATTTTCTCGGTGGGAAAATTATTTTTAAGATCTCACCAGCTTAATGGATGGCCTAGAAATAGTTTTCAATAATAAGTGATTTTTATTCATCTTTTAAAATTATAAAATAGGTGATTTTTACCTAAAAATATTATTAAATTAAAATTAAAGTAATTAATTAAGAAGATAAAAAAACTTCAATAATTCATGTTAACTATAATAATAAAATAACAATAATAAATAGTAATGAAATAATAAAACGATAAATAGGAGTTATTGAGAGTGACTGTTGATTGTTCCTATGATGAGATTCCAAGTAGATTTACGCTTAAGTAATGATTTGGAAATCTTTAGGTAAGAAAATTTCTTTTAAGTCTCACCAGCTTAATGGAAGATCTAAAAGGAATTTTTGATAAAAATAATTCATATTCATTTTTGCATAAAAATAAAATTAAGAATTAATAAATAATAGGATGGTAAGAATAAATTGGTAGAAGGAGTCAAAGTTAGGAATTTATCATAAAATATTAAAATGAATCCGACGACGGAGCCTCTTCAAGCAAGTCACATAGTACTACTTGAATACTCTTGAGGTGAGGAGAATTTTTTAAGTTGTCCCACCAGCTTAATGGAGGATGCTTAGAAATATTTTCCAATATTAAATTATTGAACCTAAGATTAACTAAGGCAAATTTGAGATAACCTAAAATTTGTTGGTACCATTTTAGGATGGGCGTTGTGAGGGTGCTAATCCTTCCTCACACGTAACCGTACTCCCGAACCCTAAATTTGAGATGTAGACCAGTCCTTATCCATAGTTTGAATAGGTGACCAATCACACCTAGTAGAATGGTTGGTGGCGACTCCATAGATTTTGTGTCTAGCTATTAGGTTTTCTTTCTAAAACTTAATATGTTATGACAATCTATATGGGCCCATGGATGCTACTGGGTTGTGTTTGGTGTCCAATTTAATCATCCCACCCAAATTTAAGGCCCTAGAGTTTGAAAAATACAATGGGACTTCTTGCCCTAAGTCTCATCTTATTATGTACTGTCGAAAGATGGCTGCCTATGCTCAAGATGATAAACTTCTTATTCACATCTTTTGTAAAAACTACAAACTTTGTACCATATTAGTGAATAAATAAGAGACATGAAATGAGTTAAGTACTATGATACATTTTGTAAGCATTAATCTTATGTCAAGTAATGAGGATGAAGTCTCAAATTTTAATAATTTATACCTATGTGTCATTTAGAAAAACTTATAACTAAGTTCAAGAATTAAATAAGAACTAATGAGATGCATATATTCAGCAAAATACATAGGTATGTTTGTTTTAATTAAAAAAAATACACAAGTATACTAAAGGAAGTGTAGTATGCATAAATATTAAATAATTAAAATAAATTGAAGAATTTATATGTATACACATACCATACTAAAAATATATTAGACATGAAAATATATATATTATGTATGGCTATGTGTATGTATATATCTTTATATTTAAGATTTAAAATATAAATACAAATACATTTTACATGTAGTAATATAACAAATAAATAAATATATAAGAATATATATATATTATATACATGTATAAAAATATATTATTATATATAAAGATAATTATAATTTATATGAATATAGATATATGAAATAGAAAAAAAAAATAGATAATAAAAAAATGTGTTAGTGGAGTTTGATGGGACTTTACCCCATCAAATTCCACTAACTCCATTAGATTATTCAACAAGCTTCTCAAGGAAGCTTTACAATTAAAAAAACGGAAGAGAAAAGAAGTGAAGGAAAGAGGAAAAGGCTCGGGTAGAACCAGAAAAGAAGGAAAACGAGAGGAAAGGAGGAGAGGCATGAGACAGAAAGTTGGAGGTTGAGTCCATCGATGAAGAGGAAAGAAAGGAAACGAGCTGAAGCCGAGAAGAAAGAAAAGCAGCCGGAAAGAAAAGGAAAAGGAGAGAAAGAGACGTTGCAGTAAAGGAGGAGGAACAAAAGCTGTGCAGTAAAGAAACGGGAAAGAGAGGAAATTTCAGATGTACAGGAGGAACAAAACGAGTCTGTGAAAATGGGGCTCATTCGGTGATGGCAGCTGGAACCGTGAGCTGAAGGAGGAGATTTTATGACAATGCCATGAGGCACTTAATGGTATAGCGAGGATGTTGTTCAGAGGCCATTACTGTCAGATTTTTAAGGTTTGTAACGTGGGATTTTGATGTTGTTTGAGGCTGGGCTTGTGAGGCTCAAAATAGGGAATTGAAGACTGAATTTGGCTGTTTCCTAGCTGTTAGAAGGTGACAATCACAGAGCCTCTCAAGTGGCATTTAAGGCTAGAGGACAGGAGAGTCTCGGGTTGGAATTACAAGTCAAGATAAACACTGGAAGTGGCATTGAAACAAGGTTTCGAAGTGCTGAAATGGAGCTGAGATGATGCTATAAAACATCAGGAAAGTTAGGGCAAGGAACGTAAGGCAGCCAAGGAACCATTTAGTGTTCCTCTCGGTTTTGGAACAGGGCAACGAAGGGGGGGAACTTGGCTGGGCAAGAAGGCTACAGCAACAGGCCATTTGGTGCAGGAAAACCGCTCCCCTAAGCACGTACGAGACAGCAACAAAGAAGCTTGTGCGCTTCTACCTTTTGGTCCAATGAAAACCTAGAACTAGTGTGGTTCGGTTTAAAGGTTCCAAGGGGTAAGATTTGTCTCCCTTAGTTAAGTTTAATAAATGTGTTTAATGTGTAAATTAATATGAAATGATGTTTTATTTATTAGGTCAATAGGCATATATATATATGTATATATATATTGTATATATATATATATATATCAAATAATACGGTGAGACTGGTTGAAACATAATTGGCTAAATGCATATACATATATATATATATGTATGTCATTAGTAAATATGAGGAATTAATTATGAGTAAGGTAAAATGATATATATATATATATATATATACACACACATATAGGTATATATATATTCAAGGAAGGCTAGAAAAAAAAAAGAAAGAAAATACCTAGGTTTAAAGGTATATATATATATTGCTATATATATATTTGTATATTTGAAATGAAAGAATAAAATCTAAGAATTTAGATCACACTAGTATCAAATACCCATATATATATATATATATATATATATATATATATATATATATATATATATATATATATATATATATATATATATATATATATATGCTACTCACTTGAAAACTAAATAAAAGATAAAGAAAAGAAATGCAAAGAAAGGAAAAAGAGCTTTGTTCAGATATAAGTATAGGTATAACTTTATAAGTGTTTAAGATATAGTTATAATCATATATATATATAAATATATATATGTATAACGAAAGGAAAATAACGTATATAAATTAATAAACCTTTTATCATCTTATAAAGAATATAAAGTAAAGAGTTATTAAATTGAATAGATAATGTTTGGCGAGACACATAAAGAATTTAGTTCCTCGCCAAAGAAATGAGTTAGAATAGTTTGGATTCTAAAATATACAATTGATATGTGATCAAAACGTAATTAAGACATGTTATTGAAACATCATCTGATTTAATTGTAGTGAATTTGGAGCGGTGTAGGAGTTTAGCTTGAGTTGAGGATCAAGGAAAGGTAACCTACCAAGCATTGAGGTAAGTGGGTTAAATAAATCTTACTAGTATCATCTCGTAAGAGATGAAAGAATCCTCATTAATTAATTAATTAATTTTATATAGGATATTGGTTGGACATTACGGATAAGACAAATAGAGTAAGTATGGGGAGATTTTTAAATCGGACATGATGTGCTTGTGAAATATACTTATTTGAAAAGTGACTTTTGTTGTGAATTATGTGATGTGTTATGGTTCTCTTATGATTACTGAACATGTTAACATACTGTTATTCTTTAAGTAAGTATATGTGATTTGAGTATAATATATACATATCGCTCCCGATGTTGAGTCAATAGACCTCAATTAGTACCTAATCATATTTGTCGAAAGCTAGGAAAATAAAGGCCAAAACGAGCAAAGACTCGATTTTTGTACCGTGTGAGCCACCTCTAGAGTCCTTCGGGAACTAAGTGCTACACGAGTTCCGATGTGTTAGTATTCAGTCTAAGTCCTAAAGGCCAAAATGAGCAAAGACTCGATTTTTGTACCGTGTGAACCACCTCTAGAATCCTTCGAGAACTAAGTGCTACACAAGTTCCGATGTGTTAGTATTCAGTCTAAGTCCTAAAGGCCAAAACGAGCAAAGACTCGATTTTTGTACCATGTGAGCCACCGCTAAAGTCCTTCAGGAACTAAGTGCTACATGAGTTCCGATGTGTTAGTATTTAGTCTAAGTCCTAAAGGCCAAAACGAGCAAAGACTCGATTTTTGTACCGTGTAAGCCACCTCTAGAATCCTTCGAGAACTAAGTGCTACATGAGTTCCGACAAATTATGAGGAATCGTAGGATATTGTGACGATAAGTAAGTGATTGTGATTCGTGAATGCGATGAATGTAAAAGAATGAAATAGATCTACGCATATGACATAATGTGTGTGATTATTGGATTATGTGTATATATGCCCCTCAAACATGTGCTATTTGAATGTTTGTTTCTTTCACACTTAATCATACTGATAAAAAGAATGATGCCTTGTGAATTTAAGAATGGAATGAAAGCATGAACAAGTTTGTGATGTTTGTGTACATACGAAATGGTAATAAACCTTAGTATAATCCATACATGCTATTTTATAATAACTCAAGCATGTATGATCGTGTTTTACGATATAAGCCTAGTATGTACTTATTTAAACTACTTACTGAGCTGTGGATTGCTCACCCCTTAATTTAATATCTGCAGATCATACGAGTTGATAGCCGGCTCAAGCTTCGTGTAGGCTCCCGGGAAACCGTACCTAGTAGTGGTACTCATTTGCGTTCTCCGGAGCTAGCATTTTGTATTTTGAGGTATACTGCTAGTATATCATTTTGATAATCATGTGTACGTTAATTTCACAGTACTAGGAAAGTATATGGGATGTACTTTGGATCGCACTAGATGACTATGTGAGTCTAGGTGGTTATCGAGTCCGATTCGAGTCCTAATGTATGTTTTAAATTATATATAGATGAAGTGATATATGTGAACTCAGTAATGACTCAACTCTAGAGATCCTTAAAATACATGATTGCATGAAGTTGTGGAGAAACACCAGCTGGTTGTGTTATGTGATTTAAAATGTGTTTTAGTGCAGGAAATTATACCTGGGGAAATTGATAAAATACAAAGGGGAGGTTTTTGACATGTTTCTTTTGGGAATAGTAAAATAAGGCAAAAATCAATAAGAAAAATCTCCTTGAGAAATGTGACATAGCTCGAGAAATAATATGAGTAAGATAGGATTTGATTTAGGTACTACACTAACACCGAATACAAATCGTAAGTAGAGAAAGAAAAAAATTTGGTTCGAAATTTTCATAAGAAATCAAGTAAGTGTTAAGCGGACGTCATTGGCTTTTGGATCGTGACATCTTTCAAGAAAGCCTTACTGGGTCTGCAGCGAAGTGGTATAATCAATTGGATGGAACTCAAATCACAACTTGGAATGACTTGGCAAGAGCATTTATGGCTCAATATCGACATGTTGCTGATATGGCCCCTGATCGTTTGTCACTCCAAAGCATGGAAAAGAGAACTAATGAGAGTTTCAAGCAATATGCCCAAAGGTGGCGTGACATGGCTGTGGAGGTACAACCTCCACTTTCAGAAAAGGAGCTTACCATTATGTTCGTTAATACTTTGAAGGCTCCATATTATGATAGGATGATCGGTAATGCCACTAAAAATTTTGCTGATATGGTATTGTCTGGAGAGATAATTGAGAATGCAATCAAGAGTAGAAAGATTGAAGCTCCCAACAATATTGAGAAGAAAGTAGGAGCTAACAAAAAGAGGGAAGAAGAAGTCCATGTTGTTGCATATGGAAGGCAATATGGAGGCTATATCCCACAACACCCTTATCACATGCCACAACCTTACTATCCTACTCAGAATCCTTACCATTCATACCCCAAGGTTAATGTTCAACCTATTCCTCAGACACCTGCACCAATTACTCAACCAACTACGCAGTTCAGTAAACATGAAGGCAATCTTAAAGGATCATGGCCGCAAAGAGCAAGGACTCCCATTGACCTAATCCCCATGACCTACACTGAGTTGTATCCAAAATTGATCAAAGGACAACTCATCGCACCCGTCTATGCGGAACCTCTCAAGCCTCCATATCCGAAGTGGTATGATGAGAATGCTCGATGCGAGTATCACTTCGGGAACGTGGGTCGCTCTCTAGAGAATTGCAATGCGCTAAAGTATAGAGTGCAAGGACTGATAAAAGCTGGCATGTTGAATTTTGAAACGAAAGGGGAACCGGCTACAGATGCAAACCCATTGCCTAACCATACCAATGAGGGATGAGTTTTGTGGGGGCATAAAGGGTTCGAGCCTGGCGATTTTGAAGATTTATAAATTCTAGTTTTGTTTTTGCTTTCTTTTCTTTAAGTAATGCAAGATAGTTTTTGAAAGTGCTTAAGCCTACAAGCACAAGATAAAGTTTTATGTATGGGCTAACTTTTATTTATTCCCTTTTCAATAAAGCGACTAGTGTGATGCATTGTCATTTTCTCATTCTCTCTGTTCATTTGCCATTTCCCACATACTCACCTTTACCTTTTATTCACAAGTATCCAAATAATGAACATGATGATAATGATGTCAATAAATCTAGGATTCAATTTTGAAAGAACTATTACTGTTGATGAATTACTAGTCTGCTAATGTTGCAAAAGCAAGAAAATGAAGAAAAGGTTGTTCACCATCTGCACTTGATAGATGGAACAAGAAAGGTGAATCTCTTACAAAAGCTTCCAACAAGTTTGTCATTGTTCAATAAACAAGTTTTAATGAGAGTATTTACATTTGAAATGATAAATGGCCTTCTTTCACTATCCTTCAAGCATGAGAAAATTATCCTTTGATTACCCCTTTTGAGCCTATTATATTTTTTGTAATATAACCCACCAAGGATCACCCTCCACACTGGGGGCAAAGAAGATGAAAATCATTTATAAAGAAATTTTGGGGGCAAAGATGAAAGTGTTCATGATGAATCGAGGGGCAAGAAGAAAAACCTAGTTTTGTGAAACAAAAAAGAAGAAAAGAAAAAGGGTTTAAATTCAAAAGAAAACCCGAAAAGAAAAAGAAGAAGAAGAAGTAAGAAAAGAAATGAGTGAACTAGAAAGGTACTATATGCTTGAGTGTTTTACATGTTAAAAAAAAAGTGATCCCTTGGTTTATAAACCCTGAAACACATTTTGGGCCTGCTTTATCCCTGTCTTTCATAAACCCTCACCTAAGCCTACATTACATGCCTTTAAAAGCCCATTTTGATCAAATGTAAATGCTTAAATTGAAGAATCATGAATTGAATGAAGACATATTTGTATAATGAGATAATGATCCTTTGAAGGAAATAGATCAATTTGAATGAAGAAACTCATGAGCTTTAGAAGATATCTTAGATCAAAATCAAGAATGCCTATTAGGGGCATGAATTTGGATTGAGCACTGAAGGTTGAAGTTTGTCAAAGCCAATGAAGTTGAAAATGAAGAAAAAAAATGGAAAAAAGAAAAAGAAAAGAAAAAAAAAGAAAAAGGAGGATTCAAAATTGAAAACCCAAAAAGGGCAGTTTGAATCAAATGAAAAGGGCACTTGAGTTGAAAACCGAAAAAGGTGGCTTAGGAAAATATCAGCATCAAAAAGTTTTGATACGATGGCAAGACTGACAGACACTACATGAAAGAACATATCAATAAGAGTGGGCTTTTGGGAAAGAATTCTAGATTGACTTGATTGAAATTATCAAAATGTTTATTAAACGGATACTGAAAACCATATTCCAAACTGTCCCATTAATTTTTCTTGATTTCATGTTCCTTTTCTAAGAATGAATACCCATATCTCTCATGATTATTTTAAATTCATTCCACCCCTATAATAAATTGAGAAGATATATGAGTGCATTACATTGGTGGTCGAGTTAGAAGGAAAATAAATAAATGTTGGTAACCTTTTTGGGTAAATTTTTGAAAAAAAATATATTCTTTTGAGAAATCTTGCATTACTAAGAGAGAGAAAGAAACAACAATAAAAAATGATGAAAATATAAACTTGAAAGCCTGATGGCAAGTCTTCGAGCATAATTGGACCAAGACTCAATAGGAGATGGGATAAGAAGTGAAGATAGAAGATTTAAATAAGAAGAATCCAACAAATTGAGTGGACTTGAGAAAATGAGATGAGCTTGAGAATCTTGTTACCACAATGGAGATTGCATTTACATACATTCATGGAATAATTCAGAGGGCATGACATTGACATGTGCATAACATTCATAGCATTGTGGTATTCATGGAATTCATTATATTCATGACATGCATGACGTTTCATTACTGCATTTCGACATTGAACTATTTGTTAAGACATTAGGATAAGAAGTTCTAAATGATGAAAATTTTGAAGAAAAGAGAAAGTGTAAGAATACCATGGATAGGATGAAAATATAAGAGATGGTAATTTGAAAGAATAATGAGGTATGAGAAGATGATGAGAAAAATATTTTTTTGAAAAACCTTAGATAAGAATAAAGCCCAGTTTAGCTGGCACTTTAGAGGAGGATGAAGCCTAATATTGTTGGCATCAAAATGAAAGTTAAGCCTAGTCAAACCCATGTAAGTTGACATTCTGAAATGAAATTTTTATTTTCAAAAGTTTCACTGCCTCTGTTGAGAGGAGCTCTTTATTTTCAAAAGTCTCAATGCCTCTGTTGAGAGGAGCTCTTTATTTTCAAAAGTCTCAATGCCTCTGTTGAGAAGAGCTTTTTATTTTCAAAAGTCTCAATGCCTCTGTTGAGAGGAGCTCTTTATTTTCAAAAGTCTCAATGCTTCTGTTGAGAGGAGCTCTTTATTTTCAAAAAGTCTCAATGCCTCTGTTGAGAGGAGCTCTTTATTTTCAAAAAATCTCAATGCCTCTGTTGAGAAGAGTTCTTTATTTTCAAAAGTCTTAATGCCTCTGTTGAGAGGAGCTCTTTATTTTCAAAAAGTCTCAATGCCTCTGTTGAGAGGAGCTCTTTATTTTCAAAAGTCTCAAGGCCTCTGTTGAGAGGAGCTCTTTATTTTCAAAAAGTCTCAATGCCTCTGTTGAGGGAGCTCTTTATTTTCAAAAGTCTCAAGGCCTCTGTTGAGAGGAGTTCTTTATTTTCAAAAGTCTCAATGCCTCTGTTGAGAGGAGCTCTTTATTTTCAAAAAGTCTCAATGCCTCTGGTGAGAGGAGCACAATGTTATTTTTCAAAGTTTCAATGCCTCTAGTGAGAGGAGCACAAGGTTATTTTTCGAAGTTCCAATGCCTCTGGTGAGAGGAGCACAAGGTTATGTCTCGAAGTTCCAATGCCTCTGGTGAGAGAAGCATAAGGTTATTCTTTTAAAGTTCCAATGCCTCTGGTGAGAGGAGCACAAGGTTTTGTTTCAAAGTCTTACAGCCTCTGGTGAAAGGAACTAAATGTGTCTTAAAAATTGTAAATATTTTGTAAAAAAGGAAAAAAACCAAAAAAAATCCGGACAAAATAGTTGTCTAATGGTCTTTGCACAATTCCTGATTTTCAAAAAATGTGCAAAGAGGGGCAGCTGTAGACACTTTATTTTCTCCAGAGTCTTAATTTGTAAAAATAATTAATTAGATTGGGTGACATTGTATTTTAATTTAACAATTTAGAATTAGGCTAGAATTAAATGAGAATTTTTTAGATTTTAGAATTAACATTAATTAGGAAATTAAAATTAAAATAGGATTTAGGAATGATAATAAAAAAGGGAAGAGATAAGAAAAGAAAATAAAACTAATTTTAGAATAGGATAATTAGATTTTTAGGATAATTATTTAGATTTGATAAAGTTAGATTAGGATTAACATAAGAATTAAATAGATAAAATATTAAAAATAAGAGATAATTAATAGAATAGATTAGTTGTATTAGGACTCTAATAAGTTTATGACTATAAAAAGGGGTCAAATCCCATAACTTGGGACAAGAATCCTCAGAGAAAAATTCATAAAAAGGAAAAAAAGCAATCTGCATAAAAAAAGCAAGCAAAGAAGAAGGGAATTTCAATCAAAGCAGCGACGGCATTTGGCCACTCGTTGTTTCCGGGAGCAGCATTTAAGCTTAGGCAAAAGGTTCTGAGACAAGTTTCCAGTGAAGAGTAAAAGCAGCTAGGAAGGAAGGGCTGCCCACGTCAAGTATTTACGTGAGACATCAACGCTTGGAATATTGGGTTCATTTGCTTGGAAATTGAAGGCCACGTGAAGGCAAAGATAAAATTAATATATTTGGCCATCATCATCTGACAACATTGGTATGCTTTTATGCTCTTGAATTGTTTATATTTTATATGGGTTTTTTGTTAGTTAGTTAGTACACGTTTTTTTATATTCTAAGAAGATAGAAATGGTGTTTAATAAGAATAAGTGGGTATAAGTATAAGGATAATGACAAATAAGGTTTAAAATAGGAATTAAAATAAGGGATAAAAAATAAATAAATAAAAATTAGGATAAATCTTCCAATGAATATTAAAAATTGTTTAATAAAATTAAAATTATTCTGATGATGGAATCTTTGAGGTGATTACGAATGAGTAACACTCGAAGAATTCTTAGGTGAGAAGATCCTTCTAAGTTTATCCAGAATGATGGAAGACATAAAAGGCATTTTCAAAATAAATGAATAATAAATGAAGATGAAAACATAATAAATAATAAAATTTATATTCTAATAAAAATAAAATAATAAATAATAATTAAAGTTAATAAATAATAAAATAATAATTCCGATGATGGAATCCTCAAAGCGATTGCGATGAGTAACACTTGAGGAATTCCTAGGTGAGGAGGTTCTTCTAAGTTTATCCAGAATGATGAAAAATTTAGGAGATATTCTCAATATTAAATACCAAAATCCTAAAAATATTAATAAATAATATATAAAAAATAATATTAAAATAAATAAATAAAAGTAAAAAAAATTAAATAAAAATAATAATAAAATTCTAAAATACTTCGACGATGGAGCCTCTTTAAGGGAGTCGAATGGTACCCCTTGAATACTCTTGAGGTGAGAAGAGTCTTTTAAGAGTTCATCCAGAATGATGGAGGATTTTTAAAAGAATTTTCAATATTTAAATAATAAATGCCACATAATTAAGACTAAGTTAAAATAACACAAGATTAAAATGGTACAAATATTGGGCGTTGTAGGGGTGCTATAACCTTCCCTACACGTAAATGAACTCCCGAACCCAAAACTTAAAATGTAGACCAGTCCTAGAGTCATTAGGTGGCCAATCATACCTAGGTTAAAAAAGATTGGTGGTGACTCCATTTGTTTAATGTCTAGCGTCCTAGTCTTAGGAAACATTATGACAAGATGCCAAATAAATTTGAGTTCATCAAATACCATACATATAATCCCATCTTATAAATCACTTACATATATTCAAGTAAATCAAATACTTGCATATGCATCGAATCATTTGGAATCAAATATACAAATAAACTTCAAATAGAATGAAGAGACGGTTAACACCCAATAGAATCATGCACCAAATAAATCCCATAAGGGATGCACATATAAAGTGGCGTACGTATGGGCCAGGGCTCCTCCCTTAAGCCAAACATATATAAGAGACAAATGGCCATCGTCGATAATCCACAGTGAACACTAGTCAAGTGCCAACTGTGGCACTGAGGACTTGACTAAGGTCCCACAGCCAAATACAATTAATGAGCACATAATTATGCATGATCCCCAAAGGAGTTAACAATCTCAAAACATTTATTATCAAATATTTACATTTTGGAAAACATTGATAACCTTAAACATTCTTATATACCTTAATAGAAATCAAAATACCTTTATACAAAATAGGCTTAGACCACTGTTTTAAAAGGGGGCAATTGACTGCTCTTTTAGGGCAGTCGACTGCCATGGCATATATAAATTTAGTAAATTTATTTTCTTTTTAAATTAAAATATTTGAAAATTCGGATGCAAGTAGGGCAGTCGACTGGTGCGCAAATAGAATGCTTTTCAAGAAAATGCAGTCGAGACTGGCTCTATGGCAGTCAACTGGTGTGCAAACAGAATGCTTCTGGAAAAATGGCAGTCGACTGCTATATAGGACAGTTGACTGCTTTAAGTTGGTTTCGAAAATAAGTATGTCACGGTTGTTTCTGGGCAGTTAGCTGCTATTTAAGGCAGGTAGCTGACCCTAGTTAAAATCGAAACTAGGGATAAAACTGAGATTCAAACCCCCTGCACATATAAAATAGTTTCATTTGATACTCAAGCATTTAACCACATGTAGACATAGTCCGTTATACATATTCCTTACCTCAAATAACTCAAAAACGCAGTAGCTTGTTGCACCAACAATTTTCCTTCATTTCTTCAAAGCTGCAAAACCATAGTATCCATAAATAAATCAAACTTCCACTTAGATCTAACCTTTCTAATGCTTTTTTTAATACCTAAACCTCATCCTACAACCTTTAAATATCACAAATGCTCTCTTGACCAAACCCTTAAAAAACCTCTACACTTGATTTTATTTTGTTCCAAGGCTATAAACGTTTTATACCAACTCAACATAGCTCCAAACCTTTGATCAAATTGAAAGAAACAACTTCTACTCTTACCTTTGTTAGTAGCCCAAAATAACAGCAACAAAATACTCCTCAAAGCCTTAGATTCTACCCTCCAAATTACAGGTATAGCTAGAGCTATTGATGAAGAATAGTTTTCGTTAAAGAAGCTTGGTGATTCGAGTAAGGAAAATGGGAGTTCTGATGAGTGTCGTCAGTCACCAAAAATAAAACTTTCTAACTCTACTATGTAGATAGCGGAGTAAGGGTCAAACCCACAGAGACTGAATTATTTAAGTTAATTATTAAATTAAAAATCTAATCTTAAGTTTTACGGAAAGAAGAAAATTTGTGGTTTTGGAGTTTTTTTTTTTGTCAACTTGGTTTTGAAGTTTTGTAAGCTATGCCTAAAAGAGAGAAAGCAAGGATTATTAAATATCAAAAACAAATATGAAAAAGCTTCAGTTACAAGGTAATTAATTATTCTTGGATTTAGAAGTTGATCATTGATTACAAAATATTATTGTCAATTAAATAGTCAACCGTAGCATAACAACAAGCTCTGTTACACCATCTTCCCTTACTGAGTCGTTAGTTAAAACAAGCTCTTTAACTAATCTCTAACTACTTAACCTACCTAGAACAAGCTCTCTAGATATAAGTTGTAGCAGCATTAACAACAAGAAAGATATGGGTTGACATTAGATAACAAACACATAAGCTCGGTTCATTTAATCTAAACCTCAATTCTCCTCCATCCCTAGTGATTAACTCCATAAGCAATTACGGACTTATGTTTTTAATCTGGCAGTAGATTATTCAATTAAATTAAATAGTGGGCCCTACCATCTAATCAAGCAAATAATCATGCAAATGTGCTCAGAGAATCTTGGATACTTAATCAACAATTATATTATAAGCTCAAAATCTCACAACATTCTTTTTCCCAAGAACAATGAATTTACCTCATAACTGAATAAGAAAACTACTCACTAGACATATTCAAGATCATAAAATTCAAGTTATATATTATAAAGATTACAAATATCATGCAAGAAACAATCAAAGAAGCAATCTTTAATAATATAAAATCAGAATTACTAATCAAGATTATAAACTAGTAAGCAAGAACACACAAACAGTAAATTTAAATAAAGAAAACAAAATCAGAATTAAAAATAATAAAGAAATCAGCAACTAATTAAAAATAAAAAAAATAAAATTTTATTAAAAACCCTAAAGAAAATCCTACAAGACTAAAAGAGGGAAGAGGGATAAGAAGGATGTGAGGGATAAGAGAGATGCTGTTTATGAGAGCCTTGTGCTCTTTATATAGGCCTAAGGAAGAGTTTAAAAGACTTTCCTAAGCAATGTGGGATTCAGATAAGAGTTTACTGATTTTGTCCAGACGTTTGACCAACCAAACGAACTCCAATTTTTGCGATCTTGTGCATTCTGGAAACCTTGAGAAGTCCTCTACAACTTCCATGAAGGCCACTTCTTGAGATCAGGTCTTTAAATTGGTCAAAAATGTCAATCTTTCAAGCTGGACAGAAAATACTGCACTTTGCTCTTTTTAGCTTCTTTTTATTCCAACTCTGATATTTAATACCTAAAACATAAAATAAAGATTAGTAAGCTCTTTTAGGCATAAAACATCAATAAAAAAAATATATTAGCACATATATAATTTGCAAAATATCATCTTATCAAATTCCCCCACACTTAGCTTTTGCTAGTCCTCTAGCAAACCTTAGCTAAACTAATTCCTAAAGAACTAAATCCTAAAATCCTAACTCACTTTCGTAGGAATCACGATTGCATTTAGCATATGCAATAAGCCTTTAAACCCCTAGGTCACCCCTAGTGGACGAGTTGTGTCTCGTGAGGGCTTTCAGAAGATATACCCACAAAATCTTTTACCTAAGACTCAATCCTAAAAATTCAAAATAAGACTCAATTTTAAAAATTATGACTCCATCACCAAAACAAGATTAAGATCATGGACATATTTTCAAATCTTTCAATTCTTAACTCGTAACTTCAACAAGAGTTAAATAATCAAGTCAATCATATTCTAATCATTACTTCTCATATTCATGCATACTTCTAAATAAATTCATGCAAAATTTACAATCAACACAACTGAAACATATAATATCAACTTTGCAATTATCCACTTTACATTACTACAAACAAAGTCAATAGATCAAGAACCTTTTTTTTTTCTTTTGAGGTTTCAACAATGATTTCCCTAAGTACTTACTTGCCTTTTTACGCGAATGTTAATATTGGTGATACCAACACCCGGTTACTCAACAAGTTAGCCCTCTTTTAGAGTGCTTTGCATACTCATATTTCAAGTCACTTCAAAGAATTTAATCAACAAGATCAATCAACTCAAAACATTGGAGTAGAATTTAAAGCTTTCAACCTCTATTTTTTTTTTTTTTTTTTTCTCTTTATGTTTATTTTTATTTTTTTTTCTTTTGTTCTTGTCTATTTATCCTTTGCTTATACCAACTTCAATGAACTAATCACATTATCAATATCATATGATCAATCATATTTAATCATGAACTCACATAAATTCTTTAGAAAGTACTCACTTCAATAATAATAACAATCAAAATAGTGTCAACTTTCTTATAAAACTTTGTTTTAGTTTAGAATCAATCCTTAAAAGAAAGAAAACATATCATGATCTTCAAAACTCTTAAAAATTTGACCTCTTTTTTTTTTTAATTTCCACTTCTTAAAAAAAAACTCTATAGACTCATAAACCAATATTCCCCCCCACACTTAAATCTTACTTTGTCCTCAAAGTAAGTCTAGCATGCAAAGAAGAACAATAAAAACTCAAAAATTAAATGGTAATACAAGTAAAGGAAAGAAATACTCCCTCATTTTACATCCTTGGGTTGCCTCCCAAGTAGCGCTTTTGTTTAATGTCGTTAGCTCGACTGCTCCACCTTCCATCATCCAATCCCAAACCTCAACTTTTTTATCGGTTTCTCGAGTTCCTCATTCTCAAGATTTTTGCTCATGGCTATTTCTAGCTCATCTTTAAGAACTTGCTTTTCATCACCTTTTAATTTCCTCTTGGAAGTGCATAGTTCCCTTAAAAATTTGGCATCACAAGGCACTTGATCATTAATTTCATCAAGGAGAGGAATATTAACTTCCATTTTCCTAAATGTCTTCAATGTCTCCTTGTCTTGCTCTTCGTTTATAGCTCTTGCAAACCTACCAGGAAAAGGAGGAGGGTAAGTAGAAGAATTAAAAGGAATTTGTTTTTCACTTACCTCAGCTTTGAATTCTTTGATTTCAACATCCTCATAGTGCTTTATAAAGTTGTCGAAATTCTCTCTCCCTTTTACATTGTGCATGTCAACAACTCCACCTTTAATATTGAAATCGGTTTCATCCTCCCTTTTTATAAAGTCATCGACATCTTCATGTGCACTTTCCTTGGATTCAATTTCCCTTTCACTTTTCAAGGTGATGTCAGTAACATTATCTCTTGGATTCTCCACAGGTTGAGAGGTCATAGCTTCAATGTTACTTATGGAATTCATTATTTGACTCACATGGTGATCAATATTCTTAATATAAACATCAGCCTCTTGTGACAATTGTAAAGTTTTAATCTCAAGAGTCTTAACAATATCTTCAAGAGACATACCTGATTCTTGAGGTGGAGGCATACCTGAGTCTTGAGGTGGAGCTTGATATGTATCTTGGAATGGCATATTGTAAACCTCATATTGATTCCCATAACTAAAATTAAAATGATCCCACCATCCTTGATAGTAGGTATCGTAGTGTGGTTCATAATTATAGTATGGGTCATAATTATAGTGTGGTTCATAAGCTTGCTCCATGGAGTCCTCTTCTTGTCTTAGGTGGTAGTGATGGATGTTGTGGTGTTTGTGGCACCACGCTTTGGGTTGCTTGTATGTACTCCCTAATCTTTTGAAGTTTGTGACTAGAATCCTTCTCAGACAAGCAATCCCTGAAAAAGAAAAGAAAAAAATTAGACTTAAAATTAAAATAATTAACTTAAACAAATTTCAGTCCCCGGCAACGGCGCCAAAATTTGATGAGTGTCGTCAGTCACCAAAAATAAAACTTTCTAACTCTACTATGTAGATAGCGGAGTAAGGGTCGAACCCACAGAGACTGAATTATTTAAGTTAATTATTAAATTAAAAATCTAATCTTAAGTTTTACGGAAAGAAGAAAATTTGTGGTTTTGGAGTTTTTTTTTTTTGTCAACTTGGTTTTGGAGTTTTGTAAGCTATGCCTAAAAGAGAGAAAGCAAGGATTATTAAATATCAAAAACAAATATGAAAAAGCTTCAGTTACAAGGTAATTAATTATTCTTGGATTTAGAAGTTGATCATTGATTACAAAATATTATTGTCAATTAAATAGTCAACCGTAGCATAACAACAAGCTCTGTTACACCATCTTCCCTTACTGAGTCGTTAGTTAAAACAAGCTCTTTAACTAATCTCTAACTACTTAACCTACCTAGAACAAGCTCTCTAGATATAAGTTGTAGCAGCATTAACAACAAGAAAGATATGGGTTGACATTAGATAACAAACACAAAAGCTCGGTTCATTTAATCTAAACCTCAATTCTCCTCCATCCCTAGTGATTAACTCCATAAGCAATTACGGACTTATGTTTTTAATCTGGCAGTAGATTATTCAATTAAATTAAATAGTGGGCCCTACCATCTAATCAAGCAAATAATCATGCAAATGTGCTCAGAGAATCTTGGATACTTAATCAACAATTATATTATAAGCTCAAAATCTCACAACATTCTTTTTCCCAAGAACAATGAATTTACCTCATAACTGAATAAGAAAACTACTCACTAGACATATTCAAGATCATAAAATTCAAGTTATATATTATAAAGATTACAAATATCATGCAAGAAACAATCAAAGAAGCAATCTTTAATAATATAAAATCAGAATTACTAATCAAGATTATAAACTAGTAAGCAAGAACACACAAACAGTAAATTTAAATAAAGAAAACAAAATCAGAATTAAAAATAATAAAGAAATCAGCAACTAATTAAAAATAAAAAAAATAAAATTTTATTAAAAACCCTAAAGAAAATCCTACAAGACTAAAAGAGGGAAGAGGGATAAGAAGGATGTGAGGGATAAGAGAGATGCTGTTTATGAGAGCCTTGTGCTCTTTATATAGGCCTAAGGAAGAGTTTAAAAGACTTTCCTAAGCAATGTGGGATTCAGATAAGAGTTTACTTGGGAAACAAGTAATTTGACTAGTCAAACTCTTACCTTTATCTCATCATCTTTTTACAATTACTTTCTAAGTAAAATTCCTAAGACCTATTTTTATTAATTAATTACAGATCTAAGACATGATAAAATTAAGAAATTATCTTGTCTCAACAAAATCTTGTCTTGAACTTGCTTAGTTGGAATTTCTTCTCAATCTCGTTTTTCTGCCCAGAATTTCGTACTGATTTTGTCCAGACGTTTGACCAACCAAACGAACTCCAATTTTTGCGATCTTGTGCATTCTGGAAACCTTGAGAAGTCCTCTACAACTTCCATGAAGGCCACTTCTTGAGATCAGGTCTTTAAATTGGTCAAAAATGTCAATCTTTCAAGCTGGACAGAAAATACTGCACTTTGCTCTTTTTAGCTTCTTTTTATTCCAACTCTGATATTTAATACCTAAAACATAAAATAAAGATTAGTAAGCTCTTTTAGGCATAAAACATCAATAAAAAAAAATATATTAGCACATATATAATTTGCAAAATATCATCTTATCAAATTCCCCCACACTTAGCTTTTGCTAGTCCTCTAGCAAACCTTAGCTAAACTAATTCCTAAAGAACTAAATCCTAAAATCCTAACTCACTTTCGTAGGAATCACGATTGCATTTAGCATATGCAATAAGCCTTTAAACCCCTAGGTCACCCCTAGTGGACGAGTTGTGTCTCGTGAGGGCTTTCAGAAGATATACCCACAAAATCTTTTACCTAAGACTCAATCCTAAAAATTCAAAATAAGACTCAATTTTAAAAATTATGACTCCATCACCAAAACAAGATTAAGATCATGGACATATTTTCAAATCTTTCAATTCTTAACTCGTAACTTCAACAAGAGTTAAATAATCAAGTCAATCATATTCTAATCATTACTTCTCATATTCATGCATACTTCTAAATAAATTCATGCAAAATTTACAATCAACACAACTGAAACATATAATATCAACTTTGCAATTATCCACTTTACATTACTACAAACAAAGTCAATAGATCAAGAACCTTTTTTTTTTCTTTTGAGGTTTCAACAATGATTTCCCTAAGTACTTACTTGCCTTTTTACGCGAATGTTAATATTGGTGATACCAACACCCGGTTACTCAACAAGTTAGCCCTCTTTTAGAGTGCTTTGCATACTCATATTTCAAGTCACTTCAAAGAATTTAATCAACAAGATCAATCAACTCAAAACATTGGAGTAGAATTTAAAGCTTTCAACCTCTATTTTTTTTTCTTCTTTTTTTTTCTCTTTATGTTTATTTTTATTTTTTTTTCTTTTGTTCTTGTCTATTTATCCTTTGCTTATACCAACTTCAATGAACTAATCACATTATCAATATCATATGATCAATCATATTTAATCATGAACTCACATAAATTCTTTAGAAAGTACTCACTTCAATAATAATAACAATCAAAATAGTGTCAACTTTCTTATAAAACTTTGTTTTAGTTTAGAATCAATCCTTAAAAGAAAGAAAACATATCATGATCTTCAAAACTCTTAAAAATTTGACCTCTTTTTTTTTTTAATTTCCACTTCTTAAAAAAAAACTCTATAGACTCATAAACCAATATTCCCCCCCACACTTAAATCTTACTTTGTCCTCAAAGTAAGTCTAGCATGCAAAGAAGAACAATAAAAACTCAAAAATTAAATGGTAATACAAGTAAAGGAAAGAAATACTCCCTCATTTTACATCCTTGGGTTGCCTCCCAAGTAGCGCTTTTGTTTAATGTCGTTAGCTCGACTGCTCCACCTTCCATCATCCAATCCCAAACCTCAACTTTTTTATCGGTTTCTCGAGTTCCTCATTCTCAAGATTTTTGCTCATGGCTATTTCTAGCTCATCTTTAAGAACTTGCTTTTCATCACCTTTTAATTTCCTCTTGGAAGTGCATAGTTCCCTTAAAAATTTGGCATCACAAGGCACTTGATCATTAATTTCATCAAGGAGAGGAATATTAACTTCCATTTTCCTAAATGTCTTCAATGTCTCCTTGTCTTGCTCTTCGTTTATAGCTCTTGCAAACCTACCAGGAAAAGGAGGAGGGTAAGTAGAAGAATTAAAAGGAATTTGTTTTTCACTTACCTCAGCTTTGAATTCTTTGATTTCAACATCCTCATAGTGCTTTATAAAGTTGTCGAAATTCTCTCTCCCTTTTACATTGTGCATGTCAACAACTCCACCTTTAATATTGAAATCGGTTTCATCCTCCCTTTTTATAAAGTCATCGACATCTTCATGTGCACTTTCCTTGGATTCAATTTCCCTTTCACTTTTCAAGGTGATGTCAGTAACATTATCTCTTGGATTCTCCACAGGTTGAGAGGTCATAGCTTCAATGTTACTTATGGAATTCATTATTTGACTCACATGGTGATCAATATTCTTAATATAAACATCAGCCTCTTGTGACAATTGTAAAGTTTTAATCTCAAGAGTCTTAACAATATCTTCAAGAGACATACCTGATTCTTGAGGTGGAGGCATACCTGAGTCTTGAGGTGGAGCTTGATATGTATCTTGGAATGGCATATTGTAAACCTCATATTGATTCCCATAACTAAAATTAAAATGATCCCACCATCCTTGATAGTAGGTATCGTAGTGTGGTTCATAATTATAGTATGGGTCATAATTATAGTGTGGTTCATAAGCTTGCTCCATGGAGTCCTCTTCTTGTCTTAGGTGGTAGTGATGGATGTTGTGGTGTTTGTGGCACCACGCTTTGGGTTGCTTGTATGTACTCCCTAATCTTTTGAAGTTTGTGACTAGAATCCTTCTCAGACAAGCAATCCCTGAAAAAGAAAAGAAAAAAATTAGACTTAAAATTAAAATAATTAACTTAAACAAATTTCAGTCCCCGGCAACGGCGCCAAAATTTGATGAGTGTCGTCAGTCACCAAAAATAAAACTTTCTAACTCTACTATGTAGATAGCGGAGTAAGGGTCGAACCCACAGAGACTGAATTATTTAAGTTAATTATTAAATTAAAAATCTAATCTTAAGTTTTACGGAAAGAAGAAAATTTGTGGTTTTGGAGTTTTTTTTTTTTGTCAACTTGGTTTTGGAGTTTTGTAAGCTATGCCTAAAAGAGAGAAAGCAAGGATTATTAAATATCAAAAACAAATATGAAAAAGCTTCAGTTACAAGGTAATTAATTATTCTTGGATTTAGAAGTTGATCATTGATTACAAAATATTATTGTCAATTAAATAGTCAACCGTAGCATAACAACAAGCTCTGTTACACCATCTTCCCTTACTGAGTCGTTAGTTAAAACAAGCTCTTTAACTAATCTCTAACTACTTAACCTACCTAGAACAAGCTCTCTAGATATAAGTTGTAGCAGCATTAACAACAAGAAAGATATGGGTTGACATTAGATAACAAACACAAAAGCTCGGTTCATTTAATCTAAACCTCAATTCTCCTCCATCCCTAGTGATTAACTCCATAAGCAATTACGGACTTATGTTTTTAATCTGGCAGTAGATTATTCAATTAAATTAAATAGTGGGCCCTACCATCTAATCAAGCAAATAATCATGCAAATGTGCTCAGAGAATCTTGGATACTTAATCAACAATTATATTATAAGCTCAAAATCTCACAACATTCTTTTTCCCAAGAACAATGAATTTACCTCATAACTGAATAAGAAAACTACTCACTAGACATATTCAAGATCATAAAATTCAAGTTATATATTATAAAGATTACAAATATCATGCAAGAAACAATCAAAGAAGCAATCTTTAATAATATAAAATCAGAATTACTAATCAAGATTATAAACTAGTAAGCAAGAACACACAAACAGTAAATTTAAATAAAGAAAACAAAATCAGAATTAAAAATAATAAAGAAATCAGCAACTAATTAAAAATAAAAAAAATAAAATTTTATTAAAAACCCTAAAGAAAATCCTACAAGACTAAAAGAGGGAAGAGGGATAAGAAGGATGTGAGGGATAAGAGAGATGCTGTTTATGAGAGCCTTGTGCTCTTTATATAGGCCTAAGGAAGAGTTTAAAAGACTTTCCTAAGCAATGTGGGATTCAGATAAGAGTTTACTTGGGAAACAAGTAATTTGACTAGTCAAACTCTTACCTTTATCTCATCATCTTTTTACAATTACTTTCTAAGTAAAATTCCTAAGACCTATTTTTATTAATTAATTACAGATCTAAGAAATGATAAAATTAAGAAATTATCTTGTCTCAACAAAATCTTGTCTTGAACTTGCTTAGTTGGAATTTCTTCTCAATCTCGTTTTTCTGCCCAGAATTTCGTACTGATTTTGTCCAGACGTTTGACCAACCAAACGAACTCCAATTTTTGCGATCTTGTGCATTCTGAAAACCTTGAGAAGTCCTCTACAACTTCCATGAAGGCCACTTCTTGAGATCAGGTCTTTAAATTGGTCAAAAATGTCAATCTTTCAAGCTGGACAGAAAATACTGCACTTTGCTCTTTTTAGCTTCTTTTTATTCCAACTCTGATATTTAATACCTAAAACATAAAATAAAGATTAGTAAGCTCTTTTAGGCATAAAACATCAATAAAAAAAATATATTAGCACATATATAATTTGCAAAATATCATCTTATCAAGTTCTACAAGGTGTTCTCTTCTTGAACTTGAGAGAATTTTGAGAAAAAGAGCAAGAATGGCAGCCGGCCCTCTTTAGTGGAGAAGATGACAATCTAATTAAATTCACATTTATCCATTTACACATCATCTTTTTGACTTTTGACTATTTGACCATTTGACCATTCAATTGCTCTTATTCCTTACATGTCCCACATCTCACTTTAATATGTTAAGATTTTATAATCATTTTCACATAATCATAATATTCTAATAATATAAAGTCAACTTTTTGACTTTAAGAGCATAGGTTGGGCGGCAATAGGGTGAAATGACTAAAATGCACCTAATAGAATGATCACTTAATTTTCGATGTTTTCAAGAAGTTGTCTTCTTACCACTTAGGTATTTTGAGCCCACGATTCACATTTTGCCACTTTGAGATCTGTCTGGATTAAAAATTTTATTGTGGGGCCCACATGATACGTTTCCTCCTTTACCTATAATACACAATGCAACTTCTCAATATAATTTATCTAATCATTCTAACTTGAATTACTATACAAATATGGAAAGGTTAAAGGAAATGGTTGATATCACAGAAACCTACTCACTAGTCATATTCAAGATCATAAAATTCAAGTTTAATATTATAAAGATATCAAGAATCATGCAAAAAACAATTAAACTATCAATCTTTAATAATCTAAAGCATGAAATCTAAAATCAAGATTATAAACTAGCAAGAACCAAACAAATAATATGAAAAACAAAACAAGAATCAAAATCAATATTAAATATCACTAAAGAAATCAGCAACCATATAAAATTATTAATAAGAAATAGATAAAGCCTAATAAACCTAAGAGAAGAATCAGTTTTAAATAAAGAAAAGAAAAGACAACAATTTAATCCTAAAAACTATAAAGAAATCGTTAACTTTGAAAAATATTAAATACAAAATTAAATCTGTTTCTATTGGGAAGACTAAAAGGAAAATAATTTTATAACTTAAAAGAAAGAAATCAGCAAGACCAATGATAAAGAAAAGAAGAAAAATAAAATTTTTAAAGAAAAAGAAATCAACAATATCAAAATTAAAAGAAAGAAAATAAAACTTTTAGGAAAACCCTAAAGAAAACCTTACAAAAGACTAAGAGGGATGTGAGGGATGCTGTTTATGAGAACCTTGTGCTCTTTATATAGGCCTAAGGAAGAATTTAAAAGACTTTCCTAAGCAATGTGGGATTCCGATAAGAGTTTACTTGGAGAATAAGTAATTTAACTAGTCAAACTCTTATCTTTATCTCATCATCTTTTTACAATTATTTTCTAAATAAAATTCCTAAGGTCTAGTTTTATTAATTAATTATAGATCTAAGACATAATAAAATTAATAAATTATCTTGTCTCAACAAAATCTTGTCTTGAACTTGCTTTGTTGGAATTTCTTCTCGATCGTGTTATTTCTGCCCAGAATTTCGTACAGATTTTGTCCAAATGTTTGACCCAACAAACGAACTTCGATTTTCATGATCTTGTATATTCCAGAAACCTTGAGAAGTCCTCTACAACTTTCATGAAGGCAACTTCTTGAGATCAGGTCGTTAAGTTGGTCAAATTCATCAATCTTTTGAACTGGACAGAAAAATCTGCACTATGCTCTTTTTAGCTCTTTTTAATTCCAACTTTGATATTTAATACCTAAATCATAAAACAAACATTAGTAAGCTCTTTTAGGCATAAAACATCAATAAAGCAAATATATTAGCGTATATAAAATTCACAAAATATCATGTTATCATCTTGTGTTTGAAAAATTTGGGAAGGAACGATTAAAACGAGAACTTTGAGAATTTTCATTTGCAAATAAAATATATCCTATACGACTCTTATACATGTTTCTTACCTCTATTCTGTGCTACATAAAAAAATCTGGTAGCTCAATTTTTGCCTTTTTTATATCCTGCACTTTACACTGCATAATAATTTCAAAATTATATTCAAAATTCTATAGTATAATTCTAATAAATATTTCATTGATTTTTATTTTTTTTATCTTCAACAATTAACTTATTTTATTTTCTACTAAATACCAAAATATAATTTCAATTAAATCCTATTCCTTCTTTAATTTCTATGTCACCAATAGTTTCAATTTACATATAAAACCCCATATATAATTAAAATAAATATTCTATAAATTCCTACCTTGGATTTTATAAATTTCACTAATTTACTTATTAAATTTCCTACTAAGTACTTTAATATGGCTATAATTAAATCAACTTATTTTCTTAATTTTAATTTCATTACAATTCTATGGTCTTTAATTATTTATTACAGTCAAGTATTTAATTCTTGTATTATATTTATTATTTTTCCCCAATTCAAATTTTACAGTTAATCTTTATTCATTATTAATATTAATTCTACCATTTGCTTATATCAAATTTACTTTCATTTAATTAATTCCCAAAATCTATTTATTCTCTATTATTTAGCACAATGTAATTACCATTAAATTATATTCTCTTATTCTAATTCACTCCACCAATATCATGTAATGTTTATTATGGCTTAATTACCATTCTTGAATTTCACTTGTTATTGTCCAACTTATATTTAAAATTTTGCATTTTAGATATAATAAATTTTCTATAAATCAATTTCAAAAATTAATTTATTTCATCTCATATCACATATTAACACAAGTGTTGAGTGTCGTCAGTCACCAAAAATAAAACTTTCTAACTCTACTATGTAGATGCGGAGCAAGGGTCGAACCCACAGAGACTAAATTACTTAAGTTAATTAAAAAAATTAAAAAATCTAATTTTAGGGTTTAAAGAAAGAATAAGAAATTTTGGGGCTTTGGAGTTTTGTAAGCTATGCCTAAATAGAGAAAACAAGAATTATTAAATATTAAAAACAAATAGCAAAAAACTTCAGTTACGAGGCAATTAATTATTCTTGGATTTTGATGTTGATCATTGATTACAAAATATTATTGTCAATTAAATAGTCAACCGTAGCATAACAACAAGCTCTGTTACACCATCTTTCCTTACTGAGTCGTTAGTTAAAACAAGCTCTTTAACTAATCTCTAACTACTTAACCTACCTAGAATAAGCTCTCTAGATATAAGTTGTAGCAGCATTAACAACAAGAAAGTTATGGGTTGACATTAGATAACAAACACATAAGCTCGGTTCATTTAGTCTAAACCTTAATTCTCCTCCATCCCTAGTGATTAACTCCACAAGCAATTACGGACTTACTTTTTAATCTGGCAGTAGATTATTTAATCTAATTAAATAGTGTGCACCCTATCTAATCAAACAAACAATCATTATAATGTGCTCAGAGAATCTTGGATACTTAATCAACAATTATATAATAGGTTCAAGAATCTCACAACATGCTTTTCCCAAGAATAACCAATTTACCTCATAACTAAATAAGAAAACTACTCACTAGACATTGTTAGCTTTAAATTGACATATGTATTTTGAAATGACAAAAACTTAAGTGATCTTTTATGTTTTGATTCATATTGTAAATTTGCTTTATAACACATGATTTTCTCAAACCATTTTAAGTCTAAGATCATGATTTAATGAGATATTCTTATTGATCTTAATACTTTATAAAATGGTTTTGAATATTTTCATTAAGTAGTGTTTTCAAGAATATATTTGAACACAATCTTTATAAATTACTTAATGAGGTTTTGGACTATGTTTTCATTTGAGAAAGTCAAGAAAAACTCCCACAAAATTCTAAAATGTTTTGGGTTAAATTAAAATCAAAGTTTACATCATTTCTAACCCAAAATGGTCTAGAAAAGTGCAAGAAATGCTCTCTGGAAGCATGGGATCGATCCCCTAAGGGAAGGGATCAATCCCTTCATGGTAGAATGCATTGGAAGGCATTCGGGAAAATTTGGATCGATCCCCAATGGCAAAAGATCGATCCCTTTTCACGAAAATAGTGCCCAACGGATAGTTTATGTGAGATACAACGACTACATTCGTTTTTGGCTCCAACCAACGTCAAGAATACATCCAAGGGACTATAAATAGACGCTTGGAAGCTCAAGGAAGTAAGAGGAATAGCTGAGCAACATTTTTCATCATCTTCTTCATCTTCCTCAAGCCTCAACAACAATTCAAGTGCTACAAAGTCTTCATATTCCATCACTCTCATATTCCTTGTATAGCATAGCACAAATATTGTATAGGCTTTTCTTTGTGCTTAATCTTTGTAATCATTTGCCTACATAGAGACCTTCTTTGGTTACACCCATTGTAAACACAAACACACCTTTTAAAAGGGAGGTTTCTCTTTAACCTTAGAAAAAGAGGGAGGTTTCTCTTTAGCCTAGAAAAAGAGAGAGGTTTCTCTTGAGCCTTGAAAAAGAGGGATTGTAACACAAATTCAAGTGAGTGGATTTGGGAAAATCCTTGGGAGTGTCTCAAGGTATAGGACGTAGGTAAGGTTGCCGAACCTCTATAAATCGATTGTGTACATTTCTCTTTCCCTACTCTCTTTACTTATTTGCATTTATATTATGATTGTTAAATTAAATATATATTGCATACTTGAGTAGCCTAGAGAACTTAGAAAACTTCAATATAGGCTAGGGAATTTAGAAGAATCGAAAACCGAACATAAGGTTAGCTAAGAACCGATTCACTCCCTTCTCGGTTTAGCCTATAGAGCCAACAGACATGTTCAAGATCATAAAATTCAAGTTTAATATTATAAAGGAGACAATTATCATGCAATAAACAATTAAACTATCAATCTTTAATAATATCAAACAAGAAATCTATAATCAAGATTATGATCTAATATGATTCTAACAAACAATAATTTAAAACAAAACAAGAAATCGCAAAGTCTAAAAATATTCAAGAAAGGAATTGTTAAGAATAAAAAAATAAAAAGAAAAAAATTTTATAAAATAATAATAAGAAATCAGCAACTAATTAAAAATAAAGAAAAAATAAAATTTTATTAAAAACCCTAAACAAAATCCTACAAGACTAAAAGAGAGAAGAAGGATGTGAGGGATGCTGTTTATGAGAGCCATGTGCTCTTTATATAGGCCTAAGGAAGAGTTTAAAAGACTTTCCTAAGTAATGTGTGATTAAGATAAGAGTTTACTTGGGAAACAAGTAATTTGGCTAGTCAAACTCTTACCTTTATCTCATCATAATTAATTACAGATCTAAGACATAATAAAATTAAGAATTATCTTGTTTTGAACTTGCTTTGTTGGAATTTCTTCTCAATCTCGTTATTTCTGCCCAGAATTTCGTATTGATTTCGTCCAGATGTTTGACCCATCAAACGAACTCCTATTTTTACGATCTTGTTCCGAAAACCTTGATAAGTCCGCTACAACTTCCATGTAGGACACATTTTCAGATAAAATCGTTAAGTTGGTCAAATTCATTAATCTTTCAAGTTGGACAGAAAAATCTGCACTTTGCTCTTTTTAGCTTCTTTTTATTCCGACTTTGATATTTAATAACTAAAACATATAATAAATATTAGTAAGCTCTTTTAGGCATAAGACACCAATAAATTAAATATATTAGCACATATAAAATTAATAAAATATCATCCTATTAACAAGACCACAATTAAATTTATATTCTTTTCCAATTTAATTCCATTTTATGACTCTTACTTAAATTGCTCTTGATTTCTTATCTTTTGCTTTATTATTGATTCCAACTATTTAATTTATTTTATTTTCTACCAAATGCTACAATATAATTACTTTTTAAATTACAATTCTTTTCTAAGTTTAATTTTGTGACGTCCTCACCACTACATCTTACCATCTAACTTTTTCCTTATCTTATACGACTTGATTAGACTCGTTCATCAATGTCATTCATTCTTTTCCTTTTTAAGCTAAATATTTAATAGCTCAATATGAAAATTTTACTTTCAATAAAACAGAATAATGATATATATATATATATCATTCCTTTCCACAGGATCTTACACATCATTCCTAACTTAAATCCCCAAAATTTATAAACATCAATGTACTGTAGTACTGTCTGACTTACAAATTTACATAAGTATACCTTCAACTATTATCGGGAAGCGTATCTCGAAGGTACACTTGGTATCTCAAAAGCAAGCTCCTCTATTTGGAGAGGGTTCACTTCAGATAATCTGTAAGAAAAATATTCGTAAAAGGATGAGTTTACGCTCAATAAGAAATATATGTAAAAGAGCGTACTATGCTTCTATATGCAGTTTTCTTGCTTGGCTCTATAATGTTATGTAAAATCATTATAAAGCATAAGTTCTTTATAATAGAATATGCTTACAAATTACGTAAATCATGTCCTTTAAAGTAGCATCTGCAAACATACTTCACATGCTTTCTTCAAAACATGCATATCATATACTTTCTTTAAAACATGCATCATCTTCTTTCTTCAAAACATACATCATATAACTTTCAAATAACAGAGAGACTATTTGCATATTAATAAAATTATGCACTGAATCATGTGGCGTACTCCCGTAGGAGCCAGGAATCTTTCCCTAGCCAATATATACATAACAGAGACAATTTGGCCAAATGTCGGTGGCTACAGTGAACACTAGTCAGGTGACATCTGTAGCACTGAGGGTTGGACTAGAGCTCCTCAGTCATGAACATATACAGAAGTGCATAATCAATAAGTACTTCATAGTCTCAAAACATTTATCATATAGCTATTTGCTATGACATTCTTACTTTCTTGAAATAGGTTTCAAAACCTCTTTTCAAACAGGGCAGTCGGCTGCTGCCTTATATTTTCATTTATCAAAATTATTTTCTTTTAAATTTTCGATATTTCTCATTTCTGAAAACACATGGGGCAGTCGACTGATACAAATAGCAGTCGACTGTTTTTGAAACAGAATGCTTCTAAAAACATGCTTCTAAATTGTGTGAAACAGCTATTATGTGGAAAGAGATGAAAGTGACAACTCCCAAGGTGATAAGAAATTTTAAGAGGTATGAATATATGGTGGGAAATGATATGTAATGGTATAAAAGGTGATTCTAATGATGGAGGTACGTGGACAGTATCATTTAAAGGATGATTGAAAGGATAAGAAAGATAAGAGTACAGGATGGTACCACCTTTTTATTTAAGTTCAATTCGGAGGACCGAATTTCTTAAGGTGGGGAGGATGTGAAGACCGAGAATTTTCTAAATAAATATAAGGTATTCGGAAAAAAATGTAATTTGGACAAATTGAAATCCAAAGTAAATAAGAAATAAAAAAAATAAAAATAAATTGGAAATAAGAAATGAAGGAGGAAATTTAATTTGGATAAATGGAAATCCAAATTAAATAAGAAAATGGAGAAATAATTTTGGATATTTAGAAATCCAAAACTTAATAAGAAATAAAAATATTTTGATATATTTATATAATGATATTATATAAATATACCTTGGATAAATATAAATATTATTTTGTGTTAAAAGTGTAAAAAGTATATATATATAAATATATATTTTGATACAAAATATGTATTTAAATATATTATGAATAGTGTATATATATAATTATGGTGTATAATAATTATATATATATATTATAGTTATTATTTGTATATATAATAATAAATATATATATTAAAAAAAACTGAAGTGGGAATCGGGAAACCCGATTCCCACACTTCTCTTCTGTTAACTAAAACAGAAGAGAAGCAAATAGAAAAAATGGAGAGCCGACCCCTGTTGGCTTACCGGAGAAGGAGCGACGCCGCCGGCGAGCCGTGATGGAGGAAGAGACGCCGACGCCGACGCCGACGCCGGGGGAAAAGAAAAAGGAAACAGAAACGAAGCGCAACAGAGAAGAAAAGAGAGGGAAGAAAGGAAAGAAGACAACGGCGGTGCCGGCCGATCCGGGCACCGCCGTACCCACCATGACGTCGGCGAAGGTGAGGGGAACGAGAAGAAAGCCGACGGTGGAAGGGGAAAGGAAAGAAGAGGGAGAAAAAGAGGAGGAGACCGAACCTTCCGCCGCCAGATCCGGCGCCATCGCCATCGATCTGGAGAAATGGAGGGCGGATCTAGTCTCGTGGCCATCTCCGCCAGCTGAGGAAGGGCTGAACCGGTGAAGGACCGGCCGCCAGAGGCTGAACCGGCCGGTGAGTGTTGAACCGGCCTGAACTGGTCCGAATCGGTTCAGGCCAGGAAAAAAAAAACAGAAACAGAAAAGAAAATAAAAAGGATAAGAAAAGAAAAGAAAGAAGAAAAGAAAAGAAAAGAAAAGGAGAAAGAAAAGAAGGAAGAAGAAGAAGAAGGAAAGGAAAAAGAAAGAGAAAAAAATGTGGTAAGGAAAATTTAAGTCTTTTCGCCATATGTCTATTGGATTTATTGGAAATTTTCGGATTATTTTCTAAATGAAAATATATGTTAATTTTTGAAATTGTAGCAAAAATGGAAATGAGACGAATGGTGGAGTTCGGCAAGGCTCGAAAAATCGGAAAGTGCGCTAAGCTTGGCGAATAGGTAAGATACTTTTATAAAGCATTAGTAGCTTTATATTGTATGTGGGAATTATGATTTTATATATGATGCATTTATTTAATTGACTTTAAATGGAATTGTGATTTTTATATGATGCATCGATTTAAATTGATTTGCTAAAAAATGCTAAGAGGACCCACAACTGATGGTGGGGGTCTTAGTAAGAGGTAAAATTGGTGAGAATCAACGGCTGCAAGTATAAATTGTGTTTCCCTTGCAGGAGGTTAGGGAAAATTAAGCCGTTATGCTGCCGAAATTCTTAGGAAAACGTTGAGGAAAAAGATTTAAGTTCTCACGTAAATGGAATCTTGGAAATAATTATTGAAAAATATACATTTAAAGGACTTTATGATATTACTGGAGAAGTTTGATATTGAAATCGATGAAAAGATAGATCGTTGAAACACGATAATGTGATGAATTATATGGTTTAAACCTTAAGACTCGATAAATCCAGTGATGTTAATAGCACAAATGGTATCAAGTTGAGATTGAGGTGGAATTAATTATTAGACGGATCACTGATACAGTGATGATTATAGAATTGATAAATTCAAATGAATGAACCGTTTTAGTGGTATGATTGTGATATCGATGTTAAATAGATGTGAACTGAGATTTTTGCAATAATATGGATAGTCGCAAGGCGACTTAAATGATTGAAACACTGTTGATAATTGAAATTAGCAAATTCTTTTAAGTGGTAAATTGCCAATCAAAAAATTGAATTGAAGATGTCTTATAGATAATTCTAGCATGATATTACATTCTACAGACCATATGAAAAGTGAATTGAGGATTGTGATTTGATTTTACGATAGTAAATGAAATTGAACCGCAAGTTGAGGATTCTGAATATGTACCTATAGGTCAAACCATAAATGGATTTGATAAGCGATTATTGATCTTGTGGTTCTATAATCCTCGATGTCGACTCTGGAATAGATAACGAATGAGGATATTAATATTGCATAATTTCAGTATTTTGATGGCTATATAGTGACATGATATTTAAATATTTATGAATACTAAGAGGATTCATACAAGTGATGTGGTCTTAGCATTAATAGTGAAAGGTAGAAATGATTGGTATAGTTTATAGCTATCGAAAAAGGATATCGAATACTGAATGACTTGAATACCAAATGATCTGATTATTGAATAATCGGAGTACTGAATAAGTTGAAAACTGAATGAAATGAATATTGAATTGATTTGAACACTGATTTACTGATGTGTTAGAAGGATAGTTTGAAATCGAACGATTGATAGTGATAAAGTTAAATGAATTGTTTCACCGTATTAGAGGAAGGTATTACTTATATTGACATTTGAAACTATTACTAAAATTACATACGGAGATGATTTCATAGCATCGCTTTTAAGCATAATTTGCTATAGTTTCAGATGTCATAATAGCATTTATATAAATGCTATAAAGTATAGATTAGCTTTAAAAATAAAGTATATGGTATATATACGTATTTTTATATACGAAACCTCTTAAAGAATTTCACCATATGCTTTACATGATTTTAAAACGAAAAGCTAAAGATTTAAATGTTTTATGAGACTGTAGGCACCCTAAAAGAATTAAATTCAATAAAGCATAGTGGAAACCGCCTAATTGGAGCTTTGCTCATTAGGCAGATATGCTTGTCCGACAATAGTCGTGGACAGGTCTCAGTCACGCCTGATCAGTGGGGCTGAGAGAGATGAGGTCTATGGCCATAGATAGCGCCCTAGTTGGTTTCCAGGGGACGATGACATGATTTTCACTGCTAGCTACAGTGATTTAAGTCTTTATTGATAGAGATGATAGGGATCTAGCCTAGTCTCTAACCGATATGATATGAAGTCTAGAGTATGATTTTATTGATATGAACTCTAGACTTGACATGATTTATACTGTACATGAAACAGATTTGAAATGAAATATGTTTTGAAACAGTACATGTTTTAAACATGTTTTAAAAGTCCATGAGATATGATTTCGACACTTATATGATTTATATTTGATTTTGTGTCGAACATGGCATGATATGTGGTCTAGAGTATAGTTTGATTTGATATGAACTCTAGACCTGATATGATTTACAGAATATGTTTTAAAAGTATATGATAAATGATTTCGACACTTACATGATTTATATAAGATTTTGTGTCGAATTTGAAATGACATGCGGTTTAGAGTATAGACTGATTTGATATGAACTCTAAACCTGATATGATTTATAGTATATGAAAAATGTTTTAAAACCGCACATGTTTTAGACATGCTCCGAAAACGAATACATGAACTGAAAATGAACATGTTTCTATCATGTCTTAAAGGCAAATTTGAAATGAATTGAAAATTCATATGTTGAGCATGTCCTAAAGTATATATGATATGATTTGAAAAGATAGCGGTTTATACAGAAAAATTTCATGAATTGCATATTAAACCCTGATATGATAATATGCTTAGTATATGAGAATTCCATGAGGAATGTCATGACTAGACGTTAATGATGTTTCATCTATACGATGACATGATACGATATGATATATGAACATAAGATTGATATGAAGAGAATTCTGATCTTACTCTATCGTGATCATAAATTCCCATACGATAAGTGATATGAATTGATATAAGACGGGAATATGATTGTTAAATGTAAAGTGACTCGATAGGATATCTCAATTAAACATGAAGAATATATGAGGAGCATCATGACTCGGTGGTAGCGATATTTCATCGATATGATGTCATGATATGATATGAAACATGAATATAGAAATACACGAAGAGAATTCTGACTTCGTACCACCGTGATCATGATCCACAATATGAGAATTGATAAGAGATGATATGAGAATTGATAAGAGATGATAGAATATAGAAATATGATTATGAAATGAAAGGTAAATATGAGAACTGATATGAGATGATGGCATACCAGAGTATGATTATGAAATGAAAAGTGAAAATGAGAAGTAATAATGAGATGTATCGATGAGAAAGGATTAACTGTAATTGCATCATTGCAAGTTTAAGCATTGCAGTTTAAGCATTGCAGTTTAAGACAGTGTAATCCTACTTCTGTATTTATATTAGTATCTTACTGAGCCGTGGTTTTGCTCACCCCACTAAATTTCATCTCTTTCAGATTATTGAAGTTAACATCTGCCGTGTGAGCTGCTAGGTGGGCATCGGAGACGGTGTATGGACTTGGTACTAGTTTTCGGAGGTATATGGAACTTATAAAATACTTGTTTACATGTATGACTTTAATTGATGCACAGTACATATTTTGTTTAACAAGTCGGGATGTAACTAAGAACCGTTTCCGTGTTTGTTTAATATTTAAATGGAATGACTATAAGCCATCTAGATAGTATAGTAACTACACTGACACCGAATACAAACCTTAAAATGAAAAAGAAAAATTTAGTCCATAAATTTGTAGACTAAGAAAAGTATAAGAATCGAGTGAAAGTCGCGGTCTTCGGGTCGTGACAGTAAAGATTGTCTCAATGGTACCAGGAGTGTAAGAACTAGGTACTTAAGGGTCCTAAGTTCGAACCTCCTGGGGGACGTGAATTGGGAATTTGTTTCCGATAAATCCGTGAGGAGCGTTGGCCTGTGGGTGCACGCCATGTGGCGCGATGGCCCCAGGTGCACTCCAGAGCGGACAATACAGTTGAGTGGGACCGGACCAACGAGAACCGGGGCCCCACAATAAAACGCGCGTTTTTTTGTGACGACCAGTACCATGTGGGGCCGGTCGCACTCAACCGTATTGTCCGCTCTAGATTCTAGAGGTGGCCCCCGTCAGTTCAGCTGACGTGGCACTTAGGTTCTCACGGATTTCTTTCGCGTCCGCCGCTACTCGAACCCCTTACTTCCCCGTAAGTGTCGAGTAACGACTAACCATTGGTAAAGAGCTCTTGATATAGGCTCAGTCCCCGGCACCAATTCTATAGTGAACTCTACTTCCCTATCCGGAGGAAGTCCTGGAAGATCATCCGGAAATACCTCGGAAAATTCCTTAACTACTGGAATTTCGTGAAGTGTGGGACGTTTCTGATCTACGTCCACCATGTGTGCTACAAACCCTTCACATCACAAATATGTTCTATCAATTAAATCTCAATTAAACCAAACAAGTAATTATGCTTTTGCATTACATATTTGCAAAATTTACAACATAGCTAACGGGAGAGGAGAAAATCACACTCTTAGCATGACAATCTATCATCACATGATTTTCAGCTAACCAATCCATTCCTAATATAACATCAAATCCAGACATATTTAATAAGATTAGGTCAGCTATTGACTCTCTTTCTCCTACCCGTAGCTTACAATTACGATACACTATGTCCGTCATTTGGGATTCCCTAAATGGAGTAATTATTTGTAGCAATCCTCCTAACTGCTCAGGCTCAATATTTAATCTCCTAATAGCCATAAGGGAAATAAAAGAGTGCGTAGAGCCTGGATCAAATAAAGCAAGGACATATGTATCATTAAGGTAAATCTTACCCTGAATCATCTTTGATGAAGCATCAGCGGACTCTTTATCGATGGCAAATACCCTTCCCTGAGTCACTGGCGCTTTTCCTTTCTCTGCCGCTGTGGCTTTACGCTGGGGTTGTGTGGTCTTAGATTGTGGTTGAGGGGTCTTTTCTGACTCTTCAGGTGCCCTCTGATTTATCTTGGGACAATCTTTAATTCTATGTCCCTGTTCACCACACCAATAGCACGCCCCACTCGCCAACCGGCAAGGCTGTGCTCCATGGAATTTCCCGCATTGCACACACCTCGGCATCGTACTCCTCGGTGAGCTAGCTGTACTACCAACTGGATATTGTGATCTTTCATCACCTATTTTGATCCCAGTGGATCTAGGAGTTCCTGTGTCATAATCATCATAACTCCATATTTATCATAATTCCATATAACCATTAATGAAGACAATATATTTTCTTATAATTGACTTGCTTACCTATTGAAGCTTTATCATAAGGCCTATTCCCTCTAGATGGATATCTATCCCTCGAGGTTTTCTCATCTGACTTCCGCTTCATAGGTTCTTTACCCTTATTCCTTGCTCGGAAGTCTGCCTGATGAAACTCATAGTCCTGCTCACATAGTTGAGCCTTACGGACTGCCTCTCCATAGGTGGTGATGTCTAATGGATATAACTTAGACCTAATGGAAGGTCTCAATCCCTCCATAAATCTGTAGGTCTTATGATCCTCTCTTCTCAGTACTTCAGGATCAAATCTGCTCAGTGTAATGAACTTCGACTCATATTGGCTAACCGTCATACTTCCTTGAGTCAAGTTCAAAAACTCAACCTGTAACCTCCTCTGAGCAGTACGTGGAACATATTGTTCATTAAAAGCTTCCACAAATCTATCCCACGTCACTTCAGTATGCTTAGCCTCTAATACTGTCTGAGTAGCCTGCCACCATGGCTCGGCCTCATCCACTAGCAAATAGGCGGCTAATCCCACCTTCTCTTTCTCAGTACAAGCCATGTATCCGAATGACTTAGTGACTGCTTTCATCCAGTTCTCTGCGGCTACTGGATCACTGTCCCCTTTGAACTTTGGCAGATCCAGCTTCTTAAACTCCTTTATTAATGCCCCACTACAGTAAGCTGTAGGATCTCGCCTCTCACTAGCTGGAATTGGTGGGGGTTGTACCACCGGAGTAGGAGGTACTGTAGGGGTAACTGCCGGTGCACTAGCGGCCACGTCCGGAAATTTAGCCATAAACTGGGTGAACATTGCGGACATGTTTTCCATATGTTTCTCCATTTTAGCTAGCCTTGTATTCGGGCTATGCGGTGGAGATGGATGAGGAGACGGAACTGGGGGCTCTTCAGTGCGACCCCGTCCTCTTCCTTGTCCTCGTCTAGTACCCTTCCTTCGAGTACTCATTCTGTTAAGATCATAATTAGATAACATAATTTAGTATAACTTTAAACCGTTATACTTCTTAAAATCAAGTAAGCTAGTACAGTACATTGGGGAATTACACTAATTCTAGCTTATTGACATCGACAAACTTCAGTCAAATATGCTCTGATACCAATCTGTTACGTCCTCGTCACTAACCAAATAACAAATAAATCGACTAGTTTATCCGATGTCAATCTCCCTTACTCTTATGCTTTAGGCATTTCTATCAGAGTATAATATTCATTTTCACATGCATAAAAATTTTCATTTTTAAACATGTGCCATATACATCAGGATCTCAAATATTCATACACCCTAATCCCCAACATATACAAAACTGTAGTATTGTACTGTACATTAGCCTAAGTAACGGCCGACTAAATATACCTTCAAAGGATAAATAGGAAGCGTGCCTCGAAGGTATCTCAAAAATCCCAAAAGATGCTCCTCTATCCGGAGCGGAATTACTTCAAGTAATCTGTATGAAAAATAATTGTAAAAGAGTGAGTTTACGCTCAGTAAGAAACTTATGTAAAAGAGCGTACTATATCACTATATGCAGTTTTCCTGCTTGGCTCTATAATGTCATGTAAAATCATTATAAAGCATAGTGCTTATATTTCTTTCACAAATATCAAATACAAGTAAGTCATGCTTTCAAATATTTCCACGGATCTCAAATCACGTGAAATCAAGTAGGCAAATACAAATATTTTCAAATAGATGGGAGACAATTTATATCCAACAGATTCATGCACCAAGTAATTCTCATCATGGATACAGCAAATATATCCCGTAAGGGATAATCCAGAGAGATAATGGATACAACAAATATATCCCGTAAGGGATAATCCAATATAAAATCTCAAGAGGATACCGCAAATATATCCCGTAAGGGATAATCCTGAGAGATATCAAATAAATGGCGTACCCACGTATGGGCCAGGGATCCTCCCCAAAGCCGAATCAAATAAGAGACTCATGGCCATTGTCTATATCCCACAGTTTCACTAGTCAGGTGCCGTACTGCGGGTCTGAGGGCTGGACTAGAGCTCCTCAGTCAAATACAAGTAACAAATAATGTGCATGCTCTTTTGAGAGATTTATAGTCTCCAAAACCTTGTTCATATAGGTTTTAAACAAGTATGAATATCCTTTCTTAAAACAGGTTCTCAAAACCTTTCTTTCAAATAGGCAGTCGACTGGTCATATATGGCAGTCGACTGGTCATATATGGCAGTCGACTGCTACCCCATGTTTTGCCTTATTGAATTTCTTTCCCTTTTTGAAATTCAATTATTATATTTTTCAAAATACAAATAGGGCAGTCGACTGGTCCCAAATAGCAGTCGACTGGTTTTGAAACAGAATGTTTCCCGAGAAAAGGCAGTCGACTGGCCCCCTGGGCAGTCGGCTGGTTTTGAAACAGAATGCTTCTGGACAAATAGCAGTCGACTGGCTCCCCCTGGCAGTCGACTGGTTTGAAACAGAATGGTTTCTGGAAAATGGCAGTCGACTGGCTCCCATGGCAGTCGACTGGTTTGCATCGATTTTCGAAAAACGGCGTTTTTGATGTCTCTAGGCAGTCGGCTGCTACTTAAGGCAGTCGGCTGCTCCTAACCTAATTGGTACTAGGAGTAGGACCCAAATGGTACCCTTTTTCCTGAAATTAAAACAGCTGTACTTCTTTCCAAATCACATCAAAACATACTAAAACATGCGGACATAGTCACCCTACGTCCGTTACATAAATTCCTTACCTCAATTGAGATAAATCCACAAGCTTGGTAGCCAATCTACACTTGTCCTTTTCCACTTCTTCAAGCTGAAATCATCATGACAATTTAAACTTCAATAAACCTATTCTACCAACTCCATACAATACCAAACCCTCAATAAAATCAACTAAAACCTTCTAACTTGCTTACCTTTGCAATTTACCAAATCTTTGGATTTTGAGATCTACTTAACCACTTGGATTCACTCTCTCATATTAAAGGCATAGGTTAAGCTATTGACAAGGATCGTTTTTCGTTAGAGAAGCTTAACGAATCGATGACCTGAAATGGTGGTTTGTCAAGGTGAGAAGCTTGGACACTTAGAGGAAAATATGGAAGCAACGAGAGTGATGGGGAAATGGGGCTGCCGACCTTGGCTGGTAGAGATGATGATGAGTCATGCAATTCCATTAAATGCCCATTAATGCATGTTCATCATCTCAGCCATTGACCACCTCCTTTGACTCTTTGACCTTTGATTGTTTGACCATCAATTGCCTTAATTCCCTTTATGTCCCATGCATCATATATATATATCAGAAATTCATATTTATTCCATTAATTCAAGTTGAAAAACTATACAAGCATGGAAAATTTACAGAATTTTGGGGATTTCACATTCTCCCCACCTTAGAGAATTTGGTCCTCCAAATTCAAGTAAGGTTATGTTCTAAAACAATTCCGGGTATCCTCTCTCATCAAGTTCTCTAGTTCCCAAGTAGCTTCTTCTGTCGTATGGTGTTGCCAAAGAACTTTAACCAATGGAATCGTCTTTGATCTTAACACCTTATCTTTCCTATCCAAAATCCGAATCGGTTTCTCCACATAACTCATGTCTTCTTGAATCTCCAAGGGTTCATATTCAATGACATGAGATGGATCCGGATTATACTTCCGAAGCATCGATACATGAAAGACATTATGTACTCCCGATAACTCCGGAGGTAGTGCCAACCTATAGGCCACATCTCCAACACGATCTAGGATCTCAAATGGTCCGATATAACGAGGACTTAACTTACCTCGTCGGCCAAATCTCATAATCCCTTTGGATGGAGAGACTTTCAAAAACACATAGTCTCCAACCAAAAACTCAAGTGGCCTCCGTCGAACATCTGCATAGCTCTTTTGTCGACTCTGAGCTGTCTTAAGTCTTTGACAAATCAGTTTAACATTCTCAGAGGCTTGCTCGACTAAATCTGGAGCCAACAACTTGCGCTCGCCCACTTCTTCCCACCCAATCGGTGATCGACACCGTCTTCCATACAAGCCTCGTATGGTGCCATCCGATGCTTGCATGATAGCTATTATTATAAGCAAACTCAGCCAATGGCAGATGGTCGTCCCATGAGCCTTTAAAATCCAAAGCACATGCTCTCAACATATCCTCGAGCGTCTGAATAGTGCGCTCGGACTGCCCATCAGTCTGCGGATGAAAAGCTGTGCTAAAATTCAGCTGAGATCCCATGGCTTCCTGAAAATGTTCCCAAAAGTGAGAAGTAAACCTGGAATCTCTATCCGATGTGATGCTCACTGGAACACCATGTAGTCTGACGACTTCTCTCACGTATAAGTCTGCCAAAGCGCTAAGTGTATCTGTAGACTTCATAGGTAGGAAGTGAGCTGACTTCGTTAACCGATCCACGATCACCCAAACACCGTCATGGTTCCTTTTGGTCTTGGGCAATCCCATAATGAAATCCATCGTAATGTGTTCCCATTTCCACATAGGTATAGGTAGAGGATGTAACAATCCTGCCGGTCTCTGGTGCTCTACTTTAACTTGCTGGCACGTCAGACATTTTGCTACAAACTCAGCTATGTCTCTCTTCATGCCAGTCCACCAATACACCTTGCGAAGATTGTGATACATCTTCGTGCTTCCCGGGTGTAATGTGTACCTAGTGGAATGTGCTTCTGTTAGGATCAACTTCCTCAATTCATTATCCTTAGGAACACATATACGGTTATTAAACCTCAACATCTCATCCTTACCCATATGGAATTCTGAGGTCATACCCGATTGAATCTCATCCATAGCCTCAATACACTGAGTATCCTCTCTTTGAGCAACCCGGATTCTATCCATCAACTCTGGCTCAACTCTTAAACTAGCCATCATTCCAAATTGCTCATTAGGCATAACATTAAGGTTGAGGCTTGTGAATTGCTCAATTAGTTCATGCTCTTTTATCATCATATAAGACACCATGCTAATATGCTTCCGGCTCAGAGCATCCGCCACCACATTTGCTTTCCCCGGGTGGTACATGATCTCACAATCATAATCCTTCAGAAGCTCTAGCCACCTTCTTTGCCTCATGTTCAACTCCTTCTGGGAGAACAAATATTTCAGACTTTTGTGATCTGTAAAAATCTGAAATCTCTCACCATACAAGTAATGCCTCCATATCTTCAGGGCAAACACTACTGCAGCTAACTCCAAATCATGAGTCGGGTAGTTCTTCTCATGGTCCTTCAATTGTCTGGAACCATAGGCTACTACCTTATCATGCTGCATTAATACGCATCCCAAACCTTGCCCTGAGGCATCACTATACACCCCATCCACCTGAACCACTAGGAATGGTGAGGATAGGTGCAGTCGTCAGCCTATGCTTCAACTCTTGGAAACTTTGCTCACAAGCTTCATTCCATTCATACTTTACCTCTTTGCGCGTCAGTCTCGTCAATGGAGCAGCTAGCTTCGAGAAACCCTCTACAAACCTTCTATAGTAGCCAGCTAAACCCAAGAAACTCCTAATCTCCGTTACCGTCTTTGGTCTTTCCCATTGGACCACCGCTTCAATCTTCGACGGATCAACTGAGACTCCATCTTTACTGATCACATGACCTAAAAAGGAGATTTGGTTTAACCAGAATTCACACTTATTTAGCTTGGCATACAATCCTCTTTCTCTGAGGGTTTCCAAAACAATCCTCAAATGCCGCTCATGTTCTTCCCATGACTTCGAGTACACCAAGATGTCATCGATGAAGACAATGACAAACTGGTCCAAGTATTGCTTAAACACATCATTCATCAAGTTCATGAAGACTGCGGGTGCATTGGTCAGTCCAAACGGCATCACCAAGAATTCATAATGGCCATACCGTGTCCTGAATGCAGTCTTAGGGATATCTTCATCTCGGATCTTCAATTGATGATATCCCGACCTCAAGTCTATCTTGGAAAAGACTTGTGCACCCTTGAGCTGATCTAAGAGGTCATATATCCTAGGAAGAGGATACTTGTTCTTGATGGTCACTTTATTCAACCACCGGTAGTCGATGCACAACCTCATACTACCGTCCTTCTTCTTGACAAAAAGCACAGGAGCACCCCAAGGGGATACGCTGGGTCGTATGAATCCCTTGTCTAGCAACTCCTGAAGCTGCTTCTTAAGTTCTTCCAATTCTACCAAAGCCATCCGGTAAGGAGCTCTTGATATAGGCTCAGTCCCCGGCACCAATTCTATAGTGAACTCTACTTCCCTATCCGGAGGAAGTCCTGGAAGATCATCCGGAAATACCTCGGAAAATTCCTTAACTACTGGAATTTCGTGAAGTGTGGGACGTTTCTGATCTACGTCCACCATGTGTGCTACAAACCCTTCACATCACAAATATGTTCTATCAATTAAATCTCAATTAAACCAAACAAGTAATTATGCTTTTGCATTACATATTTGCAAAATTTACAACATAGCTAACGGGAGAGGAGAAAATCACACTCTTAGCATGACAATCTATCATCACATGATTTTCAGCTAACCAATCCATTCCTAATATAACATCAAATCCAGACATATTTAATAAGATTAGGTCAGCTATTGACTCTCTTTCTCCTACCCGTAGCTTACAATTACGATACACTATGTCCGTCATTTGGGATTCCCTAAATGGAGTAATTATTTGTAGCAATCCTCCTAACTGCTCAGGCTCAATATTTAATCTCCTAATAGCCATAGGGGAAATAAAAGAGTGCGTAGAGCCTGGATCAAATAAAGCAAGGACATATGTATCATTAAGGTAAATCTTACCCTGAATCATCTTTGATGAAGCATCAGCGGACTCTTTATCGATGGCAAATACCCTTCCCTGAGTCACTGGCGCTTTTCCTTTCTCTGCCGCTGTGGCTTTACGCTGGGGTTGTGTGGTCTTAGATTGTGGTTGAGGGGTCTTTTCTGACTCTTCAGGTGCCCTCTGATTTATCTTGGGACAATCTTTAATTCTATGTCCCTGTTCACCACACCAATAGCACGCCCCACTCGCCAACCGGCAAGGCTGTGCTCCATGGAATTTCCCGCATTGCACACACCTCGGCATCGTACTCCTCGGTGAGCTAGCTGTACTACCAACTGGATGTTGTGATCTTTCATCACCTATTTTGATCCCGGTGGATCTAGGAGTTCCTGTGTCATAATCATCATAACTCCATATTTATCATAATTCCATATAACCATTAATGAAGACAATATATTTTCTTATAATTGACTTGCTTACCTATTGAAGCTTTATCATAAGGCCTATTCCTCTAGATGGATATCTATCCCTCGAGGTTTCTCATCTGACTTCCGCTTCATAGGTTCTTTACCCTTATTCCTTGCTCGGAAGTCTGCCTGATGAAACTCATAGTCCTGCTCACATAGTTGAGCCTTACGGACTGCCTCTCCATAGGTGGTGATGTCTAATGGATATAACTTAGACCTAATGGAAGGTCTCAATCCCTCCATGAATCTGTAGGTCTTATGATCCTCTCTTCTCAGTACTTCAGGATCAAATCTGCTCAGTGTAATGAACTTCGACTCATATTGGCTAACCGTCATACTTCCTTGAGTCAAGTTCAAAAACTCAACTTGTAACCTCCTCTGAGCAGTACGTGGAACATATTGTTCATTAAAAGCTTCCACAAATCTATCCCACGTCACTTCAGTATGCTTAGCCTCTAATACTGTCTGAGTAGCCTGCCACCATGGCTCGGCCTCATCCACTAGCAAATAGGCGGCTAATCCCACCTTCTCTTTCTCAGTACAAGCCATGTATCCGAATGACTTAGTGACTGCTTTCATCCAGTTCTCTGCGGCTACTGGATCACTGTCCCCTTTGAACTTTGGCGGATCCAGCTTCTTAAACTCCTTTATTAATGCCACACTACAGTAAGCTGTAGGATCTCGCCTCTCACTAGCTGGAACTGGTGGGGGTTGTACCACCGGAGTAGGAGGTACTGTAGGGGTAACTGCCGGTGCACTAGCGGCCACGTCCGGAAATTTAGCCATAAACTGGGTGAACATTGCGGACATGTTTTCCATATGTTTCTCCATTTTAGCTAGCCTCGTATTCGGGCTATGCGGTGGAGATGGATGAGGAGACGGAACTGGGGGCTCTTCAGTGCGACCCCGTCCTCTTCCTCGTCCTCGTCTAGTACCCCTCCTTCGAGTACTCATTCTGTTAAGATCATAATCAATAACATATTTAGTATAACTTGAGCCGTTATACTTCAAAATCAAGTAAGCTAGTACAGTACATTGGGGAATTACTCTAATTCTAGCTTATTGACATCGACAAACTTCAGTCAATATGCTCTGATACCAATCTGTGACGTCCTCGTCACTAACCAAATAACAAATAAATCGACTAGTTTATCCGATGTCAATCTCCCTTACTCTTATGCTTTAGGCATTTCTATCAGAGTATAATATTCATTTTCACATGCATAAAATTTCATTTATAAACATGTGCCATATACATCAGGATCTCAAATATTCATACACCCTAATCCCCAACATATACAAAACTGTAGTATTGTACTGTACATTAGCCTAAGTAACGGCCGACTAAATATACCTTCAAAGGATAAATAGGAAGCGTGCCTCGAAGGTATCTCAAAAATCCCAAAAGATGCTCCTCTATCCGGAGCGGAATTACTTCAAGTAATCTGTATGAAAAATAATTGTAAAAGAGTGAGTTTACGCTCAGTAAGAAACTTATGTAAAAGAGCGTACTATATCACTATATGCAGTTTTCCTGCTTGGCTCTATAATGTCATGTAAAATCATTATAAAGCATAGTGCTTATATTTCTTTCGCAAATATCAAATACAAGTAAATCATGCTTTCAAATATTTCCACGGATCTCAAATCACGTGAAATCAAGTAGGCAAATACAAATATTTTCAAATAGATGGGAGACAATTTATATCCAACAGATTCATGCACCAAGTAATTCTCATCATGGATACAGCAAATATATCCCGTAAGGGATAATCCAGAGAGATAATGGATACAACAAATATATCCCGTAAGGGATAATCCAATATAAAAATCTCAAGAGGATACCGCAAATATATCCCGTAAGGGATAATCCTGAGAGATATCAAATAAATGGCGTACCCACGTATGGGCCAGGGATCCTCCCCAAAGCCGAATCAAATAAGAGACTCATGGCCATTGTCTATATCCCACAGTTTCACTAGTCAGGTGCCGTACTGCGGGTCTGAGGGCTGGACTAGAGCTCCTCAGTCAAATACAAGTAACAAATAATGTGCATGCTCTTTTGAGAGATTTATAGTCTCCAAAACCTTGTTCATATAGGTTTTAAACAAGTATGAATATCCTTTCTTAAAACAGGTTCTCAAAACCTTTCTTTCAAATAGGCAGTCGACTGGTCATATATGGCAGTCGACTGCTACCCCATGTTTTGCCTTATTGAATTTCTTTCCCTTTTTGAAATTCAATTATTATATTTTTCAAAATACAAATAGGGCAGTCGACTTGATGGACACCCATCAAGCTCACACAGCTCAAGTCATGTTCGTGATGTTCGTGATCCTTTGAGCGTCCATGGAGGTCCAATTACAAGAGCTAAATCAAAGATAATGCAACAAGCCTTGGCTGGTTTCATTAATATTACTAGAGAGAAAGCCCAACAAAGCTTGAGCATGGACGATGATAAAGTCTTCTACAACATGATCCAAGCCCAAGTTCAACCTTCTTGAAGACACACAAGTATTGGGCCGAAATGCAAATTAGGCTAGATGCATATTTTATTTAGTTAAGTATTATTGGGCTGAACATTGTCTTAATTTAATTTAAGCCCAATTCCTTTTTAAATAATAGATTTTGTAAGACTTCTATTACTTGTTCTGCAAGTTAGGAGAGTAGGATTCCTATTGCTTGTTCTGCAAGTTTGCTATTTCCTATTCTGCAAGTTAGGAAAGTAGGATTCCTATTACTTGTGCTGCAAGTTATCTATTTGCCTATAAATAGTTATGTAACCCTTTGGGGAGAACACAATTGATTTTAGTAATAAAATTGAGAGACTTCTTCTCTTTGGTTCTCTTGAGAACTCTTGAACTTATCAAGGTCTTCCTTGTGGCGTTCTTCTACCTTCCATCAATATATACCATAGGTTCTTGCTTTTCTAAGCAACGGGTCTTGGGCCAATACCATAGGTTCTTGTGTTTCTACACAACGGGTCTTGGTTTTATCTCTAATTTTTGTTTTCTTTTGCTGCATTTTTAACTTGTTCTTGTTTTTCTTCAAGTGTTCTTCGTGTTCTTCATTGAACCTCATCTTCTTTCGGTGAGGTCCATATCATTTGGCATCAGAGCTTAGGTTCAATTCGTGGGAGTCTCATTTTTTTTTCTGTCTTCTTGTCTTGGACAAACCTTGATCTTGAATCCTTTTCCAAGCCACCACTAATATTGTTTGTCCTTCAAACCTATTGTCTTCATTAAAATAACCTACCTTTACTTAGCCACCAAGTAAACCCTATCTTGTTCTCCAAGCAACCAAATTCCAAAGGTTTTCTTGCTCACCAAGAAACCTTCAAAAGCTCTACATCACATAAAGACTACTTGTTTCACAAGCCACCGTTCCCTCTCGTTCCTTGCCACACAAGCTACTACCAAAACTAGCTTGTTTTTCTCAAAAGTTGCCTTGTTCCCCAAGTAAACCTCTTCTTATTATTTAGACTTTTTGTTTTTCTTCATTGTTCGTTTACTTTAGTAAAAGAAAAAAAAGAGAAAAAAAAAGAAAAGAAAAAAAAGAGAAAAGAAAAATCAATTCAAGAGGGGATTTATTACATCGTGTGTAGCAAGTGCAACATCAAAGGCAATTCGTGGAGGTGTGCTTCATCAAAATCTTGAGGTAGTCATTCTTTCTTGAGCTTTGGGATTTCTTATTTGCCTAATTTGAAAACTCATTGTTACCATTCTACCCTACTGCCTAAAATTACCTTTTTGACCCTACCATATAAAAGGACAAAACTACCCCACCTTTGCCTAGACCCTACCCTAATTAAACACCCCAAAACATGCATATTTCCTTCAAGGTTTAGTTTCATTAGAGTCTTCTTAAGCCTTATTGAGTCTTGCAAAGTCTTCTTGAGTCTTCATTGTTTTGTTTTCCCTTGATTAAAATCTTGTTCTCAGCTTGTTTATTGTTGGTTGATAGTTGAATTCCATAAGCTGATTTTTGATTGAGTCTTGAGTTCAATATAGAACCTATAGAGAAAAGTTGTGTGAGGGAAAAAGGCAAGAGTGTGTGAGTAACATTAGTAGAGAAAAGCCATATTTAAATTGTGTGAAACACGAGTGTGAGTGTTACATTCTTGTGTGTATTGAGTGTAAACACCTGAGGTCATACTTGTGAGGTCCTTTTCTTTTACTAACGTTTCTTGCAGGATAAAATCATGTCTTCTAATAGTGAAAAGCCTGATTTGAGTAAGATTGAGTTCATGTTCCAAGCTATGCAACAACAATTTTCAAGGATAGAGTTGAGGTTTAATAATATTCATGATAAGTTGGAGGAACATGAAGCTGTCCTAACTAAGGTAAAGCAAGGTGATACTTCTCATGAGAATGGCAATGTTGTGAATAATGACTTTGATGATAAAGTTGATGATGAGTTTGATGATGAGTTTAGTAGAAGTGTTAAAGGTAACCATGGTAATAAAGGAGGTCGTGGAGATAGGTATAAAGGAGATAGGTATTATGATAGGATAGATGGAAATTTAGGGAGTATCAAATTGAAGATTCCTTCCTTTCAAGGTAAGAATGATCCTGAGGCTTACTTAGAATGGGAAAAGAAAGTGGAGATGGTCTTTGATTGTCATAACTATTTCGAGGAAAAAAAGGTGAAACTTGCTGCTGTAGAGTTCACGGATTATGCAATCATTTGGTGGGACCAACTCATGCTTGGTAGACGTAGGAATAGAGAGCCACCTATAGTTACATGGGATGAAATGAAACGTGTTATGAGAAAAAGGTTTGTTCCTAATCATTACTATAGAGAGCTTTATCAAAGGTTACAAGGTCTCACTCAAGGTTCTAAGAGTGTTGAGGATTATCATAAAGAAATGGAGATTATCATGATCAGAGCTAATGTTGAAGAAGATAGTGAAGCTACTATGGCTCGATTCTTACAAGGATTAAATAGTGAGATTGCTAATGTAGTGGAGTTACATCACTATGTGGAGTTTGATGATATGTTGCATATGGCTATAAAGGTTGAAAGGCAACTCAAGAGAAAAGGTTATTCATCTCGTTTTATGCAAGGTTCTAGTTCGTCTTCTTCTTGGAAACCGAACACCTTTCGAAGGGATGATAGGACTACATTCAAACTTAAGACTGAATCCTCATTCAAGCCTAAGGGTGAGAGTATCCAAAAGCCCAAACCCGAGGCGGTCCAAGCATCCCAAGGTAAGAGTAGAGACATTAAGTGTTTTAGATGTTTGGGAACAGGACACATTGCATCACAATGCCCAAACAAACGAGTCATGATTATGCGTGATGATGGTGATGTTGTAAGTGAAGATTCTGATGTTGATGATGAGATGCCACCATTGGAGGACATTGATGAGGATGATGACTATGTTGAGTTTGCTGCACATGGTAAAGCACTTGTAGCTCGTCGTGCATTAAGTGCCCAAGTTAAGGATGAAGATGAAGTGCAACGAGAAAATATTTTTCATACTAGATGCCACGTCAACAATAAGGTATGCTCTTTGATTATTGATGGTGGTAGTTGCACTAATGTTGCTAGCTCTTATTTGGTTGACAAATTGAGTTTGCCCACTACAAAACATCCCAAACCATACAAACTTCAATGGCTCAATAATTGTGGAGAAGTAAATGTGACCAAGCAAGTATTGGTGCCATTTTCAATTGGAAGGTATAATGATAAAGTGTTGTGTGATGTCGTGCCTATGCATGCTGGCCATTTGCTTTTAGGAAGACCATGGCAATTTGATAGACGTGTCATACATGATGGATTCACAAACCGTTATTCATTTACCATTGATGGTAAGAAATTTACACTTGCACCCTTGAGTCCTAAGGAGATTTATGAGGATCAGTTGAGGTTGAAAGAGCAAAATGAATCACAACAAAGGTTAAAGAATCTAGACAAAGGCAAAGATATTGCAAAGAAAGAAAGAAAGGATGTGAGCTTCTATGCAAAGCAAAGTGATGTAAAGGCTGCTTTTCTAACTAAGTGCTCAATCCTTTTGTTTTTATATAAAGAATCTTGTTTTAGTTCTAATGATCTTAAATCTTCTTTGCCTACTAATGTTGTGTCTCTTTTGAAGGAATTTGGAGATATATTCCCCGAGGAGATTCCAAATGGTTTGCCACCTATTAGAGGAATTGAGCATCAAATAGACCTTGTTCCTGGAGCTGCCATTCCCAACAGACCTGCCTATAGAAGTAATCCCGAGGAGACAAAGGAGCTTCAAAGGAAAGTGGACGAGCTCATGAAGAAAGGCTACGTTAGAGAGAGCATGAGTCCATGTGCTGTTCCTGTGTTACTTGTTCCTAAGAAGGATGGGACGTGGAGGATGTGTGTTGATTGTCGTGTCATCAACAAAATCACTGTAAAGTATCGCTATCCCATTCCTAGATTAGATGATATGCTTGATGAGTTACATGGTTCTTGCATCTTTTCTAAAATTGATTTGAAAAGTGGTTATCATCAAATTCGCATGAGAGAAGGTGATGAGTGGAAAACTGCATTTAAGACTAAGCATGGTTTGTATGAATGGTTAGTTATGCCTTTTGGATTAACTAATGCACCTAGCACTTTCATGAGATTAATGAACCATGTTTTGCGTGCTTTCATTGGAAAATTTGTAGTTGTCTATTTTGATGATATCTTGATCTATAGTAGAAGTTTGCATGAACATATTGAACATTTAAAGAATGTGCTTAATGTCTTGAGAAAGGAGAAGTTGTATGCTAACCTTAAGAAATGTTCCTTTTGCACTGATAAGATTATATTTCTTGGATATGTTGTTTCTTCTAAGGGTATAGCAGTAGAAGATGAAAAGGTTAAGGCAATTAAAGATTGGCCTATACCTAAGAATATCTCTGAAGTGCGTAGTTTTCATGGATTAGCTAGTTTCTACCGTAGGTTTGTTAGAGACTTCAGTACTATAGCTGCACCTTTAACTGATGTTGTTAAAAAGAATGTTGGTTTTAAATGGGGTCTTGAGCAAGATCATGCTTTTAACTTGCTTAAAGAGAAGCTTTGTTCCGCAGCTTTATTATCCTTACCTGACTTTTCTAAAACTTTTGAGATTGAGTGTGATGCTTCAAGTATAGGTATTGGAGCTGTTTTAATGCAGGAGAAGCGCCCCATTGCTTTTTTCAGTGAGAAGTTAAGTGGAGCTGCCCTTAACTATCCCACATATGATAAAGAGATGTATGCATTAGTGAGGGCCTTGGAAACATGGCAACACTATTTATGGCCCAAGGAATTTGTCATCCACACTGATCATGAGTCCTTGAAGCACTTGAAAGGACAAAGCAAGTTGAACAAGCGTCATGCCAAGTGGATGGAGTTCATTGAAACATTTCCATATGTGATCAAATATAAACAAGGTAAAGAAAATGTCGTGGCTGATGCATTATCTCGAAGGTATACTCTAATCACTACTCTTAATGCAAAACTACTTGGATTTGAGTATATTAAAGACTTGTATGCTACTGATGAGGATTTTGAAAATGTGTTCATTGCATGTGAGAAAACTGGTTTTGGAAAGTTTTATAGGCATGATGGATTCTTATTTAGGGAAAATAGATTATGTGTGCCTAGGAGTTCTTTAAGAGAATTACTTGTTAGAGAAGCCCATAGTGGTGGATTAATGGGACATTTTGGAGTAAAGAAAACTTTAGATATATTGCATGATCACTTCTTTTGGCCTAACATGAAAAGAGATGTTGAAAAATTGTGTGAAAGATGTGTCACTTGTAAACAAGCTAAGTCTAGAGTTATGAATCATGGTCTTTATACTCCATTACCTATTCCTACTGCTTCTTGGACTGACATTTCTATGGACTTTGTTTTGGGGTTACCAAGAACAAAGAGAGGTAGAGATTCTGTTTTTGTTGTTGTTGACAGGTTCTCTAAGATGGCTCACTTCATTGCTTGTCACAAGACAGATGATGCAAGTAACATTGCCGATTTATTCTTCAAGGAAATTGTTCGTCTACATGGAGTTCCGAGGACCATTGTTTCTGACCGTGATGTGAAGTTCCTTAGCTACTTTGGAAAACATTATGGGGAAAGTTAGGAACAAAGCTATTGTTTTCAACTACTTGTCATCCACAAACCGATGGTCAAACTGAAGTAGTCAATCGTACTTTGTCTACTTTGTTGAGATCCATTATTCAAAAGAATTTGAAGAATTGGGAAGATTGTTTGCCTCATGTGGAGTTTGCTTACAATAGAAGTGTGCATTCTACTACTAGTTATTCTCCATTTGAAGTTGTCTATGGTTTTAATCCACTCACTCCATTGGATCTTTTACCACTACCTATTGAGGAGAGAGCTAGTTTGGATGGGGAAAAGAAAGCTGATTTTGTTAAGCAACTACATGAGAAGGTACGTCAAAACATTAAGAAGAGGACTGAGCAATATGCTACTCAAGCCAACAAGCATCGCAAGAAAGTTGTCTTTGAACCTGGTGATTGGGTTTGGGTACATATGCGTAAAGAGAGATTTCCTGCTCAACGTCGCTCCAAGTTGCAACCTCGAGGAGATGGACCATTCCAAGTGATTGAGAAGATCAATGAGAATGCTTATAAATTGGATCTTCCAGGTGAGTATAATGTTAGTGCTACATTTAATGTTTCTGATCTTTCTCCCTTTGATATTGATATAGGTGATTCTGATTTGAGGACAAATCCTTTCGAGGAGAGGGGGAATGATGGACACCCATCAAGCTCACACAGCTCAAGTCATGTTCGTGATGTTCGTGATCCTTTGAGCGTCCATGGAGGTCCAATTACAAGAGCTAAATCAAAGATAATGCAACAAGCCTTGGCTGGTTTCATTAATATTACTAGAGAGAAAGCCCAACAAAGCTTGAGCATGGACGATGATAAAGTCTTCTACAACATGATCCAAGCCCAAGTTCAACCTTCTTGAAGACACACAAGTATTGGGCCGAAATGCAAATTAGGCTAGATGCATATTTTATTTAGTTAAGTATTATTGGGCTGAACATTGTCTTAATTTAATTTAAGCCCAATTTCTTTTTAAATAATAGATTTTGTAAGACTTCTATTACTTGTTCTGCAAGTTAGGAGAGTAGGATTCCTATTGCTTGTTCTGCAAGTTTGCTATTTCCTATTCTGCAAGTTTGCTATTTCCTATTCAGCAAGTTAGGAAAGTAAGATTCCTATTACTTGTGCTGCAAGTTATCTATTTGCCTATAAATAGTTATGTAACCCTTTGGGGAGAACACAATTGATTTTAGTAATAAAATTGAGAGACTTCTTCTCTTTGGTTCTCTTGAGAACTCTTGAACTTATCAAGGTCTTCCTTGTGGCGTTCTTCTACCTTCCATCAATATATACCATAGGTTCTTGCTTTTCTAAGCAACGGGTCTTGGTCCAATACCATAGGTTCTTGTGTTTCTACACAACGGGTCTTGGTTTTATCTCTAATTTTTGTTTTCTTTTGCTGCATTTTTAACTTGTTCTTGTTTTTCTTCAAGTGTTCTTCGTGTTCTTCATTGAACCTCATCTTCTTTCGGTGAGGTCCATATCACGACTGGTCACAAATAGCAGTCGACTGGTTTTGAAACAGAATGTTTCCCGAGAAAAGGCAGTCGACTGGCCCCCTGGGCGGTCGGCTGGTTTTGAAACAGAATGCTTCTGGACAAATAGCAGTCGACTGGCTCCCCCTGGCAGTCGACTGGTTTGAAACAGAATGGTTTCTGGAAAATGGCAGTCGACTGGCTCCCATGGCAGTCGACTGGTTTGCATCGATTTTCGAAAAACGGCGTTTTTGATGTCTCTAGGCAGTCGGCTGCTACTTAAGGCAGTCGGCTGCTCCTAACCTAATTGGTACTAGGAGTAGGACCCAAATGGTACCCTTTTTCCTGAAATTAAAACAGCTGTACTTCTTTCCAAATCACATCAAAACATACTAAAACATGCGGACATAGTCACCCTGATGGAGATCCAGATGGAGATCCAATTGCTCATGATGTTCATGATGCTAAGGATCCATTGGTCATCCAAGGAGGTCCAATTACCCGAGCTCGAGCTAAGAAAACGCAACAAGCCCTGGCCTCATTCATGCAACAAGCTCTGGCATCATTGAAGTGTCAAGGAAGCTTCCATGAAGAGTCCCAAGACATCTGTACTTGCTTGGAAGCCCAAATGACATGATCATGGTTTACTATCTTATTTTAGCTTAACAATAAGATGGGCTAAGTGTTTGGATAGCCCACGTTTGAGTCTTGTTGTGTCTTGGACTATTTATTTTATGTAGCTAGGTTTAGGCATGAATTTGGGTTTAGTTTTATTTTCTATTGGTGTTAATTCCAGCCCATTTGTTTATGGGCTTAAGTGCTAGGTATTATTATAAATACCTTGTAAACGCTATTGATGGGAGATCAGTTAATTGAATTTTCAGAAATTGAGTGTGCCTTTCTCTTGGGTTCCCTCTCTACTAGGCTTATCAAGGTTTTCTTCCTTGTGGCGCCTCCTTCTTCACCATCCACCATTGCTATACCTTAGGTTCTCGAATTCTTATTCGTAGGGTCAAGGTCCAATACCTTTGGGTTCGAGTCTCTTTAGGCTTCGGGTCTAGGTTTCAGAAGTTGTCATTCATCAACTTTGCATCTGTCTTCTTGCGTGTCAGCTCCTTCAAATTCCAAGCTACGTTTTGTCTTGTCCGTACGCATCAGTTGGTATTCAGAGCTCAAGTTCCGATTTTCTGGTTTGTTCGTGCGTCACTCACTTTTCGATTTTTTTTCTTTAAATTTTTTTCTTTTGTTCGTTCCACTTTCTGGTTTGTTTGTGTGTTCCTAGCCGCCACTTATTTCTTAACCCTAAAACCCTAGCCACCACTTATTTCATTACACAAAAAAACCCTAGCCGCACCCCTTAAAAATAAAACCCTAGCCACACCCCTCAAAAATAAAACCCTAGCCGCACCCCTCAAAAAAAAAAACCCTAGCTGCACCCCTAAAAAAAAAAACCCTAGCCGCACCCCTAAAAAAAAACCCTAGCCTCACCCCTCAAAAAAAAAAAAAAACCTAGCCGCACCCCTCCTCTTTCAAGGAAACCGCAACACTCAGAGTTAAAAAAAAGAAGAAAAGAATTCAAAAAAAAAAAGAAGAAGAAAAGAATTCGAAAAAAAAAAAGAAGAAAAAAAAAAGGAAGAAAAAAAATTTTTTTTTTGCGGTACTGTTCAAACAGAAGTTTTGGTTGAGTTAGGAGGCATGTGAGTACCCGTTTTACAGAAAACGACGAAAGAAAACGACCTAGTTAAGTTTTGCTTCACTAGCCCCACCCTATCTTGGCCAAATTCCATCGTTTTCCTATAGTTTTAGGCCATTTTTCATTTTTTTGTCATTCTAGTGATTTTTTTTTATTTTTTTTATTCTTTCTTTCTTTCTTTGAGTCACCCTAGCCCTAGCCACACCTTTCTGTGAAAAAAAAAAGGAAAAAAAAATTCTTGGTGACAATACTTGGTGAATTAGTTGATTTTACGAGGTTGAATCTTTGACTGAGTCTCTAGTGTGATTGTGAACCTATAGAGTTAAGGTAGAGTAAGGGAAAAAGGCACGAGTGTGTGAGAGACATTAGTAGAGAAAAGCCAAATTACTTGAGTGAAACAGGAGTGTAAACACGTGAGGATATTACTTGTTGACAATGTCTTCTGAAGGTGATAAGTCAGACTTTAAAAAGATTGAATTCCTGCTTCAGGCAATGCAACAACAGTTCCAACGGATGGATGTGAAATTCAATGACATTCATGATAAGTTGAACCAACATGAAGCTCGGTTTGCAAAGATCCAACAAGGTGATACTTCTCGTCAAAAAAGTAAGGTTGTTGCCCCTGATGAGTATGATGATAATGTTGGGTATGATTCGAATGAAGAGTCTGGGATAGATAGACATCATAGAAGGTACCATGGGTATAGAGATCGAGTTGATAGAGCCTGTGATAGAGGCAAGGAGAAGATGGATGGAAACCTTAGCAGTATAAAATTAAAAATTCCTCCTTTCCAAGGCAAGAATGATCCTGAGGCATATTTGGAGTGGGAAAGGAAGCTTGAAATGGTGTTTGACTGCCACCACTACTCTGAAGAAAAGAAGGTCAAACTTGCAGCAATTGAGTTCACAGAGTATGCTATGGTTTGGTGGGATCAGTTAGTCACTAGTCGAAGAAGATATGGTGATCCTCCAGTGTCTACATGGGATGAGATGAAACGCATCATGAGGAAGAGATTTTTTCCTACTCATTACTACAGGGAGTTATACCAGAAGCTCCAAGGTCTTACCCAAGGCTCAAAGAGTGTTGAGGATTACTACAAAGAGATGGAAATAACCATGATCCGAGCCAATATCCAGGAGGATGCAGAAGCTACTATGGCTCGTTTTCTTCAAGGCTTAAATCGTGAGATTGCCAATGTAGTCGAGTTGCAGCATTACATGGATTTAGAGGAGATGTTGCATGTGGCCATCAAAGTGGAAAGGCAACTCAAAAGGAAAGGTACATCTCGTTTTACTTCTAGTTCAGTTCCTGTTTGGAAATCTAACACCTTTCATAGGGATGATAAGCCTGTGCCTATGCATAAGTCAGAGAGCTTTGCTAAGCCCAAGCCTGAGGGCCCTCCAAAGCCCAAGACTAAACCTGCCCAAGCATCCCAGAGCAGGACACGTGACATTAAGTGTTTCAAGTGTTTAGGTCGTGGACATATTGCCTCACAGTGTCCCAACCGTAGGGTGATGATCATGCATGGGAATGGAGATGTTGAGAGTGAAGGTTCTGAACTCGGTGTAGAAGATGAGATGCCTGCGTTAGAAGATGTCGACGAAGAAGAAGTTGTTGAGTATGCTGCTCATGGTGAAGCACTTGTTGCTAGGCGTGCTCTTACTACTCATGTGAAGTTTGAGGATGAGGCACAGCGCGAGAACATCTTCCATACGAGATGCCATATTAGTGACAAGGTATGTACTGTAATCATTGATGGTGGGAGTTGTACTAATGTTGCTAGCACATACCTTGTTGATAAATTAAAGTTGCCCACTACCAAGCATCACCACCCATATAAGTTGCAGTGGATTAATGACTGTGGTGAAGTCAACGTGGTGAAGCAAGTCTTGGTTCCTTTTCGTATTGGAAGGTATCAAGATGAGGTATTGTGTGACGTGGTGCCCATGCAAGCTAGCCACATATTGCTGGGTAGACCGTGGCAGTATGATCGGAGAGTCCTCCATGACGGTTACACTAACCGTTATTCCTTTACTATGGATGGCAAGAAGATCGCTCTTGCTCCCCTTAGCCCCAAGGAGATTTATGAGGACCAATTAAGGCTAAAGGAGCAACATGACGAGCAAAGGAAGCAATCTAAAGAAAAGCAGGAAAACAAGGACAGCAAAACAGTGAGCTGCTATGCCAAACCCCGAGATGTGAAGACTGCATTTCTTGCTAAGTCTCCTATCCTTTTACTCTTATTTAAAGATTCTTATTTTATTGATGCTGAACTCCATGATACTTTGCCTACTGATGTTGTCTCATTGTTGCAGGAGTTCGAGGATGTATTCCCTGAGGAGATCCCAAGTGGATTACCACCGATTCGTGGGATCGGGCACATGATTGACCTTGTCCCCGGAGCTACCATTCCTAACCGTCCAGCCTACAGAAGTAATCCCGAGGAGACGAAGGAGCTTCAAAGGCAAGTTGAGGAGCTCATGAGGAAAGGTTATGTGAGAGAGAGCATGAGTCCTTGCGCCGTGCCCGTACTGCTTGTGCCAAAAAAAGATGGGACGTGGAGGATGTGCGTTGACTGCCGAGCCGTCAACAAAATCACTGTAAAGTACCGCTATCCTATTCCTAGGCTAGATGACATGCTTGATGAGTTGCATGGTGCATGCATGTTTTCTAAAATTGATTTAAAGAGCGGATATCACCAAATTCGTATGAGAGAAGGTGATGAATAGAAAACCGCATTCAAGACTAAACATGGTCTCTACGAGTGGTTAGTTATGCCTTTTGGCTTGACTAATGCACCCAGTACATTCATGCGTTTAATGAACCATGTTTTACGTGATTTCATTGGTAAGTATGTGGTTGTCTATTTTGATGATATTTTGATATACAGTAAGAGCCAGCATGAGCATGTTGAGCATCTTAGGAATGTTCTTACTGTTTTGAGGAATGCAAGTTTGTATGCCAATTTTAAGAATGTATGTTCTGCACTGATAAGATTGTTTTCCTCGGGTATGTCGTTTCTTCACATGGCATTTCTGTTGATAATGAGAAGGTAAAGGCAATTAAAGATTGGCCTGTACCTAAGTCTGTTTCTGAGGTGCTAGTTTCCATGGTTTAGCTAGTTTCTATCGTCGATTCGTTAGAGATTTTAGCACTATAGCTGCACCTTTGATCGAAGTGGTCAAAAAGAATGTTGCATTTCATTGGGGTCCTGCACAAGAGCATGCTTTTAATTTGCTTAAAGATAAACTTTGTTCTGCTCCTTTGTTATCTCTGCCTGACTTTACTAAAACTTTTGAGATTGAGTGCGATGCCTCAGGTGTAGGTATTGGAGCTGTGCTTATGCAGGAAAAACGCCCAATTGCTTTCTTTAGTGAGAAGTTAAGTGGAGCAGCACTTAACTATCCCACATATGACAAGGAGATGTACGCTGATGAGTGTCATCAGTCACCAAAAATAAAATTTCCTAACTCTACTATGTAGATAGCGGAGCAAGGGTCGAACCCACAGAGACTGAATTATTTAAATTAATTATTAAATTAAAAATCTAATTTCAGGATTTGGGGAAAGAAGAAGAAAATCTGGGGGGTTTTGTAAGCTATGTCTAAAATAAAGAAAACAAGAATTATTAAATATAAAAAAAAAACACAAATAGCAAAAAGCTTCAGTTATGAGGCAATCAATCATTCTTGGATTTTGATGTTGATCATTGATTACAAAATATCACTGTCAATTAAATAGTCAACCGTAGCATAACAACAAGCTCTGTTACACCATCTTTCCTTACTGAGTCGTTAGTTAAAACAAGCTCTTTAACTAATCTCTAACTACTTAACCTACCTAGAACAAGCTCTCTAGATATAAGTTGTAGCAGCATTAACAACAAGAAAGATATGGGTTGACATTAGATAACAAACACATAAGCTCGGTTCATTTAATCTAAACCTTAATTCTCCTCCATCCCTAGTGATTAACTCCACAAGCAATTACGGACTTATGTTTTTAATCTGGCGGTAGATTATTTAGTTTAACTAAATAGTGTGCACCCTATCTAATCAAACAAACAATCATTATAATGTGCTCAGAGAATCTTGGATACTTAATCAACAATTATACAATAGGTTCAAGAATCTCACAACATGCTTTTCCCAAGAATAATTAATTTACCTCATAACTGAATAAGAAAACTACTCACTAGACATATTCAAGATCATAAAATTCAAGTTTAATATTATAAAGATTACAAATATCATCCAAGAAACAATCAAAGAAGCAATCTTTAATAATATAAAATCAGAATTACTAATCAAGATTATAAACTAGCAAGCAAGAACACACAAACAATATTAATTTAAATAAAGAAAACAAAAATCAGAATTAAAAATAATAAAGAAATCAGCAACTAATTAAAAATAAAAAAATAAAATTTTATTAAAAACCCTAAAGAAAATCCTACAAGACTAAAAGAGAAGAGGGAGGAGAGGGATGTGAGGGATTTTAGGGCTTGCTGTTTATGAGAGCCTTGTGCTCTTTATATAGGCCTAAGGAAGAGTTTAAAAGACTTTCCTAAGCAATGTGGGATTCAGATAAGAGTTTACTTGGGAAATAAGTAATTTGACTAGTCAAACTCTTACCTTTATCTCATCATCTTTTTACAATTATTTTCTAAGTAAAATTCCTAAGGCCTATTTTTATTAATTAATTACAGATCTAAGACAAAATAAAATTAAGAAATTATCTTGTCTCAACAAAATCTGGTCTTGAACTTGCTTTGTTAGAATTTCTTCTCAATCTCGTTTTTCTGCCTAGAATTTCGTACTGATTTTGTCCAGACGTTTGACCCACCAAATGAACTCCGATTTTTGCGATCTTGGACATTCTGGAAACCTTGAGAAGTCCTCTACAACTTCCATGAAGGCCACTTCTTGAGATCAGGTCGTTATGTTGGTCAAAAATGTCAATCTTTCAAACTGGACAGAAAATACTGCACTGTGCTCTTTTTAACTTCTTTTTATTCCAACTTTGATATTTAATACCTAAAACATAAAATAAACATTAGTAAGCTCTTTTAGGCATAAAACATCAATAAAGAAAATATATTAGCACATATAAAATTCACAAAATATCATCCTATCAAATTCCCCCACACTTAGCTTTTGCTAGTCCTCTAGCAAACCTTAGCTAACTAATTCCTAAAGAACTAAATCCTAAAATCCTAACTCACTTTCGTAGGAATCACGATTGCATTTAGCATATGCAATAAGCCTTTAAACCCCTAGGTCACCCCTAGTGGACGAGTTGTGTCTCATGAGGGCTTTCAGAAGATATACCCACAAAATCTTTTACTTAAGACTCAATTCTAAAAATTCAAAATAAGACTCAAAAATTTTAAAATTAAGACTCAAAACAAGATTAAGATCATGGACATATTTTCAAATCTTTCAATTCTTAACTCATAACTTCAACAAGAGTCAAATAATCAAGTCAATCATATTCTAATCATTACTTCTCATATTCATGCATACTTCTAAAAAAATTCATGCAAAATTCACAATCAACACAATTGAAACATATAACATCAACTTTGCAATTATCCATTTTACATTACCACAAACAAAGTCAATAGATCAAGAATTTTTTTTTCCTTTTTTTTTTCTTTTGAGGTTTCAATAATGGTTTCCCTAAGTACTTACTTACCTTTTTACGCGAATGTTAATATTGGTGATACCAACACCCGGTTACTCAACAAGTAAGCCCTCTTTTAGAGTGCTTTGCATACTCATATTTTAAGTCACTTCAAGAATTTAATCAACAAGATCGAGTAACTCAAAATATTGGAGTAGAATTTAAAGCTTTCAACCTCTATTTTTCTTCTTTTTTTATGTTTTTTTTTTGTTCTTGTCTATTTATCCTTTGCTTATACCAACTTCAATGAACTAATCACATTATCAATATCATATGAGCAATCATATTTAATCATGAACTCACATAAATTCTTTAGAAAGTATTCACTTCAACAATAATAACAATTAAAATAGTCTCAACTTTCTTATAAAACTTTGTTTTAGTTTAGAATCAATCCTTAAAAGAAAGAAAACATATCATGATCTTTAAAACTCTAAAAAATTTGACCCTTTTTTTTTCAATTTCCACTTCCTAAAAAAAACACTCTATAGACTCTTAAACCAATATTCCCCCCCACACTTAAATCTTACTTTGTCCTCAAAGTAAGTTAGCATGCAAAGAAGAACAATAAAAAAATCAAAAATTAAATGGTAATACAAGTAAAGGAAGAAATACTCCCTCGTTTTACATCCTTGGGTTGCCTCCCAAGTAGCGCTTTTGTTTAATGTCGTTAGCTCGACTGCTCCACCTTCCATCATCCAATCCCAAACCTCAACTTTTTTATCGATCTCTCAAGTTCCTCTTTCTCAAGATTTTTGCATGTGGCTATTTCTAGCTCATCTTTAAGAACTTGCTTTTCATCACCTTTTAATTTCCTCTTGGAATTGCATAGTTCCCTTAAAAACTTGGCATCGCAAAGCACTTGATCCTTAATTTCATCAAAGAGAGGAATATTAACTTCCATTTTCCTAAATGTCTTCAAGGTCTCCTTGTCTTGCTCTTCGTTTATAGCTCTTGCAAACCTACCAGGAAAAAGAGGAGGGTAAGTAGAAGAATTAAAAGGAATTTGTTTTTCACTTACCTCAGCTTTGAATTCTTTGATTTCAACATCCTCATAGTGCTTTATAAAGTTGTCGAAATTCTCTCTCCCTTTTACATTGTGCATGTCAACAACTCCACCTTTAATATTGAAATCGGTTTCATCCTCCCTTTCTATAAAGTCATCGACATCTTCATGTGCACTTTCCTTGGATTCAATTTCCCTTTCACTTTTCAAGGTGATGTTAGTAACATTATATCTTGGATTCTCCACAGGTTGAGAGGTCATAGCTTCAATGTTACTTATGGAATTCATTATTTGACTCACATGGTGATCAATATTCTTAATATAAACATCAGCCTCTTGTGACAATTGTAAAGTTTTAATCTGAAGAGTCTTAACAATATCTTCAAGAGACATACCTGATTCTTGAGGTGGAGGCATACCTGAGTCTTGAGGTGGAGCTTGATATGTATCTTGGAATGGCATATTGTTAACCTCATATTGATTCCCATAACTAAAATTAAAATGATCCCACCATCCTTGATAGTAGGTATCGTAGTGTGGTTCATAATCATAGTATGGATCATAATTATAGTGTGGTTCATAAGCTTGCTCCATGGAGTCCTCTTCTTGTCTTAGGTGGTAGTGATGGATGTTGTGGTGTTTGTGGCACCGCGCTTTGGGTTGCTTGTATGTACTCCCTAATCTTTTGAAGTTTGTGACTAGAATCCTTCTCAGACAAGCAATCCCTGAAAAAGAAATGAAAAAAAATTAGACTTAAAATTAAAATAATTAACTTAAACAAATTTCAGTCCCCGGCAACGGCGCCAAAATTTGATGAGTGTCATCAGTCACCAAAAATAAAATTTCCTAACTCTACTATGTAGATAGCGGAGCAAGGGTCGAACCCACAGAGACTGAATTATTTAAATTAATTATTAAATTAAAAATCTAATTTCAGGATTTGGGGAAAGAAGAAGAAAATCTGGGGGGTTTTGTAAGCTATGTCTAAAATAAAGAAAACAAGAATTATTAAATATAAAAAAAAAAAACAATAGCAAAAAGCTTCAGTTATGAGGCAATCAATCATTCTTGGATTTTGATGTTGATCATTGATTACAAAATATCACTGTCAATTAAATAGTCAACCGTAGCATAACAACAAGCTCTGTTACACCATCTTTCCTTACTGAGTCGTTAGTTAAAACAAGCTCTTTAACTAATCTCTAACTACTTAACCTACCTAGAACAAGCTCTCTAGATATAAGTTGTAGCAGCATTAACAACAAGAAAGATATGGGTTGACATTAGATAACAAACACATAAGCTCGGTTCATTTAATCTAAACCTTAATTCTCCTCCATCCCTAGTGATTAACTCCACAAGCAATTACGGACTTATGTTTTTAATCTGGCGGTAGATTATTTAGTTTAACTAAATAGTGTGCACCCTATCTAATCAAACAAACAATCATTATAATGTGCTCAGAGAATCTTGGATACTTAATCAACAATTATACAATAGGTTCAAGAATCTCACAACATGCTTTTCCCAAGAATAATTAATTTACCTCATAACTGAATAAGAAAACTACTCACTAGACATATTCAAGATCATAAAATTCAAGTTTAATATTATAAAGATTACAAATATCATCCAAGAAACAATCAAAGAAGCAATCTTTAATAATATAAAATCAGAATTACTAATCAAGATTATAAACTAGCAAGCAAGAACACACAAACAATATTAATTTAAATAAAGAAAACAAAAATCAGAATTAAAAATAATAAAGAAATCAGCAACTAATTAAAAATAAAAAAATAAAATTTTATTAAAAACCCTAAAGAAAATCCTACAAGACTAAAAGAGAAGAGGGAGGAGAGGGATGTGAGGGATTTTAGGGCTTGCTGTTTATGAGAGCCTTGTGCTCTTTATATAGGCCTAAGGAAGAGTTTAAAAGACTTTCCTAAGCAATGTGGGATTCAGATAAGAGTTTACTTGGGAAATAAGTAATTTGACTAGTCAAACTCTTACCTTTATCTCATCATCTTTTTACAATTATTTTCTAAGTAAAATTCCTAAGGCCTATTTTTATTAATTAATTACAGATCTAAGACAAAATAAAATTAAGAAATTATCTTGTCTCAACAAAATCTGGTCTTGAACTTGCTTTGTTAGAATTTCTTCTCAATCTCGTTTTTCTGCCTAGAATTTCGTACTGATTTTGTCCAGACGTTTGACCCACCAAATGAACTCCGATTTTTGCGATCTTGGACATTCTGGAAACCTTGAGAAGTCCTCTACAACTTCCATGAAGGCCACTTCTTGAGATCAGGTCGTTATGTTGGTCAAAAATGTCAATCTTTCAAACTGGACAGAAAATACTGCACTGTGCTCTTTTTAACTTCTTTTTATTCCAACTTTGATATTTAATACCTAAAACATAAAATAAACATTAGTAAGCTCTTTTAGGCATAAAACATCAATAAAGAAAATATATTAGCACATATAAAATTCACAAAATATCATCCTATCATACGCGTTAGTGAGGGCCTTGGAGACATGGCAACATTACTTGTGGCCCAAAGAATTTGTCATCCACACTGATCATGAGTCCTTGAGGCATTTGAAAGGACAGAGTAAGCTGCATAAGCGTCATGCCAAGTGGATAGAGTTCATTGAGATGTTCCCGTACGTGATCAAGTACAAACAAGGTAAAGAGAACGTCGTAGCTGATGCGTTATCTCGTAGGTATACTCTTATCACTACTCTTGATGCTAAACTTTTAGGATTTGAGTATATCAAAGAACAGTATGCTGATGATGTTGATTTTGGTAATGTTTATGATGCATGGGCTACATCTGGTTTTGGCAAGTTCTTTAGGCATGATGGGTTCTTATTTAGAGAAAATAAATTATGTGTGCCTAGGAGTTCATTGCGCGAGCTGTTAGTTAGAGAAGCCCATAGTGGAGGATTAATGGGTCACTTTGGAGTTAGGAAAACTCTAGATGTTTTGCAAGCACATTTCTTTTGGCCTAACATGAGGAGAGATGTAGAGAGGTTATGTGCTAGATGCATTTCATGTAGGCAAGCTAAATCTAGAGTTCATAATCATGGTTTATATACTCCTTTACCCATTCCTACTACTCCGTGGACTGATATCTCTTTGGATTTTGTTTTGGGCTTGCCTCGAACAAAACGTGGTAGAGATTCTGTTTTTGTTGTGGTTGACAGGTTCTCTAAGATGGCTCATTTCATTGCTTGCCACAAGACGGATGACGCGAGCAACGTTGCTGACCTTTTCTTCAAAGAGATAGTACGTCTACATGGTGTACCAAGGACCATTGTTTCTGATCGAGATGCAAAGTTCCTTAGTTACTTTTGGAAGACATTATGGGGAAAGTTGGGAACTAAATTGTTATTCTCCACCACTTGTCACCCCCAGACTGATGGACAGACTGAGGTCGTCAACCGAACCCTGTCTACATTATTGAGGTCCATTATTCAGAAAAATTTGAAGAATTGGGAAGATTGCTTGCCCCATGTGGAGTTTGCATATAACCGCAGTGTCCACTCCACTACTAGTTGCTCTCCATTCGAAGTTGTTTATGGCTTCAATCCTCTTACTCCTTTGGATTTGTTGCCATTACCTAGTGCGGAGCAGAGTAACTTGGATGGAGAACAGAAGGCTAAGTTTGTGAAGCAACTCCATGAGAGAGTTCGTCAAGCTATTGAAAAGAAGACTGAGCAGTATACCACCCAAGCAAATAAGCATCGAAAGAAAGTAGTCTTTGAGCCTGGTGATTGGGTTTGGGTGCATATGAGAAAGGAGAGGTTTCCTGTTCAGCGACGAACCAAGCTGCATCCCCGAGGAGATGGAACATTCCAAGTCATAGCGAAGATCAACGATAATGCCTACAAATTGGATCTTCCTGGTGAGTATGGTGTATCTGCTACTTTTAATGTTTCTGATCTTTCTCCCTTTTCTTTTGATGAAGGTATATGCGATTTGAGGACAAATCCTTTTGAGGAGAGGGGGAATGATGGAGATCCAGATGGAGATCCAATTGCTCGTGATGTTCATGATGCTAAGGATCCATTGGTCATCCAAGGAGGTCCAATTACCCGAGCTCGAGCTAAGAAAACGCAACAAGCCCTGGCCTCATTCATGCAACAAGCTCTGGCATCATTGAAGTGTCAAGGAAGCTTCCATGAAGAGTCCCAAGACATCTGTACTTGCTTGGAAGCCCAAATGACATGATCATGGTTTACTATCTTATTTTAGCTTAACAATAAGATGGGCTAAGTGTTTGGATAGCCCACGTTTGAGTCTTGTTGTGTCTTGGACTATTTATTTTATGTAACTAGGTTTAGGCATGAATTTGGGTTTAGTTTTATTTTCTATTGGTGTTAATTCCAGCCCATTTGTTTATGGGCTTAAGTGCTAGGTATTATTATAAATACCTTGTAAACGCTATTGATGGGAGATCAGTTAATTGAATTTTCAGAAATTGAGTGTGCCTTTCTCTTGGGTTCCCTCTCTACTAGGCTTATCAAGGTTTTCTTCCTTGTGGCGCCTCCTTCTTCACCATCCACCATTGCTATACCCAATACCTTTGGGTTCGAGTCTCTTTAGGCTTCGGGTCTAGGTTTCAGAAGTTGTCATTCATCAACTTTGCATCTGTCTTCTTGCGTGTCAGCTCCTTCAAATTCCAAGCTACGTTTTGTCTTGTCCGTACGCATCACACCCTACGTCCGTTACATAAATTCCTTACCTCAATTGACATAAATCCACAAGCTTGGTAGCCAATCTACACTTGTCCTTTTCCACTTCTTCAAGCTGAAATCATCATGACAATTTAAACTTCAATAAACCTATTCTACCAACTCCATACAATACCAAACCCTCAATAAAATCAACAAAACCTTCTAACTTGCTTACCTTTGCAATTTACCAAATCTTTGGATTTTGAGATCTACTTAACCACTTGGATTCACTCTCTCATATTAAAGGCATAGGTTAAGCTATTGACAAGGATCGTTTTTCGTTAGAGAAGCTTAACGAATCAATGACCTGAAATGGTGGTTTGTCAAGGTGAGAAGCTTGGACACTTAAGAGGAAAATATGGAAGCAACGAGAGTGATGGGGAAATGGGGCTGCCGACCTTGGCTGGTAGAGATGATGATGAGTCATGCAATTCCATTAAATGCCCATTAATGCATGTTCATCATCTCAGCCATTGACCACCTCCTTTGACTCTTTGACCTTTGATTGTTTGACCATCAATTGCCTTAATTCCCTTTATGTCCCATGCATCATATATATATATCAGAAATTCATATTTATTCCATTAATTCAAGTTGAAAAACTATACAAGCTTGGAAAATTTACAGAATTTTGGGGATTTCACAATAATACTTTGTACTATATATTATATAAATATATATTATATATTAATAATACATATTTACACATAAAAAATGTATATTTTCATATACATTATATTAAATAACATTTATATATATATAAATGTAATAAATAAATATATATTGTATTTACAATATATATATATATATATATATATATATTCAAACTTTAATGTAATTTAATATTTACATTTTTCCATATATGTATATATTTATATATATACATAAAATATTATACTTGTATACATATGTACTATTTAAATTGATAAAATAGTATATATATATATATAAATATACCACTGTATATTAATATATATTATATAGTTTTTCAGTACATATGTATTTGTATAAAAATACATTTATATAATATAAAATTATATAAATATATGTCATTTTCTTTTCCTCATTTTCTCATTTAATTTGGATTTCCATTATCCAAATTAAATTTTCTCTTTTATTATTTTCCATAATTCCTCATCTTATTTTTCTGATTTAATTTTCTTTCACTCGGATTTCCACCATCCATTCCTTTCTCAATTCTCGGGATTTTCATCAATATCCCGTTCTCGTAATTTTATTTATTTATTTATTTCACCAAATTTCCAATATTTATAATTTCTAATAAATTGAAAATTTACAGTTATCACATTCTCCCCACCTTAAGAAATTCAGTCCTCCGAATTTAACTTAAGTCCAAAGGTGGTACATGCCGTATACTTACGACTTTTGACCTCTAGTTCATCCTCCAATTAATATTGACAGTACACTTTCAACATCAAGAGTACTTTAGACCACTACATGCTGTCTTTCATCACATATGTCTATACTCCCGTAAGTTCCTTTATCAAATTGAGAGTCATTCATTTCATTCCTCTTTTCATATAAGAGTCTATTCACATTATTTTTATATTACAGCTAATCTATGCTGTTCATCATCCATTTTTCTCACTTAGTGCCAAGTCGATATAGTTTAAAACTGTCAATTACACATGTCAATCAGTTATATGTAATTGTCCCAGTAACTTATACATCTCATGCACGCGCTCTCCAAACATCATGGAGCGTTTACATCTCACGCTCATTTATGTATACATCAGTATGGAGCGGTGCTATCAGTACACTTGGGATCTCAAAGCCTTTTGCTATCTCTCATTAGCATATGGCAACTCAGAGACTCCCATCACATGTAATGCTCACTGGAACTGTACATATGTATTTATACTATTTCATGCTCATACTTAGACTATGGCACTAGATAATCTAGGATTCTGAAAATAGAAAGTGATTCTATTTAGATCTTCAATCTTTAATCACTTCCATATCATCATTTCTCTTTTGGACTCTTTATTGTCCACAATATTAATTTTATCAAGGCTGCATCCCCCTTACAAACTTTACTATGAATCATCTCTTACAATCATAAATCATGAGACTATCATGTTCTCTTCATGTAGTATGGTCTTTACATCTCTTTTCATAATTTAGATTCCACAATTGAATCCTTAATTTCTATATTAAATCACCACATCATCTATATAGTTCCACCATTTCTATCATTTCAAGGTGGTTATGTGTATGTATAACACTTTTCTACTTAGATACTGGCAATGAACATATCGTTCCTTTTACTCCTTTGAGTACCATTACTTTCACTTGTCCAATTTGGCTTGATTTTACATCTAGCCACTGTCATGTGATAACCAACCTGAAATCACTTTCAGTCTTAAATTCGGGAATTGCTTCATATTCATGTTCCCTCATCATCCTGTCCTTATCCTCTTTTTACCTTTTCCTCAGTGGTAAAATATTCCACTATTAAACTCTCTTAATCTTTTGTATACCATTTTTGTACTTATTCATTCATCAACTTAAACTTATTTACTTATCAGTCACATCTGTAGAGCAGCTAACCCAATAACTCTTCTATAGACTGGCAATAGTATTTAGCTAGATCCAGTACATTTCGTATCTCAATCATTATCTCTTCCTCATAGACAGATCCACATCGCTCTGTCATTCGAGATCATATATCTCAGGAGGAGATACTATCTAGCCAAATCTCTTAGTTACCAATCTTAACATAATTCCATAGTCTTTAACAGTTTAAGGGTTATACCACAATGCTGCTCATTTTCCACTTATACTTTAGACTCTATCAGTATTTCATCAATTTACTCATGTATGGATGCCTCATTCTTTAGGCTTATGTACCTCACAAGGCAAATCATTAACCTCTTAACCTCAATAGGAACTCGTAAAATTTACTTCGAGTTCTAATCATCATCTTACGGACATTAGTCTCCAATCTTTTATCTAAGGACGCTTTATACTGAGGTTAGTCTTATTAACTCCTCATATATCTGTGATCAGATCAATAAAGCGTCTATTTTCATGTAGATGAATACTTGTTCTTCGTGAGAACTTTATTAGATGGTAAACATTTACTATATCACTTTATTTCATCTACATCTCAATATCATCAGTGCTTCTCTCACTTACACTTACATATATAACTTTCTTATCCTCAATTTACGTTATCTGTATTTCCCTCAATCACACCTTATACACGTGCATTTCATTGTTTACTAATACTTTACAGCCTTACAGATCTCATTCCAGTAAGCTGTAGTAAGTACAACAGTTATCAACACATGTTACAGTTAACCAATTTATTACCACTGTAATTTACTTTGGAATCAAGTTCATTTAATAAATTCAAGTTTGACTCCCTTGAGCATATTATCCATGAGGTTTGAACCTTGGCACCCTTACGTACCTAGTTCCTTACACTCGTTTTATCATTAAGCTCCTTACTCGTTTTATCATTAAGCTCCTTGTAAGAGTTCCACTTGTTCGAATCGGCCGTCGACGAGCATTTTCGGCCCTTACAGTAAATAATCGAGCCAATCATCTGATGACATACCACTACACTCTTTGGATCGCATCATATAAGGCCCCGGCCCATCCGCCGTCCGCCTTTACATATGTGTACTGTACTCTTTGAGACTGCCCAACGCTTTCACTAGGTCACTCCTCGATGTTTCATCATGAGGCCTAGCTTATTCACTAGGTCACTCGCAATTTGCGTCCATAATCGAAGTGTAAGTGGAATCAGTACTAGGAATTCTTATATCCATATGACATCCTCTATGCCATTAATAATTCCATTATCATTAAGGAATTTGAAATCACTTGGTTTCATCACTATTCAGCACATCGCCCAACATAGGGGCATTTTCGTCATTTTGACATTTATTTCTTTTTTTTCTCAAAATATGCATTTAAACCAAGGATCTTATTATCTATGTGTTGATAGTACCCCTTTCTCATACCATTATCAGCAGCTTAAAATCTTTTTCAATTCGACAGAGAAATCCAATAGAATCCATAATTGGATTATTTTGCATGAAATGCAACTTTACATCATCAATTACTCTGTCAAATCAATCAATTTCAACTTCTGTTGGTCTATTTTGACTCCCGGTAAAATTTCGGAGGCAGGGGTATTTTGGTCATTTTTGGTTAAAAATTTTCTCTCTCCTCAAAATACCTTTAATCGATGATCTTACTGTCTATTTAATGATGATATCTCATTCCCCTCCTTTATATCATCACTTTCAGGTCTTACTTCGATCCAGACAGAAAAGTACTAGTGGGGCCCTCATCGAGTCCATTTCTGTTATGTACCGAACCAACCTTCATTTAGATCGTAAGATCACCATTTCAGGTAACATTCCTGAGCCGTTTTCCTTTTCTAGCAATCCTTATTCCAAAATTGCTCACTCCCTTCTAAACACTTAATTTCAATTGCAATCATTTATTTTCTCTATGTATTCAGACTACACAGTACTACAGGGGATGTTAACATTTTCAACACATTTTCTTTCCAAAAGTATCGACAGACATCAGGCCAACCCTGCTCTGATACCATTAAATCTGTCACAACCTGTGACCCTATTTTCCATCTTATTCTATACATCTTATTTGGTTGGGCTGTCTACGATACTTTACTTTTCTTTTACATATAAACAATTTCATATAAAATTTTAATATGAATTACATCCCCTATCTTAATTCATAATGAAGTAGTACTGTAGGTAAGTCTAAATACAGAAAATAAATGATCATACCTTATTAATTAAATCCAGCTATCGCATCATCCCCAAATGCACAGCCGAAGTCCTTTAGGTGTCAAACTCTTAGTCCTCGAAAACCTGAAATGTTAAAATTAAGGGGTGAGCAAACCACGGCTCAGTAAGGGAATTATATGCTTACTTGATATTTAGCTTCCTATATGCTGAAAATCTTTTTCATTTTTCCTATAGGGCTCTAGGCTCGCATGTAAGAAGGATACTACAGTCGACTAGGGATCCGGATAGAGTAAGGTAGGTATTTTGAAATACCTATCTTGTCCCGGAACCTAGAAGCAACTGTAGAGAGTAGTAAATTTCTTTTTGTTTGAAATATAAATCCTTTTCCTTTTTGTTTCATATCATTTTCATATTCTTTTCAAAATAATGCTTTTATAAAATAAAGCATTTAAATAAAGTAACTAATATTCATATATTCTTTGAAAAGAATATTAGCTAAATCATCCTCATTCTCATTTAAACTCTTTTCATATTTTACTGTACAATCATAACCAGTATAGTACTTTAAAATAGCAAAAATAAGCTATTAAACATTTTTTGTATAACATATAAATCATTTAAATCTAATATTCAATTTAAAAATTAAAATAAGAATATTAGATTCAATTTCCTTCTTTTTCCTTCTGAAACCATATCACATGTTCATATTACACATCATTTGAAAATCATCTCGTAGTACTAAAATCAGTACTGAAATAAGCATTTTATAAAAATGCTATAAATTATTTCATTTCACGTATCACATATCATGTAAAACATTTACATTTCACATATCACATATCACGTAAAACATTTTCATTTAAAACATATCATATATGGAGACTTAGGCACACACGCCCAGCCCGTCCACTGGGTCGTTACTCATATCATGCTATAGACCCCAAAGGGTATAAATCATCATGTCAGATCTATGGCCATAGTCTATAATTGTCCTCGACGGATCACTGATCAGGTGTCAACCAGGACTACATATCACATATCACATATTACGTGTTACTTATCACATATCACATATCAGCATGATAGGATGCCATCTAGTCTCAAAACCGTATTTTTCATTATCAATAAACCTTTATGGAATTTATAAAAATATATATAATTTCATAATTTAAAACCATAAAGGTTAAAAACCATTTAGTGAATATTTCAGAAATATATATAAAAATATTCACTTTATTTCTTTTCATATTCCATCTCGTATTACGTACAATTTACATATCATGAGAATTTTCGGTGATTTCATTATTACCATTCTCGAAAACATGAATATTTTAAAATCACTTTCATTTTATTCATGTTTTTATGGAAAATATTCATTTTCTTGATTTTCATGGTTGAAAATCATTTCTCGTGAAATAAAATCATTTATTATGATTTTATGAAATTTTTGAGAAATTTTCGATAATTTTCGATAATTTTTCGGCAGTATAACGGCTGTCGATTGGCTAGCCTCCTGCATGAAAAATACAGTTTATAATTTTCAGCCAAGACATCATCACAAATTTCCAACCACAGAATCATCACAATATTTTCATAAAATATTTCATAATTAAAATTATGCAGACTGAATATCCTTACAGTGCTGTACATGCATCCCTTACCTTTTCTGGGTCGACGATCGCCTCGTTTGTCGCGCCCGTGTTCACCTCGTCTGATTTCATTGTCTCGGTCATCGAGGGAATTTTCTGGAATTTAAATTCTAAAATTTAGAATTTTTCCATAATTATTTAAATAAATAGATTATTTAAATAATTTATCACTTTCCAGGATTTCTTAGCGATTCCCGTAATTCCCGGGTTTCCGAATTCTTGGAATTTCCCGTAATTTTCGAAATTCTCTTTTTTGTTTTCTCTCTTTTTCTTCTTTTCCTCTTTTCTTCCTTTTTCTCTTTTCTTTCCTTTTTCTCTTTCTTTTCTTTTTTCTTTTTCTTTTTCTTTTTCCTTTTTCTTTTCTTTTTCTTTTCCTTTTTCCTTTCCCATCAGATCGGTTTAGCTTCCTTCCTCACCAGTTCCTTGTCGGTGGCCGGTTCTTCAGCGGTTCAGGCGTCCTTCAGCTGGCCGACGGCACGGCAAGCTTGGATCTGGCCTCTGTTCATCCCGTATCGACGACACGGCGGCGGATCGACTCGACTTAGGTCGGCCTCCTTTTGCCTCTTTGCGGGCCCTCCTCCGCCGTTCTCCGCCTGACCGGTGGCCTCCCATGTCTTCCTCTTCCTCCGGTGAAGCTTCGGTTGCAGTGGAGGCGACCGATTTGGCCAGCACTGCCACTTTCTATTCTCTTCTCCTTCTTGACTTCCGCCGGGTTTTTACTTCTGTTTCTTCTTTCATTTTTCCTTCCATTCGTTTCTTTCCCTCTTCCGGTCACCGGCATCTTCTCTTCCCTTCACCGACACCGTCTCTTCCCTCGCCGACGGTGGTCAGCCTCACAGGGGGAGACAGAATAGGGTTTCTCCTTATTTGTTTCCTTCAGTTTCTTTTGTTTCTTTCTTTTTTTTGTATTTATTTTAATTATAATTATATTTATAACTATATTATAAATATAATTATATTATTTTATTATATAGTACTTTGTACTATATATTATATAAATATATAATATATATTAATAATACATATTTACACATAAAAATGTATATTTTCATATACATTAAATTAAATAACATTTATATATATAAATGTAATAAATAAATATATATTGTATTTACAATATATATATATACATTCAAACTTTAATGGAATTTAATATTTACATTTTTCCATATATGTATATATTTATATATATACATAAAATATTACACTTGTATACATATGTACTATTTAAATTGATAAAATAGAATATATATATAAATATACCACTGTATATTAATATATACTATATAGTTTTTTAGTACATATGTATTTGTATAAAAATACATTTATATAATATAAAATTATATAAATTTATTTCATTTTCTTTTCCTCATTTTCTCATTTAATTTGGATTTCCATTGTCCAAATTAAATTTCCTCTTTTATTATTTTCCATAATTCCTCATCTTATTTTTCTGATTTAATTTTCCTTCACTCGGATTTCCACCATCCGTTCCTTTCTCAATTCTCGAAATTTTCATCAATATCCCGTTCTCGTAATTTTATTTATTTATTTATTTCACCAAATTTCCAATATTTATAATTTCCAATAAATTGAAAATTTACGGTTATCACAACGGTTGACTGGTTTGTCTCGATTTTCGAAAATTTACGCTTTAGTTGTCTTTAGGCAGTCGGCTGCTACTTAAGGCAGTCGGCTGCTCCTAGCCTAATTGGTACTAGGAGTAAAATTTGAAAATCTTATTTCCTGCACTTCAAAACAGCTGGTACTTCTTTCCAAATGACATTTAAAATATCTTAAAACATGCACATAGTCATCCTACGTCCGTTACATAAATTCCTTACCTCGATCACCAATGATCCACTAGCTTGGTGGCATCAACCCTAGCCTTTCACTTCACTTCTTCAAAGCTGTAACATCATATTAAATCAAACCTTTAAACAATCACTATACACATGCTATACCAACTCAGTACAACTCCAAATTAAGAATAAAATTGAAAGAATCACCTTCTATCCTTACCTTTGTAAATCACCAATTTTCAAAAATTTGAGATCTCCTCAAATACTTGGATTCAGCTCTTCATATTACAAACATGGCTTGAGCTAGCGATGAGGAACATTTTTCGTTACTAAGGTTCGATGATTCAATGAGTAAGCATGGGAGTTTGTCAAGGTGACTATGGAAGGAAAACTTGGAAATTCGGAGAGAACGAGAGGGAGAGCTGGGAGGTTGCTGCCGTATGGGTGATGGTTGGAGATGATGATTCATCAACTTCATTTAATGCATGATTATCCCATTAATCATCTCAGCCACTACTTTGACCCTTTGACCATTATTCTCTCTTCTTCCATTCAAATGCCACATGTATTTAATTACCAAAAAATCTGATATTTCATTCTATAAAATCTGACATTTATTTTATCATACTCTTAATATTTTTCCTGATATCAAAATAAATTCTTTGACTAATTGACTATCCATTTCATTACTTCTTCCATGTTCCATACATCATCCATACTTCATAATTCTCATATTTATTTAATTCTTTACAGCTGGAATACTTTACAAATATGAGAAAATTACATGAAATTGGGGATTTCGCAAATTTCACTACTAAGCTTATTAAATCTTATTAACCTTTACAATTATTTCATTTTCATTCTTTACATCTATATTATATCTTTTACAACTTAGAATTGCATTATCTTCATTACATTTTAGCCATAGTCAAAGGCCTCCTATGGTCTCATCTCTATTGTTTTTCATTTACTTTATTTTATTATTTATTTTTTTCCTAACTAGTTCCACTCATTCCACTTTAATGAATTTTCTTCTAAATTCTTATTTCCTAATTGATTAATTTTAACAAATTATTTATTTAATTTCCTATCAAATACCATAATTCAATTACATTAAATAGAAATCTCTTCCAACTTTAATTCTTCAAATAATTTCATTGACATCTATGTTTTATTCTTAAATTTTCAAATCATGAAAATTTCTATAATGTTCCCATTATTATTCTCATGGTTTTCCCATTTATGTTCTTCTCAATTTAATTCAAGAAATGTTGTCTACTCTCTTAATATTTTTATCATATATCTATTTTATAGTAAAAATTGCACAATTTCTTCCATTCCAACAGCCCAGCTTTGAGCTTACCATTCTTTTCTTTTCTGTTTCTATTTTCCTTTTCTTTCACTACTGGAAGCCTCCTATTTTTTGTTCATCTAAGCCGTGAGCCTTAGGCTCCCACATCCATCTTCATGGTTTTCATTTTTTTTCTTTAACCGTAATTTTATATAACTATTCTACTCTCTTAGGATTATCATCAAACACCTTCAACCGATCAAAATATTAACACCATCATTCAACCCCTGTTATTACTGCCCATGCCATTTTCTGTTGTACAATTTCATCCTCATCGTTCATTTCATATTTTGTAAAATCATCACTAAAATAAACTAACTTATCAATTTCCTATCAATTTCTATCCCACAAACATTAAGATTACATAATTTCTTTCACTTTTTTCCTCACAATTGAATCTGTCTTGCACCTCTACTCTTCAATTTGATTCAATTTAAAACTAAATTCATATCATCCATAAATGAGACCAGTAAATGCCACGGATAAACTTAAGAAAAACACCATTAAACCACCTTACCATGTCAGCCGAACTGTACAGCCCTCTCAAAATAATGTTAATTCTTCACGCCAACCCCTCTAATTTTTAGGTTTAGGATGAATTTGATGTAAGGAATAGGCTTAGTGAAGGATGATTAGTGTTTTGGTGATGAAATATGGTGAACTTATGGGCAAAAGAGGAGAAGAATTTCTCAAAGAATTGAAGCAGAACGTGAGCAGCAGAGAACAATGAAGAAAGTCGGTGATGGAGAAGACAAAATAGCTGAGTTAGTCTTATTTAATCCTATTTTATTAATACTCTATCCAATACTAATTTGCCACATGGTCCAATAAACAAAATTCCTCTTAATTTTCTTTATATTTACATTTATAACAAAATAAATATCTATTAAATTTTTTTTCAAATTTTAATTTTTATTTAAATTGAATTTAATTTATCTAAGACAAATTTAGTCAAATATTGACTATTTGACCAGCCCCTCCCATGTTAAATGACAATTACACCCTTGTATAATTCCATTATTTCCGTTTATATCCTAATCTTAATTTAATAATTTAAAATTCAGATTTAATACTTTTTTTATTATTTTCTATATATTTAGGTCAAACATGATAAAGTTTTGACTCTTAAGGGGGTTTGGCCTGTCATGGGTTGTGAAATTACCAAACTACCCCTTATCGAAGCTGTTTGCTTAATTTGCGTAATTCAGTTCACGGGCTGGATCCACATGAAACTTCTTTATGCGAGTATCATCTTATGTCAATCTGTTGGTCTAAAGTCAATTTAGTTTGACTGTTATTCAGAAAAATTCTTTCGGAGTATGGACACAATCGTCATTTTCGAATTTGTTCCTTGCTTTTCAAAATACATTCAATCGGGTGATTTTAAGATGTAGATTCTTACTATATTTAAATTTCACCTCAAATATCCTCATTCTAGGGTCTCACTTCAATGTGGACAGAGAAAGTCCTATGGGGCCCTATCCGAGTACCTCTTTGAACCTTATCGAATAGACCCTTCATTTAATATTTTAAAAATAAATTCTCTTTTAAATTCCTACACTCTATATCGAATATAAGAAAACTGGGGTCCTCGCAGCATGTTAATTGGAAGGTGATAATTGGATGTTGTCCTTAAAGTTGTCAATCAAGGTAGTTTAAGGTAAAGTGAGTGTTTTCTTACATGCCATTCAATTCTGTAATATAAAGGAAGAATTGAGCTAATTTAATCTCATTTGAAATGGATGAAAGAAAGGCTGAATTGGCTGGAATTACATGGTATGTTGAAGAACCCAAACCGAGAAAGAAGGTTAGAGGTAGTTTTTGTTTGGGCTGAAGCTTGGCTATTGAAATTTGGTAAGTGGGATAAGATTCTGACCTTATAATGCTTGATTTTTGTGTATGAATGTAGAATTATGATGACTGGAAATGGAATTGAAGTGGTTAGACTGAAATGGTGATAAATACATATTCTGTTTAAGTGTTCTAGTATGGGTTCTATGTTCAAACATTTAGTTTGGAAGTTTTACAATTAAATAAACTCTAAGAAAACTATGGTAAATAGACTTATGAGTCAGGATTAAGTCAGTTTTGGAATTTCTAGATTTGGGTTTTATAGCTTAAGTTATGCAAATGAATGCAAGGCACTTGGACCAAAAAATGTGAATTCCAATTCTAAATTTTAAAAATTGTAAAAAATAGCCTAGATTGAGTTAGGTTGCAAACCTTACATTCCAATAAAGGTAATTGTGATGGAGATCCAGATGGAGATCCACTTGCTCGTGATGTTCGTGATGCTAAGGATCCATTGGTCATCCAAGGAGGTCCAATTACCCGAGCTCGAGCTAAGAAAATGCAACAAGCCCTGGCCTCATTCATGCAACAAGCTCTGGCATCATTGAAGTGTCAAGGAAGCTTCCATGAAAAGTCCCAAGACATCTATACTTGCTTGGAAGCCCAAACGACATGAGCATGGTTTACTATCTTATTTTAGCTTAACAATAAGATGGGCTAAGTGTTTGGATAGCCCACGTTTGAGTCTTGTTGTGTCTTGAACTATTTATTTTATGTAACTAGGTTTAGGCATGAATTTGGGTTTAGTCTTATTTTCTGTTTGGTGTTAATTCCAGCCCACTTGTTTATGGGCTTAAGTGCTAGGTATTATTATAAATACCTTGTAAACGTCATTGATGGGAGATCAGATCAGTTAATTGAATTTTCAGAAATTGAGTGTGCCTTTCTCTTGGGTTCCCTCTCAACTAGGCTTATCAAGGTCTTCTTCCTTGTGGCGCCTCCTTCTTCACCATCCACCATTGCTATACCTTAGGTTCTCGAATTCTTATTCGTAGGGTCAAGGTCCAATACCTTGGGTTCGAGTCTCTTTAGGCTTTGGGTCTAGGTTTCATAAGGTATCCTTCATCGTCTTTTGCTTTTATCCAGTTGCGTTTCAGTTCCTTCAAACTCCAACCTACGAGTTCTCCTGTCCGTGTGCATCAGTTGGTATTCAGAGCTCCAGTTCCGATTTTCTGGTTTGTTCGTGCGTCACTCACTTTTCGATTTTTTTTTTTAAATTTTTTTTTCTTTTGTTCGTTCCACTTTCTGGTTTGTTTGTGTGTTCCTAGCCGCCACTTATTTCTTAACCCTAAAACCCTAGCCACCACTTATTTCATTACACAAAAAACCCTAGCCACCACTTATTTCATTACACAAAAAACCCTAGCCACCACTTATTTCATTACACAAAAAAAACCCTAGCCGCACCCCTCAAAAATAAACTCCTTGCCGCACCCTAAAAAAAAAAAAACCCTAGCCGCAATTACTCAAAACCCTGTCGCACCCCTTCAACAAACCCTAGCCGCAATTCCTCAAAACAGTGTCGCACTCCTTCAAAAAACCCTAGCCGCGCTCCTCCTCTTTTCAAGGAAACCGCAACACTCAGAGTTGAAAAAAAAAACAGAAAAAAAAAAGAATTCAAAAAAACAAAAAAAAAAGAATTCGGAAAAAAAAAAAAATTTGTTGCGGTACTGTTCAAACCGAAAATTTTGGTTGAGTTAGGAGGCGTGCGAGTACCCGTTTTAAAGGAAACGACGAAAGAAAACGACCCCGTGGAACTTATTACACGGGCCCCACCCTATCTTGGCCAAATTCCATCGTCTTCTTATAGTTTTAGGCCATTTTTTATTTTTTTGTCATTTTAGTGATTTTTTTTAATTTTTTTTTTTCTGTCTTTCTTTCTTTGAGTCATCCTAGCCCTAGCCACACCTTTCTGTGCAAAAAAAAAAAGGAAAAGAATTCGAAAAAAAAAAATTCAGAAAAAAAAAAGAGAAGAATTCAAAAAAAAAAATCTTGGTGACAATACTTGGTGAATTAGTTGATTCTGTGAGGTTGATTCTTTGATTGAGTCTCTAGTGCGATTGTGAACCTATAGAGTTAAGGTAGAGTAAGGGAAAAAGGCAGGAGTGTGTGAGAAACATTAGTAGAGAAAAGCCAAATTACTTGAGTGAAACACGAGTGTACACACGTGAGGATATCTTTGTTGAAAATGTCTTCTGAAGGTGATAAGTCCGACTTTAAAAAGATTGAATTCATGCTTCAGACAATGCAACAACAGTTCCAACGGATGGACGTGAAATTCAATGACATTTATGATAAGTTGAACCAACATGACGCTCGGTTTGCAAAGATCCAGCAAGGTGATACTTCTCGTCTAAAGAGTAAGGTTGTTGCCACTGACGAGTATGATGATAATGCTGGGTATGATTCGAACGAAGAGTCTGGGATCGATAGACATCATAGAAGGTACCATGGATATAGAGATCGAGTTGATAGAGCCTGTGATAGAGGCAAGGAGAAGATGGATGGAAACCTTGGCAGTATAAAATTGAAGATTCCTCCTTTCCAAGGCAAGAATGATCCTGAGGCATATTTGGAATGGGAACGGAAGATTGAAATGGTGTTTGACTGCCACCACTACTCTGAGGAAAAGAAGGTCAAACTTGCAGCAATTGAGTTCACAGAGTATGCTATGGTTTGGTGGGATCAATTAGTCACTAGTAGAAGAAGATATGGTGATCGTCCAGTGTCTACATGGGATGAGATGAAGCGCATCATGCGGAAGAGATTTGTTCCTACTCATTACTACAGGGAGTTATACCAGAAGCTCCAAGGTCTTACCCAGGGCTCAAAGAGTGTTGAGGATTACTACAAAGAGATGGAAATAACCATGATCCGAGCCAATATCCAGGAGGATGCAGAAGCTACTATGGCTCGTTTTCTTCAAGGCTTAAACCGTGAGATTGCCAATGTAGTCGAGTTGCAGCATTACATGGATTTAGAGGAGATGTTGCATGTGGCCATCAAAGTGGAAAGGCAACTCAAAAGGAAAGGTACATCCCGTTTTACTTCTAGTTCAGTTCCTGTTTGGAAATCTAACACCTTTCATAGGGATGATAAGCCTGTGCCTACGCATAAGTCAGAGAGCTTTGCTAAGCCCAAGCCTGAGGGCCCTCCAAAGCCCAAGACTGAACCTGCCCAAGCATCCCAGAGCAGGACACGTGACATTAAGTGTTTCAAGTGTTTAGGTCGTGGACATATTGCCTCACAGTGTCCCAACCGTAGGGTGATGATCATGCATGGGAATGGAGATGTTGAGAGTGAAGGTTCTGAACTCGGTGTAGAAGATGAGATGCCTACGTTAGAAGATGTCGACGAAGAAGAAGTTGTTGAGTATGCTGCTCATGGTGAGGCACTTGTTGCTAGGCGTGCTCTTACTACTCATGTGAAGTTTGAGGATGAGGCACAGCGCGAGAACATCTTCCATACGAGATGCCATATTAGTGACAAGGTATGTACTGTAATCATTGATGGTGGGAGTTGTACTAATGTTGCTAGCACATACCTTGTTGATAAATTAAAGTTGCCCACTACCAAGCATCACCACCCATATAAGTTGCAGTGGATTAATGACTGTGGTGAGTCAACGTGGAAGCAAGTCTTGGTTCCTTTTCGTATTGGAAGGTATCAAGATGAGGTATTGTGTGACGTGGTGCCCATGCAAGCTAGCCACATCTTGCTGGGTAGACCGTGGCAGTATGATCGGAGAGTCATCCACGACGGTTACACTAACCGTTATTCCTTTACTATGGATGGCAAGAAGATCGCTCTTGCTCCCCTTAGCCCCAAGGAGATTTATGAGGACCAATTACGGCTAAAGGAGCAACATGACGAGCAAAGGAAGCAAGCTAAAGAAAAGAAGGAAAACAAGGACGGCAAAACAGTGTGCTGCTATGCCAAATCCCGAGATGTGAAGACTGCATTTCTTGCTAAGTCTCCTATCCTTTTACTCTTATTTAAAGATTCTTATTTTATTGATGCAGAACTCCGTGATACTTTGCCTACTGATGTTGTCTCATTGTTGCAGGAGTTCGAGGATGTATTCCCTGCGGAGATCCCAAGTGGATTACCACCGATTCGTGGGATCGAGCATATGATTGACCTTGTCCCCGGAGCTACCATTCCTAACCGTCCAGCCTACAGAAGTAATCCTGAGGAGACGAAGGAGCTTCAAAGGCAAGTTGAGGAGCTCATGAGGAAAGGTTATGTGAGAGAGAGCATGAGTCCATGCGCCGTGCCCGTGCTGCTTGTGCCAAAAAAAGATGGGACGTGGAGGATGTGCGTTGACTGTCGAGCCGTCAACAAAATCACTGTAAAGTATCGCTATCCTATTCCTAGGCTAGATGACATGCTTGATGAGTTGCATGGTGCATGCCTGTTTTCTAAAATTGATTTAAAGAGCGGATATCACCAAATTCGTATGCGAGAAGGTGATGAATGGAAAACCGCATTCAAGACTAAACATGGTCTCTACGAGTGGTTAGTTATGCCTTTTGGCTTGACTAATGCACCCAGTACTTTCATGCGTTTAATGAACCATGTTTTACGTGATTTCATTGGTAAGTATGTGGTTGTCTATTTTGATGATATTTTGATATACAGTAAGAGCCAGCATGAGCATGTTGAGCATCTTAGGAATGTTCTTACTGTTTTGAGGAATGCAAGTTTGTATGCCAATTTTAAGAAATGTACATTCTGCACTGATAAGGTTGTTTTTTCTTGGGTATGTCGTTTCTTCACATGGCATTTCTGTTGATATTGAGAAGGTAAAGGCAATTAAAGACTGGCCTGTACCAAAGTCTGTTTCTGAGGTGCGTAGTTTCCATGGTTTAGCTAGTTTCTATCGTCGATTCGTTAGAGATTTTAGCACTATAGCCGCACCTTTGATCGAAGTGGTCAAAAAGAATGTTGCATTTCATTGGGGTCCTGCACAAGAGCATGCTTTTAATTTGCTTAAAGATAAACTTTGTTCTGCTCCTTTGTTATCTCTGCCTGACTTTACTAAAACTTTTGAGATTGAGTGCGATGCCTCAGGTGTAGGTATTGGCGCTGTGCTTATGCAGGAAAAACGCCCAATTGCTTTCTTTAGTGAGAAGTTAAGTGGAGCAGCACTTAACTATCCCACATATGACAAGGAGATGTACGCGTTAGTGAGGGCCTTGGAGACATGGCAACATTACTTGTGGCCCAAAGAATTTATCATCCACACTGATCATGAGTCCTTGAAGCATTTGAAAGGACAGAGTAAGCTGCATAAGCGTCATGCCAAGTGGATAGAGTTCATTGAGATGTTCCCGTACGTGATCAAGTACAAACAAGGTAAAGAGAACGTCGTAGCTGATGCGTTATCTCGTAGGTATACTCTTATCACTACTCTTGATGCTAAACTTTTAGGATTTGAGTATATCAAAGAACAGTATGCTGATGATGTTGATTTTGGCAATGTTTATGTTGCATGTGCTACATCTGGTTTTGGCAAGTTCTTTAGGCATGATGGGTTCTTATTTAGAGAAAATAAATTATGTGTGCCTAGGAGTTCATTGCGCGAGCTGTTCGTTAGAGAAGCCCATAGTGGAGGATTAATGGGTCACTTTGGGGTTAGGAAAACTCTAGATGTTTTGCAAGAACATTTCTTTTGGCCTAACATGAGGAGAGATGTAGAGAGGTTATGTGCTAGATGCATTTCATGTAGGCAAGCTAAGTCTAGAGTTCATAATCATGGTTTATATACTCCTTTACCCATTCCTACTACTCCGTGGACTGATATCTCTATGGATTTTGTTTTGGGCTTGCCTCGAACAAAACGCGATAGAGATTCTGTTTTTGTTGTGGTTGACAGGTTCTCTAAGATGGCTCATTTCATTGCTTGCCACAAGACGGATGACGCGAGCAACGTTGCTGACCTTTTCTTCAAAGAGATAGTACGTCTACATGGTGTACCAAGGACCATTGTTTCTGATCGAGATGCAAAGTTCCTTAGTTACTTTTGGAAGACGTTATGGGGAAAGTTGGGAACTAAATTGTTATTCTCCACCACTTGTCACCCCCAGACTGATGGACAGACTGAGATCGTCAACCGAACCCTATCTACATTATTGAGGTCCATTATTCAGAAAAATTTGAAGAATTGGGAAGATTGCTTGCCCCATGTGGAGTTTGCATATAACCGCAGTGTCCACTCCACTACTAGTTGCTCTCCATTCGAAGTTGTTTATGGCTTCAATCCTCTTACTCCTTTGGATTTGTTGCCATTACCTAGTGCGGAGCAGAGTAACTTGGATGGAGAACAGAAGGCTAAGTTTGTGAAGCAACTCCATGAGAGAGTTCGTCAAGCTATTGAAAAGAAGACTGAGCAATATACCACCCAAGCAAATAAGCATCGAAAGAAAGTAGTCTTTGAGCCTAGTGATTGGGTTTGGGTGCATATGAGAAAGGAGAGGTTTCCTGTTCAGCGACGAACCAAGCTGCATCCCCGAGGAGATGGACCATTCCAAGTCATAGCGAGGATCAACGATAATGCCTACAAATTGGATCTTCCTGGTGAGTATGGTGTATCTGCTACTTTTAATGTTTCTGATCTTTCTCCCTTTTCTTTTGATGAAGGTATATGCGATTTGAGGACAAATCCTTTTAGGAGAGGGGGAATGATGGAGATCCAGATGGAGATCCACTTGCTCGTGATGTTCGTGATGCTAAGGATCCATTGGTCATCCAAGGAGGTCCAATTACCCGAGCTAGAGCTAAGAAAATGCAACAAGCCCTGGCCTCATTCATGCAACAAGCTCTGGCATCATTGAAGTGTCAAGGAAGCTTCCATGAAAAGTCCCATAACATCTATACTTGCTTGGAAGCCCAAACGACATGAGCATGGTTTACTATCTTATTTTAGCTTAACAATAAGATGGGCTAAGTGTTTGGATAGCCCACGTTTGAGTCTTGTTGTGTCTTGAACTATTTATTTTATGTAACTAGGTTTAGGCATGAATTTGGGTTTAGTCTTATTTTCTATTTGGTGTTAATTCCAGCCCACTTGTTTATGGGCTTAAGTGCTAGGTATTATTATAAATACCTTGTAAACGCCATTGATGGGAGATCAGATCAGTTAATTGAATTTTCAGAAATTGAGTGTGCCTTTCTCTTGGGTTCCCTCTCAACTAGGCTTATCAAGGTCTTCTTCCTTGTGGCGCCTCCTTCTTCACCATCCACCATTGCTATACCTTAGGTTCTCGAATTCTTATTCGTAGGGTCAAGGTCCAATACCTTGGGTTCGAGTCTCTTTAGGCTTTGGGTCTAGGTTTCATAAGGTATCCTTCATCGTCTTTTGCTTTTATCCAGTTGCGTTTCAGTTCCTTCAAACTCCAACCTACGAGTTCTCCTGTCCGTGTGCATCAAATTGAGTTAGCATTATTATGGTTCTGAGTTTGCACCAATTGGATATTCCTATAATTAGATATGAGATGATTTGTGCAAATAGGTTAGTGTGATACTGTGCCTAAAAACTGTTGTAACATTATGAAAATTTGTAAATTTCCTGGTGTTGATCTAGGAAGAATTGAATTATGAACCTTACATTTATAGATAGAGAAATAAGTTAGTTTTTATTCAATTCTAGAATTTATGGATTTGAAATTCTGTAGCTTAAGATATATATATATATATATATATGTATATATATGTGAATGCAGGACACTCATTGCAGGGGATGGATGATAGGATGATATTTTGTGAATTTTATATGTGCTAATATATTTTCTTTATTGATGTTTTATACCTAAAAGAGCTTACTAATGTTTATTTTATGTTTTAGGTATTAAATATCAAAGTTGGAATAAAAAGAAGATAAAAAGAGTAAAGTGCAGTATTTTCTGTCCAGCTTGAAAGATTGACATTTTTGACCAATTTAACGACCTGATCTCAAGAAGTGGCCTTCATGGACGTTGTAGAGGACTTCTCAAGGTTTCCAGAATGTCCAAGATCGCAAAAATTGGAGTTCATTTGGTGGGTCAAACGTCTGGACAAAATCAGTACGAAATTCTGGGTAGAAAAACGAGATTGAGAAGAAATTCCAACAAAGCAAGTTCAAGACCAGATTTTGTTGAGAGAAGATAATTTCTTAATTTTATTTTGTCTTAGATCTGTAATTAATTAATAAAAATAGGCCTTAGGAATTTTACTTAGAAAATAATTGTAAAAGATGATGAGATAAAGATAAGAGTTTGACTAGTCAAATTACTTGTTTCCCAAGTAAACTCTTATCTGAATCCCACATTGCTTAGGAAAGTCTTTTAAACTCTTCCTTAGGCCTATATAAAGAGCACAAGGCTCTCATAAACACATCCCTCAAATCCCTCACATCCCTCTCCTCCCTCTTCTCTTTTAGTCTTGTAGGATTTTCTTTAGGGTTTTTAATAAAATTTTATTTTTAATTAGTTGCTGATTTTATTTATTATTTTTAATTCTGATTTTGTTTTCTTTATTTAAATTAATATTGTTTGTGTGTTCTTGCTTGCTACTTTATAATCTTGATTAGTAATTCTGATTTTATATTATTAAAGATTGATAGTTTAATTGTTTATTGCATGATAATTGTCTTCTTTATAATATATAACTTGAATTATATGATCTTGAATATGTCTAGTGAGTAGTTTTCTTATTCAGTTATGAGGTAAATTAATTATTCTTGGGAAAAGCATGTTGTGAGATTCTTGAACCTATTATATAATTGTTGATTAAGTATCCAAGATTCTCTGAGCACATTATAATGATTGTTTGTTTGATTAGATAGGGTGCACACTATTTAGTTAAATTAAATAATCTACCGCCAGATTAAAAATATAAGTCCGTAATTGCTTGTGGAGTTAATCACTAGGGATGGAGGAGAATTAAGGTTTAGATTAAATAAACCGAGCTTATGATGGAGATCCAAGCTCACAAAGCTCAAGTCATGTTCGTGATGATCGTGATCCTTTGAGTATCCATAGAGGTCTAATTACAAGAGCTAAATCAAAGATAATGCAACAAGCCTTGGCTGGTTTCATTGATATTGCTAAAGAGAAAGCCCAACAAAGCTTAAGCATGGAGGATGATAAAGTCTTCTACAACATGATCCAAGCCCAAGTTCAACCTTTTTGAAGACACACAAGTATTGGGCCGAAATGCAAATTAGGCTAGATGCATATTTTATTTAGTTAAGTATTATTGGGCTCAACATTGTCTTAATTTAATTTAAGCCCAATTCCTTTTTAAATAATAGATTTTGTAAGACTTCTATTACTTGTTCTGCAAGTTAGGAAAGTAGGATTCCTATTACTTGTGCTGCAAGTTATCTATTTGCCTATAAATAGTTATGTAACCCTTTGGGGAGAACACAATTGATTTTAGTAATAAAATTGAGACTTCTTCTCTTTGGTTCTCTTGAGAACTCTTGAACTTATCAAGGTCTTCCTTGTGGCGTTCTTCTACCTTCCACCAATATATACCATAGGTTCTTGCTTTTCTAAGCAACGGGTCTTGGTCCAATACCATAGGTTCTTGTGTTTCTACACAACGGGTCTTGGTTTTATCTCTAATTTTTGTTTTCTTTTGCTACGTTTTTAACTTGTTCTTGTTTTTCTTCAAGTGTTCTTCATGTTCTTCATTGAACCTCATCTTCTTTCGGTGAGGTTCATATCATTTGGCATCAGAGATTAGGTTCAATTCATGGGAGTATCGTTTTTGTTTTTTTTTCTTTTTCTTTCTTTGTCTTCCTGTCTTGGACAAACTTTGATCTTGAATCCTTTCCCAAGCCACCACTAATATTGTTTGCCCCTCAAACCTATTTTCTTTACTTAGCCACCAAGTAAACCCTATCTTGTTCTCCAAGCAACCAAATCCCAAAGGTTTTCTTGCTCACCAAGAAACCTTCAAAAGCTCTACATCACATAAAGACTACTTGTTTCACAAGCCACCGTTCCCTCTCATTCCTTGCCACACAAGCTGCTACCAAAACTAGCTTGTTTTTGTCAAAAAGTTGCCTTGTTCCCCAAGTAAACCTCTTCTTATTATTTAGACTTTTTGTTTTTTTTTCTTTATTGTTCGTTTACTTTAGTAAAATATAAAAGAAAAAGGAAAAAAAAAGAGAAAAAAAAAAGAAAAGAAAAAAAAGAGAAAAGAAAAAAAATCAATTCAAGAGGGGATTTATTACATCGTGTGTAGCAAGTGCAACGTCAAAGGCAATTCGTGGAGGTGTGCTTCATCAAAATCTTGAGGTAGTCATTCTTTCTTGAGCTTTGAGATTTCTTATTTGCCTAATTTGAAAATTCATTGTTACCATGTTTATTGTTGGTTGATAGTTGAATTCCATAAGCTGATTTTTGATTGAGTCTTGAGTTCAATATAGAACCTATAGAGAAAAGTTGTGTGAGGGAAAAAGGCAAGAGTGTGTGAGTAACATTAGTAGAGAAAAGCCATATTAAAATTGTGTGAAAACACGAGTGTGAGTGTTACATTCTTGTGTGTATTGAGTGTAAACACGTGAGGTCATACTTGTGTGGTCCTTTTCTTTTACTAACTTTTCTTGCAGGATAAAATCATGTCTTCTAATAGTGAAAAGCCTGATTTGAGTAAGATCGAGTTCATGTTCCAAGCTATGCAACAACAATTTTCAAGGATAGAGTTGAGGTTTAATAATATTCATGATAAGTTGGAGGAACATGAAGCTGTCCTAGCTAAAGTAAATCAAGATAATACTTCTCATGTGAAAGGCAATGTTGTGAATAATGACTTTGATGATAAAGTAGATGATGAGTTTGATGATGATGAGTTTAGTAGAAGTGTTAAAGGTAACCATGGTAATAAAGGAGGTCGTGGAGATAGGTATAAAGGAGATAGGTATTATGATAGGATAGATGGAAATTTAGGAAGTATCAAATTGAAGATTCCTTCCTTTCAAGGTAAGAATGATCCTGAGGCTTACTTAGAATGGGAAAAGAAAGTGGAGATGGTCTTTGATTGCCATAACTATTCCGAAGAAAAAAAGGTGAAACTTGCTGCTGTAGAGTTCACGGATTATGCAATCATTTGGTGGGACCAACTCATGCTTGGTAGACGTAGGAATAGAGAGCCACCTATAGTTACATGGAATGAAATGAAACGTGTTATGAGAAAAAGGTTTGTTCCTAATCATTACTATAGAGAGCTTTATCAAAGGTTACAAGGTCTCACTCAAGGTTCTAAGAGTGTTGAGGATTATCTTAAAGAAATGGAAATTATCATGATCAGAGCTAATGTTGAAGAGGATAGTGAAGCTACTATGGCTCGATTCTTACAAGGATTGAATCGTGAGATTGCTAATGTAGTGGAGTTACATCACTATGTGGAGTTTGATGATATGTTGCATATGGCTATCAAGGTTGAAAGGCAACTCAAGAGAAAAGGTTATTCATCTCGTTTTATGCAAGGTTCTAGTTCATCTTCTTCTTGGAAACCGAACACCTTTCGAAGGGATGATAAGACTACATTCAAACTTAAGACTGAATCCTCATTCAAGCCTGATATAAACCTCACCGAAAGAAGATGAGGTTCAATGAAGAACATGAAGAACACTTGAAGAAAAACAAGAACAAGTTAAAAACGCAGCAAAAGAAAACAAAAATTAGAGATAAAACCAAGACCCGTTGTGTAGAAACACAAGAACCTATGGTATTGGACCAAGACCCGTTACTTAGAAAAGCAAGAACCTATGGTATATTGGTGGAAGGTAGAAGAACGCCACAAGGAAGACCTTGATAAGTTCAAGAGTTCTCAAGAGAACAAAAGAGAAGAAGTCTCTCAATTTTATTACTAAAATCAATTGTGTTCTCCCCAAAGGGTTACATAACTATTTATAGGCAAATAGATAACTTGCAGCACAAGTAATAGGAATCCTACTCTCCTAACTTGCAGAACAAGTAATAGAAGTCTTACAAAATCTATTATTTAAAAAGGAATTGGGCTTAAATAAAATTAAAACAATGTTCAGCCCAATAATACTTAACTAAATAAAATATGCATCTAGCCTAATTTGCATTTCGGCCCAATACTTGTGTGTCTTCAAGAAGGTTGAACTTGGGCTTGGACAATGTTGTAGAAGACTTTATCATCCTCCATGCTTAAGCTTTGTTGGGCTTTCTCTCTAGCAATATCAATGAAACCAGCCAAGGCTTGTTGCATTATCTTTGATTTAGCTCTTGTAATTGGACCTCCATGGATACTCAAAGGATCACGATCATCACGAACATGACTTGAGCTTTGTGAGCTTGGATCTCCATCATTCCCCCTCTCCTCGAAAGGATTTGTCCTCAAATCAGAATCACCTACATCAATATCAAAGGGAGAAAGATCAGAAACATTAAATGTAGCACTAACATTATACTCACCTGGAAGATCTAACTTATAAGCATTGTCATTGATCTTCTTAATCACTTGGAATGGTCCATCTCCTCGAGGTTGCAACTTGGAGCGACGCTGAGCAGGAAATCTCTCTTTACGCATATGTAACCAAACCCAATCACCAGGTTCAAAGACAACTTTCTTGCGATGCTTGTTGGCTTGAGTAGCATATTGCTCAGTCCTCTTCCTAATGTTTTGACGTACCTTCTCATGTAGTTGCTTAACAAAATCAGCTTTCTTTTCCCCATCCAAACTAGCTCCCTCCTCAATAGGTAGTGGTAAAAGATCCAATGGAGTGAGTGGATTAAAACCATAGACAACTTCAAATGGAGAATAACTAGTAGTAGAATGCACACTTCTATTGTAAGCAAACTTCACATGAGGCAAACAATCTTCCCAATCCTTCAAATTCTTTTGAATAATGGATCTCAACAAAGTAGACAAAGTACGATTGACTACTTCAGTTTGACCATCGGTTTGTGGATGACAAGTAGTTGAAAACAATAGCTTTGTTCCTAACTTTCCCCATAATGTTTTCCAAAAGTAGCTAAGGAACTTCACATCACGGTCAGAAACAATGGTCCTCGGAACTCCATGTAGACGAACAATTTCCTTGAAGAATAAATCGGCAATGTTACTTGCATCATCTGTCTTGTGACAAGCAATGAAGTGAGCCATCTTAGAGAACCTGTCAACAACAACAAAAACAGAATCTCTACCTCTCTTTGTTCTTGGTAACCCCAAAACAAAGTCCATAGAAATGTCAGTCCAAGGAGCAGTAGGAATAGGTAATGGAGTATAAAGACCATGATTCATAACTCTAGACTTAGCTTGTTTACAAGTGACACATCTTTCACACAATTTTTCAACATCTCTTTTCATGTTAGGCCAAAAGAAGTGATCATGCAATATATCTAAAGTTTTCTTTACTCCAAAATGTCCCATTAATCCACCACTATGGGCTTCTCTAACAAGTAATTCTCTTAAAGAACTCCTAGGCACACATAATCTATTTTCCCTAAATAAGAATCCATCATGCCTATAAAACTTTCCAAAACCAGTTTTCTCACATGCAATGAACACATTTTCAAAATCCTCATCAGTAGCATACAAGTCTTTAATATACTCAAATCCAAGTAGTTTTGCATTAAGAGTAGTGATTAGAGTATACCTTCGAGATAATGCATCAGCCACGACATTTTCTATACCTTTTTTATATTTGATCACATATGGAAATGTTTCAATGAACTCCATCCACTTGGCATGACGCTTGTTCAACTTGCTTTGTCCTTTCAAGTGCTTCAAGGACTCATGATCAGTGTGGATGACAAATTCCTTAGGCCATAAATAGTGTTGCCATGTTTCTAAGGCCCTCACTAATGCATACATCTCTTTATCATATGTGGGATAGTTAAGGGCAGCTCCACTTAACTTCTCACTGAAAAAAGCAATGGGGCGCTTCTCTTGCATTAAAACAGCTCCAATACCTATACTGGAAGCATCACACTCAATCTCAAAAGTTTTAGAAAAGTCAGGTAAGGATAACAAAGGTGCGGAACAAAGCTTCTCTTTGAGCAAGTTAAAAGCACGATCTTGCTCAAGACCCCATTTAAATCCAACATTCTTTTTAACAACATCAGTTAAAGGTGCAGCTATACTACTGAAGTCTCTAACAAACCTACGGTAGAAACTAGCTAATCCATGAAAACTACGCACCTCAGAGATATTCTTAGGTATAGGCCAATCTTTAATTGCCTTAACCTTTTCATCTTCTACAGCTATACCCTTAGAAGAAACAACATATCCAAGAAATATAATCTTATCAGTGCAAAAGGAACATTTCTTAAGGTTAGCATACAGCTTTTCCTTTCTCAAGACATTAAGCACATTCTTTAAATGTTCAATATGTTCATGCAAACTTCTACTATAGATCAAGATATCATCAAAATAGACAACTACAAATTTTCCAATGAAAGCACGCAAAACATGGTTCATTAATCTCATGAAAGTGCTAGGTGCATTAGTTAATCCAAAAGGCATAACTAACCATTCATACAAACCATGCTTAGTCTTAAATGCAGTTTTCCATTCATCACCTTCTCTCATGCGAATTTGATGATAACCACTTTTCAAATCAATTTTAGAAAAGATGCAAGGACCATGTAACTCATCAAGCATATCATCTAATCTAGGAATGGGATAGCGATACTTTACAGTGATTTTGTTGATGGCACGACAATCAACACACATCCTCCACGTCCCATCCTTCTTAGGAACAAGTAACACAGGAACAGCGCATGGACTCATGCTCTCTCTAACGTAGCCTTTCTTCATGAGCTCATCAACTTGCCTTTGAAGCTCCTTTGTCTCCTCGGGATTACTTCTATAGGCAGGTCGGTTGGGAATGGCAGCTCCAGGAACAAGGTCTATTTGATGCTCAATTCCCCTAATAGGTGGCAAACCATTTGGAATCTCCTCGGGGAATATATCTCCAAATTCCTTCAAAAGAGACACAACATTAGTAGGCAAAGAAGATTTAAGATCATTAGAACTAAAACAAGATTCTTTATATAAAAACAAAAGGATTGGGCACTTAGCTAGAAAAGCAGCCTTTACATCACTTTGCTTTGCATAGAAGCTCACGTCCTTTCTTTCTTTCTTTGCAATATCTTTGCCTTTATCTAGATTCTTTGACCTTTGTTGTGATTCATTCTGCTCTTTCAACCTCAATTGATCCTCATAAATCTCTGTAGGACTCAAGGGTGCAAGTGTGAATTTCTTACCAGCCATGGTAAATGAATAACAGTTTGTAAATCCATCATGTATGACATGTCTATCAAATTGCCATGGTCTTCCTAAAAGCAAATGACCAGCATGCATAGGCACAACATCACACAACACTTTATCATTGTACCTTCCAATTGAAAATAGCACCAATACTTGCTTAGTCACATTTACTTCTCCACAATTATTGAGCCATTGAAGTTTGTATGGTTTGGGATGTTTTGTAGTGGGCAAACTCAATTTGTCAACCAAATAAGTGCTAGCAACATTAGTGCAACTACCACCATCAATAATCAAAGAGCATACCTTATTGTTGACATGGCATCTAGTATGAAAAATGTTTTCTCGTTGCACTTCATCTTCATCCTTAACTTGGGCACTTAATGCACGACGAGCTACAAGTGCTTCACCATGTGCAGCAAACTCAACATAGTCATCATCCTCATTAATGTCCTCCAATGGTGGCATCTCATCATCAACATCAGAATCTTCACTTACAACATCACCATCATCACGCATAATCATGACTCGTTTGTTTGGGCATTGTGATGCAATGTGTCCTCTTCCCAAACATCTAAAACACTTAATGTCTCTACTCTTACCTTGGGATGCTTGGACAGCCTCGGGTTTGGGCTTTTGGACACTCTCACCCTTAGGCTTGAATGAGGATTCAGTCTTAAGTTTGAATGTAGTCTTATCATCCCTTCGAAAGGTGTTCGGTTTCCAAGAAGAAGATGAACTAGAACCTTGCATAAAACGAGATGAATAACCTTTTCTCTTGAGTTGCCTTTCAACCTTGATAGCCATATGCAACATATCATCAAACTCCACATAGTGATGTAACTCCACTACATTAGCAATCTCACGATTCAATCCTTGTAAGAATCGAGCCATAGTAGCTTCACTATCCTCTTCAACATTAGCTCTGATCATGATAATTTCCATTTCTTTATGATAATCCTCAACACTCTTAGAACCTTGAGTGAGACCTTGTAACCTTTGATAAAGCTCTCTATAGTAATGATTAGGAACAAACCGTTTTCTCATAACACGTTTCATTTCATTCCATGTAACTATAGGTGGCTCTCTATTCCTACGTCTACCAAGCATGAGTTGGTCCCACCAAATGATTGCATAATCCGTGAACTCTACAGCAGCAAGTTTCACCTTTTTTTCTTCGGAATAGTTATGGCAATCAAAGACCATCTCCACTTTCTTTTCCCATTCTAAGTAAGCCTCAGGATCATTCTTACCTTGAAAGGAAGGAATCTTCAATTTGATACTTCCTAAATTTCCATCTATCCTATCATAATACCTATCTCCTTTATACCTATCTCCACGACCTCCTTTATTACCATGGTTACCTTTAACACTTCTACTAAACTCATCATCATCAAACTCATCATCTACTTTATCATCAAAGTCATTATTCACAACATTGCCTTTCACATGAGAAGTATTATCTTGATTTACTTTAGCTAGGACAGCTTCATGTTCCTCCAACTTATCATGAATATTATTAAACCTCAACTCTATCCTTGAAAATTGTTGTTGCATAGCTTGGAACATGAACTCGATCTTACTCAAATCAGGCTTTTCACTATTAGAAGACATGATTTTATCCTGCAAGAAAAGTTAGTAAAAGAAAAGGACCTCACAAGTATGACCTCACGTGTTTACACTCAATACACACAAGAATGTAACACTCACACTCGTGTTTTCACACAATTTTAATATGGCTTTTCTCTACTAATGTTACTCACACACTTTGCCTTTTTCCCTCACACAACTTTTCTCTATAGGTTCTATATTGAACTCAAGACTCAATCAAAAATCAGCTTATGGAATTCAACTATCAACCAACAATAAACAAGATGAGCACAAGATTTTAATCAAGGGAAAACAAAACAATGAAGACTCAACAAGACTTAGCAAGACTCAATAAGACCTAAGAAGACTCCAATGAAACTAAACCTTGAAGAAAATATGAGTGTTTAATTAGGGTAAGGTTTAGCCAAAGGTGGGGTAGTTTTGTCCTTTTATGTGGTAGGGTCAAAAGGTAATTTTAGGCAGTAGGGTAGAATAGTAACAATGAATTTTCAAATTAGGCAAATAAGAAATCTCAAAGCTCAAGAAAGAATGACTACCTCAAGATTTTGATAAAGCACACCTCCACGAATTGCCTTTGACGTTGCACTTGCTACACACGATGTAATAAATCCTCTCTTGAATTGATTTTTTTTCTTTTCTCTTTTTTTTTTCTTTTCTTTTTTTTTCTCTTTTTTTTTTCCTTTTTCTTTTATATTTTACTAAAGTAAACGAACAATAAAGAAAAAAAAAAGTCTAAATAATTAGAAGAGGTTTACTTGGGGAACAAGGCAACTTTTTGACAAAAACAAGCTAGTTTTGGTAGCAGCTTGTGTGGCAAGGAATGAGAGGAAACGGTGGCTTGTGAAACAAGTAGTCTCTATGTGATGTAGAGCTTTTGAAGGTTTCTTGGTGAGCAAGAAAACCTTTGGGATTTGGTTGCTTGGAGAACAAGATAGGGTTTACTTGGTGGCTAAGTAAAGAAAATAGGTTTGAGCGACAAACAATATTAGTGGTGGCTTGGAAAAGGATTCAAGATCAAAGTTTGTCCAAGACAAGAAGACAAGGAAAGAAAAAGAAAAAAAAAAAAACAAAAACGATGCTCCCATGAATTGAACCTAAGCTCTGATACCAAATGATATGAACCTCACCGAAAGAAGATGAGGTTCAATGAAGAACATGAAGAACACTTGAAGAAAAACAAGAACAAGTTAAAAACGCAGCAAAAGAAAACAAAAATTAGAGATAAAACCAAGACCCGTTGTGTAGAAACACAAGAACCTATGGTATTGGACCAAGACCCGTTACTTAGAAAAGCAAGAACCTATGGTATATATTGGTGGAAGGTAGAAGAACGCCACAAGGAAGACCTTGATAAGTTCAAGAGTTCTCAAGAGAACAAAAGAGAAGAAGTCTCTCAATTTTATTACTAAAATCAATTGTGTTCTCCCCAAAGGGTTACATAACTATTTATAGGCAAATAGATAACTTGCAGCACAAGTAATAGGAATCCTACTCTCCTAACTTGCAGAACAAGTAATAGAAGTCTTACAAAATCTATTATTTAAAAAGGAATTGGGCTTAAATAAAATTAAAACAATGTTCAGCCCAATAATACTTAACTAAATAAAATATGCATCTAGCCTAATTTGCATTTCGGCCCAATACTTGTGTGTCTTCAAGAAGGTTGAACTTGGGCTTGGACAATGTTGTAGAAGACTTTATCATCCTCCATGCTCAAGCTTTGTTGGGCTTTCTCTCTAGCAATATCAATGAAACCAGCCAAGGCTTGTTGCATTATCTTTGATTTAGCTCTTGTAATTGGACCTCCATGGATACTCAAAGGATCACGATCATCACGAACATGACTTGAGCTTTGTGAGCTTGGATCTCTATCAAAGCCTAAGGGTGAGAGTGTCCAAAAGCCCAAACCCAAGGCTGTCCAAGCATCCCAAGGTAAGAGTAGAGACATTAAGTGTTTTAGATGTTTGGGAAGAGGACACATTGCATCACAATGCCCAAACAAACGAGTCATGATTATGCGTGATGATGGTGATGTTGTAAGTGAAGATTCTGATGTTGATGATGAGATGCCACCATTGGAGGACATTAATGAGGATGATGACTATGTTGAGTTTGCTGCACATGGTGAAGCACTTGTAGCTCGTCGTGCATTAAGTGCCCAAGTTAAGGATGAAGATGAAGTGCAACGAGAAAATATTTTTCATACTAGATGCCACGTCAACAATAAGGTATGCTCTTTGATTATTGATGGTGGTAGTTGCACTAATGTTGCTAGCACTTATTTGGTTGACAAATTGAGTTTGCCCACTACAAAACATCCCAAACCATACAAACTTCAATGGCTCAATAATTGTGGAGAAGTAAATGTGACCAAGCGAGTATTGGTGCTATTTTCAATTGGAAGGTACAATGATAAAGTGTTGTGTGATGTTGTGCCTATGCATGCTGGTCATTTGCTTTTAGGAAGACCATGGCAATTTGATAGACATGTCATACATGATGGATTTACAAACCGTTATTCATTTACCATGGCTGGTAAGAAATTCACACTTGCACCCTTGAGTCCTACGGAGATTTATGAGGATCAATTAAGGTTGAAAGAGCAGAATGAATCACAACAAAGGTCAAAGAATCTAGATAAAGGCAAAGATATTGCAAAGAAAGAAAGAAAGGACGTGAGCTTCTATGCAAAGCAAAGTGATGTAAAGGCTTCTTTTCTAGCTAAGTGCCCAATCCTTTTGTTTTTATATAAAGAATCTTGTTTTAGTTCTAATGATCTTAAATCTTCTTTGCCTACTAATGTTGTGTCTCTTTTGAAGGAATTTGGAGATATATTCCCCGAGGAGATTCCAAATGGTTTGCCACCTATTAGGGGAATTGAGCATCAAATAGACCTTGTTCCTGGAGCTGCCATTCCCAACCGACCCGCCTATAGAAGTAATCCCGAGGAGACAAAGGAGCTTCAAAGGCAAGTTGACGAGCTCATGAAGAAAGGCTACGTTAGAGAGAGCATGAGTCCATGCGCTGTTCCTGTGTTACTTGTTCCTAAGAAGGATGGGACGTGGAGGATGTGTGTTGATTGTCGTGCCATCAACAAAATCACTGTAAAGTATCGCTATCCCATTCCTAGATTACATGATATGCTTGATGAGTTACATGGTTCTTGCATCTTTTCTAAAATTGATTTGAAAAGTGGTTATCATCAAATTCGCATGAGAGAAGGTGATGAATGGAAAACTGCATTTAAGACTAAGCATGGTTTGTATGAATGGTTAGTTATGTCTTTTGGATTAACTAATGCACCTAGCACTTTCATGAGATTAATGAACCATGTTTTGCGTGCTTTCATTGGAAAATTTGTAGTTGTCTATTTTGATGATATCTTGATCTATAGTAGAAGTTTGCATGAACATATTGAACATTTAAAGAATGTGCTTAATGTCTTGAGAAAGGAAAAGCTGTATGCTAACCTTAAGAAATGTTCCTTTTACACTGATAAGATTATATTTCTTGGATATGTTGTTTCTTCTAAGGGTATAGCAGTAGAAGATGAAAAGGTTAAGGCAATTAAAGATTGGCCTATACCTAAGAATATCTCTGAGGTGCGTAGTTTTCATGGATTAGCTAGTTTCTACCGTAGGTTTGTTAGAGACTTCAGTACTATAGCTGCACCTTTAACTGATGTTGTTAAAAAGAATGTTGGATTTAAATGGGGTCTTGAGCAAGATCGTGCTTTTAACTTGCTTAAAGAGAAGCTTTGTTTCGCACCTTTGTTATCCTTACCTGACTTTTCTAAAACTTTTGAGATTGAGTGTGATGCTTCCAGTATAGGTATTGGAGCTGTTTTAATGCAAGAGAAGCGCCCCATTGCTTTTTTCAATGAGAAGTTAAGTGGAGCTACCCTTAACTATCCCACATATGATAAAGAGATGTATGTATTAGTGAGGGCCTTAGAAACATGGCAACACTATTTATGGCCTAAGGAATTTGTCATCCACACTGATCATGAGTCCTTGAAGCACTTGAAAGGACAAAGCAAGTTGAACAAGCGTCATGCCAAGTGGATGGAGTTCATTGAGACATTTCCATATGTGATCAAATATAAACAAGGTAAAGAAAATGTCGTGGCTGATGATGGAGATCCACTTGCTCGTGATGTTCGTGATGCTAAGGATCCATTGGTCATCAAAGGAGGTCCAATTACCCGAGCTCGAGCTAAGAAGACGCAACAAGCCCTGACCTCGTTCATGCAACAAGCTCTGGCATCATTGAAGTGTCAAGGAAGCTTCCATGAAGAGTCCCAAGACATCTATACTTGCTTGGAAGCCCAAACGACATGAGCATGTTTACTATCTTATTTTAGCTTAACAATAAGATGGGCTAAGTGTTTGGATAGCCCACGTTTGAGTCTTGTTGTCTCTTGGACTATTTATTTTATGTAACTAGGTTTAGGCATGAATTTGGGTTTAGTCTTATTTTCTGTTGGTGTTAATTCCAGCCCACTTGTTTATGGGCTTAAGTGCTAGGTATTATTATAAATATCTTGTAAACGCTATTGATGAGGAAGTTAGTTAATTGAATTTTCAGAAAATTGAGTGTGCCTTTCTCTTGGGTTCCCTCTCTACTAGGCTTATCAAGGTTTTCTTCCTTGTGGCGCCTCCTTCTTCACCATCCACCATTACTATACCTTAGGTTCTCGAATTCTTATTCGTAGGGTCAAGGTCCAATACCTTGGGTTCGAGTCTCTTTAGGCTTCGGGTCTAGGTTTCATAAGGTATCCTTCATTATCTTTTGGTCATCCAAGGTTGCGCTTCAGTCCCTTCAAATTCCAACCTACGAGTTTTCTTTTCCGTGCGCATCAGTTGGTATTCAGAGCTCAAGTTCCGATTTTCTGGTTTGTTTGTGTGTCACTCACTTTTCGATTTTTTTTTTTGGTTTTTTTTGGTTTCAATTTTTTTTTCTTTTGTTTGTTCCACTTTCTGGTTTGTTTGTGTGTTCCCAGCCGCCACTTATATTCATAACCCTAAACCCTAGCCGCCACCTGTTTCATAACCCTAAACCCTAGCCGCCACTTGTTTCATAACCCTAAACCCTAGCCGCCACTTGTTTCATAACCCTAAACCCTAGCCGCCACTTATTTCTTATCCCCAAAACCCTAGCCGCCACTTATTTCTTCACCCTAAAACCCTAGCCACCACTTATTTCATTACACAAAAAAAACCCTAGCTGCCACTTATTTCTTAACCCTAAAACCCTAGCCACCACTTATTTCATTACACAAAAAACCCTAGCCGCCACTTATTTCATAACCCTAGCCGCCACTTAATTCAACGCTAGTCGCACCCCTACTCTTTTCAAGGAAGCCGCAAACCTCAGATTAAAAAAAAACAAAAAAAAAGGAAAAAGAAAAAAAGAAGAATTCGAAGAAGAAAAAAAAAAGAAGAATTCGAAAAAAAAAAATTTGGTTGCGGTACTGTTCAAACAGAAAATTTTGGTTGAGTTAGGAGGCGTGCGAGTATCCATTTTAAAGGAAACGACGAAAGAAAACGACCTAGACTAGCCCCACCCTATCTCTGCCAAATTCTATTGTTTTCCTATAGTTTTAGGCCATTTTTTATTTTTTTTGTCATTCTAGTGATTTTTTTTTATTTTTTTCTTATTTTTTTATTCTGTCTTTCTTTCTTTGAGTCACCCTAGCCCTAGCCACACCTTTCTGTGAAAAAAAAAAAAAAAAAATTCAAAAAAAAAAGAGAATTCAAAAAAAAATTATTGGTGACAATACTTGGTGAATTAGTTGATTTTACGAGGTTGAATCTTTGATTGAGCCTCTAGTGCGATTGTGAACCTATAGAGTTTAGGTAAAGTAAGGGAAAAAGGCATGAGTGTGTGAGAAACATTAGTAGAGAAAAGCCAAATTACTTGAGTGAAACAGGAGTGTAAACACGTGAGCATATTACTTGTTGATAATGTCTTCTGAAGGTGATAAGTCAGACTTTAAAAAGATTGAATTCCTGCTTCAGGCAATGCAACAACAGTTCCAACGGATGGATGTGAAATTCAATGACATTCATGATAAGTTGAGCCAACATGAAGCTCGGTTTGCAAATATCCAACAAGGTGATACTTCTCGTCAAAAAAGTAAGGTTGTTGCCAAGGATGAGTATGATGATAATGTTGGGTATGATTCGAATGAAGAGTCTGGGATAGATAGGCATCATAGAAGGTACCATGGGTATAGAGATCGAGTTGATAGAGCCCGTGATAGAGGCAAGGAGAAGATGGATGGAAACCTTGGCAGTATAAAATTAAAGATTCCTCCTTTCCAAGGCAAGAATGATCCTGAGGCATATTTGGAGTGGGAAAGGAAGATTGAAATGGTGTTTGACTGCCACCACTACTCTGAGGAAAAGAAGGTCAAACTTGCAGCAATTGAGTTCACAGAGTATGCTATGGTTTGGTGGGATCAGTTAGTCACTAGTCGAAGAAGATATGGTGATCCTCCAGTGTCTACATTGGATGAGATGAAGCGCATCATGAGGAAGAGATTTGTTCCTACTCATTACTACAGGGAGTTATACCAGAAGCTCCAAGGTCTTACCCAGGGCTCAAAGAGTGTTGAGGATTACTACAAAGAGATGGAAATAACCATGATCCGAGCCAATATCCAGGAGGATGCAGAAGCTACTATGGCTCGTTTTCTTCAAGGCTTAAACCGTGAGATTGCCAATGTAGTCGAGTTGCAGCATTACATGGATTTAGAGGAGATGTTGCATGTGGCCATCAAAGTGGAAAGGCAACTCAAAAGGAAAGGTACATCCCGTTTTACTTCTAGTTCAGTTCCTGTTTGGAAATCTAACACCTTTCATAGGGATGATAAGCCTGTGCCTATGCATAAGTCAGAGAGCTTTGCTAAGCCCAAGCCTGAGGGCCCTCCAAAGCCCAAGACTGAACCTGCCCAAGCATCCCAGAGCAGGACACGTAACATTAAGTGTTTCAAGTGTTTAGGTCGTGGACATATTGCCTCACAGTGTCCCAACCGTAGGGTGATGATCATGCATGGGAATGGAGATGTTGAGAGTGAAGGTTCTGAACTTGGTGTAGAAGATGAGATGCCTGCGTTAGAAGATGTCGACGAAGAAGAAGTTGTTGAGTATGCTGCTCATGGTGAGGCACTTGTTGCTAGGCGTGCTCTTACTACTCATGTGAAGTTTGAGGATGAGGCACAGCGCGAGAACATCTTCCATACGAGATGCCATATTAGTGACAAGGTATGTACTGTAATCATTGATGGTGGGAGTAGTACTAATGTTGCTAGCACATACCTTGTTGATAAATTAAAGTTGCCCACTACCAAGCATCACCACCCATATAAGTTGCAGTGGATTAATGACTGTGGTGAAGTCAACGTGGTGAAGCAAGTCTTGGTTCCTTTTCGTATTGGAAGGTATCAAGATGAGGTATTGTGTGACGTGGTGCCCATGCAAGCTAGCCACATATTGCTGGGTAGACCGTGGCAGTATGATCGGAGAGTCATCCACGACGGTTACACTAACCGTTATTCCTTTACTATGGATGGCAAGAAGATCGCTCTTGCTCCCCTTAGCCCCAAGGAGATTTATGAGGACCAATTAAGGCTAAAGGAGCACCATGATGAGCAAAGGAAGCAAGCTAAAGAAAAGAAGGAAAACAAGGACAGCAAAACAGTGAGCTGCTATGCCAAACCCCGAGATGTGAAGACTGCATTTCTTGCTAAGTCTCCTATCCTTTTACTCTTATTTAAAGATTCTTATTTTATTGATGCTGAACTCCATGATACTTTGCCTACTGATGTTGTCTCATTGTTGCAGGAGTTCGAGGATTCATTCCCTGAGGAGATCCCAAGTGGATTACCACCGATTCGTGGGATCGAGCACATGATTGACCTTGTCCCCGGAGCTACCATTCCTAACCGTCCAGCCTACAGAAGTAATCCCGAGGAGACGAAGGAGCTTCAAAGGCAAGTTGAGGAGCTCATGAGGAAAGGTTATGTGAGAGAGAGCATGAGTCCTTGCGCCGTGCCCGTACTGCTTGTGCCAAAAAAGATGGGACGTGGAGGATGTGCGTTGACTGTCGAGCCGTCAACAAAATCACTGTAAAGTACCGCTATCCTATTCCTAGGCTAGATGACATGCTTGATGAGTTGCATGGTGCATGCATGTTTTCTAAAATTGATTTAAAGAGCGGATATCACCAAATTCGTATGAGAGAAGGTGATGAATGGAAAACCGCATTCAAGACTAAACATGGTCTCTACGAGTGGTTAGTTATGCCTTTTGGCTTGACTAATGCACCCAGTACATTCATGCGTTTAATGAACCATGTTTTACGTGATTTCATTGGTAAGTATGTGGTTGATGAGTGTCGTCAGTCACCAAAAATAAAATTTCCTAACTCTTCTATGTAGATAGCGGAGCAAGGGTCGAACCCACAAAGACTGAATTATTTAAGTTAATTATTAAATTAAAAATCTAATCTTAGGGTTTAGGGAAAGAAGAAGAAAATCTGGGGGTTTTGTAAGCTATGTCTAAAATAAAGAAAACAAGAATTATTAAATATAAACAAATAGCAAAAAAGCTTCAGTTATGAGGCAATCAATCATTCTTGGATTTTGATGTTGATCATTGATTACAAAATATCACTGTCAATTAAATAGTCAACCGTAGCATAACAACAAGCTCTGTTACACCATCTTTCCTTACTGAGTCGTTAGTTAAAACAAGCTCTTTAACTAATCTCTAACTACTTAACCTACCTAGAACAAGCTCTCTAGATATAAGTTGTAGCAGCATTAACAACAAGAAATGATGGAGACCCAAGCTCACAAAGCTTAAGTCAAGTTTGTGATGATCGTGATCCTTTGAGCATCCATGGAGGTCCAATTACAAGAGCTAAATCAAAGATAATGCAACAAGCCTTGGCTGGTTTCATTAATATTGTTATAGAGAAAGCCCAACAAAGCTTGAGTATTGAGGATGATAAAGTCTTCTACAACATGATCCAAGCCCAAGTTCAACCTTCTTAAAGACACACAAGTATTGGGCCAAAATGCAATTAGGCTAGATGCATATTTTATTTAGTTAAGTATTATTGGGCTCAACATTGTCTTAATTTAATTTAAGCCCCAATTCCTTTTTAAATAATAGATTTTGTAAGACTTCTATTACTTGTTCTGCAAGTTATGAAAGTAGGATTCCTATTACTTGTGCTGCAAGTTATCTATTTGCTTATAAATAGTTATGTAACCCTTTGGGGAGAACACAATTGATTTTAGTAATAAAATTGAGAGACTTCTTCTCTTTGGTTCTCTTGAGAACTCTTGAACTTATCAAGGTCTTCCTTGTGGCGTTCTTCTACCTTCCACCAATATATACCATAGGTTCTTGCTTTTCTAAGCAACGGGTCTTCGTCCAATACCATAGGTTCTTGTGTTTCTACACAACGGGTCTTGGTTTTATCTCTAATTTTTGTTTTCTTTTGCTGCTTTTTTAACTTGTTCTTGTTTTTCTTCAAGTGTTCTTCATGTTCTTCATGTTCTTCATTGAACCTCATCTTCTTTCGGTGAGGTTCATATCATTTGGTATCAGAGCTTAGGTTCAATTCGTGGGAGTCTCGTTTTTGTTTTTTTTTTGTTTGTCTTCTTGTCTTGGGTTCAATTCGTGGGAGTCTCGTTTTTGTTTTTTTTTTGTTTGTCTTCTTGTCTTGGACAAACCTTGATCTTGAATCATTTTCCAAGCCACCACTAATATTGTTTGTCCCTCAAACCTATTTTCTTTACTTAGCCACCAAGTAAACCCTATCTTGTTCTCCAAGCAACCAAATCCCAAAGGTTTTCTTGCTCACCAAGAAACCTTCAAAAGCTCTACATCACATAAAGACTACTTGTTTCACAAGCCACCGTTCCCTCTCATTCCTTGCCACACAAGCTGCCACCAAAACTAGTTTGTTTTTGTCAAAAAGTTGCCTTGTTCCCCAAGTAAACCTCTTCTTATTATTTAGACTTTTTGTTTTTTTTCTTTATTGTTCGTTTACTTTAGTAAAATATAAAAAAAAAGAAAAAAAAAAAGAAAAGAAAAAAAAGAGAAAAGAAAAAAAATCAATTCAAGAGTGAATTTATTACATCGTGTGTAGCAAGTGCAACATCAAGGGTAATTTGTGGAGGTGTGCTTCATCAAAATCTTGAGGTAGTCATTCTTTCTTGAGCTTTGAGATTTCTTATTTGCCTAATTTGAAAATTCATTGCTGCCATTCTACCCTACTGCCTAAAATTACCTTTTTGACCCTATCACATAAAAGGACAAAACTACCCCACCTTTGGCTAAACCCTACCCTAATTAAACACCCCAAAACACACATATTTCCTTCAAGGTTTAGTTTCATTAGAGTCTTCTTAAGCCTTATTAAGTCTTGCAAAGTCTTGTTGAGTCTTCATTGTTTTATTTTCCCTTGATTAAAATCTTGTGCTCAGCTTGTTTATTGTTGGTCGATAGTTGAATTCCATAAGCTGATTTTTGATTAAGTCTTGAGTTCACTATAGAACCTATAGAGAAAAGTTGTGTGAGGGAAAAAGGCAAGAGTGTGTGAGTAACATTAGTAGAGAAAAGCCATATTAAAATTGTGTGAAACACGAGTGTGAGTGTTACATTCTTATGTGTATTGAGTGTAAACACGTGAGGTCATACTTGTGAGGTCCTTTTCTTTTACTAACATTTCTTGCAGGTTGCAATCATGTCTTCTAATAGTGAAAAGCTTGATTTGAGTAAGATTGAGATCATGTTCCTAGCCATGCAACAACAACTTTCGAGGATAGAGTCGAAGTTGATTAAATATGATAAGTTGGAGCAACACGATGTTGCCCTAGCTAAGTTATACCAAGATAAGACTTCTTATGCCTGTGATAATGTTGCTCATTATAAGTTGGATAGCAATTATGAAGAAGATTTTGATGATGATTCTATGCTGCAATTAGAGGATGATGAGGATAGTATGGAATTACCCATGGATGGAAAGGAATATATAGCATGTCAAACTTTAAGTGTGCTAATGAAAGATGAGGATCAATTGAGATTAAAAGAGAGTGAGAAAAAAATAGTGAGTGAAGATGAGGTTAAGCAAAAAGAGAAAACAATCAAGATTGAGTTTGATGCTTCAAGCATAGGTATCGAAGTTGTTTTAATGCAAAAGAAGCCCCCCATTGCTTTCTTCAGTGAGAAGTTAAGTGGAGCTGGCCTTAACTATCCCATGTACAATAAAGAGATGTATGCATTAGTGAGGACCTTGGAAACATGGCAACATTATTTATGGCCTAAGGAATTCGTCATCCACACTGATCATGAATCTTTGAAGCACTTGAAAGGACAAAGCAAGTTGAACAAGCGTCATGCCAAGTGGATGGAGTTCATAAAGACATTTCCATATGTGATCAAATATAAACAAGGTAAACAAAATGTCGTGGCTGATGCATTATCTCGAAGGTATACTCTAATCACTACTCTTAATGCAAAACTACTTGGATTTGAGTATATTAAAGACTTGTATGCTACTGATGAGGATTTTGAAAATGTGTTCATTGCATGTGAGAAAACTGGTTTTGGAAAGTTTTATAGGCATGATGGATTCTTATTTAGGGAAAATAGATTATGTGTGCCTAGGAGTTCTTTAAGAGAATTACTTGTTAGAGAAGCCCATAGTGGTGGATTAATGGGACATTTTGGAGTAAAGAAAACTTTAGATATATTGCATGATCACTTCTTTTGGCCTAACATGAAAAGAGATGTTGAAAAATTGTGCGAAAGATGTGTCACTTGTAAACAAGCTAAGTCTAGAGTTATGAATCATGGTCTTTATACTCCATTACCTATTCCTACTGCTCCTTGGACTGACATTTCTAAGGACTTTGTTTTGGGGTTACCAAGAACAAAGAGAGGTAGAGATTCTGTTTTTGTTGTTGTTGACAGGTTCTCTAAGATGGCTCACTTCATTGCTTTTCACAAGACAGATGATGCAAGTAACATTGCCGATTTATTCTTCAAGGAAATTGTTCGTCTACATGGAGTTCCGAGGACCATTGTTTCTGATCGTGATGTGAAGTTCCTTAGTTACTTTTGGAAAACATTATGGGGAAAGTTAGGAACAAAGCTATTGTTTTCAACTACTTGTCATCCACAAACCGATGGTCAAACTGAAGTAGTCAATCGTACTTTGTCTACTTTGTTGAGATCCATTATTCAAAAGAATTTGAAGAATTGGGAAGATTGTTTGCCTCATGTGGAGTTTGCTTACAATAGAAGTGTGCATTCTACTACTAGTTATTCTCCATTTGAAGTTGTCTATGGTTTTAATCCACTCACTCCATTGGATCTTTTACCACTACCTATTGAGGAGAGAGCTAGTTTGGATGGGGAAAAGAAAGCTGATTTTGTTAAGCAACTACATGAGAAGGTACGTCAAAACATTAAGAAGAGGACTGAGCAATATGCTACTCAAGCCAACAAGCATCACAAGAAAGTTGTCTTTGAACCTGGTGATTGGGTTTGGGTACATATGCGTAAAGAGAGATTTCCTGCTCGACGTCGCTCCAAGTTGCAACCTCGAGGAGATGGGCCATTCCAAGTGATTAAGAAGATCAATGATAATGCTTATAAGTTAGATCTTCCTGGTGAGTATAATGTTAGTGTTACATTTAATGTTTCTGATCTTTCTCCCTTTGATATTGATGTAGGTAATTCTGATTTGAGGACAAATCCTTTCGAGGAGAGGGGGAATGATGGAGACCCAAGCTCACAAAGCTTAAGTCAAGTTTGTGATGATCGTGATCCTTTGAGCATCCATGGAGGTCCAATTACAAGAGCTAAATCAAAGATAATGCAACAAGCCTTGGCTGGTTTCATTAATATTGTTATAGAGAAAGCCCAACAAAGCTTGAGTATTGAGGATGATAAAGTCTTCTACAACATGATCCAAGCCCAAGTTCAACCTTCTTAAAGACACACAAGTATTGGGCCAAAATGCAATTAGGCTAGATGCATATTTTATTTAGTTAAGTATTATTGGGCTCAACATTGTCTTAATTTAATTTAAGCCCCAATTCCTTTTTAAATAATAGATTTTGTAAGACTTCTATTACTTGTTCTGCAAGTTATGAAAGTAGGATTCCTATTACTTGTGCTGCAAGTTATCTATTTGCTTATAAATAGTTATGTAACCCTTTGGGGAGAACACAATTGATTTTAGTAATAAAATTGAGAGACTTCTTCTCTTTGGTTTCTTGAGAACTCTTGAACTTATCAAGGTCTTCCTTGTGGCGTTCTTCTACCTTCCACCAATATATACCATAGGTTCTTGCTTTTCTAAGCAACGGGTCTTCGTCCAATACCATAGGTTCTTGTGTTTCTACACAACGGGTCTTGGTTTTATCTCTAATTTTTGTTTTCTTTTGCTGCTTTTTTAACTTGTTCTTGTTTTTCTTCAAGTGTTCTTCATGTTCTTCATGTTCTTCATTGAACCTCATCTTCTTTCGGTGAGGTTCATATCAAGAAAGATATGGGTTGACATTAGATAACAAACACATAAGCTCGGTTCATTTAATCTAAACCTTAATTCTCCTCCATCCCTAGTGATTAACTCCACAAGCAATTACGGACTTATGTTTTTAATCTGGCGGTAGATTATTTAGTTTAACTAAATAGTGTGCACCCTATCTAATCAAACAAACAATCATTATAATGTGCTCAGAGAATCTTGGATACTTAATCAACAATTATATAATAGGTTCAAGAATCTCACAACATGCTTTTCCCAAAAATAATTAATTTACCTCATAACTGAATAAGAAAACTACTCACTAGACATATTCAAGATCATATAATTCAAGTTATATATTATAAAGATCACAAATATCATGCAAGAAACAATCAAAGAAGCAATCTTTAATAATATAAAATCAGAATTACTAATCAAGATTATAAAGTAGCAAGCAAGAACACACAAACAATATTAATTTAAATAAAGAAAACAAAAATCAGAATTAAAAATAATAAAGAAATCAGCAACTAATTAAAAATAAAAAAATAAAATTTTATTAAAAACCCTAAAGAAAATCCTACAAGACTAAAAGAGAAAAGGGAGAAGAGGGATGTGAGGGATTTGAGGGATTGCTGTTTATGAGAGCCTTGTGCTCTTTATATAGGCCTAAGGAAGAGTTTAAAAGACTTTCCTAAGCAATGTGGGATTCAGATAAGAGTTTACTTAGGAAACAAGTAATTTGACTAGTCAAACTCTTACCTTTATCTCATCATCTTTTTACAATTATTTTCTAAGTAAAATTCCTAAGGCCTATTTTTATTAATTAATTACAGATCTAAGACAAAATAAAATTAAGAAATTATCTTGTCTCAACAAAATCTGGTCTTGAACTTGCTTTGTTGGAATTTCTTCTCAATCTCGTTTTTCTGTCCAGAATTTAGTACTGATTTTGTCCAGACGTTTGACCTATCAAATGAACTCTGATTTTTGCGATCTTGGACATTCTGGAAACCTTGAGAAGTCCTCTACAACTTCCATGAAGGCCACTTCTTGAGATCAGGTCGTTAAATTGGTCAAAAACGTCAATCTTTCAAGCTGGACAGAAAATACTGCACTTTGCTCTTTTTAGCTTCTTTTAATTCCAACTTTGATATTTAATACCTAAAACATAAAATAAACATTAGTAAGCTCTTTTAGGCATAAAACATCAATAAATAAAATATATTAGCACATATAAAATTCACAAAATATCATCCTATCAAATTCCCCCACACTTAGCTTTTGCTAGTCCTCTAGCAAACCTTAGCTAACTAATTCCTAAAGAACTAAATCCTAAAATCCTAACTCACTTTCGTAGGAATCACGATTGCATTTAGCTTATGCAATAAGCCTTTAAACCCCTAGGTCACCCCTAGTGGACGAGTTGTGTCTCGTGAGGGCTTTTAGAAGATATACCCACAAAATCTTTTACTTAAGACTCAATTTTAAAAATTCAAAATAAGACTCAAAAATTAAAAATTAAGACTCAAAAAAAGATTAAGATCATGAACATATTTTCAAATCTTTCAATTCTTAACTCATAACTTCAACAAGAGTCAAATAATCAAGTCAATCATATTCTAATCATTACTTCTCATATTCATGCATACTTCTAAATAAATTCATGCAAAATTCACAATCAACACAATTGAAACATATAACATCAACTTTGCAATTATCCATTTTACATTACCACAAACAAAGTCAATAGATCAAGAATTTTTTTTTTCTATTTTCTCTTCTTTTTCTTTTTTTTCTTTTGAGGTTTCAATAATGGTTTCCCTAAGTACTTACTTGCCTTTTTACGCGAATGTTAATATTGGTGATACCAACACCCGGTTACTCAACAAGTAAGCCCTCTTTTAGAGCGCTTTGCATACTCATATTTTAAGTCACTTTAAGAATTTAATCAACAAGATCGAGTAACTCAAAATATTGGAGTAGAATTTAAAGCTTTCAACCTCTATTTTTCTTCTCTTTTTATGTTTTTTTTTTCTTGTCTATTTATCCTTTGCTTATACCAACTTCAATGAACTAATCACATTATCAATATCATATGAGCAATCATATTTAATCATGAACTCACATAAATTCTTTAGAAAGTACTCACTTCAACAATAATAACAATCAAAATACTCTCAACTTGCTTATAAAACTTTGTTTTAGTTTAGAATCAATCCTTAAAAGAAAGAAAACATATCATGATCTTTAAAACTCTTAAAAATTTGACCCTTTTTTTTTCAAAAAAAAAAAATTCCAGTTCCTAAAAAAAAACACTCTATAGACTCTTAAACCAATATTCCCCCCCACACTTAAATCTTACTTTGTCCTCAAAGTAAGTCTAGCATGCAAAGAAGAACAATAAAAACTCAAAAATTAAATGGTAATACAAGTAAAGGAAAGAAATACTCCCTCATTTTACATCCTTGGGTTGCCTCCCAAGTAGCGCTTTTGTTTAATGTCGTTAGCTCGACCGCTCCACCTTCCATCATCCAATCCCAAACCTCAACTTTTTTATTGGTTTCTCGAGTTCCTCATTCTCAAGATTTTTGCTTGTGGCTATTTCTAGCTCATCTTTAAGAACCTACTTTTCATCACCTTTTAATTTCCTCTTGGAAGTGCATAGTTCCCTTAAAAACTTGGCATCGCAAAGCACTTGATCCTTAATTTCATCAAGGAGAGGAATATTGTCTTCCATTTTCCTAAATGTCTTCAATGTCTCCTTGTCTTGCTCTTCGTTTGTAGCTCTTGCAAACCTACCAGGAAAAGGAGGAGGGTAAGTAGAAGAATTAAAAGGAATTTGTTTTTCACTTACCTCAGCTTTGAATTCTTTGATTTCAACATCCTCATAGTGCTTTATAAAGTTGTCGAAATTCTCTCTCCCTTTTACATTGTGCATGTCAACAACTCCACCTTTAATATTGAAATCGATTTCATCCTCCCTTTCTATAAAGTCATCGACATCTTCATGTGCACTTTCCTTGGATTCAATTTCCCTTGCACTTTTCAAGGTGATGTTAGTAACATTATCTCTTGGATTCTCCACAGGTTGAGAGGTCATAGCTTCAATGTTACTTATGGAATTCATTATTTGACTCACATGGTGATCAATATTCTTAATATAAACATCAGCCTCTTGTGACAATTGTAAAGTTTTAATCTCAAGAGTCTTAAACAATATCTTCAAGAGACATACCTGATTCTTGAGGTGGAGGCATACCTGAGTCTTGAGATGGAGCTTGATATGTATCTTGGAATGGTGCATTGTAAACCTCATATTGATTCCCATAGCTAAAATTAGAATGATCCCACCATCCTTGATAGTAACTATCGTAGTGTGGTTCATAATTATAGTATGGGTCATAATTATAATATGGTTCATAAGCTTGCTCCATGGAGTCCTCTCACTTCTCGTCTTGGGAGGTAGTAGTGGTGGATGTTGTGGTGTTTGTGGCACCACGCTTTGGGTTGCTTGTATGTACTCCTTAATCTTTTGAAGTTTGTGACTAGAATCCTTCTCAGACAAGCAATCCCTGAAAAAGAAAAGAAAAAAAATTAGACTAAAAATTAAAATAATTAACTTAAACAAATTTCAGTCCCCGGCAACGGCGCCAAAATTTGATGAGTGTCGTCAGTCACCAAAAATAAAATTTCCTAACTCTTCTATGTAGATAGCGGAGCAAGGGTCGAACCCACAAAGACTGAATATTTAAGTTAATTATTAAATTAAAAATCTAATCTTAGGTTTAGGGAAAGAAGAAGAAAATCTGGGGTTTTGTAAGCTATGTCTAAAATAAAGAAAACAAGAATTATTAAATATAAACAAATAGCAAAAAAGCTTCAGTTATGAGGCAATCAATCATTCTTGGATTTTGATGTTGATCATTGATTACAAAATATCACTGTCAATTAAATAGTCAACCGTAGCATAACAACAAGCTCTGTTACACCATCTTTCCTTACTGAGTCGTTAGTTAAAACAAGCTCTTTAACTAATCTCTAACTACTTAACCTACCTAGAACAAGCTCTCTAGATATAAGTTGTAGCAGCATTAACAACAAGAAAGATATGGGTTGACATTAGATAACAAACACATAAGCTCGGTTCATTTAATCTAAACCTTAATTCTCCTCCATCCTAGTGATTAACTCCACAAGCAATTACGGACTTATGTTTTTAATCTGGCGGTAGATTATTTAGTTTAACTAAATAGTGTGCACCCTATCTAATCAACAAACAATCATTATAATGTGCTCAGAGAATCTTGGATACTTAATCAACAATTATATAATAGGTTCAAGAATCTCACAACATGCTTTTCCCAAAAATAATTAATTTACCTCATAACTGAATAAGAAAACTACTCACTAGACATATTCAAGATCATATAATTCAAGTTATATATTATAAAGATCACAAATATCATGCAAGAAACAATCAAAGAAGCAATCTTTAATAATATAAAATCAGAATTACTAATCAAGATTATAAAGTAGCAAGCAAGAACACACAAACAATATTAATTTAAATAAAGAAAACAAAAATCAGAATTAAAAATAATAAAGAAATCAGCAACTAATTAAAAATAAAAAAATAAAATTTTATTAAAAACCCTAAAGAAAATCCTACAAGACTAAAAGAGAAAAGGGAGAAGAGGGATGTGAGGGATTTGAGGGATTGCTGTTTATGAGAGCCTTGTGCTCTTTATATAGGCCTAAGGAAGAGTTTAAAAGACTTTCCTAAGCAATGTGGGATTCAGATAAGAGTTTACTTAGGAAACAAGTAATTTGACTAGTCAAACTCTTACCTTATCTCATCATCTTTTTACAATTATTTTCTAAGTAAAATTCCTAAGGCCTATTTTTATTAATTAATTACAGATCTAAGACAAAATAAAATAAGAAATTATCTTGTCTCAACAAAATCTGGTCTTGAACTTGCTTTGTTGGAATTTCTTCTCAATCTCGTTTTTCTGTCCAGAATTTCGTACTGATTTTGTCCAGATGTTTGACCTATCAAATGAACTCTGATTTTTGCGATCTTGGACATTCTGGAAACCTTGAGAAGTCCTCTACAACTTCCATGAAGGCCACTTCTTGAGATCAGGTCGTTAAATTGGTCAAAAACGTCAATCTTTCAAGCTGGACAGAAATACTGCACTTTGCTTTTTAGCTTCTTTTAATTCCAACTTTGATATTTAATACCTAAAACATAAAATAAACATTAGTAAGCTCTTTTAGGCATAAAACATCAATAAAGAAAATATATTAGCACATATAAAATTCACAAAATATCATCCTATCAGTGGTTGTCTATTTTGATGATATTTTGATATACAGTAAGAACCAGCATGAGCATGTTGAGCATCTTAGGAATGTTCTACTGTTTTGAGGAATGCAAGTTTGTATGACAATTTTAAGAAATGTACGTTCTGCACTGATAAGATTGTTTTCCTTGGGTATGTCGTTTCTTCACATGGCATTTCTGTTGATAATGAGAAGGTAAAGGCAATTAAAGATTGGCCTGTACCTAAGTCTGTTTCTGAGGTGCATAGTTTCCATGGTTTAGCTAGTTTCTATCGTCGATTCGTTAGAGATTTTAGCACTATAGCTGCACCTTTGATCGAAGTGGTCAAAAAGAATGTTGCATTTCATTGGGGTCCTGCACAAGAGCATGCTTTTAATTTGCTTAAAGATAAACTTTGTTCTGCTCCTTTGTTATCTCTGCCTGACTTTACTAAAACTTTTGAGATTGAGTGCGATGCCTCAGGTGTAGGTATTGGAGCTGTGCTTATGCAAGAAAAATGCCAATTGCTTTCTTTAGTGAGAAGTTAAGTGGAGCAGCACTTAACTATCCCACATATGACAAGGAGATGTACGCGTTAGTGAGGGCCTTGGAGACATGGCAACATTACTTGTGGCCCAAAGAATTTGTCATCCACACTGATCATGAGTCCTTGAAGCATTTGAAAGGACAGAGTAAGCTGCATAAGCGTCATGCCAAGTGGATAGAGTTCATTGAGATGTTCTCGTACGTGATCAAGTACAAACAAGGTAAAGAGAAGTCGTAGCTGATGCGTTATCTCGTAGGTATACTCTTATCACTACTCTTGATGCTAAACTTTTAGGATTTGAGTATATCAAAGAACAGTATGCTGATGATGTTGATTTTGGTAATGTTTATGATGCATGTGCTGCATCTGGTTTTGGCAAGTTCTTTAGGCATGATGGGTTCTTATTTAGAGAAAATAAATTATGTGTGCCTAGGAGTTCATTGCGCGAGCTGTTAGTTAGAGAAGCCCATAGTGGAGGATTAATGGGTCACTTTGGAGTTAGGAAAACTCTAGATGTTTTGCAAGCACGTTTCTTTTGGCCTAACAGAGGAGAGATGTAGAGAGGTTATGTGCTAGATGCATTTCATGTAGGCAAGCTAAATCTAGAGTTCATAATCATGGTTTATATACTCCTTTACCCATTCCTACTACTCCGTGGACTGATATCTCTATGGATTTTCTTTTGGGCTTGCCTCGAACAAAACGCGGTAGAGATTCTGTTTTTGTTGTGGTTGACAGGTTCTCTAAGATGACTCATTTCATTGCTTGCCACAAGACGGATGATGCCAGCAACGTTGCTGACCTTTTCTTCAAAGAGATAGTACGTCTACATGGTATACCAAGGACCATTGTTTTTGATCGAGATGCAAAGTTCCTTAGTTACTTTTGGAAGACGTTATGGGGAAAGTTGGGAACTAAATTGTTATTCTCCACCACTTGTCACCCCCAGACTGATGGACAGACTGAGGTCGTCAACCGAACCCTGTCTACATTATTGAGGTCCATTATTCAAAAAAATTTGAAGAATTGGGAAGATTGCTTGCCCCATGTGGAGTTTGCATATAACCGCAGTGTCCACTCCACTACTAGTTGCTCTCCATTCGAAGTTGTTTATGGCTTCAATCCTCTTACTCCTTTGGATTTGTTGCCATTACCTAGTGCGGAGCAGAGTAACTTGGATGGAGAACAGAAGGCTAAGATTGTGAAGCAACTCCATGAGAGAGTTCGTCAAGCTATTGAAAAGAAGACTGAGCAGTACACCACCCAAGCAAATAAGCATCGAAAGAAAGTAGTCTTTGAGCCTGGTGATTGGGTTTGGGTGCATATGAGAAAGGAGAGGTTTCCTGTTCAGCGACGAACCAAGTTGCATCCCCGAGGAGATGGACCATTCCAAGTCATAGCGAAGATCAACGATAATGCCTACAAATTGGATCTTCCTGGTGAGTATGGTGTATCTGCTACTTTTAATGTTTCTGATCTTTCTCCCTTTTCTTTTGATGAAGGTATATGCGATTTGAGGACAAATCCTTTTGAGGACAGGGGGAATGATGGAGATCTAGATGGAGATCTACTTGCTCGTGATGTTCGTGATGCTAAGGATCCATTGGTCATCCAAGGAGGTCCAATTACCCGAGCTCGAGCTAAGAAAACGCAACAAGCCCTGGCCTCATTCATGCAACAAGCTCTGGCATCATTGAAGTGTCAAGGAAGCTTCCATGAAGAGTCCCAAGACATCTATACTTGCTTGGAAGCCCAAACGACATGAGCATGGTTTACTATCTTATTTTAGCTTAACAATAAGATGGGCTAAGTGTTTGGATAGCCCACGTTTGAGTCTTGTTGTGTCTTGGACTATTTATTTTATGTAACTATGTTCAGGCATGAATTTGGGTTTAGTTTTATTTTCTATTGGTGTTAATTCCAGCCCACTTGTTTATGGGCTTAAGTGCTAGGTATTATTATAAATACCTTGTAAACGCTATTGATGGGGAGATCAATTAATTGAATTTTCAGAAATTGAGTGTGCCTTTCTCTTGGGTTCCCTCTCAACTAGGCTTATCAAGGTCTTCTTCTTGTGGCGCCTCCTTCTTCACCATCCACCATTGCTATACCTAAGGTTCTCGAATTCTTATTCGTAGGATCAAGGTCCAATACCTTTGGGTTCGAGTCTCTTTAGGCTTCGGGTCTAGGTTTTCAGAAGTTGTCATTCATCAACTTTGCTTCTGTCTTCTTGCGTGTCAGCTCCTTCAAATTCCAAGCTACGTTTTGTCTTGTCCGTACGCATCACTACTTTGTTGAGATCCATTATTCAAAAGAATTTGAAGAATTGGGAAGATTGTTTGCCTCATGTGGAGTTTGCTTACAATAGAAGTGTGCATTCTACTACTAGTTATTCTCCATTTGAAGTTGTCTATGGTTTTAATCCACTCACTCCATTGGATCTTTTACCACTACCTATTGAGGAGAGAGCTAGTTTGGATGGGGAAAAGAAAGTTGATTTTGTTAAGCAACTACATGAGAAGGTACGTCAAAACATTAAGAAGAGGACTAAGCAATATGCTACTCAAGCCAACAAGCATCGCAAGAAAGTTGTCTTTGAACCTGGTGATTGGGTTTGGGTACATATGCGTAAAGAGAGATTTCCTGCTCAGCGTCGCTCCAAGTTGCAACCTCGAGGAGATGGACCATTCCAAGTGATTAAGAAGATCAATGACAATGCTTATAAGTTAGATCTTCCAGGTGAGTATAATGTTAGTGCTACATTTAATGTTTCTGATCTTTCTCCCTTTGATATTGATGTAGGTGATTCTGATTTGAGGACAAATCCTTTCGAGGAGAGGGGGAATGATGGAGATCCAAGCTCACAAAGCTCAAGTCATGTTCGTGATGATCGTGATCCTTTGAGTATCCATAGAGGTCTAATTACAAGAGCTAAATCAAAGATAATGCAACAAGCCTTGGCTGGTTTCATTGATATTGCTAGAGAGAAAGCCCAACAAAGCTTAAGCATGGAGGATGATAAAGTCTTCTACAACATGATCCAAGCCCAAGTTCAACCTTCTTGAAGACACACAAGTATTGGGCCGAAATGCAAATTAGGCTAGATGCATATTTTATTTAGTTAAGTATTATTGGGCTCAACATTGTCTTAATTTAATTTAAGCCCAATTCCTTTTTAAATAATAGATTTTGTAAGACTTCTATTACTTGTTCTGCAAGTTAGGAAAGTAGGATTCCTATTACTTGTGCTGCAAGTTATCTATTTGCCTATAAATAGTTATGTAACCCTTTGGGGAGAACACAATTGATTTTAGTAATAAAATTGAGAGACTTCTTCTCTTTGGTTCTCTTGAGAACTCTTGAACTTATCAAGGTCTTCCTTGTGGCGTTCTTCTACCTTCCACCAATATATACCATAGGTTCTTGCTTTTCTAAGCAACGGGTCTTGGTCCAATACCATAGGTTCTTGTGTTTCTACACAACGGGTCTTGGTTTTATCTCTAATTTTTGTTTTCTTTTGCTACGTTTTTAACTTGTTCTTGTTTTTCTTCAAGTGTTCTTCATGTTCTTCATTGAACCTCATCTTCTTTCGGTGAGGTTCATATCAGCTTATGTGTTTGTTATCTAATGTCAACCCATATCTTTCTTGTTGTTAATGCTGCTACAACTTATATCTAGAGAGCTTGTTCTAGGTAGGTTAAGTAGTTAGAGATTAGTTAAAGAGCTTGTTTTAACTAACGACTCAGTAAGGAAAGATGGTGTAACAGAGCTTGTTGTTATGCTACGGTTGACTATTTAATTGACAATAATATTTTGTAATCAATGATCAACATCAAAATCCAAGAATGATTGATTGCCTCGTAACTGAAGCTTTTTGCTATTTGTCTTTGATACTTAATAGTTTTTGTTTTCTTTATTTTAGAATAGTCTCCAAAACCCCCAGATTTTCTTCTTCTTTCCCCAAATCCTAAAATTAGATTTTTAATTTAATAATTAATTTAAATAATTCAGTCTCTGTGGGTTCGACCCTTGCTCCGCTATCTACATAGTAGAGTTAGGAAATTTTATTTTTGGTGACTGACGACACTCATCAATAGACTACGTAGTGTCAACTTTAAAAATGCCTAGAATATAACTAAGATCGAGTTTCATTGCAAGCTTTATATTGCCAGAAAGGTAAATGAATTAGGATTGATATGGTTTTGGGTTTGTGCAAATTGGAAATCCCTATGTTGAGATATGAGATAGTTTGTCTACTAAGGTTAGATGACCATTATGTTTGAATGTATCTATACATAGGGTAACTTTATGGAATTGCTGGAAAAACTCAGAAATGGTAAAATTGTGAAACTTACATTTCTGAATAAGGAATTGAATTGGATTTCACATGATCTTGGATTCATAATTTTTGGACATTACTATAAATATTAATGTATCGTTTACTGAATGAAGGTTAGGAAATCACCCTACCTAACATGCTAGAAACGAATACAACTTTGGGAAATTGCTAGGAACAGCTCAAAATGAGTTTGAAAGTGATCCTTACACTTCTAAATTGGGAATTAAGTTAGGTTACATACAAATTTGACGGTGTGTTAATCGAAATCTAATATTTTCGCTTGTAAACAAAATAGTACCAATAGGTTAGAAAATTCTTACAAATAGGGGGCTACTTATACAATGAATGAAACATGGTGTGCACTACTGTATGATACAATATTGATAAATTTTGATAATTGTTGTGTATAGGTAGTGCACTTACATAGCCAATTCAACTTAGCACTGCTTTGAATTCGACTGAACAAGGGGCTTATAAGTTGAGGTGCAAGAGTGCAACTTGGGGCACCAAATTAGGGAGAGCTAGTGGGTTTAGATGCGAACCAAGAAGCCATGGTTACGCACATGTACTGCTTGGTGTTGTAAGTGGGAATATAATTGTTTGAAAATTTTGAGTAAAATTGTTTTGATTTGATTACTTGAATGACATCTTGATTTGTGTTGATGTCATATGTATGGGTACATTTTAATGATTTGGAATTTGTGTGCTTGAGTTGCTTTTGGCTTAATAAATCTGTTTTTAATTGTCTATTTCGCATGATTTCAAGACTATGAACATATATTGCTTTTGAAACGAAAGGTTTTAAAATGCTTTTACGTGAAATCCCCAATTTCATATAATTTCCTCATATTTGTAAAGCATTTCAAACTGAAATGATTAAGTAAATATGAGAATTATGAAGTATGAATGATGTATGGAACATGGAAGGAATAATGAAAATTTAAAGTCAAATAGTCAAGGAATAAATTCTGATGTTATGAGAATGATTGGATAATAGTAAAAATAAATATTAGATTTTGGTAATTAAAATGACATGTGGAATATGAATGGAATTAGAGCAATTGATTAGTCAAATAAGATGGTCAAAGGGTCAAAGGAATTATGGCTGAAAAGGGAAAGGGATTAACATGCAATTAATGAAATTTCATGAGTCATCATCTTCTCCCTCCCAAAAGTCGGTAGCCATTGTATTTCCCCTCAAATTTTCCTAAGTTTCCTTCCATAATTACCTTGAGAAACACCTAGCTTCTATCAGCGAATCGCTAAGCTCCCTTAACAAAAAACGATCCTTGTCACTAGCTCAAGCTAAGCCTGTAATATGAAAGGCTGATTCAAGGAAGTAAGGAGATCAGAATTTCTGTTATTTTGGCTATTGACAAAGTGATGGAGATCCACTTGCTCGTGATGTTCGTGATACTAAGGATCCATTGGTCATCCAAGGAGGTCTAATTACCCAAGCTCGAGCCAAGAAGACGCAACAAGCCCTGGCCTCATTAATGCAACAAGCTCTGGCATCATTGAAGCGTCAACGAAGCTTCCATGAAGAGTCTCAAGACATCTATACTTGCTTGGAAGCCCAAATGACATGAGCATGGTTTACTGTCTTATTTTAGCTTAACAATAAGATGAGTTAAGTGTTTGAATAGCCCACATTTAAGTCTTATTGTGTCTTGGACTATTTATTTTATGTAACTAGGTTTAGGCATGAATTTGGGTTTAGGCTTATTTTCTGTTGGTGTTAATTCCAGCCCACTTGTTTATGGGCTTAAGTGCTAGGTATTATTATTATAAATACCTTGTAAACGCTATTGATGGGAGATCAGTTTTGAATTTCAGAATTTGAGTGTACCTTTCTCTTGGGTTCCCTCTCGGCTTATCAAGGTCATCTTCCTTATGATGCCTCCTTTTTCACCATCCACCATTGCTATACCTTAGGTTCTCGAATTCTTATTCGTAGGGTCAAGCTCCAATACCTTTGAGTTCGAGTCTCTTTAGGCTTCGGGTCTAGGTTTCAGAAGGTGTCATTCTTTGCTTCTGTCCTGTTGCGTTTCAACTCCTTCAAATTCCAAGCTACGTTTTCTCGTCTCTGTGCATCAGTTGGCATCAGAGCTCAGGTTTCGATTTTTGGTTTGTTGGCTCTGATTTTTTTTCTTTTGTTGGTTTCGATTTCTGGTTTGTTTGTGCATCTCTCACTTTTGGTAGAATCCTTGGAAAAATCTGGCACCTTAGTTATTGTGTTTGAGTTGAGTTATAACCCTAGCGGCACTTCTTCAACCACTTATTTTAACCCTAGTCGCACACCTTCAATCATAACCCTAGCCATACCCTTCAATCACAACCCTAGTCGCACTTCCTCATAACCCTAGTCGCACCCCTTCAATTATAACCCTAGCCGCACCCCTTCAATTATAACCCTAGCCGCACCCCTTTAATCATAACCCTAGCCGCACCCCTTCAATCATAACCCCAGTCGCACCCCTTCAATCACAACCCTAGCCGCACTTCTTCAACCACTTAATTCAACGCTAGCCACACCCCTCCTCTTTTCAAGGAAACCGCAAAAAAAATCAGATTAAGAAAAAAGAAGAAGAGAAAAAAAAGAATTCGAAAAAAATTGTTGTGGTACTGTTCAAACACTGTTGAAACAGAAAAATTTGGTTGAGTTAGGAGGTGTACGAGTACCCATTTTAAAGAAAACGACGAAATAAAATGTTCATGGGCCCTACCCTATCCTGGCCAAATTCCATCGTCTTCCTATAGTTTTAGGCCATTTTTTATTTTTTTTGGTCATTCTAGTAAATTTTTTATTTTTTATTTTATTTTTTTTCCTTCTTTGAGTCACCCTAGCCGCACCTTTCTGTAAAAAAAAAAGGAGAAGAATTTGAAAAAAAAGGGAATTCAAAAAAAAAGAGAGAAAATACTTAATGAAAATAATTTGTGAATTAGTTAATTTTGCGAGGTTGAATCTTTGACTGAGTCTCTAGTGCGATTGTGAACCTATAGAGTTAAGGTAGAGTAAGGGAAAAAGGCATGAGCGTGTGAGAAACTTTAGTAGAGAAAAGCCAAATTACTTGAGTGAAACACGAGTGTAAACATGTGAGGATATCACTTGTTAAAAATGTCTTCTAAAGGTGATAAGTCAGACTTTAAAAAGATTGAATTCATGCTTCAGGCAATGCAACAACAGTTCCAACGGATGGACGTGAAATTCAATGACATTCATGATAAGTTGAACCAACATGAAGCTCGGTTTGCCAAGATCCAACAAGGTGATACTTCCCATCTAAAAAGTAAGGTTGTTACTAATGACGAGTATGATGATAATGTTGGGTATGAGTCGAACGAAAAGTCTGGGGTAGATAGACATCATAGAAGGTACCATGGGTATAGAGATTGAGTTGATAGAGCCCGTGATAGAGGCAAGGAGAAGATGGATGGAAACCTTGGCAATATAAAATTGAAGATTCCTCCTTTCCAAGGCAAGAATGATCCTAAGGCATATTTGGAGTGGGAAAGGAAGATTGAAATGGTGTTTGACTGCCAACACTACTCTAAGGAAAAGAAGGTCAAACTTACAGCAATTGAGTTCACAGAGTATGCTATGTTTGGTGGGATCAGTTAGTCTCTAGTAGAAGAAGATATGGAGATCCTCCAGTGTCTACATGGAATGAGATGAAGCGCATCATGAGGAAGAGATTTGTTCCTACTCATTACTACAGAGAGCTATACCAGAAACTCCAAGGCCTTACCCAGGGCTCAAAGAGTGTTGAGGATTACTACAAAGAGATGGAAATAACCATGATCTGATCCAATGCCCAGGAGGATGCAGAAGCTACTATGGTTCGTTTTCTCCAAGGCTTAAACAGTGAGATTGCCAACGTAGTAGAGTTGCAGCATTACATGGATTTAGAGGAGATGCTGCATGTGGCCATCAAAGTGGAAAGGCAAGTCCAAAGGAAAGGTACATCCCGTTTCACTCCTAGTTCAGTTCCTGTTTGGAAATCTAACACCTTTCGTAGGGATGATAAGCCTGTGTATATGCCTAAGTCAGAGAGCTTTGCTAAGCCCAAGCCTGAGGGCCCTCCAAAGCCTAAGACTGAACCTGCCCAAGCATCCCAAAGCAGGACACATGACATTAAGTGTTCCAAGTGTTTAGGTCATAGACATGTTGCCTCACAGTGTCCCAACCGTAGAGTAATGATCATGCATAGGAATGGAGATGTTAAGAGTGAAGGTTCTGAAGTCCCAACCGATTTCAATATTAAAGGTGGAGTTGTTGACATGCACAATGTAAAAGGGAGAGAGAATTTCGACAACTTTATAAAGCACTATGAGGATGTTGAAATCAAAGAATTCAAAGCTGAGGTAAGTGAAAAACAAATTCCTTTTAATTCTTCTACTTACCCTCCTCCTTTTGCTGGTAGGTTTGCAAAAGCTACAAATGAAGAGCAAGACAAGGAGACATTGAAGACATTTAGGAAAATGGAAGTCAATATTCCTCTCCTTGATGAAATTAATGATCAAGTGCCTTGTGATGCCAAGTTTTTAAGGGAACTAGGCACTTCCAAGAGGAAATTAAAAGGTGATGAAAAGCAAGTTCTTAAAGATGAGCTAGAAATAGCCACATGCAAAAATCTTGAGAATGAGGAACTTGAGAAACCGATAAAAAAGTTGAGATCTGGGATTGGATGATGGAAGGTGGAGCAGTCGAGCTAACGACATTAAACAAAAGCGCTACTTGGGAGGCAACCCAAGGATGTAAAATGAGGGAGTATTTCTTTCCTTTTCTTGTATTACCATTTAATTTATTGAGTTTTTATTGTTCTTCTTTGCATGCTAGACTTACTTTGAGGACAAAGTAAGATTTAAGTGTGGGGGGAATATTGATTTATGAGTCTATAGAGTTTTTTTTTTAGGAACTGGAATTTTTTTTTGAAAAAAAAAGGTCAAATTTTTTAGAGTTTTAAAGATCATGATATGTTTTCTTTCTTTTAAGGATTGATTCTAAACTAAAACAAAGTTTTATAAGCAAGTTAAGAGTACTTTGAGTTTTATTATTGTTGAAGTGAGTACTTTCTAAAGAATTTATGTGAGTTCATGATTAAATATGATTGCTCATATGATATTGATAATGTGATTAGTTCATTGAAGTTGGTGTAAGCAAAGGATAAATAGACAAGAAAAAAAAAACATAAAAAGAGAAGAAAAATAGAGGTTGAAAGCTTTAAATTCTACTCCAATGTTTTGAGTTACTCGATCTTGTTGATTAAATTCTTGAAGTGACTTAAAATATGAGTATGCAAAGTACTCTAAAAGAGGGCTTACTTGTTGAGTAACCGGGTGTTGGTATCACCAATATTAACATTCGCGTAAAAAGGCAAGTAAGTACTTAGGGAAACCATTATTGAAACCTCAAAAGAAAAAAAAAGGAAGAGAAAATAGAAAAAAAAAATTCTTGATCTATTGACTTTGTTTGTAGTAATGTAAAATGGATAATTGCAAAGTTGATGTTATATGTTTCAATTGTGTTGATTGTGAATTTTGCATGAATTTATTTAGAAGTATGCATGAATATGAGAAGTAATGATTAGAATATGATTGACTTGATTATTTAACTCTTGTTGAAGTTATGAGTTAAGAATTGAAAATATGTCCATGATCTTAATCTTGTTTTGAGTCTTAATTTTTAATTTTTCAGTCTTATTTTGAATTTTTAGGATTGAGTCTTAAGTAAAAGATTTTGTGGGTATATCTTCTGAAAGCCCTCACGAGACACAACTCGTCCACTAGGGGTGACCTAGGGGTTTAAAGGCTTATTGCATATGCTAAATGCAATCGTGATTCCTACGAAAGTGAGTTAGGATTTTAGGATATAGTTCTTTAGGAATTAGTTAGCTAAGGTTTGCTAGAGGACTAGCAAAAGCTAAGTGTGGGGGAATTTGATAGGATGATATTTTGTTAATTTTATATGTGCTAATATATTTGCTTTATTGATGTTTTATGCCTAAAAGAGCTTACTAATGTTTATTTTATGTTTTAGGTATTAAATATCAAAGTTGGAATAAAAAGAAGTTAAAAAGAGCAAAGTGCAGTATTTTCTGTCCAGCTTGAAAGATTGACGTTTTTGGCCAATTTAACGACCTGATCTCAAGATGTGGCTTTCATGGAAGTTGTAGAGGACTTCTCAAGGTTTCCAGAATATCTAAGATCGCAAAAATCAGAGTTCATTTGGTGGGTCAAACGTCTGGACAAAATCAGTACGAAATTCTATGCAGAAAAACGAGATTGAGAAGAAATTCCAACAAAGCAAGTTCAAGACCAGATTTTGTTGAGACAAGATAATTTCTTAATTTTATTTTGTCTTAGATCTGTAATTAATTAATAAAAATAGGCCTTAGGAATTTTACTTAGAAAATAATTGTAAAAAGATGATGAGATAAAGGTAAGAGTTTGACTAGTCAAATTACTTGTTTCCCAAGTAAACTCTTATCTGAATCCCACATTGCTTAGGAAAGTCTTTTAAACTCTTCCTTAGGCCTATATAAAGAGCACAAGGCTCTCATAACCAGCAATCCCTCTAAGCCCTCAAATCATTCTCCTCCCTCTTCTCTTTTAGTCTTGTAGGATTTTCTTTAGGGTTTTTAATAAAAATTTTATTTATTTTTAATTAGTTGCTGATTTCTTTATTATTTTTAATTCTGATTTTGTTTTCTTTATTTAAATTAATATTGTTTGTGTGTTCTTGCTTGTTAGTTTATAATCTTGATTATTAATTCTGATTTTATATTATTAAAGATTGCTTCTTTGATTGTTTCTTGCATGATATTTGTAATCTTTATAAAATATAACTTGAATTATATGATCTTGAATATGTCTAGTGAGTAGTTTTCTTATTCAGTTATGAGGTAAATTGATTATTCTTGGGAAAAGCATGTTGTGAGATTCTTGAACCTATTATATAATTGTTGATTAAGTATCCAAGATTCTCTGAGCACATTATAATGATTGTTTGTTTAATTAGATAGGGTGCACACTATTTAGTTAAATTAAATAATCTACCGCTGGATTAAAAACATAAGTCCGTAATTGCTTGTGGAGTTAATCACTAGGGATATAGGAGAATGATGAGTGTCGTCAGTCACCAAAAATAAAATTTCCTAACTCTACTATGTAGATAGCGGAGCAAGGGTCGAACCCACAGAGACTGAATTATTTAAGTTAATTATTAAATTAAAAATCTAATCTTAAGTTTTACGGAAAGAAGAAATTTTGGGGTTTTGGAGTTTTGTAAGCTATGCCTAAAAGAGAGAAAACAAGAATTATTAAATATAAAAAAAAACAAATAGCAAAAAGCTTCAGTTATGAGACAATCAATCATTCTTGGATTTTGATGTTGATCATTGATTACAAAATATCACTGTCAATTAAATAGTCAACCGTAGCATAACAACAAGCTCTGTTACACCATCTTTCCTTACTGAGTCGTTAGTTAAAACAAGCTCTTTAACTAATCTCTAACTACTTAACCTACCTAGAACAAGCTCTCTAGATATAAGTTGTAGCAGCATTAACAACAAGAAAGATATGGGTTGACATTAGATAACAAACACATAAGCTCGGTTCATTTAATCTAAACCTTAATTCTCCTCCATCCCTAGTGATTAACTCCACAAGCAATTACGGACTTATGTTTTTAATCTGGCGGTAGATTATTTAGTTTAACTAAATAGTGTGCACCCTATCTAATCAAACAAACAATCATTATAATGTGCTCAGAGAATCTTGGATACTTAATCAACAATTATATAATAGGTTCAAGAATCTCATAACATGCTTTTCCCAAGAATAATTAATTTACCTCATAACTGAATAAGAAAACTACTCACTAGACATATTCAAGATCATAAAATTCAAGTTTAATATTATAAAGATTACAAATATCATGCAAGAAACAATCAAAGAAGCAATCTTTAATAATATAAAATCAGAATTAATAATCAAGATTATAAACTAGCAGCAAGAACACACAAAAAATATTAATTTAAATAAAGAAAACAAAATCAGAATTAAAAATAATAAAGAAATCAGCAACTAATTAAAAATAAAGAAAAAATAAAATTTTATTAAAAACCCTAAAGAAAATCCTACAAGACTAAAAGAGAAAAGGGAGGAGAGGGATGTGAGGGATAAGAGGGATTTGAGGGATTCCTGTTTATGAGAGCCTTGTGCTCTTTATATAGGCCTAAGGAAGAGTTTAAAAGACTTTCCTAAGTAATGTGGGATTCAGGTAAGAGTTTACTTGGGAAACAAGTAATTTGACTAGTCAAACTCTTACCTTTATCTCATCATCTTTTACAATTATTTTCTAAGTAAAATTCCTAAGACCTATTTTTATTAATTAATTACAGATCTAAGACAAAATAAAATTAAGAAATTATCTTGTCTCAACAAAATCTGGTCTTGAACTTGCTTTGTTGGAATTTCTTCTCAATCTCGTTTTTCTGCTCAGAATTTCGTACTGACTTTGTCCAGACGTTTGACCCACCAAATGAACTCCGAATTTTGCGATCTTGGACATTCTGGAAACCTTGAGAAGTCCTCTACAACTTCCATGAAGGCCACTTCTTGAGATCAGGTCGTTAAATTGGTCAAAGATGTCAATCTTTCAAGCTGGACAGAAAATACTGCAGTTTGCTCTTTTTAGCTTCTTTTTATTCCAACTTTGATATTTAATACCTAAAACATAAAATAAACATTAGTAAGCTCTTTTAGGCATAAAACATCAATAAAAAAAATATATTGCCACATATAAAATTCACAAAATATCATCCTATCAGAGAATCAAGGTTAAGTAAATAAACCGCGCTGAGTGAGTTTGTTACTTAATGTTGACTCAAATCTTTCTAGATATTAATGCTGCTATTAAAACTTAATCTATAGCGCTGAGCATAGGTAAATTTTGATAGTTAGAGATTAATTAAGACGCTGAGCCTTTAATTAACAATACAGTAAGGAAAGATAGGTGTAATTGGACGCTGGGGAATTACACTACGGTTGACTACTTAATTGACAATGATCTTAAATAATCAATGATCAACATCAAAATCCAAGAATGATTGATTGCCTCGTAACTGAAGCTTTTTGCTATTTGTTTTTTTTATATTTAATAATTCTTGTTTTCTTTATTTTAGAATAGTCTCCAAAACCCCCAAACTTTTTCTTTCCCTAAACCCTAAGTTAGATTTTTAATTTAATAATTAACTTAAAAAAATTCAGTCTCTGTGGGTTCGACCCTTGCTCCGCTATCTACATAGTAGAGTTAGGAAATTTTATTTTTGGTGATTGACGACACTCATCAATTAGCTAATGTTGAGCAGAGTAACTTGGATGGAGAACAGAAAGCTAAGTTTGTGAAGCAACTCCATGAGAGAGTACGTCAGGCTATTGAAAAGAAGACTGAGCAGTATACCAACCAAGCAAATGAGCATCGAAAGAAAGTAGTCTTTGAGCCTGGTGATTGGGTTTGGGTGCATCTGAGAAAGGAGAGGTTTCCTGTTCAGCGACGAACCAAGTTACATCCTCGAGGAGATGGACCATTCCAAGTCATTGAGAAGATCAACGATAATGCCTACCGATTGGATCTTCCTGGTGAGTATGGTGTATCTGCTACTTTTAATGTTTCTAATCTTTCTCCCTTTTCTTTTGATAAAGGTATATGCGATTTGAGGACAAATCCTTTTGAGGAGAGGGGGAATGATGGAGATCCACTTGCTCGTGATGTTCGTGATGCTAAGGATCCATTGGTCATCTAAGGAGGTCCAACTACTCGAGCTCGAGCCAATAAGACGCAATAAGCCTTGGCCTCATTAATGCAACAAGCTCTGGCATCATTGAAGCGTCAAGGAAGCTTCCATGAAGAGTCCCAAGACATCTGTACTTGCTTGGAAGCCCAAACGACATGAGCATGGTTTACTGTCTTATTTTAGCTTAACAATAAGATGGGTTAAGTGTTTGAATAGCCCACATTTGAGTCTTATTGTGTCTTGGACTATTTATTTTATGTAACTAGGTTTAGGCATGAATTTGGGTTTACTCTTATTTTCTGTTGGTGTTAATTCCAGCCCACTTGTTTATGGGCTTAAGTGCTAGGTATTATTATAAATACCTTGTAAACGCTATTGATGGGAGATCAGTTTTGAATTTCAGAATTTGAGTGTGCCTTTTTCTTGGGTTCCCTCTCAACTAGTCTTATCAAGGTCTTCTTCCTTGTAGCGCCTCCTTTTTCACCATCCACCATTGCTATACCTTAGGTTCTCGAATTCTTATTCGTAGGGTCAAGGTCCAATACCTTTGGGTTTGAGTCTCTTTAAGCTTCAAGTTTAGGTTTCAAAAGGTGTCATTCATCATCTTTGTTTCTGTCCTGTTGTGTTTCAGCTCCTTCAAAATTCAAGCTACGTTTTCTCTTGTCCGTGCGCATCACAAAGGTAAGGATAGAAGTTGATTCTCTCAATTCTATCTAAAATTTGGGGTTATATGATGATAGTATAGTATGCTTATAGTATTAAAATGAAAGAAAGTTAAAGTTTGAATCATTATGATGTTTACAGCTTTGAAGAAGTTAAGGAAAAGAATTGGTGCAATCAAGCAAATCTCATATTCAGAGTTAATTGAGGCAAGGAATCTATGTAACGGACATAGGGTGGCTATGTCTGCATGTTTTGACATATTTTAAATGTCTTGGGGTAAAGTACAAGCTGTTTAAGTGCAGAAAATGTTCAATTCGGATTTGTCTCCTAATTACCAAAATGTTGGAGCAGCCGACTGCCTTAAGTAGCAATCGACTGCCTAGAGACAGACGAGACGTAAACTTTTTTGAAATCGACTCAAACCAATCGACTAACCTATATAGCGATCGATTGCTATTTTCCCAGAAAACACTCTGTTTCGACCTAGTCGACTACTAAGGATGCCAGTCGACTGCTTTTCTCCAAAAAGCATTCTATTTCAAAGCCAGCCGATTGCCTATGAGCCAGCCGATTGCCTATGAGCCAGTCGACTGCTCTGTTTTCAAAAGCATTCTGTTTCAAAACCAGTCAACTGCTATATGGGACCAGTCGACTGCCCTATGTGTTTTTGAAAAATAAAATATTTGAATTTTAAAAAGAAAAAAAATTCAAAAAAGAGATATATGCTATGGCAACCGACTGCCCTATTTGAAAAAGGAGGCTTTAAAGCGTATTTCAAGAGAATATAGTTGTATTTGTTAAAGATATATGACAAAGGTTTTAGAGACCATGGATTCCTTTGACGATCATGCATATTACTTGTATTTGTACTTGGCTGAGGAACCTTCGTCTGGTCCTCAGGCCACAGATGTCACCTGACTAGTGTTCACTGTGGTCTATAGACAATGGCCATATGTCTCTTATTTGTATTCGGCTTTAGGGAGGATCCCTGGCCCATGCGTGGGTACGCCACTTATTCGATATCTCTCGGGATTATCCTTTACGGATATATTTGTGGTATTGATGGAGATCCACTTGCTCGTGATGTTCGTGATGCTAAGGATCCATTGGTCATCCAAGGAGGTCCAATTACCCGAGCTCGAGCTAAGAAAACGCAACAAGCCCTGGCCTCATTCATGCAACAAGCTCTGGCATCATTGAAGTGTCAAGGATGCTTCCATGAAGAGTCCCAAGACATCTATACCTGCTTGGAAGCCTAAACGACATGAGCATGGTTTACTATCTTATTTTAGCTTAACAATAAGATAGGCTAAGTGTTTGGATAGCCCACATTTGAGTCTTGTTGTGTCTTGGACTATTTATTTTATGTAACTAGGTTTAGGCATGCATTTGGGTTTAGTTTTATTTTCTATTGGTGTTAATTCCAGCCCACTTGTTTATGGGCTTAAGTGCTAGGTATTATTATAAATACTTTGTAAACACTATTGATGGGGGATCGGTTAATTGAATTTTCAGAAGTTGAGTGTGCCTTTCTCTTGGGTTCCCTCTCAACTAGGCTTATCAAGGTCTTCTTCCTTGTGGCGCCTCCTTCTTCACCATCCACCATTGCTATACCTTAGGTTCTCGAATTCTTATTCGTAGGGTCAAGGTCCAATACCTTTGGGTTCGAGTCTCTTTAGGCTTCGGGTCTAGGTTTCAGAAGTTGTCATTCATCAACTTTGCTTCTGTCTTCTTGCGTGTCAGATCCTTCAAATTCAAAGCTACGTTTTGTCTTGTCCGTACGCATCAGTTGGTATCAGAGCCCAAGTTTCGATTTCTGGTTTGTTTGTACGTTACTCACTTTTCGTTTTTTTTGGTTTTTTTTTGTTTCAATTTTTTTTTCTTTTGTTCGTTCCTCTTTCTGGTTTGTTTGTGTGTTCCCAGCCGCCACTTATTTTCATAACCCTAAACCCTAGCCACAACTTGTTTCATAACCCTAAACCCTAGCCGCCACTTATTTCTTAACCCTAAAACCCTAGCCGCCACTTATTTCTTAACCCTAAAACCCTAGCCGCCACTTATTTCATTACACAAAAAAACCCTAGCCGCCACTTAATTCAACGCTAGTCGCACCCCTACTCTTTTCAAGGAAGCCGCAAACCTCAGATTAAAAAAAAAACAAAAAAAAGGAAAAAGAAAAAGAATTCGAAGAAGAAAAAAAAAGAATTCGAAAAAAAAAATTGTTATGGTACTGTTCAAATAGAAAATTTTGGTTGAGTTAGGAGGCGTGCAAGTACCCTATCTTGGCCAAATTCCATCGTTTTCCTATAGTTTTAGGCCATTTTTTATTTTTTTGTCATTCTAGAGATTTTTTTTATTTTTTTCTTATTTTTTTATTCTTTCTTTCTTTCATTGCGTCACCCTAGCCCTAGCCACACCTTTCTGTGAAAAAAAAAGAAAAAAAAAGAAAAAAAAGAGAATTCAAAAAAAAAATTCTTGGTGACAACACTTGGTGAAATTAGTTGATTTTACGAGGTTGAATCTTTGACTGAGTCTCTAGTGTGATTGTGAACCTATAGAGTTAAGGTAGAGTAAGGGAAAAAGGCACGAGTGTGTGAGAGACATTAGTAGAGAAAAGCCAAATTACTTGAGTGAAACAGGAGTGTAAACACGTGAGGATATTACTTGTTGACAATGTCTTCTGAAGGTGATAAGTCAGACTTTAAAAAGATTGAATTCCTGCTTCAGGCAATGCAACAACAGTTCCAACGGATGGATGTGAAATTCAATGACATTCATGATAAGTTGAACCAACATGAAGCTCGGTTTGCAAAGATCCAACAAGGTGATACTTCTCGTCAAAAAAGTAAGGTTGTTGCCAATGATGAGTATGATGATAATGTTGGGTATGATTCGAATGAAGAGTCTGAGATAGATAGACATCATAGAAGGTACCATGGGTATAGAGATCGAGTTGATAGAGCCCGTGATAGAGGCAAGGAGAAGCTGGATGGAAACCTTAGCAGTATAAAATTAAAGATTCCTCCTTTCCAAGGCAAGAATGATCCTGAGGCATATTTGGAGTGGGAAAGGAAGCTTGAAATGGTGTTTGACTGCCACCACTACTCTGAAGAAAAGAAGGTCAAACTTGCAGCAATTGAGTTCACAGAGTATGCTACGGTTTGGTGGGATCAGTTAGTCACTAGTCGAAGAAGATATGGTGATCCTCCAGTGTCTACATGGGATGAGATGAAGCGCATCATGAGGAAGAGATTTGTTCCTACTCATTACTACAGGGAGTTATACCAAAAGCTCCAAGGTCTTACCCAGGGCTCAAAGAGTGTTGAGGATTACTACAAAGAGATGGAAATAACCATGATCCGAGCCAATATCCAGGAGGATGCAGAAGCTACTATGGCTCGTTTCCTTCAAGGCTTAAACCGTGAGATTGCCAATGTAGTCGAGTTGCAGCATTACATGGATTTAGAGGAGATGTTGTATGTGGCCATCAAAGTGGAAAGGCAACTCAAAAGGAAAGGTACATCCCGTTTTACTTCTAGTTCAGTTCCTGTTTGGAAATCTAACACCTTTCATAGGGATGATAAGCCTGTGCCTACGCATAAGTCAGAGAGCTTTGCTAAGCCCAAGCCTGAGGGCCCTCCAAAGCCCAAGACTGAACCTGCCCAAGCATCCCAGAGTAGGACACGTTACATTAAGTGTTTCAAGTGTTTAGGTCGTGGACATATTGCCTCACAGTGTCCCAACCGTAGGGTGATGATCATGCATGGGAATGGAGATGTTGAGAGTGAAGGTTCTGAACTCGGTGTAGAAGATGAGATGCCTGCGTTAGAAGATGTCGACGAAGAAGAAGTTGTTGAGTATGCTGCTCATGGTGAAGCACTTGTTGCTAGGCGTGCTCTTACTACTCATGTGAAGTTTGAGGATGAGGCACAGCGCGAGAACATCTTCCATACGAGATGCCATATTAGTGACAAGGTATGTACTGTAATCATTGATGGTGGGAGTTGTACTAATGTTGCTAGCACATACCTTGTTGATAAATTAAAGTTGCCCACTACCAAGCATCACCACCCATATAAGTTGCAGTGGATTAATGACTGTGGTGAAGTCAACGTGGTGAAGCAAGTCTTGGTTCCTTTTCGTATTGGAAGGTATCAAGATGAGGTATTGTGTGACGTGGTGCCCATGCAAGCTAGCCACATATTGCCGGGTAGACCGTGGCAGTATGATCGGAGAGTCATCCACGACGGTTACACTAACCGTTATTCCTTTACTATGGATGGCAAGAAGATCGCTCTTGCTCCCCTTAGCCCCAAGGAGATTTATGAGGACCAATTAAGGCTAAAGGAGCAACATGGCGAGCAAAGGAAGCAAGCTAAAGAAAAGAAGGAAAACAAGGACAGCAAAACAGTGAGCTGCTATGCCAAACCCCGAGATGTGAAGACTGCATTTCTTGCTAAGTCTCCTATCCTTTTACTCTTATTTAAAGATTCTTATTTTATTGATGCTGAACTCCATGATACTTTGCCTACTGATGTTGTCTCATTGTTGCAGGAGTTCGAGGATGTATTCCCTGAGGAGATCCCAAGTGGATTACCACTGATTCGTGGGATCGAGCACATGATTGACCTTGTCCCCGGATCTACCATTCCTAACCGTCCAGCCTACAGAAGTAATCCCGAGGAGACGAAAGAGCTTCAAAGGCAAGTTGAGGAGCTCATGAGGAAAGGTTATGTGAGAGAGAGCATGAGTCCTTGCGCCGTGCCCGTACTGCTTGTGCCAAAAAAAGATGGGACATGGAGGATGTGCGTTGACTGCCGAGCCGTCAACAAAATCACTGTAAAGTATCGCTATCCTATTCCTAGGCTAGATGACATGCTTGATGAGTTGCATGGTGCATGCATGTTTTCTAAAATTGATTTAAAGAGCGGATATCACCAAATTCGTATGAGAGAAGGTGATGAATGGAAAACCGCATTCAAGACTAAACATGGTCTCTACGAGTGGTTAGTTATGCCTTTTGGCTTGACTAATGCACCCAGTACATTCATGCGTTTAATGAACCATGTTTTACGTGATTTCATTGGTAAGTATGTGGTTGTCTATTTTGATGATATTTTGATATACAGTAAGAGCCAGCATGAGCATGTTGAGCGTCTTAGGAAGGTTCTTACTGTTTTGAGGAATGCAAGTTTGTATGCCAATTTTAAGAAATGTACGTTCTGCACTGATAAGATTGTTTTCCTTGGGTATGTCGTTTCTTCACATGGCATTTCTGTTGATAATGAGAAGGTAAAGGCAATTAAAGATTGGCCTGTACCTAAGTCTGTTTCTGAGGTGCGTAGTTTCCATGGTTTAGCTAGTTTCTATCGTCGATTCGTTAGAGATTTTAGCACTATAGCTGCACCTTTGATCGAAGTGGTCAAAAAGAATGTTGCATTTCATTGGGGTCCTGCACAAGAGCATGCTTTTAATTTGCTTAAAGATAAACTTTGTTCTGCTCCTTTGTTATCTCTGCCTGACTTTACTAAAACTTTTGAGATTGAGTGCGATGCCTTAGGTGTAGGTATTGAAGCTGTGCTTATGCAGGAAAAACGCCCAATTGCTTTCTTTAGTGAGAAGTTAAGTGGAGCAGCACTTAACTATCCCACATATGACAAGGAGATGTACGCGTTAGTGAGGGCCTTGGAGACATGGCAACATTACTTGTGGCCCAAAGAATTTGTCATCCACACTGATCATGAGTCCTTGAAGCATTTGAAAGGACAGAGTAAGCTGCATAAGCGTCATGCCAAGTGGATAGAGTTCATTGAGATGTTCCCGTACGTGATCAAGTACAAACTAGGTAAAGAGAACGTCGTAGCTGATGCGTTATCTCGTAGGTATACTCTTATCACTACACTTGATGCTAAACTTTTAGGATTTGAGTATATGAAAGAACAGTATGCTGATGATGTTGATTTTGGTAATGTTTATGATGCATGTGCTACATCTGGTTTTGGCAAGTTCTTTAGGCATGATGGGTTCTTATTTAGAGAAAATAAATTATGCGTGCCTAGGAGTTCATTGCGCGAGCTGTTAGTTAGAGAAGCCCATAGTGGACGATTAATGGGTCACTTTGGAGTTAGGAAAACTCTAGATGTTTTGCAAGCACATTTCTTTTGGCCTAACATGAGGAGAGATGTAGAGAGGTTATGTGCTAGATGCATTTCATGTAGGCAAGCTAAATCTAGAGTTCATAATCATGGTTTATATACTCCTTTACCCATTCCTACTACTCCGTGGACTGATATCTCTATGGATTTTGTTTTGGGCTTGCCTCGAACAAAACGCGGTAGAGATTCTGTTTTTGTTTTGGTTGACAGGTTCTCTAAGATGGCTCATTTCATTGCTTGCCACAAGACGGATGATGCGAGCAACGTTGCTGACCTTTTCTTCAAAGAGATAGTACGTCTACATGGTGTACCAAGGACCATTGTTTCTGATCGAGATGCAAAGTTCCTTAGTTACTTTTGGAAGACGTTATGGGGAAAGTTGGGAACTAAATTGTTATTCTCCACCACTTGTCACCCCCAGACTGATGGACAGACTGAGGTCATCAACCGAACCCTGTCTACATTATTGAGGTCCATTATTCAGAAAAATTTGAAGAATTGGGAAGATTGCTTGCCCCATGTGGAGTTTGCATATAACCGCAGTGTCCACTCCACTACTAGTTGCTCTCCATTCGAAGTTGTTTATGGCTTCAATCCTCTTACTCCTTTGGATTTGTTGCCCTTACCTAGTGCGGAGCAGAGTAACTTGGATGGAGAACAGAAGGCTAAGTTTGTGAAGCAACTCCATGAGAGAGTTCGTCAAGCTATTGAAAAGAAGACTGAGCAGCATACCACCCAAGCAAATAAGCATTGAAAGAAAGTAGTCTTTGAGCCTGGTGATTGGGTTTGGGTGCATATGAGAAAGGAGAGGTTTCCTGTTCAGCGACGAACCAAGCTGCATCCCCGAGGAGATGGACCATTCCAAGTCATAGCGAAGATCAACGATAATGCCTACAAATTGGATCTTCCTGGTGAGTATGGTGTATCTGCTACTTTTAATGTTTCTGATCTTTCTCCCTTTTCTTTTGATGAAGGTATATGCGATTTGAGGACAAATCCTTTTGAGGAGAGGGGGAATGATGGAGATCCACTTGCTCGTGATGTTCGTGATGCTAAGGATCCATTGGTCATCCAAGGAGGTCCAATTACCCGAGCTCGAGCTAAGAAAACGCAACAAGCCCTGGCCTCATTCATGCAACAAGCTCTGGCATCATTGAAGTGTCAAGGAAGCTTCCATGAAGAGTCCCAAGACATCTATACTTGCTTGGAAGCCCAAACGACATGAGCATGGTTTACTATCTTATTTTAGCTTAACAATAAGATGGGCTAAGTGTTTGGATAGCCCACGTTTGAGTCTTCTTGTGTCTTGGACTATTTATTTTATGTAACTAGGTTTAGGCATGCATTTGGGTTTAGTTTTATTTTCTATTGGTGTTAATTCCAGCCCACTTGTTTATGGGCTTAAGTGCTAGGTATTATTATAAATACCTTGTAAACGCTATTGATGGGGGATCAGTTAATTGAATTTTCAGAAGTTGAGTGTGCCTTTCTCTTGGGTTCCCTCTCAACTAGGCTTATCAAGGTCTTCTTCCTTGTGGCGCCTCCTTCTTCACCATCCACCATTGCTATACCTTAGGTTCTCGAATTCTTATTCGTAGGGTCAAGGTCCAATACCTTTGGGTTCGAGTCTCTTTAGGCTTCGGGTCTAGGTTTCAGAAGTTGTCATTCATCAACTTTGCTTCTGTCTTCTTGCGTGTCAGCTCCTTCAAATTCCAAGCTACATTTTGTCTTGTCCGTACGCATCAGGTATCCCTTATGAGATCTCTCATGGATTATCCCTTACAGGATATATTTGCTATATCCTTATGAGAGTTATTTGGTGCATGATTCTATTGGAAGTTAATTGTCTCCCATCTATTTGAAAGTATGCGAAAGTATTTGAAGCTATTTGTATTTGTGTATGTGAATTCACGTGATTTGAGATCCGTGAAAGTATTTGAATCAAGTGATTTTACTTGTATATGGTATATGCTTTATAATGGTTTTACATGACATTATAGAGCCAAGTAGGAAAACTGCATATAGTGGCATAACGCTCTTTTATATATGTTTCTTACTGAGCGTAAACTCACTCCTTTACAACTACTTTTCATACAGATTACTTGAAGTAAATTCCGCTCCAGATAGAGGAGCTTACCTTTGGGATTTTTTCATGTAACTTCAAGACACTCTTCCTAATAATTATTGAAGGTATACTGATGTATTATGTGCTCCAGACTATTGTACAGTACGATACCACAGTAATTTAAATTAATTGTTTTGGGGATATAGGATATGTAATTTATGTGAGATCCTGATGTATTTGACTTATGTGAATATATGAAAATCTAAATTCTTGTGGAAAATTTATATCACATTATAGGTGATAAAGTATAAAGCATAAGAAGAAGGAAGGATGACATTGACAAATAAGTCTAACTAAAAGGTATGTGAAAAGAAAAAGTTAGTTGATATTTGGAAGTGAGGAGGATGTCGCATTTTACCTCTCTCTCTCTCTCTCTCTCTCTCTCTCTCTCTCTCTCTCTCTATATATATATATATATATATGAGACCGAAGTTTATAAACCCAAGCTGAGATTTTAAAGGTTTGGAAAAATAAATCAAGCAACCAAACATTATTTCGATTGACTGCTTTTATGTACTATGAGATTTGATGGATGGTTTAGTACTTTGTCCTATTTGATATGTGAGATTAAGTAGCTAAGTGTTTATTGAGTACCACTTTATGCTTTAAGGATGATTTGAGGCATTTTGGACTGTCTCGTATACTACGCTTGGACAGTTGATGATTTCATCTAATCAATGGAATTGGCTTTGTTAGCTTATGCCATAGGTAGTGCCCTTCGGGGAGTTTGGAATTGATATGTACAGTGTAGTTTATGGGTTTGACTCTCACTGTTTGAGAGTAAGGCCTAGATTCTCTTTGTTTTTGGATTTGGTATCTGGATTTGAAATACCATTTGGCATCTGATTTTCAAAAGCTCTCTGTGCTTGCATGCTTACTGAGTTTTGGGTTTGAAATAAATACTATGTATTTATTTTCCAGTACATTATTTGTAAATATACTCTAAGCATAGAGGGTTTGATTTGATTTGAAATTGGATAAAATGGATGTCATGACTGTTTTTATTATATTTCCCTTATTGAGTTGATAGCTCACCCCTCGTCCAGCCTCTTACAGATTAAGATTCAGTGGTAGAGGACTACAAGTGGATTGTTATACTCCTTAGAGCTTTTGAGTATACTTGAAGGTATACTTTTGAGTATATATTTTGGACACATCATGTTGTATGGTGCAATGTATATGATGTGTATTCAGGGATTTAATACTGTGATTAGATAAATGGTGGACTTTTTTGTAATATATACACATATGCTGGGACCTAAAGTATAAATGAATTTTAACTAGTGCCGATGAATTACTCGACTTGGGTTGTTTGAACTTCCAGTATCCACACAAATGTAGAAGGAAGTTAGAAAAGTGAAAAATTAGCGCGAAAATTTTTGCTGCTTAGGGATAAGAGTGTGATAAAGTTGGTATCAGAACAGTATTTGTCTGTGTTCTGTAAGTCATAAGAGTAAGTTTACATCCCTATACATTGTATCGTGTCAATATACATGCATTTAATCTATCCTGAACTGTGCTAAAATGTTTTGAGTTTGTGTAATGAGTTAGATTTGTAGGATGAGGAGAGGTAACAAGAGGGCTTTGCCCCGAAGGTGATCACGATCTTCGACTCCACCTCCTCAGCCCTTGACTTCTGACACTAGAGTGGAACAATTAGAGCATGTAAGGTTAAGGTGGGAGGTAGGGAACTTAAAGTGCATTTGAAATGATACTAACGAAGGCCTAATAGATTATGTGGATATGAAAATGACTAATGATCATAATTAGGCCACATTTATACATGACTTTGAAATTAAAACATTTGAAAACATTCTTTAGTGCATACAGCCTAAACATGCAAAGTGTAGAACTAGGAACATTCAATAATTCTTGTATAAATTTGTATGAGTTTTGGATAGCCACGTGAGAATGAAATGTGATAAATATGCTAACTACATACTGAATTCATTTACACAGCTAGTATTTCGATACATGCCTTAATGTAACACATGGACATATTTAGCATAAGCCTTGTTCTTTTGGAGTCATTTGGTTTTGATCATGCATGGATTTAAGGGTTAATGCATTTGGAAATCTTAAATATGTGGGCTGTTTTGATTGACAGGAAAAGAAATCGAGCTGTGCATTGAGCTTTTTGTTTTATAGAGCCATTCGAACCTAAGGCCTTGTGCCAACGTTATTTTCCTATGAAGAGAATATAAGGTTTGATTGAATACATGATCTGGCTTTTATTTTGAGAACTATATGAAATTTGGAATTGCGATTTTAAACATGAAACTTGAATTTTGAGGATTGGGCATCCTTTATGAGCTTTAGTAGAGTCCCAACATCTAGTGTGATTTCGATTGTGCCTATTGGATTTGACCAATAGGGTTTGGACCTGTCCACAATAGTGGCAAGAAATTGTTATTTGAACCTGTTCACCATACTTGATAGGAAAGAAGAAAGGACTTTAAAGATATGTGTTGCATCTAAAACCTATACTACAAGTGCACGGGTCATGACAAGTAATAAAGTGATGAGTACAGATATCGTTCCCATGATGATTAATTAAGTTGCTTTAGCTAAATAATAAAATTGGTCACTCTAGATTTATTCAGGTCAAAAAAAAAACTAAACTAACTATTAAAATAATTAAAATAAATCATAAAAATGCAGAATAAAAATTAAAATGCATGAAAATAAAATTAAAACTAAATTAAATTGGTGAAGCTATAATAGAAATACCTAAAACACTAATTAAATTTATATAATCTATTATATAATTATATGATTTTAAACTAACCAATTGTAAAGTAATTACCTAAAGTGACAAAGTAATAAACTAATCTATTATCTTAATGAACTAAAGTCATACCTACTAATCTAACTAATATAATAATCACTAACATACTAATTTATTATAAATATATATATGTAAACTAATGTAAAATACCAAACAACTATGAAATAGAGACTTAAATGCATAAAGGCAATGTGAATTCATCTTGTATTAGCCACCTAACCCTGCGTCTCTACCATGTATAGCATCACCAACCGAGGCCACCTCTTAAGAGAGACCGCAGCAGTTATGCATCGCTTTAGTCCTTGCCACGTCGACTGATTAAAACAATGTATTATAATATCTTTAACCAATGTAAATACGAATCTAAACAAATTAAAACAATGAAAGCTAACCTTGAAAGTTAACACTAAATTAAAATAAGAAACAAATTCAAAATAGAACAATAAGACCCAAACACATCCCGTAGAATAGAACAAGATGAAGGTTGCCTGTCACACAACTTTCTCCTTTCTCTTGCTAGGTGAGTCAAGGCATAAAAGAAAAGGTGCAATGGTTGTCTCTACAATCTAAAAACAAAGGAAAATTAGAAATGTTTGGTTGAAGATGCTGCTGTGTCACCCAGCGTCTCTCCCACACTTTTCAACCTACTGTAGCTTCATCTTTTTATCTCGTTAGGGCTCCTTTGGTTCTCCTTCCTTCGTAGCATCTTTCTTTGGGCTGGACTCTTTGCCATGTCCTTGGGTTGGATATCTCCAACAAATAAAGATGATGGCCTATACTTGTGGGTTAGATTTGGAGTGTTTTATTTTGGCTTATGAATTTTTGGGATTTAAGGTGTGCTAGGTGTATTTGGGCTTTATGTGAGAATGGGTTTAAGTGGGTTATGGCAGGGAAGGTGATATGGACCTCACCGAAAGAAGATGAGGTTCATATGAAGAAGACGAAGAACACTTGAAGAAAAACAATAACAAGTTAAAAACGCAGCAAAGGAAAACAAAAATTAGAAGTAAAACCAAGACCCGTTGTGTAGAAACACAAGAACCTATGGTATTGGACCAAGACCCGTTGCTTAGAAAAGCAAGAACCTATGTTATATATTGGTGGAAGGTAGAAGAACGCCACAAGAAAGACCTTGATAAGTTCAAGAGTTCTCAAGAGAACCAAAGAGAAGAAGTCTCTCAATTTTATTACTAAAATCAATTGTGTTCTCCCCAAAGGGTTACATAACTATTTATAGGCAAATAAATAACTTGCAGCACAAGTAATAGGAATCCTACTTTCCTAACTTGCAGAATAGGAAATAGCAAACTTGCAGAACAAGTAATAGGAATCCTACTCTCCTAACTTGCAGAACAAGTAATAGAAGTCCTACAAAATATATTATTTAAAAAGGAATTGGGCTTAAATTAAATTAAGACAATGTTCAGCCCAATAATACTTAACTAAATAAAATATGCATCTAGCCTAATTTGCATTTCGGCCCAATACTTGTGTGTCTTCAAGAAGGTTGAACTTGGGCTTGGACCATGTTGTAGAAGACTTTATCATCCTCCATGCTCAAGCTTTGTTGGGCTTTCTCTCTAGCAATATCAATGAAACCAGCCAAGGCTTGTTGCATTATCTTTGATTTAGCTCTTGTAATTGGACCTCCATAGATACTCAAAGGATCACGATCATCACGAACATGACTTGAGCTTTGTGAGCTTGGATCTACATCATTCCCCCTCTCCTCGAAAGGATTTGTCCTCAAATCAGAATCACCTACATAATATCAAAGGGAGAAAGATCAGAAACATTAAATGTAGCACTAACATTATACTCACCTAGAAGATCTAACTTATAAGCATTGTCGTTGATCTTCTTAATCACTTGGAATGGTCCATCTCCTCGAGGTTGCAACTTGGAGCGACGCTGAGCAGGAAATCTCTCTTTACGCATATGTACCCAAACCCAATCACCAGGTTCAAAGAAAACTTTCTTGCGATGCTTGTTGGCTTGAGTAGCATATTGCTCAGTCCTCTTCTTAATGTTTTGACGTACCTTCTCATGTAGTTGCTTAACAAAATCAGCTTTCTTTTCCCCATCCAAACTAGCTCTCTCCTCAATAGGTAGTGGTAAAAGATCCAATGGAGTGAGTGGATTAAAACCATAGACAACTTCAAATGGAGAATAACTAGTAGTGGAATGCACACTTCTATTGTAAGCAAACTCCACATGAGGCAAACAATCTTCCCAATTCTTCAAATTCTTTTGAATAATGGACCTCAACAAAGTAGACAAAGTACGATTGACTACTTCAGTTTGACCATCGGTTTGTGGATGACAAGTAGTTGAAAACAATAGCTTTGTTCCTAACTTTCCCCATAATGTTTTCCAAAAGTAGCTAAGGAACTTCAAATCACGGTCAGAAACAATGGTCCTCGGAACCCCATGTAGACGAACAATTTCCTTGAAGAATAAATCAGCAATGTTACTTGCATCATCTGTCTTGTGACAAGCAATGAAGTGAGCCATCTTAGAGAACCTGTCAACAACAACAAAAACGGAATCTCTACCTCTCTTTGTTCTTGGTAACCCCAAAACAAAGTCCATAGAAATGTCAGTCCAAGGAGCAGTAGGAATAGGCAATGGAGTATGAAGACCATGATTCATAACTCTAGACTTAGCTTGTTTACAAGTGACACATCTCTCACACAATTTTTCAACATCTCTTTTCATGTTAGGCCAAAAGAAGTGATCATGCAATATATCTAAAGTTTTCTTTACTCCAAAATGTCCCATTAATCCACCACTATGGGCTTCTCTAACAAGTAATTCTCTTAAAGAACTCCTAGGCACACATAATCTATTTTCCCTAAATAAGAATCCATCATGCCTATAAAACTTTCCAAAACCAGTTTTCTCACATGCAATGAACACATTTTCAAAATCCTCATTAGTAGCATACAAGTCTTTAATATACTCAAATCCAAGTAGTTTTGCATTAAGAGTAGTGATTAGAGTATACCTTCGAGATAATGCATCAGCCACGACATTTTCTTTACCTTGTTTATATTTGATCACATATGGAAATGTTTCAATGAACTCCATCCACTTGGCATGACGCTTGTTCAACTTGCTTTGTCCTTTCAAGTGCTTCAAGGACTCATGATTAGTGTGGATGACAAATTCCTTGGGCCATAAATAGTGTTGCCATGTTTCCAAGGCCCTCACTAATGCATACATCTCTTTATCATATGTGGGATAGTTAAGGGCAGCTCCACTTAACTTCTCACTAAAAAAAGCAATGGGGCGCTTCTCCTGCATTAAAACAGCTCCAATACCTATACTTGAAGCATCACACTCAATCTCAAAAGTTTTAGAAAAGTCAGGTAAGGATAATAAAGCTGCGGAACAAAGCTTCTCTTTAAGCAAGTTAAAAGCATGATCTTGCTCAAGACCCCATTTAAATCCAACATTCTTTTTAACAACATCAGTTAGAGGTGCAGCTATTGTACTGAAGTCTCTAACAAACCTACGATAGAAACCTGCTAATCCATGAAAACTACGCACCTCAGAGATATTCTTAGGTATAGGCCAATCTTTAATTGCCTTGACCTTTTCATCTTCTACTGCTATACCCTTAGAAGAAATAACATATCCAAGAAATATAATCTTATCAGTGCAAAAGGAACATTTCTTAAGGTTAGCATACAGCTTTTCCTTTCTCAAGACATTAAGCACATTCTTTAAATGTTCAATATGTTCATGCAAACTTCTACTATAGATCAAGATATCATCAAAATAGACAACTACAAATTTTCCAATGAAAGCACGCAAGACATGGTTCATTAATCTAATGAAAGTGCTAGGTGCATTAGTTAATCCAAAAGGCATAACTAACCATTCATGCAAACCATGCTTAGTCTTAAATGCAGTTTTCCATTCATCACCTTCTCTCATGCGAATTTGATGATAACCACTTTTCAAATCAATTTTAGAAAAGATGCAAGAACCATGTAACTCATCAAGCATATCATCTAATCTAGGACTGGGATAGCGATACTTTACAGTGATTTTGTTGATGGCACGACAATCAACACACATCCTCCACGTCCCATCCTTCTTAGGAACAAGTAACACAGGAACAGCACATGGACTCATGCTCTCTCTAACGGAGCCTTTCTTCATGAGCTCGTCAACTTGCCTTTGAAGCTCCTTTGTCTCCTCGGGATTACTTCTATAGGCAGGTCTGTTGGGAATGGAAGCTCCAGGAACAAGGTCTATTTGATGCTCAATTCCCCTAATAGGTGGCAAACCATTTGGAATCTCCTCGGGGAATATATCTCCAAATTCCTTCAAAAGAGACACAACATTAGTAGGCAAAGAAGATTTAAGATCATTAGAACTAAAACAAGATTCTTTATATAAAAACAAAAGGATTGGGCACTTAGCTAGAAAAGCAGCCTTTACATCACTTTGCTTTGCATAGAAGCACACGTCCTTTCTTTCTTTCTTTGCAATATCTTTGCCCTTATCTAGATTCTTTGACCTTTGTTGTGATTCATTCTGCTCTTTCAACCTCAATTGATCCTCATAAATCTCCGTAGGACTCAAGGGTGCAAGTGTGAATTTCTTACCAGCCATGGTAAATGAATAACGGTTTGTAAATCCATCATGTATGACATGTCTATCAAATTGCCATGGTCTTCCTAAAAGCAAATGACCAGCATGCATAGGCACAACATCAAACAACACTTTATCATTGTACCTTCCAATTGAAAATAGCACCAATACTTGCTTGGTCACATTTACTTCTCCACAATTATTGAGCCATTGAAGTTTGTATGGTTTGGGATGTTTTGTAGTGGGCAAACTCAATTTGTCAACCAAATAAGTGCTAGCAACATTAGTGCAACTACCACCATCAATAATCAAAGAGCATACCTTATTGTTGACGTGGCATCTAGTATGAAAAATATTTTCTCGTTGCACTTCATCTTCATCCTTAACTTGGGCACTTAATGCACGACGAGCTACAAGTGCTTCACCATGTGCAGCAAACTCAACATAGTCATCATCCTCATTAATGTCCTCCAATGGTGGCATCTCATCATCAACATCAGAATCTTCACTTACAACATCACCATCATCACGCATAATCATGACTCGTTTGTTTGGGCATTCTGATGCAATGTGTCCTCTTCCCAAACATCTAAAACACTTAATGTCTCTACTCTTACCTTGGGATGCTTGGAGAGCCTCGGGTTTGGGCTTTTGGACACTTTCACCCTTAGGCTTGAATGAGGATTCAGTCTTAAGTTTGAATGTAGTCTTATCATCCCTTCAAAAGGTGTTCGGTTTCCAAGAAGAAGATGAACTAGAACCTTGCATAAAACGAGATGAATAACCTTTTCTCTTGAGTTGCCTTTCAACCTTGATAGCCATATGCAACATATCATCAAACTCTACATAGTGATGTAACTCCACTACATTAGCAATCTCATGATTCAATCCTTGTAAGAATCGAGCCATAATAGCTTCACTATCCTCTTCAACATTAGCTCTGATCATGATAATTTCCATTTCTTTATGATAATCCTCAACACTCTTAGAACCTTGAGCGAGACCTTGTAACCTTTGATAAAGCTCTCTATAGTAATGATTAGGAACAAACCTTTTTCTCATAACACGTTTCATTTCATTCCATGTAACTATAGGTGGCTCTCTATTCCTACGTCTACCAAGCATGAGTTGGTCCCACCAAATGATTGCATAATCCATGAACTCTACAGCAGCAAGTTTGATGCGCACGGACAGGAGAACTCGTAGGTTGGAGTTTGAAGGAACTGAAACGCAACTGGATAAAAGCAAAAGACGATGAAGGATACCTTATGAAACCTAGACCCAAAGCCTAAAGAGACTCGAACCCAAGGTATTGGACCTTGACCCTACGAATAAGAATTCGAGAACCTAAGGTATAGCAATTGTGGATGGTGATGAAGGAGGCGCCACAAGGAAGAAGACCTTGATAAGCCTAGTTGAGAGGGAACCCAAGAGAAAGGCACACTCAATTTCTGAAAATTCAATTAACTGATCTGCTCATCAATAGCGTTTACAAGGTATTTATAATAATACCTAGCACTTAAGCCCATAAACAAGTGGGCTGGAATTAACACCAATAGAAAATAAAACGAAACCCAAATTCATGCCTAAACCTAGTTACATAAAATAAATAGTCCAAGACACAACAAGACTCAAACGTGGGCTATCCAAACACTTAGCCCATCTTATTGTTAAGCTAAAATAAGATAGTAAACCATGCTCATGTCGTTTGGGCTTCCAAGCAAGTATAGATGTCTTGGGATTCTTCATGGAAGCTTCCTTGACACTTCAATGATGCCAGAGCTTGTTGCATGAATGAGGCTAGGGCTTGTTGCGTTTTCTTAGCTCGAGCTCGGGTAATTGGACCTCCTTGGATGACCAATGGATCCTTAGCATCACGAACATCACGAGCAAGTGGATCTCCATCATTCCCCCTCTCCTCAAAAGGATTTGTCCTCAAATTGCATATACCTTCATCAAAAGAAAAGGGAGAAAGATCAGAAACATTAAAAGTAGCAGATACACCATACTCACCAGGAAGATCCAATTTGTAGGCATTATCGTTGATCCTCGCTATGACTTGGAATGGTCCATCTCCTCGGGGATGCAGCTTGGTTCGTCGCTGAACAGGAAACCTCTCTTTTCTCATATGCACCCAAACCCAATCACCAGGCTCAAAGACTACTTTCTTTCTATGCTTATTTGCTTGGGTGGTATACTGCTCAGTCTTCTTTTCAATAGCTTGACGAACTCTCTCATGGAGTTGCTTCACAAACTTAGCCTTCTGTTCTCCATCCAAGTTACTCTGCTCCGCACTAGGTAATGGCAACAAATCCAAAGGAGTAAGAGGATTGAAGCCATAAACAACTTCGAATGGAGAGCAACTAGTAGTGGAGTGGACACTGCGGTTATATGCAAACTCCACATGGGGCAAGCAATCTTCCCAATTCTTCAAATTTTTCTGAATAATGGACCTCAATAATGTAGACAGGGTTCGGTTGACGACCTCAGTCTGTCCATCAGTCTGGGGGTGACAAGTGGTGGAGAATAACAATTTAGTTCCCAACTTTCCCCATAACGTCTTCCAAAAGTAACTAAGGAACTTTGCATCTCGATCAGAAACAATGGTCCTTGGTACACCATGTAGACGTACTATCTCTTTGAAGAAAAGGTCAGCAACGTTGCTCGCGTCATCCGTCTTGTGGCAAGCAATGAAATGAGCCATCTTAGAGAACCTGTCAACCACAACAAAAACAGAATCTCTACCGCGTTTTGTTCGAGGCAAGCCCAAAACAAAATCCATAGAGATATCAGTCCACGGAGTAGTAGGAATGGGTAAAGGAGTATATAAACCATGATTATGAACTCTAGATTTAGCTTGCCTACATGAAATGCATCTAGCACATAACCTCTCTACATCTCTCCTCATGTTAGGCCAAAAGAAATGTGCTTGCAAAACATCTAGAGTTTTCCTAACTCCAAAGTGACCCATTAATCCTCCACTATGGGCTTCTCTAACTAACAGCTCGTGATGTTCGTGATGCTAAGGATCCATTGGTCATCCAAGGAGGTCCAATTACCCGAGCTCGAGCTAAGAAAACGCAACAAGCCCTGGCCTCATTCATGCAACAAGCTCTGGCATCATTGAAGTGTCAAGGAAGCTTCCATGAAGAATCCCAAGACATCTATACTTGCTTGGAAGCCCAAACGACATGAGCATGGTTTACTATCTTATTTTAGCTTAACAATAAGATGGGCTAAGTGTTTGGATAGCCCACGTTTGAGTCTTGTTGTGTCTTGGACTATTTATTTTATGTAACTAGGTTTAGGCATGAATTTGGGTTTCGTTTTATTTTCTATTGGTGTTAATTCCAGCCCACTTGTTTATGGGCTTAAGTGCTAGGTATTATTATAAATACCTTGTAAACGCTATTGATGAGCAGATCAGTTAATTGAATTTTCAGAAATTGAGTGTGCCTTTCTCTTGGGTTCCCTCTCAACTAGGCTTATCAAGGTCTTCTTCCTTGTGGCGCCTCCTTCATCACCATCCACCATTGCTATACCTTAGGTTCTCGAATTCTTATTCGTAGGGTCAAGGTCCAATACCTTGGGTTCGAGTCTCTTTAGGCTTTGGGTCTAGGTTTCATAAGGTATCCTTCATCGTCTTTTGCTTTTATCCAGTTGCGTTTCAGTTCCTTCAAACTCCAACCTACGAGTTCTCCTGTCCGTGCGCATCAGTAATGATGGAGATCCACTTGCTCGTGATGTTCGTGATGCTAAGGATCCATTGGTCATCCAAGGAGGTCCAATTACCCGAGCTCGAGCTAAGAAAACGCAACAAGCCCTGGCCTCATTCATGCAACAAGCTCTGGCATCATTGAAGTGTCAAGGAAGCTTCCATGAAGAATCCCAAGACATCTATACTTGCTTGGAAGCCCAAACGACATGAGCATGGTTTACTATCTTATTTTAGCTTAACAATAAGATGGGCTAAGTGTTTGGATAGCCCACGTTTGAGTCTTGTTGTGTCTTGGACTATTTATTTTATGTAACTAGGTTTAGGCATGAATTTGGGTTTCGTTTTATTTTCTATTGGTGTTAATTCCAGCCCACTTGTTTATGGGATTAAGTGCTAGGTATTATTATAAATACCTTGTAAACGCTATTGATGAGCAGATCAGTTAATTGAATTTTCAGAAATTGAGTGTGCCTTTCTCTTGGGTTCCCTCTCAACTAGGCTTATCAAGGTCTTCTTCCTTGTGGCGCCTCCTTCATCACCATCCACCATTGCTATACCTTAGGTTCTCGAATTCTTATTCGTAGGGTCAAGGTCCAATACCTTGGGTTCGAGTCTCTTTAGGCTTTGGGTCTAGGTTTCATAAGGTATCCTTCATCGTCTTTTGCTTTTATCCAGTTGCGTTTCAGTTCCTTCAAACTCCAACCTACGAGTTCTCCTGTCCGTGCGCATCAAAGTTTCACCTTTTTCTCTTCGGAATAGTTATGGCAATCAAAGACCATCTCCACTTTCTTTTCCCATTCTAAGTAAGCCTCAGGATCATTCTTACCTTGAAAGGAAGGAATCTTCAATTTGATACTTCCTAAATTTCCATCTATCCTATCATAATACCCATCTCCTTTATACCTATCTCCACGACCTCCTTTATTACCACGGTTACCTTTAACACTTCTACTAAACTCATCATCATCAAACTCATCATCAACTTTATCATCAAAGTCATTATTCACAACATTGCCATTCTCATGAGAAGTATCACCTGGCTTTAACCTTAGCTAGGATAGCTTCATGTTCCTCCAACTTATCATGAATATTATTAAACCTCAACTCTATCCTTGAAAATTGTTGTTGCATAGCTTGGAACATGAACTCGATCTTACTCAAATCAGGCTTTTCACTATTAGAAGACCTGATTTTATCCTGCAAGAAAAGTTAGTAAAAGAAAAAGGAACTCACAAGTATGACCTCACGTGTTTACACTCAATACACACAAGAATGTAACACTCACACTCGTGTTTTCACACAATTTTAATGTGGCTTTTCTCTACTAATGTTACTCACACACTCTTGCCTTTTTCCCTCACACAACTTTTCTCTATAGGTTCTATATTGAACTCAAGACTCAATCAAAAATCAGCATATGGAATTCAACTATCAACCAACAATAAACAAGATGAGCACAAGATTTTAATCAAGGGAAAACAAAACAATGAAGACTCAACAAGACATAGCAAGACTCAATAAGACTTAAGAAGACTCTAATGAAACTAAACCTTGAAGGAAATATGCGTGTTTTGGGGTGTTTAATTAGGGTAGGGTTTAGCCAAAGGTGGGGTAGTTTTGTCCTTTTATATGGTAAGGTCAAAAAGGTAATTTTAGGCAGTAGGGTAGAATGGTAACAATGAATTTTCAAATTAGGCAAATAAGAAATCTTAAAGCTCAAGAAAGAATGACTACCTCAAGATTTTGATGAAGCACACCTCCACGAATTGCCTTGGATGTTGCACTTGCTACACACGATGTAATAAATCCCCTCTTGAATTGATTTTTTCTTTTCTCTTTTTTTTTTCTTTTCTTTTTTTTTCTCTTTTTTTTTCTTTCTTTTTTTTATATTTTTCTAAAGTAAACGAACAATTAAGAAAAAAAAAAGTCTAAATAATAAGAAGAGGTTTACTTGGGGAACAAGGCAACTTTTTGACAAAAACAAGCTAGTTTTGGTAGCAGCTTGTGTGGCAAGGAATGAGAGGGAACGGTGGCTTGTGAAACAAGTAGTCTTTATGTGATGTAGAGCTTTTGAAGGTTTCTTGGTGAGCAAGAAAACCTTTGGGATTTGGTTGCTTGGAGAACAAGATAGGGTTTACTTGGTGGCTAAGTAAAGAAAATAGGTTTGAGGGACAAACAATATTAGTGGTGGCTTGGAAAAGGATTCAAGATCAAGGTTTGTCCAAGACAAGAAGACAAATAAAGAGAAAAAAAAAAACAAAAACGAGACTCACGAATTGAACCCAAGACAAGAAGAGAAACAAAAAAAAGCAAAAACGAGACTCCCACGAATTGAACCTAAGCTATGATGCCAAATGATATGGACCTCACCGAAAGAAGATGAGGTTCATATGAAGAAGACGAAGAACACTTGAAGAAAAACAATAACAAGTTAAAAACGCAGCAAAGGAAAAAAAAATTAGAAGTAAAACCAAGACCCGTTGTGTAAAAACACAAGAACCTATGGTATTGGACCAAGACCCGTTGCTTAGAAAAGCAAGAACCTATGGTATATATTGGTGGAAGGTAGAAGAACGCCACAAGAAAGACCTTGATAAGTTCAAGAGTTCTCAAGAGAACCAAAGAGAAGAAGTCTCTCAATTTTATTACTAAAATCAATTGTGTTCTCCCCAAAGGGTTACATAACTATTTATAGGCAAATAAATAACTTGCAGCACAAGTAATAGGAATCCTACTTTCCTAACTTGCAGAATAGGAAATAGCAAACTTGCAGAACAAGTAATAGGAATCCTACTCTCCTAACTTGCAGAACAAGTAATAGAAGTCCTACAAAATATATTATTTAAAAAGGAATTGGGCTTAAATTAAATTAAGACAATGTTCAGCCCAATAATACTTAACTAAATAAAATATGCATCTAGCCTAATTTGCATTTCGGCCCAATACTTGTGTGTCTTCAAGAAGGTTGAACTTGGGCTTGGACCATGTTGTAGAAGACTTTATCATCCTCCATGCTCAAGCTTTGTTGGGCTTTCTCTCTAGCAATATCAATGAAACCAGCCAAGGCTTGTTGCATTATCTTTGATTTAGCTCTTGTAATTGGACCTCCATAGATACTCAAAGGATCACGATCATCACAAACATGACTTGAGCTTTGTGAGCTTGGATCTACATCAGAAGGGTTAAAGGTTTAAAAGGTTTTAAGTTATCCTACGATTTAAAAGAGGTTTAAAGTAAATATATATTTGTTTTAGGGTTAATGTTTAGGGTTTTAAAAGGTTTAAGGGTAAAGGTAGGGTTGGTGTTTAATGTTTAAGAGAAAGTGTGGGATTATGTTAATGTTTGGGGTTTGGGTTTTAGGGTGGTAAAATAGGTTTTAGGGTTTAAACACCAAATCCAACCATTTTTCATTGATTTTCTTGCCATTTTCTCGATTTTCTCATTATTCTCGAATTTCCTACAAATGAAGAAAATTTAGTTAAATTGGAAAGAAATTACGTTAGAATTCCAAAATTCAAACAAAATTAATGCAATAAAATACTCTAAAAATGTATATTCTAGAGACTTATCAATGTCTCAAAAAAGAGTTAAGGTCTAATCTCAATTGAAGTAGGTGTTGGATCATGTATATTTTGAAAAGTCTACAAACTTGTAAAAACTCAAAAAGAAATAAAATTGAACTACGAGATTTTGAGAACCTTGTGAATTTTGAAAAGTGCTTTGGTCTTCAACCTCTACTAATGGAGAAGCTTTTACTAGAGTTAATATTGAATATGACTGATTATAGAAATTATGAATCTTTAAGTGTTACTGAACACCTTTAAAGAATGTGAAGCAAGGTGATAAGTTGATTTGAAAGTCAAGATTTTGTGAGATAGGATATTCAAGATCATCGTAAAATGACATTGATCACAGTCAACTTGCTAGTTTTGAAGTTATAAAATGATGTACATTTGTAGTGCGTAAACTAATGAGATACATCCGATTTGTGGATTGATTTAATATTGAGATTTGAGGTCTAATGCAAAATGAATTTTCTTTTCTGAGGAATAATGAAAAATGAATTTGATTCATGGATAAGTGGCAACATATGAATTGGACTTCGAACATATGAATTGGACTTCGAATTATACAGTTATGGATTAAATGGATATGGGAAGTGTGATAAAGAAACGCAAACTCACCTTTTGAGATGACCTTGATCAATTCGAAGGACCAAATTCCTAAAGGTGGGGATGATGTAACAACTACAATTCTTCTACATGTTAAGTAATGCAAAATGACCCTTAGAGGGTGTTTGGAGGCCAAATTGTGACATTTTTGGATTTTGGTGTAGAAACGCAGCCTCTGTACGAACAAGTTGGTTGGCTTCACGGCAGAGCACACTCACCAAGAACTATAAGTACTTTAAATTCGTTATAAATGGTTTCGGATTAGACAATTTGGTTTTTGTGGTTATGATTTGGGCCTAATCCGAGAATTTGACAATAAACAAAAAAAATTTTAGCCTTTGGCTTGTGACCAATCTACCTTATTTCGATCACATCTTTTGATTAGAGTATCGAAACGATAACTGTAAAATTCTTATGAAAGCTAACTTAAAGATCTTTTAACCATAAAAATCTCATAATTTAATTCCCTATAGAATAATACCAGAAAATTTTCGAATTTGAACCATGTTATGCGAAACTCGTCAGTCAATACCTCTGTAAAATATATCTCTTAGTCGGAAACTCTGATTAAAATGATTCAAATTTTGCTAAAAATATAACTTAATAAGCTTTCCGACCATATAAGGTTTGCTATCTAATTTTGATGGAGACCTAAGCTCACAAAGCTTAAGTCATGTTCGTGATCCTTTGAGCATACATGGAGGTCCAATTACAAGAGCTAAATCAAAGATAATGCAACAAGCTTTGGCTGGTTTCATTAATATTGTTAGAGAGAAAGCCCAACAAAGCTTGAGCATTGAGGATGATAAAGTCTTCAACAACATGATCCAAGCCCAAGTTCAACCTTCTTGAAGATACACAAGTATTGGGCCGAAATGCAATTAGGCTAGATGCATATTTTATTTAGTTAAGTATTATTGGGTTGAACATTTTCTTAATTTAATTTAAGCCCAATTCCTTTTTAAATAATAGATTTTGTAGGATTTCTATTTCTTGTCTGCAAGTTAGGAGAGTAGGATTCCTATTGCTTGTTAAGCAAGTTTGCTATTTCCTATTCTACAAGTTAAGAAAGTAGGATTCCTATTACTTGGGCTGCAAGTTTGTTATTTGCCTATAAATAGTTATGTAACCCTTTGGGGAGAATACAATTGATTTTAGTAATAAAATTGAGAGACTTCTTCTCTTTGGTTCTCTTAAGAACTCTTGAACTTATCAAGGTCTTCCTTGTGGCATTCTTCTACCTTCCACCAATATATACCATAGGTTCTTGCTTTTCTAAGCAACGGCTCTTGGTCCAATACCATAGGTTCTTGTGTTTCTACACAACGGGTCTTGGTTTTACTTCTAATTTTTGTTTTCCTTTGCTGCGTTTTTAACTTGTTATTGTTTTTCTTCAAGTGTTCTTCGTCTTCTTCATTGAACCTCATCTTCTTTCGGTGAGGTCCATATCATTTGGCATCAGAGCTTAGGTTCAATTCGTAGGAGTCTCGTTTTTGTTTTTTTTCTTTGTCTTATTGTCTTGGACAAACTTTGATCTTGAATCCTTTTTCAAGCCACCACTAATATTGTTTGTCCCTCAAACCTATTGTCTTCCTTAAAACAACCTACCTTTACTTAGCCACCAAGTAAACCCTATCTTATTCTCCAAGCAACCAAATCCCAAAGGTTTTCTTGCTCACCAAGAAACCTTCAAAAGCTCTACATCACATAAAGACTACTTGTTTCACAAGCCACCGTTCCCTCTCATTCCTTGCCACACAAGCTACTACCAAAACTAGGTTGTTTTTGTCAAAAGTTGCCTTGTTCCCCAAGTAAACCTCTTCTTATTATTTAGACTTTTTGTTTTTTTCTTCATTGTTGTCACGACCCGAAGACCGTGACTTTCACTTGATTCTTATACTTTTCTTAGTTTACAAATTTATGGACTAAATTTTTCTTTTTCATTTTAAAGTTTGTATTCGGTGTTAGTGTAGTTACTATACTATTTAAGTGACCTATAGTCATTTCATTTAAATATTAAACTAACACAGAAACGGTTCTTAGTTACATCCTGACTTGTTAAACAGAATATGTATTGTGCATCAATTTAAGTCTTACATGTAAACAAGTATTTTATAAGGAACATATACTTTAGAAGACTAGTACCAAGTCCATACAACGTCTCCGATGCCCACTTAGCAGCTCACATGGCAGATGTTAACTTCAATAGTCTGAAGGAGATGAATTTAGTGGGGTGAGCAAAACCACGGCTCAGTAAGATACTAATATACATAAAAGAGTAGGGTTACACTGTCTTAAACTATAATGCTTAAAACTTGCAAGTTTGCAATTACAGTTAATCCTTTCTCATCGATAACATATCATTATCTCATTTCTTGTCATCTGTCTATCACTTATTGATATGGACCTCGCCGAAAGAAGATGAGGTTCAATGAAGAACATGAAGAACACTTGAAGAAAAACAAGAACAAGTTAAAAACGCAGCAAAAGAAAACAAAAATTGGAGATAAAACCAAGACCCGTTGTGTAGAAACACAAGAACCTATGGTATTGGACCAAGACCTGTTGCTTAGAAAAGCAAGAACCTATGGTATATATTGGTGGAAGGTAGAAGAACGCCACAAGGAAGACCTTGATAAGTTCAAGAGTTCTCAAGAGAACCAAAGAGAAGAAGTCTCTCAATTTCATTACTAAAATCAATTGTCTTCTCCCCAAAGGGTTACATAACTATTTATAGGCAAATAGATAACTTGCAGCACAAGTAATAGGAATCCTACTTTCCTAACTTGCAGAACAAGTAATAGAAGTCTTACAAAATCTATTATTTAAAAAGGAATTGGGCTTAAATTAAATTAAGACAATGTTCAGCCCAATAATACTTAACTAAATAAAATATGCATCTAGCCTAATTTGCATTTCGGCCCAAAACTTTTGTGTCTTCAAGAAGGTTGAACTTGGGCTTGGACCATGTTGTAGAAGACTTTATCATCCTCCATGCTCAAGTTTTGTTGGGCTTTCTCTCTAGCAATATCAATGAAACCAGCCAAGGCTTGTTGCATTATCTTTGATTTAGCTCTTGTAATTGGACCTCCATGGATACTCAAAGGATCACGATCATCACGAACATGACTTGAGCTTTGTGAGCTTGGATCTCCATCATTCCCCCTCTCCTCGAAAGGATTTGTCCTCAAATCAGAATCACCTACATCAATATGAAAGGGAGAAAGATCAGAAACATTAAATGTAGCACTAATATTATACTCACCTCGAAGATCTAACTTATAAGCATTGTCATTGATCTTCTTAATCACTTGGAATGGTCCATCTCCTCGAGGTTGCAACTTGGAGCGACGCTGAGCAGGAAATCTCTCTTTACGCATATGTACCCAAACCCAATCACCAGGTTCAAAGACAACTTTCTTGCGATGCTTGTTGGCTTGAGTAGCATATTGCTCAGTCCTCTTCTTAATGTTTTGACGTACCTTCTCATGTAGTTGCTTAACAAAATCAGCTTTCTTTTCCCCATCCAAACTAGCTCTCTCCTCAATAGGTAGTGGTAAAAGATCCAATGGAGTGAGTGGATTAAAACCATAGACAACTTCAAATGGAGAATAACTAGTAGTAGAATGCACACTTCTATTGTAAGCAAACTCCACATGAGGCAAACAATCTTCCCAATTCTTCAAATTTTTTTGAATAATGGATCTCAACAAAGTAGACAAAGTACGATTGACTACTTCAGTTTGACCATCGGTTTGTGGATGACAAGTAGTTGAAAACAATAGCTTTGTTCCTAACTTTCCTCATAATGTTTTCCAAAAGTAGCTAAGGAACTTCACATCACGATCAGAAACAATGGTCCTCGGAACTCCATGTAGACGAACGATTTCCTTGAAGAATAAATCGGCAATGTTACTTGCATCATCTGTCTTGTGACAAGCAATGAAGTGAGCCATCTTAGAGAACCTGTCAACAACAACAAAAACAGAATCTCTACCTCTCTTTGTTCTTGGTAACCCCAAAACAAAGTCCATAGAAATGTCAGTCCAAGGAGCAGTAGGAATAGGTAATGGAGTATAAAGACCATGATTCATAACTCTAGACTTAGCTTGTTTACAAGTGACACATCTTTCACACAATTTTTCAACATCTCTTTTCATGTTAGGCCAAAAGAAGTGATCATGCAATATATCTAAAGTTTTCTTTACTCCAAAATGTCCCATTAATCCACCACTATAGGCTTCTCTAACAAGTAATTCTCTTAAAGAACTCCTAGGCACACATAATCTATTTTCCCTAAATAAGAATCCATCATGCCTATAAAACTTTCCAAAACCAGTTTTCTCACATGCAATGAACACATTTTCAAAATCCTCATCAGTAGCATACAAGTCTTTATTATACTCAAATCCAAGTAGTTTTGCATTAAGAGTAGTGATTAGAGTATACCTTCGAGATAATGCATCAGCCACGACATTTTCTTTACCTTGTTTATATTTGATCACATATGGAAATGTCTCAATGAACTCCAGCCACTTGGCATGATGCTTGTTCAACTTGCTTTGTCCTTTCAAGTGCTTCAAGGACTCATGATCAATGTGGATGACAAATTCCTTAGGCCATAAATAGTGTTGCCATATTTCTAAGGCCCTCACTAATGCATACATCTCTTTATCATATGTGGGATAGTTAAGGGCAGCTCCACTTAACTTCTCACTGAAAAAAGCAATGGGGTGCTTCTCCTGCATTAAAACAACTTCGATACCTATGCTTGAAGCATCACACTCAATCTTGATTGTTTTCTCTTTTTGCTTAACCTCATCCTCACTCCCTATTTTTTTCTCACTCTCTTTTAATCTCAATTGATCCTCATCTTTCATTAGCACACTTAATTAGCACACTTAAAGTTTGACATGCTATATATTCCTTTACATCCATACTATCTTCATCATCCTCTAATGGCAGCATAGAATCATCATTGGATTCTTCCACGTAGTTGCTATCCAACTTATTATTAGCAACAATACCACATGCATGAGAGGTATTACCTTGGTTTACCTTAGCTAGGGTAGCATCATGTTTCTCCAACTTATCATATTTAACCAACTTCGACTCTATCCTCGAAAGTTGTTGTTGCATGGCTTGGAACATGATCTCAATCTTACTCAAATCAAGCTTTTCACTATTAGAAGACATGATTGTAACTTTCAAAACAAGTATGACCTCACGTGTTTACACTCAATACACACAAGAATGAAACACTCACACTCGTGTTTCACACAATTTTAATATGGCTTTTCTCTACTAATGTTACTCACACACTCTTGCCTTTTTTTTTTCCTCACACAACTTTTCTCTATAGGTTCTATTTTGAACTCAAGACTCAATCAAAAATCAGCTTATGGACTTCAACTATCAACCAACAATAAACAAGCTGAGCACAAGATTTTAATCAACGGAAAACAAAACAATGAAGACTCAACAAGACTTTGCAAGACTCAATAAGGCTTAAGAAGACTCTAATGAAACTAAACCTTGAAGGAAATATGGGTGTTTTTGGGTGTTTAATTAGGGTAGGGTTTAGCCAAAGGTGGGGTAGTTTTGTCCTTTTATGTGGTAGGGTCAAAAAGGTAATTTTAGGCAGTAGGGTAGAATGGTAACAATGAATTTTCCAATTAGGCAAATAAAAAATCTCAAAGCTCAAGAAGGAATGACTACCTCAAGATTTTGATGAAGCACACCTCCACGAATTGCCTTTGATGTTGCACTTGCTACACACGATGTAATAAATCCCCTCTGGAATTGATTTTTCTTTTTTTTTATTTTTTTTTCTTTTATTTTTTTTCTCTTTTTTTTTCTTTTTTTTTTCTAAAGTAAATGAACAATGAAGAAAAAAAAGTCTAAATAATAAGAAGAGGTTTACTTGGGGAACAAGGCAACTTTTTGACAAAAACAAGCTAGTTTTGGTAGCAGCTTGTGTGGCAAGGAATGAGAGGGAACGGTGGCTTGTGAAACAAGTAGTCTTTATGTAATGTAGAGCTTTTGAAGGTTTCTTGGTGAGCAAGAAAACCTTTGGGATTTGGTTGCTTGAAGAACAAGATAGGGTTTACTTGGTGGCTAAGTAAAGACAATAGGTTTGAGGGACAAACAATATTAGTGGTGGCTTGGAAAAGGATTCAAGATCAAGGTTTGTCCACGACAAGAAGGCAAAGAAAAAAAACAAAAACGAAGCTCCCACGAATTAAACCTAAGACAAGAAGACAAACAAAAAAAAACAAAAACGAGACTCCCACGAATTGAACCTAAGCTCTGATGCCAAATGATATGGACATCACCGAAAGAAGATGAGGTTCAATGAAGAACATGAAGAACACTTGAAGAAAAACAAGAACAAGTTAAAAACGCAGCAAAAGAAAACAAAAATTGGAGATAAAACCAAGACCCGTTGTGTAGAAACACAAGAACCTATGGTATTGGACCAAGACCTGTTGCTTAGAAAAGCAAGAACCTATGGTATATATTGGTGGAAGGTAGAAGAACGCCACAAGGAAGACCTTGATAAGTTCAAGAGTTCTCAAGAGAACCAAAGAGAAGAAGTCTCTCAATTTCATTACTAAAATCAATTGTCTTCTCCCCAAAGGGTTACATAACTATTTATAGGCAAATAGATAACTTGCAGCACAAGTAATAGGAATCCTACTTTCCTAACTTGCAGAACAAGTAATAGAAGTCTTACAAAATCTATTATTTAAAAAGGAATTGGGCTTAAATTAAATTAAGACAATGTTCAGCCCAATAATACTTAACTAAATAAAATATGCATCTAGCCTAATTTGCATTTCGGCCCAATACTTGTGTGTCTTCAAGAAGGTTGAACTTGGGCTTGGACCATGTTGTAGAAGACTTTATCATCCTCCATGCTCAAGCTTTGTTGGGCTTTCTCTCTAGCAATATCAATGAAACCAGCCAAGGCTTGTTGCATTATCTTTGATTTAGCTCTTGTAATTGGACCTCCATGGATACTCAAAGGATCACGATCATCACGCACATGACTTGAGCTTTGTGAGCTTGGATCTCCATCACTTATACTTTTAAATAAATCATCGTAATCACTTTTTCAGTCTTCTCGTCCTTACACTATAGTGCATCGCACAACAATCTGTCGTATTCAATTTGAATGTAATATACTATTAGTCTATATTTTCCTCTATCTCGGAGTACATCATGTCCAATTGAAGCATCATATCAATTCACTTTATGTTTCATAATCGTACTCCTGTAATCTATCATCTCATATCACTTTCCATATAGAGAAATCATGATCACAATAGTGTAAGTTCACAATTCTCTTCATATCAATCTTATGTTCATGTATCATATCATGTCATCGTCTAGATGAAATATTATTAATGTCGAGTCATGACATTCCTCATGAAACTCTCATGTACGAAGCATATTATCATGTCAGGGTTTAATATGCAATTTATGTAACTTTACTGTACAAACCGCTATCATTTCTAATCGTATCATATGTACTTTAGAACATGCTTCACGTATGAATTTTCAATTCATTCAAGTCTACCTTTATGGCATGATAAAAACATATTCAATTTCAATTCATGTATTCGTTTTTAGAGCATGTCTAAAACATGTGCGGTTTTAAAACATTTTTCATATACTATAAGTCATATCAGGTCTAGAGTTCATATCAAATCAATCTATACTCTAGACCGCATATCATTTTAAATTCGACACAAAATCGTATATAAATCATATAAGTGTCGAAATCATTTATCATGTACTTTTAAAACATATACTGTAAATCATATCAGGTCTAGAGTTCATATCAAATCAAACTATACTCTAGACCCGCATATCATGCCATGTTCGACACAAAATCACATATAAATCATAGAAGTGTCGAAATCATATCTCAAGGACTTTTAAAACATGTTTAAAACATGTACTATTTCAAAATATATTTCATTTCAAACTTGTTTCATGTACAGTATAAATCATGTCAAGTCTAGAGTTCATATCAATAAAATCATACTCTAGACTTCATATTGATGCGTACGGACAAGACAAAACGTAGCTTGGAATTTGAAGGAGCTGACACGCAAGAAGACAGAAGCAAAGTTGATGAATGACAACTTCTGAAACCTAGACCCGAAGCCTAAAGAGACTCGAACCCAAAGGTATTGGACCTTGACCCTACGAATAAGAATTCGAGAACCTAAGGTATAGCAATGGTGGATGGTGAAGAAGGAGGCGCCACAAGGAAGAAGACCTTGATAAGCCTAGTTGAGAGGGAACCCAAGAGAAAGGCACACTCAATTTCTGAAAATTCAATTAATTGCTCTGCCATCAATAGCGTTTACAAGGTATTTATAATAATACCTAGCACTTAAGCCCATAAACAAGTGGGCTGGAATTAACACCAATAAAACTAAACCCAAATTCATGCCTAAACCTAGTTACATAAAATAAATAGTCCAAGACACAACAAGACTCAAACGTGGGCTATCCAAACACTTAGCCCATCTTATTGTTAAGCTAAAATAAGATAGTAAACCATGCTCATGTCGTTTGGGCTTCCAAGCAAGTATAGATGTCTTGGGACTCTTCATGGAAGCTTCCTTGACACTTCAATGATGCCAGAGCTTGTTGCATGAATGAGGCCAGGGCTTGTTGCGTTTTCTTAGCTCGAGCTCGGGTAATTGGACCTCCTTGGATGACCAATGGATCCTTAGCATCACGAACATCACGAGCAAGTGGATCTCCATCTGGATCTCCATCATTCCCCCTCTGCTCAAAAGGATTTGTCCTCAAATCGCATATACCTTCATCAAAAGAAAAGGGAGAAAGATCAGAAACATTAAAAGTAGCAGATACACCATACTCACCAGGAAGATCCAATTTGTAAGCATTATCGTTGATCTTCGCTATGACTTGGAATGGTCCATCTCCTCGAGGATGCAGCTTGGTTCGTCGCTAAACAGGAAACCTCTCCTTTCTCATATGCACCCAAACCCAATCACCAGGCTCAAAGACTACTTTTTTCGATGCTTATTTGCTTGGGTGGTATACTGCTCAGTCTTCTTTTCAATAGCTTGACGAACTCTCTCATGGAGTTGCTTCACAAACTTAGCCTTCTGTTCTCCATCCAAGTTACTCTGCTCCGCACTAGGTAATGGCAACAAATCCAAAGGAGTAAGAGGATTGAAGCCATAAACAACTTCGAATGGAGAGCAACTAGTAGTGGAGTGGACACTGCGGTTATATGCAAACTCCACATGGGGCAAGCAATCTTCCCAATTCTTCAAATTTTTCTGAATAATGGACCTCAATAATGTAGATAGGGTTCGGTTGACGACCTCAGTCTGTCCATCAGTCTGGGGGTGACAAGTGGTGGAGAATAACAATTGAGTTCCCAACTTTCCCCATAACGTCTTCCAAAAGTAACTAAGGAACTTTGCATCTCGATCAGAAACAATGGTCCTTGGTACACCATGTAGACGTACTATCTCTTTGAAGAAAAGGTCAGCAACGTTGCTCGCGTCATCCGTCTTGTGGCAAGCAATGAAATGAGCCATCTTAGAGAACCTGTCAACCACAACAAAAACAGAATCTCTACCGCGTTTTGTTCGAGGCAAGCCCAAAACAAAATCCATAGAGACATCAGTCCACGGAGTAGTAGGAATGGGTAAAGGAGTATATAAACCATGATTATGAACTCTAGATTTAGCTTGCCTACATGAAATGCATCTAGCACATAACCTCTCTACATCTCTCCTCATGTTAGGCCAAAAGAAATGTGATTGCAAAACATCCAGAGTTTTCCTAACTCCAAAGTGACCCATTAATCCTCCACTATGGGCTTCTCTAACTAACAGCTCGCGCAATGAACTCCTAGGCACACATAATTTATTTTCTCTAAATAAGAACCCATCATGCCTAAAGAACTTGCCAAAACCAGATGTAGCACATGCATCATAAACATTACCAAAATCAACATCATCAGCATACTGTTCTTTGATATACTCAAATCCTAAAAGTTTAGCATCAAGAGTAGTGATAAGAGTATACCTACGAGATAACGCATCAGCTACGACGTTCTCTTTACCTTGTTTGTACTTGATCACGTACGGGAACATCTCAATGAACTCTATCCACTTGGCATGACGCTTATGCAGCTTACTCTGTCCTTTCAAATGCTTCAAGGACTCATGATCAGTGGATGACAAATTCTTTGGGCCACAAGTAATGTTGCCATGTCTCCAAGGCCCTCACTAACGCGTACATCTCCTTGTCATATGTGGGATAGTTAAGTGCTGCTCCACTTAACTTCTCACTAAAGAAAGCAATTGGGCGTTTTTCTTGCATAAGCACAGCTCCAATACCTACACCTGAGGCATCGCACTCAATCTCAAAAGTTTTAGTAAAGTCAGGCAGAGATAACAAAGGAGCAGAACAAAGTTTATCTTTAAGCAAATTAAAAGCATGCTCTTGTGCAGGACCCCAATGAAATGCAACATTCTTTTTGACCACTTCGATCAAAGGTGCAGCTATAGTGCTAAAATGTCTAACGAATCGACGATAGAAACTAGCTAAACCATGGAAACGACGTACCTCAGAAACAGACTTAGGTACAAGCCAATCTTTAACTCCTGCAACAATGAGACAACATCAGTAGGCAAAGTATCATGGAGTTTAGCATCAATAAAATAAGAATCTTTAAATAAGAGTAAAAGGATAGGAGACTTAGCAAGAAATGCAGTCTTCACATCTCGGGGTTTGGCATAGCAGCTCATTGTTTTGCTGTCCTTGTTTTCCTTCTTTTCTTTAGCTTGCTTCCTTTGCTCGTCATGTTGCTCCTTTAGCCTTAATTGGTCCTCATAAATCTCCTTGGGGCTAAGGGGAGCAAGAGCGATCTTCTTGCCATCCATAGTAAAGGAATAACGGTTAGTGTAACCGTCGTGGATGACTCTCCGATCATACTGCCACGGTCTACCCAGCAATATGTGGCTAGCTTGCATGGGCACCACGTCACACAATACCTCATCTTGATACCTTCCAATACGAAAAGGAACCAGGACTTGCTTCACCACGTTGACTTCACCACAGTCATTAATCCACTGCAACTTATATGGGTGGTGATGCTTGGTAGTGGGCAACTTTAATTTATCAACAAGGTATGTGCTAGCAACATTAGTACAACTCCCACCATCAATGATTACAGTACATACCTTGTCACTAATATGGCATCTCGTATGGAAGATGTTCTCGCACTGTGCCTCATCCTCAAACTTCACATGAGTAGTAAGAGCACGCCTAGCAACAAGTGCTTCACCATGAGCAGCATACTCAACAACTTCTTCTTCGTCGACATCTTCTAACGCAGGCATCTCATCTTCTACACCGAGGTCAGAACCTTCACTCTCAACATCTCCATTCCCATGCATGATCATCACCCTACGGTTGGGACACTGTGAGGCAATATGTCCACGACCAAAACACTTGAAACACTTAATGTCACGTGTCCTGCTCTGGGATGCTTGGGCAGGTTCAGTCTTGGGCTTTGGAGGGCCCTCAGGCTTGGGCTTAGCAAAGCTCTCTGACTTATGCGTAGGCACAGGCTTATCATCCCTATGAAAGGTGTTAGATTTCCAAACAGGAACTGAACTAGAAGTAAAACGGGATGTACCTTTCCTTTTGAGTTGCCTTTCCACTTTGATGGCCACATGCAACATCTCCTCTAAATCCATGTAATGCTGCAACTCGACTACATTGGCAATCTCACGGTTTAAGCCTTGAAGAAAACGAGCCATAGTAGCTTCTGCATCCTCCTGGATATTGGCTCGGATCATGGTTATTTCCATCTCTTTGTAGTAATCCTCAACACTCTTTGAGCCCTGGGTAAGACCTTGGAGCTTCTGGTATAACTCCCTGTAGTAATGAGTAGGAACAAATCTCTTCCTCATGATACGCTTCATCTCATCCCATGTAGACACTGGAGGATCACCATATCTTCTTCGACTAGTGACTAACTGATCCCACCAAACCATAGCATACTCTGTGAACTCAATTGCTGCAAGTTTGACCTTCTTTTCTTCAGAGTAGTGGTGGCAGTCAAACACCATTTCAAGCTTCCTTTCCCACTCCAAATATGCCTCAGGATCATTCTTGCCTTGGAAAGGAGGAATCTTTAATTTTATACTGCTAAGGTTTCCATCCAGCTTCTCCTTACCTCTATCACGGGCTCTATCAACTCGATCTCTATACCCATGGTACCTTCTATGATGTCTATCTATCCCAGACTCTTCATTCGAATCATACCCAACATTATCATCATACTCATCATTGGCAACAACCTTACTTTTTGGACGAGAAGTATCACCTTGTTGGATCTTTGCAAACCGAGCTTCATGTTGGTTCAACTTATCATGAATGTCATTGAATTTCACATCCATCCGTTGGAACTGTTGTTGCATTGCCTGAAGCAGGAATTCAATCTTTTTAAAGTCTGACTTATCACCTTCAGAAGACATTGTCAACATGTAATATCCTCACGTGTTTACACTCCTGTTTCACTCAAGTAATTTGGCTTTGCTCTACTAATGTCTCTCACACACTCGTGCCTTTTTCCCTTACTCTACCTTAACTCTATAGGTTCACAATCACACTAGAGACTCAGTCAAAGATTCAACCTCGTAAAATCAACTAAGTCACCAAGTATTGTCACCAAGTATTTTTTTGTTCTTTTTTTTTTTTTCACAGAAAGGTATGGCTAGGGCTAGGGTGACTCAATGAAAGAAAGAAAGAAGAAGAAAAAAAAAATAAGAAAGAAAAAAAATTACTAGAATGACAAAAAAAAATGAAAAATGGCCTAAAACTATAGGAAAACGATGGAATTTGGCCAAGATAGGGTGGGGCTAGTGAAGCAAAGCTTCACTAGGTCGTTTTCTTTCGTCGTTTTCTTTAAAACGGGTACTCACACGCCTCCTAACTCAACCAAAACTTCTGTTTGAACAGTACCGCAAAAAAAATTATTTTTTTTTCTTCTTTTTGTTTTTTTCGAATTCTTTTCTTCTTTTTTTTTTTCGAATTCTTTTCTTCTTCTTTTTTTTGAATTCTTTTCTTCTTCTTCTTTTTTTTTTTTAACTCTGAGTGTTGCGGTTTCCTTGAAAAAGGAGGGGTGCGGCTAGGTTTTTTTTTTGAGGGGTGCGGCTAGGGTTTTTTTTGAGGGGTGCGGCTAGGGTTTTTTTTTTTGATTTGAGGGGTGCGGCTAGGGTTTTATTTTTGAGGGGTGCGGCTAGGGTTTTATTTTTAAGGGGTGCGGCTAGGGTTTTTTTTGTGTAATGAAATAAGTGGTGGCTAGGGTTTTAGGGTTAAGAAATAAGTGGCGGCTAGGAACACACAAACAAACCAGAAAGTGGAACGAACAAAAGAAAAAAAAATTGAAACCAAAAAAAAAATCGAAAAGTGAGTGACGCACAAACAAACCAGAAAATCGGAACTTGAGCTCTGAATACCAACTGATGCGTACGGACAAGACAAAACGTAGCTTGGAATTTGAAGGAGCTGACACGCAAGAAGACAGAAGCAAAGTTGATGAATGACAACTTCTGAAACCTAGACCCGAAGCCTAAAGAGACTCGAACCCAAAGGTATTGGACCTTGACCCTACGAATAAGAATTCGAGAACCTAAGGTATAGCAATGGTGGATGGTGAAGAAGGAGGCGCCACAAGGAAGAAGACCTTGATAAGCCTAGTTGAGAGGGAACCCAAGAGAAAGGCACACTCAATTTCTGAAAATTCAATTAATTGCTCTGCCATCAATAGCGTTTACAAGGTATTTATAATAATACCTAGCACTTAAGCCCATAAACAAGTGGGCTGGAATTAACACCAATAAAACTAAACCCAAATTCATGCCTAAACCTAGTTACATAAAATAAATAGTCCAAGACACAACAAGACTCAAACGTCGGCTATCCAAACACTTAGCCCATCTTATTGTTAAGCTAAAATAAGATAGTAAACCATGCTCATGTCGTTTGGGCTTCCAAGCAAGTATAGATGTCTTGGGACTCTTCATGGAAGCTTCCTTGACACTTCAATGATGCCAGAGCTTGTTGCATGAATGAGGCCAGGGCTTGTTGCGTTTTCTTAGCTCGAGCTCGGGTAATTGGACCTCCTTGGATGACCAATGGATCCTTAGCATCACGAACATCACGAGCAAGTGGATCTCCATCTGGATCTCCATCACATATCATATCGGTTAGAAACTAGGCTAGATCCCTATCATCTCTATCAATAAAGACTTAAATCACTGTAGCTAGCAGTGAGAATCATGTCATTGTCCCCTGGAAACCAACTAGAGCGCTATTTATGGCCATAGACCTCATCTCTCTCAGCCCCACTGGTCAGGCGTGACTGAGACCTGTCCACGACTATTGTCGGATAAGCATCTCCGCCTAATGAGCAAAGCTCCAATTAGGCGGTTTCCACTATGCTTTATTGAATTTAATTCTTTTATGGTGCTTACAGTCTCATAAAACATTTAATCTTTAGCTTTCTTTTCAATATCATGTAAAGTCAGAGAGCTTTGCTAACCCCAAGCCTGAGGGCCCTCCAAAGCCCAAGACTGAACCTGCCCAAGCATCCCAGAGCAGGACACGTGACATTAAGTGTTTCAAGTGTTTAGGTCGTGGACATATTGCCTCACAATGTCCCAACCGTAGGGTGATGATCATGCATGGGAATGGAGATGTTGAGAGTGAAGGTTCTGAACTCGGTGTAGAAGATGAGATGCCTACGTTAGAAGATGTCGACGAAGAAGAAGTTGTTGAGTATGCTGCTCATGGTGAGGCACTTGTTGCTAGGCGTGCTCTTACTACTCATGTGAAGTTTGAGGATGAGGCACAGCGCGAGAACATCTTCCATACGAGATGCCATATTAGTGACAAGGTATGTACCGTAATCATTGATGGTGGGAGTTGTACTAATGTTGCTAGCACATACCTTGTTGATAAATTAAAGTTGCCCACTACCAAGCATCACCACCCATATAAGTTGCAGTGGATTAATGACTGTGGTGAAGTCAACGTGGTGAAGCAAGTCTTGGTTCCTTTTCGTATTGGAAGTTATCACGATGAGGTGTTGTGTGACGTAGTGCCCATGCAAGCTAGCCACCTATTGCTGGGTAGACCGTGGCAGTATGATCGGAGAGTCATCCACGACGGTTACACTAACCGTTATTCCTTTACTATGGATGGCAAGAAGATCGCTCTTGCTCCCCTTAGCCCCAAGGAGATTTATGAGGACCAATTAAGGCTAAAGGAGCAACATGACGAGCAAAGGAAGCAAGCTAAAGAAAAGAAGGAAAACAAGGACAGCAAAACCGTGAGCTGCTATGCCAAACCCCGAGATGTGAAGACTGCATTTCTTGCTAAGTCTCCTATCCTTTTACTCTTATTTAAAGATTCTTATTTTATTGATGCTGAACTCCATGATACTTTGCCTACTGATGTTGTCTCATTGTTGCAGGAGTTCGAGGATGTATTCCCTGAGGAGATTCCAAGTGGATTACCACCGATTCGTGGGATCGAGCACATGATTGACCTTGTCCCTGGAGCTACCATTCCTAACCGTCCAGCCTACAGAAGTAATCCCGAGGAGACGAAGGAGCTTCAAAGGCAAGTTGAGGAGCTCATGAGGAAAGGTTATGTGAGAGAGAGCATGAGTCCTTGCGCCGTGCCCGTACTGCTTGTGCCAAAAAAAGATGGGACGTGGAGGATGTGCGTTGACTGCCGAGCCGTCAACAAAATCACTGTAAAGTACCGCTATCCTATTCCTAGGCTAGATGACATGCTTGATGAGTTGCATGGTGCATGCATGTTTTCTAAAATTGATTTAAAGAGCGGATATCACCAAATTCGTATGAGAGAAGGTGATGAATGGAAAACCGCATTCAAGACTAAACATGGTCTCTACGAGTGGTTAGTTATGCCTTTTGGCTTGACTAATGCACCCAGTACATTCATGCGTTTAATGAACCATGTTTTACGTGATTTCATTGGTAAGTATGTGGTTGTCTATTTTGATGATATTTTGATATACAGTAAGAGCCAGCATGAGCATGTTGAGCATCTTAGGAATGTTCTTACTGTTTTGAGGAATGCAAGTTTGTATGCCAATTTTAAGAAATGTATGTTCTGCACTGATAAGATTGTTTTCCTCGGGTATGTCGTTTCTTCACATGGCATTTCTGTTGATAATGAGAAGGTAAAGGCAATTAAAGATTGCCCTGTACCTAAGTCTGTTTCTGAGGTGCGTAGTTTCCATGGTTTAGCTAGTTTCTATCGTCGATTCGTTAGAGATTTTAGCACTATAGCTGCACCTTTGATCGAAGTGGTCAAAAAGAATGTTGCATTTCATTGGGGTCCTGCACAAGAGCATGCTTTTAATTTGCTTAAAGATAAACTTTGTTATGCTCCTTTGTTATCTCTACCTGACTTTACTAAAACTTTTGAGATTGAGTGCGATGCCTCAGGTGTAGGTATTGGAGCTGTGCTTATGCAGGAAAAACGCCCAATTGCTTTCTTTAGTGAGAAGTTAAGTGGAGCAGCACTTAACTATCCCACATATGACAAGGAGATGTACGCGTTAGTGAGGGCCTTGGAGACATGGCAACATTACTTGTGGCCCAAAGAGTTTGTCATCCACACTGATCATGAGTCCTTGAAGCATTTGAAAGGACAGAGTAAGCTGCATAAGCGTCATGCCAAGTGGACAAAGTTCATTGAGATGTTCCCGTACGTGATCAAGTACAAACAAGGTAAAGAGAACGTCGTAGCTGATGCGTTATCTCGTAGGTATACTCTTATAACTACTCTTGATGCTAAACTTTTAGGATTTGAGTATATCAAAGAACAGTATGCTGATGATGTTGATTTTGGTAATGTTTATTGATAAGATGATATTTTGCAAATTATATATGTGCTAATATATTTTCTTTATTGATGTTTTATGCCTAAAAGAGCTTACTAATGTTTATTTTATGTTTTAGGTATTAAATATCAAAGTTGGAATAAAAAGAAGCTAAAAAGAGCAAAGTGCAGTATTTTCTGTCCAGCTTGAAAGATTGACATTTTTGACCAATTTAACGACCTGATCTCAAGAAGTGGCCTTCATGGAAGTTGTAGAGGACTTCTCAAGGTTTCCAGAATGCACAAGATCGCAAAAATTGGAGTTCGTTTGGTTGGTCAAACGTCAGGACAAAATCAGTACGAAATTCTGGGCAGAAAAACGAGATTGAGAAGAAATTCCAACTAAGCAAGTTCAAGACAAGATTTTGTTGAGACAAGATAATTTCTTAATTTTATTATGTCTTAGATCTGTAATTAATTAATAAAAATAGGCCTTAGGAATTTTACTTAGAAAGTAATTGTAAAAAGATGATGAGATAAAGGTAAGAGTTTGACTAGTCAAATTACTTGTTTCCCAAGTAAACTCTTATTTGAATCCCACATTGCTTAGGAAAGTCTTTTAAACTCTTCCTTAGGCCTATATAAAGAGCACAAGGCTCTCATAAACAGCATCTCTCTCTTATCCCTCTTCTCCCTTTTCTCTTTTAGTCTTGTAGGATTTTCTTTAGGGTTTTTAATAAAATTTTATTTTTTTATTTTTAATTAGTTGCTGATTTCTTTATTTAATTCTGATTTTTGTTTTCTTTATTTAAATTAATATTGTTTGTGTGTTCTTGCTTGCTAGTTTATAATCTTGATTAGTAATTCTGATTTTATATTATTAAAGATTGCTTCTTTGATTGTTTCTTGGATGATATTTGTAATCTTTATAATATTAAACTTGAATTATATGATCTTGAATATGTCTAGTGAGTAGTTTTCTTATTCAGTTATGAGGTAAATTAATTATTCTTGGGAAAAGCATGTTGTGAGATTCTTGAACCTATTGTATAATTGTTGATTAAGTATCCAAGATTCTCTGAGCACATTATAATGATTGTTTGTTTGATTAGATAGGGTGCACACTATTTAGTTAAACTAAATAATCTACCGCCAGATTAAAAACATAAGTCCGTAATTGCTTGTGGAGTTAATCACTAGGGATGGAGGAGAATTAAGGTTTAGATTAAATGAACCGAGCTTATGTGTTTGTTATCTAATGTCAACCCATATCTTTCTTGTTGTTAATGCTGCTACAACTTATATCTAGAGAGCTTGTTCTAGGTAGGTTAAGTAGTTAGAGATTAGTTAAAGAGCTTGTTTTAACTAACGACTCAGTAAGGAAAGATGGTGTAACAGAGCTTGTTGTTATGCTACGGTTGACTATTTAATTGACAGTGATATTTTGTAATCAATGATCAACATCAAAATCCAAGAATGATTGATTGTCTCATAACTGAAGCTTTTTGCTATTTGTTTTTTTTTTATATTTAACAATTCTTGTTTTCTTTATTTTAGACATAGCTTACAAAACCCCCCAGATTTTCTTCTTCTTTCCCCAAATCCTGAAATTAGATTTTTAATTTAATAATTAATTTAAATAATTCAGTCTCTGTGGGTTCGACCCTTGCTCCGCTATCTATATAGTAGAGTTAGGAAATTTTATTTTTGGTGACTGACGACACTCATCATTTATGATGCATGTGCTACATCTGGTTTTGGCAAGTTCTTTAGGCATAATGGGTTCTTATTTAGAGAAAATAAATTATGTGTGCCTAGGAGTTCATTGCGCGAGCTGTTAGTTAGAGAAGCCCATAGTGGAGGATTAATGGGTCACTTTGGAGTTAGGAAAACTCTAGATGTTTTGCAAGCACATTTCTTTTGGCCTAACATGAGGAGAGATGTAGAGAGGTTATGTGCTAGATGCATTTCATGTAGGCAAGCTAAATCTAGAGTTCATAATCATGGTTTATATACTCCTTTACCCATTCCTACTACTCCGTGGACTGATATCTCTATGGATTTTGTTTTGGGCTTGCCTCGAACAAAACGCGGTAGAGATTCTGTTTTTGTTGTGGTTGACAGGTTCTCTAAGATGGCTCATTTCATTGCTTGCCACAAGACAGATGACGCGAGCAACGTTGCTGACCTTTTCTTCAAAGAGATAGTACGTCTACATGGTGTACCAAGGACCATTGTTTCTGATCGAGATGCAAAGTTCCTTAGTTACTTTTGGAAGACGTTATGGGGAAAGTTGGGAACTAAATTGTTATTCTCCACCACTTGTCACCCCCAGACTGATGGACAGACTGAGGTCGTCAACCATACCCTGTCTACATTATCGAGGTCCATTATTCAGAAAAATTTGAAGAATTGGGAAGATTGCTTGCCCCATGTGGAGTTTGCATATAACCGCAGTGTCCACTCCACTACTAGTTGCTCTCCATTCGAAGTTGTTTATGGCTTCAATCCTCTTACTCCTTTGGATTTGTTGCCATTACCTAGTGCGGAGCAGAGTAACTTGGATGGAGAACAGAAGGCTAAGTTTGTGAAGCAACTCCATGAGAGAGTTCGTCAAGCTATTGAAAAGAAGACTGAGCAGTATATCACCCAAGCAAATAAGCATCGAAAGAAAGTAGTCTTTGAGCCTGGTGATTGGGTTTGGGTGCATATGAGAAAGGAGAGGTTTCCTGTTCAGCGACGAACCAAGCTGCATCCCCGAGGAGATGGACCATTCCAAGTCATAGCGAAGATCAACGATAATGCCTACAAATTGGATCTTCCTGAAGAGTATGGTGTATCTGCTACTTTTAATGTTTCTGATCTTTCTCCTTTTTCTTTTGATGAAGGTATATGCGATTTGAGGACAAATCCTTTTGAGGAGAGGGGGAATGATGGAGATCCAGATGGAGATCCACTTGCTCGTGATGTTCGTGATGCTAAGGATCCATTGGTCATCCAAGGAGGTCCAATTACCCGAGCTCGAGCTAAGAAGACGCAACAAGCCCTGACCTCGTTCATGCAACAAGCTCTGGCATCATTGAAGTGTCAAGGAAGCTTCCATGAAGAGTCTCAAGACATCTATACTTGCTTGGAAGCCCAAACGACATGAGCATGTCTATTATCTTATTTTAGCTTAACAATAAGATGGGCTAAGTGTTTGGATAGCCCACGTTTGAGTCTTGTTGTCTCTTGGACTATTTATTTTATGTAACTAGGTTTAGGCATGAATTTGGGTTTAGTTTTATTTTCTATTGGTGTTAATTCCAGCCCACTTGTTTATGGGCTTAAGTGCTAGGTATTATTATAAATACCTTGTAAACGCTATTGATGGAGAGATCAGTTAATTGAATTTTCAGAAATTGAGTGTGCCTTTCTGATGGAGATCCAAGCTCACAAAGCTCAAGTCATGTTCGTGATGATCGTGATCCTTTGAGTATCCATAGAGGTCCAATTACAAGAGCTAAATCAAAGATAATGCAACAAGCCTTGGCTGGTTTCATTGATATTGCTAGAGAGAAAGCCCAACAAAGCTTGAGCATGGAGGATGATAAAGTCTTCTACAACATGATCCAAGCCCAAGTTCAACCTTCTTGAAGACACAAGTATTGGGCCGAAATGCAAATTAGGCTAGATGCATATTTTATTTAGTTAAGTATTATTGGGCTGAACATTGTCTTAATTTAATTTAAGCCTAATTCCTTTTTAAATAATAGATTTTGTAAGACTTCTATTACTTGTTCTGCAAGTTAGGAGAGTAGGATTCCTATTGCTTGTGCTGCAAGTTATCTATTTGCCTATAAATAGTTATGTAACCCTTTGGGGAGAGGACAATTGATTTTAGTAATAAAATTGAGAGACTTCTTCTCTTTGGTTCTCTTGAGAACTCTTGAACTTATCAAGGTCTTCCTTGTGGCGTTCTTCTACCTTCCACCAATATATACCATAGGTTCTTGCTTTTCTAAGCAACGGGTCTTGGTCCAATACCATAGGTTCTTGTGTTTCTACACAACGGGTCTTGGTTTTATCTCTAATTTTTGTTTTCTTTTGCTGCGTTTTTAACTTGTTCTTGTTTTTCTTCAAGTGTTCTTCATGTTCTTCATTGAACCTCATCTTCTTTCGGTGAGGTTCATATCATTTGGTATCAGAGCTTAGGTTCAATTCATGGGAGCATCGTTTTTGTTTTTTTTTTTTTCTTTCTTTGTCTTCTTGTCTTGGACAAAATTTGATCTTGAATCCTTTTCCAAGCCACCACTAATATTGTTTGTCCCTCAAACCTATTTTCTTTACTTAGCCACCAAGTAAACCCTATCTTGTTCTCCAAGCAACCAAATCCCAAAGGTTTTCTTGCTCACCAAGAAACCTTCAAAAGCTCTACATCACATAAAGACTACTTGTTTCACAAGCCACCATTCCCTCTCATTCCTTGCCACACAAGCTGCTACCAAAACTAGCTTGTTTTTGTCAAAAAGTTGCCTTGTTCCCCAAGTAAACCTCTTCTTATTATTTAGACTTTTTGTTTTTTTTCTTTATTGTTCGTTTACTTTAGTAAAATATAAAAGAAAAAGGAAAAAAAAGAGAAAAAAAAAAGAAAAGAAAAAAAAGAGAAAAGAAAAAAATCAATTCAAGAGGGGATTTATTACATCGTGTGTAGCAAGTGCAACGTCAAAGGCAATTCGTGGAGGTGTGCTTCATCAAAATCTTGAGGTAGTCATTCTTTCTTGAGCTTTGAGATTTCTTATTTGCCTAATTTGAAAATTCATTGTTACCATTCTACCCTACTGCCTAAAATTACCTTTTGACCCTACCACATAAAAGGACAAAACTACCCCCACCTTTGGCTAAACCTTACCCTAATTAAACACTCATATTTTCTTCAAGGTTTAGTTTCATTGGAGTCTTCTTAGGTCTTATTGAGTCTTGCTAAGTCTTGTTGAGTCTTCATTGTTTTGTTTTCCCTCGATTAAAATCTTGTGCTCATCTTGTTTATTGTTGGTTGATAGTTGAATTCCATAAGCTGATTTTTGATTGAGTCTTGAGTTCAATATAGAACCTATAGAGAAAAGTTGTGTGAGGGAAAAAGGCAAGAGTGTGTGAGTAACATTAGTAGAGAAAAGCCATATTAAAATTGTGTGAAAACACGAGTGTGAGTGTTACATTCTTGTGTGTATTGAGTGTAAACACGTGAGGTCATACTTGTGAGGTCCTTTTCTTTTACTAACTTTTCTTGCAGGGTAAAATCATGTCTTCTAATAGTGAAAAGCCTGATTTGAGTAAGATCGAGTTCATGTTCCAAGCTATGCAACAACAATTTTCAAGGATAGAGTTGAGGTTTAATAATATTCATGATAAGTTGGAGGAACATGAAGCTGTCCTAGCTAAAGTAAATCAAGATAATACTTCTCATGTGAAAGGCAATGTTGTGAATAATGACTTTGATGATAAAGTAGATGATGAGTTTGATGATGATGAGTTTAGTAGAAGTGTTAAAGGTAACCATGGTAATAAAGGAGGTCGTGGAGATAGGTATAAAGGAGATAGGTATTATGATAGGATAAATGGAAATTTAGGAAGTATCAAATTGAAGATTCCTTCCTTTCAAGGTAAGAATGATCCTGAGGCTTACTTAGAATGGGAAAAGAAAGTGGAGATGGTCTTTGATTGCCATAACTATTCCGAAGAAAAAAAGGTGAAACTTGCTGCTGTAGAGTTCACGGATTATGCAATCATTTGGTGGGACCAACTCATGCTTGGTAGACGTAGGAATAGAGAGCCACCTATAGTTACATGGAATGAAATGAAACGTGTTATGAGAAAAAGGTTTGTTCCTAATCATTACTATAGAGAGCTTTATCAAAGGTTACAAGGTCTCACTCAAGGTTCTAAGAGTGTTGAGGATTATCATAAAGAAATGGAAATTATCATGATCAGAGCTAATGTTGAAGAGGATAGTGAAGCTACTATGGCTCGATTCTTACAAGGATTGAATCGTGAGATTGCTAATGTAGTGGAGTTACATCACTATGTGGAGTTTGATGATATGTTGCATATGGCTATCAAGGTTGAAAGGCAACTCAAAAGAAAAGGTTATTCATCTCGTTTTATGCAAGGTTCTAGTTCATCTTCTTCTTGGAAACCGAACACCTTTCGAAGGGATGATAAGACTACATTCAAACTTAAGACTGAATCCTCATTCAAGCCTAAGGGTGAGAGTGTCCAAAAGCCCAAACCCGAGGCTGTCCAAGCATCCCAAGGTAAGAGTAGAGACATTAAGTGTTTTAGATGTTTGGGAAGAGGACACATTGCATCACAATGCCCAAACAAACGAGTCATGATTATGCGCGATGATGGTGATGTTGTAAGTGAAGATTCTGATGTTGATGATGAGATGCCACCATTGGAGGACATTAATGAGGATGATGACTATGTTGAGTTTGCTGCACATGGTGAAGCACTTGTAGCTCGTCGTGCATTAAGTGCCCAAGTTAAGGATGAAGATGAAGTGCAACGAGAAAATATTTTTCATACTAGATGCCACGTCAACAATAAGGTATGCTCTTTGATTATTGATGGTGGTAGTTGCACAAATGTTGCTAGCACTTATTTGGTTGACAAATTGAGTTTGCCCACTACAAAACATCCCAAACCATACAAACTTCAATGGCTCAATAATTGTGGAGAAGTAAATGTGACCAAGCAAGTATTGGTGCTATTTTCAATTGGAAGGTACAATGATAAAGTGTTGTGTGATGTTGTGCCTATGCATGCTGGTCATTTGCTTTTAGGAAGACCATGGCAATTTGATAGACATGTCATACATGATGGATTTACAAACCGTTATTCATTTACCATGGCTGGTAAGAAATTCACACTTGCACCCTTGAGTCCTACGGAGATTTATGAGGATCAATTGAGGTTGAAAGAGCAGAATGAATCACAACAAAGGTCAAAGAATCTAGATAAAGGCAAAGATATTGCAAAGAAAGAAAGAAAGGACGTGAGCTTCTATGCAAAGCAAAGTGATGTAAAGGCTGCTTTTCTAGCTAAGTGCCCAATCCTTTTGTTTTTATATAAAGAATCTTGTTTTAGTTCTAATGATCTTAAATCTTCTTTGCCTACTAATGTTGTGTCTCTTTTGAAGGAATTTGGAGATATATTCCCCGAGGAGATTCCAAATGGTTTGCCACCTATTAGGGGAATTGAGCATCAAATAGACCTTATTCCTGGAGCTGCCATTCCCAACCGACCTGCCTATAGAAGCAATCCCGAGGAGACAAAGGAGCTTCAAAGGCAAGTTGACGAGCTCATGAAGAAAGGCTACGTTAGAAAGAGCATGAGTCCATGCGCTGTTCCTGTGTTACTTGTTCCTAAGAAGGATGGGACGTGGAGGATGTGTGTTGATTGTCGTGCCATCAACAAAATCACTGTAAAGTATCGCTATCCCATTCCTAGATTAGATGATATGCTTGATGAGTTACATGGTTCTTGCATCTTTTCTAAAATTGATTTGAAAAGTGGTTATCATCAAATTCGCATGAGAGAAGGTGATGAATGGAAAACTGCATTTAAGACTAAGCATGGTTTGTATGAATGGTTAGTTATGCCTTTTGGATTAACTAATGCACCTAGCACTTTCATGAGATTAATGAACCATGTTTTGCGTGCTTTCATTGGAAAATTTGTAGTTGTCTATTTTGATGATATCTTGATCTATAGTAGAAGTTTGCATGAACATATTGAACATTTAAAGAATGTGCTTAATGTCTTGAGAAAGGAAAAGCTGTATGCTAACCTTAAGAAATGTTCCTTTTGCACTGATAAGATTATATTTCTTGGATATGTTGTTTCTTCTAAGGGTATAGCAGTAGAAGATGAAAAGGTTAAGGCAATTAAAGAATGGCCTATACCTAAGAATATCTCTGAGGTGCGTAGTTTTCATGGATTAGCTAGTTTCTACCGTAGGTTTGTTAGAGACTTCAGTACTATAGCTGCACCTTTAACTGATGTTGTTAAAAAGAATGTTGGATTTAAATGGGGTCTTGAGCAAGATCGTGCTTTTAACTTGCTTAAAGAGAAGCTTTGTTCCGCACCTTTGTTGTCCTTACCTGACTTTTCTAAAACTTTTGAGATTGAGTGTGATGCTTCCAGTATAGGTATTGGAGCTGTTTTAATGCAAGAGAAGCGCCCCATTGCTTTTTTCAGTGAGAAGTTAAGTGGAGCTGCCCTTAACTATCCCACATATGATAAAGAGATGTATGCATTAGTGAGGGCCTTAGAAACATGGCAACACTATTTATGGCCTAAGGAATTTGTCATCCACACTGATCATGAGTCCTTGAAGCACTTGAAAGGACAAAGCAAGTTGAACAAGCGTCATGCCAAGTGGATGGAGTTCATTGAGACATTTCCATATGTGATCAAATATAAACAAGGTAAAGAAAATGTCGTGGCTGATGCATTGTCTCGAAGGTATACTCTAATCACTACTCTTAATGCAAAACTACTTGGATTTGAGTATATTAAAGACTTGTATGCTACTGATGAGGATTTTGAAAAGTGTTCATTGCATGTGAGAAAACTGGTTTTGGAAAGTTTTATAGGCATGATGGATTCTTATTTAGGGAAAATAGATTATGTGTGCCTAGGAGTTCTTTAAGAGAATTACTTGTTAGAGAAGCCCATAGTGGTGGATTAATGGGACATTTTGGAGTAAAGAAAACTTTAGATATATTGCATGATCACTTCTTTTGGCCTAACATGAAAAGAGATGTTGAAAAATTGTGTGAAAGATGTGTCACTTGTAAACAAGCTAAGTCTAGAGTTATGAATCATGGTCTTTATACTCCATTACCTATTCCTACTGCTCCTTGGACTGACATTTCTATGGACTTTGTTTTGGGGTTACCAAGAACAAAGAGAGGTAGAGATTCTGTTTTTGTTGTTGTTGACAGGTTCTCTAAGATGGCTCACTTCATTGCTTGTCACAAGACAGATGATGCAAGTAACATTGCCGATTTATTCTTCAAGGAAATTGTTCGTCTACATGGAGTTCCGAGGACCATTGTTTCTAACCGTGATGTGAAGTTCCTTAGCTACTTTTGGAAAACATTATGGGGAAAGTTAGGAACAAAGCTATTGTTTTCAACTACTTGTCATCCACAAACCGATGGTCAAACTGAAGTAGTCAATCGTACTTTGTCTACTTTGTTGAGATCCATTATTCAAAAGCATTTAAAGAATTGGGAAGATTGTTTGCCTCATGTGGAGTTTGCTTACAATAGAAGTGTGCATTCTACTACTAGTTATTCTCCATTTGAAGTTGTCTATGGTTTTAATCCACTCACTCCATTGGATCTTTTACCACTACCTATTGAGGAGAGAGCTAGTTTGGATGGGGAAAAGAAAGCTGATTTTGTTAAGCAACTACATGAGAAGGTACGTCAAAACATTAGGAAGAGGACTGAGCAATATGCTACTCAAGCCAACAAGCATCGCAAGAAAGTTGTCTTTGAACCTGGTGATTGGGTTTGGTTACATATGCGTAAAGAGAGATTTCCTGCTCAGCGTCGCTCCAAGTTGCAACCTCGAGGAGATGGACCATTCCAAGTGATTAAGAAGATCAATGACAATGCTTATAAGTTAGATCTTCCAGGTGAGTATAATGTTAGTGTTACATTTAATGTTTCTGATCTTTCTCCCTTTGATATTGATGTAGGTGATTCTGATTTGAGGACAAATCCTTTCGAGGAGAGGGGGAATGATGGAGATCCAAGCTCACGCTCAAGTCATGTTCGTGATGATCGTGATCCTTTGAGTATCCATAGAGGTCCAATTACAAGAGCTAAATCAAAGATAATGCAACAAGCCTTGGCTGGTTTCATTGATATTGCTAGAGAGAAAGCCCAACAAAGCTTGAGCATGGAGGATGATAAAGTCTTCTACAACATGATCCAAGCCCAAGTTCAACCTTCTTGAAGACACAAGTATTGGGCCGAAATGCAAATTAGGCTAGATGCATATTTTATTTAGTTAAGTATTATTGGGCTGAACATTGTCTTAATTTAATTTAAGCCTAATTCCTTTTTAAATAATAGATTTTGTAAGACTTCTATTACTTGTTCTGCAAGTTAGGAGAGTAGGATTCCTATTGCTTGTGCTGCAAGTTATCTATTTGCCTATAAATAGTTATGTAACCCTTTGGGGAGAGGACAATTGATTTTAGTAATAAAATTGAGAGACTTCTTCTCTTTGGTTCTCTTGAGAACTCTTGAACTTATCAAGGTCTTCCTTGTGGCGTTCTTCTACCTTCCACCAATATATACCATAGGTTCTTGCTTTTCTAAGCAACGGGTCTTGGTCCAATACCATAGGTTCTTGTGTTTCTACACAACGGGTCTTGGTTTTATCTCTAATTTTTGTTTTCTTTTGCTGCGTTTTTAACTTGTTCTTGTTTTTCTTCAAGTGTTCTTCATGTTCTTCATTGAACCTCATCTTCTTTCGGTGAGGTTCATATCACTTTCTCTTGGGTTCCCTCTCAACTAGGCTTATCAAGGTCTTCTTCCTTGTGGCGCCTCCTTCTTCACCATCCACCATTGCTATACCTTAGGTTCTCGAATTCTTATTCGTAGGGTCAAGGTCCAATACCTTTGGGTTCGAGTCTCTTTAGGCTTCGGGTCTAGGTTTCAGAAGTTGTCATTCATCAACTTTGCTTCTGTCTTCTTGCGTGTCAGCTCCTTCAAATTCCAAGCTACGTTTTGTCTTGTCCGTACGCATCAGTTACTTCCATCAATACTCTAACTATTGATATTCCACCTCAATTTTTGCTCGATAGTTAACTTGTAATGTTAAAATAACTCGAATTATCGACACTATAAGATTTACAACAAAATTCCTCACGTTATTGTGCTCATCCATTGACCTTCTCAACCATTTAAAAATCAATTTTTCCTATGACACAATAAGATCCTTTCAATCTTATCTTCGATAATTCTTTCAGGATTCCATTTAGATGAGAACTTAATATTTTTCCTTAAACATTTTCATGAAAATTTCGGCAGCATAACGGCTTAATTTTCTCTAAACCTCCTGCAAGAAAACACAATTTATAATTGCAGCCGTTGATTCTCACCAATTTTTATCTCTTACTAAGACCCCTACCATCAGTTGTGGGTCCTCTTAGCATTTTTAGCATCAATTCAATAATTATTCATATCAAAAATCAAATTCCAAATTATACAATATAAAGCTACTAATGCTTTATAAAAGTATCTTACCTATTCGCCAAGCTTACCGCACTTTTCGATTTTCAAGCCTTGCCGAACTCCACCATTCGTCTCATTTCCGTTTTGCTACAATTTCAATATCAATGCACTACATCAATATAACCATAAATTATTCAATAAATACCATCAAATTATTTTTTTCTTAATTTTTCCTTACCATTTTTTTTGTCTTGTTCTTCTTCTCTTTCTTCCTTTCCTTCTTTCTCCTTTTTTTTTCTTTCTTTCTTTCTTCTTTCTTTCTTTTTTTTCTTTTTCTTCTTTTCTTTCTTTTCTTTTCTTTTCTTTTCTTCTTTCTTTTCTTTCTTTTTTTTTTCCTTTCCTTTTCTGTTTTGTTTTTTTTTTGCCTGAACCGGTTTGGACCGGTTCAGGCGGTTCGGACCGGTTCACTTCTGCTGGCCGATTCGGCCTCTTCCCGCCGGCATCGTCGCTGGTTCGGGCCTTCCTCAGCTGGCCATAGTTGCCAGGATGCTGGATCTAGCCTTGGTTTCACCCCATTACTGGTGATGGCATCGGATCTGGAACGGTGGCTCTCGGTATCTTTCTCCTCTGTTTCTTCTTCCTCTGTCGGTTTCCCCTTCGCCAGCGGCCCCTCTCACCTTCCCCTGGTCCTCGTCGGTCTCGTAGGGGGAGTGGCGGTGCCCGGATCGGCTGGCACCGCCGTGTCTCTTCTCCTTTTCTTTTTGGGTTTTTGCTTCTCTTCCTGTTTTCCATTTTCTTTTCCTTTTTCTGTTTGGGCCATCACCGGTCACCTCTCTCTTCCCCTTGGCTTGCCGGCGATGCTCCCTCGCTCCTCTTCCTTCCGGTGGCCTGCGTCGTCCAGCGTTTCCCTCTTTTGTTTTCCTCTTCTGTTTGGCTAACAAAATAGGAAATGTGGGAATCGAGTTCCCCGATTCCCACTTCTCTTTTGTTTTTTTTAATATATATATATATTATATATATATAATTAATATATATCTATTTATTAATATAATATATATATTGTGTATAGTTTAAAATAAATATCAATACACTTAATTTTAAAAATAATATATATTTCTCATATATTCATATACTTTTATCATAAGCTATAATATATATATTTTTCATATATATATATATCATTATATAAAACATATATAATTATTTAAAAATATATTTATATAATAAAATTATATAAAAATATAAATACTCGTATTTTTATTTCCTTATTTTTTTTGGATTTTATTAATATCCAATTATTTTCTCCTATTCCATTCTTATTTAATTTGGATATCAATTTGTCCAAATTAAATTTTTCGGGTAACTTATATTTATTTAGAAAATTCTCGGTCTTCACAATTGTTTATTTACTTTAGTAAAATATAAAAAAAAGAAAAAAAATAGAAAAAAAAGAAAAGAAAAGAAAAGAAAAAAAAAGAGAAAAGAAAAATCAATTCAAGAGGGGATTTACTACATCGTGTGTATCAAGTGCAACATCAAAGGCAATTCTAGAGGTGTGCTTCATCAAAATCTTGAGGTAGTCATTCTTTCTTGAGCTTTGAGATTTCTTAATTGCCTAACTTGAAAATTCATTGTTACCATTCTACCTTACTGCCTAAAATTACCTTTTTGACCCTACCACATAAAAGGACAAAACTACCCCACCTTTGGCTAAACCCTACCCTAATTAAACACCCCAAAACACGCATATTTCCTTCAAGGTTTAGTTTCATTAGAGTCTTCTTAAGCCTTATTGAGGCTTGCAAAGTCTTGTTGAGTCTTCATTGTTTTGTTTTCCCTTAATTAAAATCTTGTGCTCAGCTTGTTTATTGTTGGTTGATAGTTGAATTCCATAAGCTGATTTTTGATTGAGTCTTGAGTTTAATTGTAACGCCCACGGAAGCCGGGATTTTCGGGCTAACTTTTTCTTTCACTTCCTACGTTTGTCTCTCGCTCAGTGTAGCTAAAACCTAATGAGTAGCGTCCCACTCCTATAGTTATTTAAGACTAGTTGTCTAAGGTCCCATTATAGTCTTCTCGTAAGACGTGTCGAAAACGACACTGAAAAACTTCCGTCCCTATTTCATTCCATCATCGATTCTCATACTAAGTACATCATCGTTCAACCTATAGCAATTTCCAAATCTCAGTATAACTTCTAAAATACTTAGCATCCATGGATCTCATATATAATTAAATATCGAAAATTCAACTTAACTACATAACACAGTAGGTTTACAGATTTGATATCTCCTAGTTCTTACATCCCAAATCCTATACATTGTGTGCACAAAAGAATTTAGCCTGGGATATAAATGATGCGCACGGACAGGAGAACTCGTAGGTTGGAGTTTGAAGGAACTGAAACGCAACTGGATAAAAGCAAAAGACGATGAAGGATACCTTATGAAACCTAGACCCAAAGCCTAAAGAGACTCGAACCCAAGGTATTGGACCTTGACCCTACGAATAAGAATTCGAGAACCTAAGGTATAGCAATGGTGGATGGTGAAGAAGGAGGCGCCACAAGGAAGAAGACCTTGATAAGCCTAGTTGAGAGGGAACCCAAGAGAAAGGCACACTCAATTTCTGAAAATTCAATTAACTGATCTCCATCAATAGCGTTTACAAGGTATTTATAATAATACCTAGCACTTAAGCCCATAAACAAGTGGGCTGGAATTAACACCAATAGAAAATAAAACTAAACCCAAATTCATGCATGCCTAAACCTAGTTACATAAAATAAATAGTCCAAGACACAACAAAACTCAAACATGGGCTATCCAAACACTTAGCCCATCTTATTGTTAAGCTAAAATAAGATAGTAAACCATGCTCATGTCGTTTGGGCTTCCAAGCAAGTATAGATGTCTTGGGACTCTTCATGGAAGCTTCCTTGACACTTCAATGATGCCAGAGCTTGTTGCATGAATGAGGCCAGGGCTTGTTGCGTTTTCTTAGCTCGAGCTCAGGTAATTGGACCTCCTTGGATGACCAATGGATCCTTAGCATCACGAACATCACGAGCAAGTGGATCTCCATTTGGATCTCCATCATTCCCCCTCTCCTCAAAAGGATTTGTCCTCAAATCGCATATACCTTCATCAAAAGAAAAGGGAGAAAGATCAGAAACATTAAAAGTAGCAGATACACCATACTCACCAGGAAGATCCAATCTGTAGGCATTATCGTTGATCCTCGCTATGACTTGGAATGGTCCATCTCCTCGGGGATGCAGCTTGGTTCGTCGCTGAACAGGAAACCTCTCCTTTCTCATATGCACCCAAACCCAATCACCAGGCTCAAAGACTACTTTCTTTCGATGCTTATTTGCTTGTGTGGTATATTGCTCAGTCTTCTTTTCAATAGCTTGACGAACTCTCTCATGGAGTTGCTTCACAAACTTAGCCTTCTGTTCTCCATCCAAGTTACTCTGCTCCGCACTAGGTAATGGCAACAAATCCAAAGGAGTAAGAGGATTGAAGCCATAAACAACTTCGAATGGAGAGCAACTAGTAGTGGAGTGGACACTGCGGTTATATGCAAACTCCACATGGGGCAAGCAATCTTCCCAATTCTTCAAATTTTTCTGAATAATGGACCTCAATAATGTAGATAGGGTTCGGTTGACGACCTCAGTCTGTCCATCAGTCTGGGGGTGACAAGTGGTGGAGAATAACAATTTAGTTCCCAACTTTCCCCATAACGTCTTCCAAAAGTAACTAAGGAACTTTGCATCTCGATCAGAAACAATGGTCCTTGGTACACCATGTAGACGTACTATCTCTTTGAAGAAAAGGTCAGCAACGTTGCTCGCGTCATCCGTCTTGTGGCAAGCAATGAAATGAGCCATCTTAGAGAACCTGTCAACCACAACAAAAACAGAATCTCTACCGCGTTTTGTTCGAGGCAAGCCCAAAACAAAATCCATAGAGATATCAGTCCACGGAGTAGTAGGAATGGGTAAAGGAGTATATAAACCATGATTATGAACTCTAGACTTAGCTTGCCTACATGAAATGCATCTAGCACATAACCTCTCTACATCTCTCCTCATGTTAGGCCAAAAGAAATGTTCTTGCAAAACATCTAGAGTTTTCCTAACCCCAAAGTGACCCATTAATCCTCCACTATGGGCTTCTCTAACGAACAGCTCGCGCAATGAACTCCTAGGCACACATAATTTATTTTCTCTAAATAAGAACCCATCATGCCTAAAGAACTTGCCAAAACCAGATGTAGCACATGCATCATAAACATTGCCAAAATCAACATCGCCAAAATCAACATCATCAGCATACTGTTCTTTGATATACTCAAATCCTAAAAGTTTAGCATCAAGAGTAGTGATAAGTATACCTACGAGATAACGCATCAGCTACGACGTTCTCTTTACCTTGTTTGTACTTGATCACGTACGGGAACATCTCAATGAACTCTATCCACTTGGCATGACGCTTATGCAGCTTACTCTGTCCTTTCAAATGCTTCAAGGACTCATGATCAGTGTGGATGATAAATTCTTTGGGCCACAAGTAATGTTGCCATGTCTCCAAGGCCCTCACTAACGCGTACATCTCCTTGTCATATGTGGGATAGTTAAGTGCTGCTCCACTTAACTTCTCACTAAAGAAAGCAATTGGGCGTTTTTCCTGCATAAGCACAGCGCCAATACCTACACCTGAGGCATCGCACTCAATCTCAAAAGTTTTAGTAAAGTCAGGCAGAGATAACAAAGGAGCAGAACAAAGTTGGTATTCAGAGCTCAAGTTCCGATTTTCTGGTTTGTTCGTGCGTCACTCACTTTTCGATTTTTTTTTAATTTTTTTTTTCTTTTGTTCGTTCCACTTTCTGGTTTGTTTGTGTGTTCCTAGCCGCCACTTATTTCTTAACCCTAAAACCCTAGCCACCACTTATTTCATTACACAAAAAACCCTAGCCACCACTTATTTCATTACACAAAAAACCCTAGCCGCACCCCTCAAAAATAAACTCCTTGCCGCACCCTAAAAAAAAAAAAACCCTAGCCGCAATTACTCAAAACCCTGTCGCACCCCTTCAACAAACCCTAGCCGCAATTCCTCAAAACCCTGTCGCACTCCTTCAAAAAACCCTAGCCGCGCTCCTCCTTTTTTCAAGGAAACCGCAACACTCAGAGTTGAAAAAAAAAAACAGAAAAAAAAAAGAATTCAAAAAAACATAAAAAAAAGAATTCGGAAAAAAAAAATTTGTTGCGGTACTGTTCAAACCGAAAATTTTGGTTGAGTTAGGAGGCGTGCGAGTACCCGTTTTAAAGGAAACGACGAAAGAAAACGACCCCGTGGAGTTTATTTCACGGGCCCCACCCTATCTTGGCCAAATTCCATCGTCTTCTTATAGTTTTAGGCCATTTTTTATTTTTTTGTCATTTTAGTGATTTTTTTAATTTTTTTTATTCTGTCTTTCTTTCTTTGAGTCATCCTAGCCCTAGCCACACCTTTCTGTGCAAAAAAAAAAAGGAAAAGAATTCGAAAAAAAAAAGAGAAGAATTCAAAAAAAAAAAAATCTTGGTGACAATACTTGGTGAATTAGTTGATTCTGTGAGGTTGATTCTTTGATTGAGTCTCTAGTGCGATTGTGACCCTATAGAGTTAAGGTAGAGTAAGGGAAAAAGGCAGGAGTGTGTGAGAAACATTAGTAGAGAAAAGCCAAATTACTTGAGTGAAACACGAGTGTACACACGTGAGGATATCTTTGTTGAAAATGTCTTCTGAAGGTGATAAGTCCGACTTTAAAAAGATTGAATTCATGCTTCAGGCAATGCAACAACAGTTCCAACGGATGGACGTGAAATTCAATGACATTCATGATAAGTTGAACCAACATGACGCTCGGTTTGCAAAGATCCAGCAAGGTGATACTTCTCGTCTAAAGAGTAAGGTTGTTGCCACTGACGAGTATGATGATAATGCTGGGTATGATTCGAACGAAGAGTCTGGGATCGATAGACATCATAGAAGGTACCATGGATATAGAGATCGAGTTGATAGAGCCTGTGATAGAGGCAAGGAGAAGATGGATGGAAACCTTGGCAGTATAAAATTGAAGATTCCTCCTTTCCAAGGCAAGAATGATCCTGAGGCATATTTGGAATGGGAACGGAAGATTGAAATGGTGTTTGACTGCCACCACTACTCTGAGGAAAAGAAGGTCAAACTTGCAGCAATTGAGTTCACAGAGTATGCTATGGTTTGGTGGGATCAGTTAGTCACTAGTAGAAGAAGAAGATATGGTGATCGTCCAGTGTCTACATGGGATGAGATGAAGCGCATCATGCGGAAGAGATTTGTTCCTACTCATTACTACAGGGAGTTATACCAGAAGCTCCAAGGTCTTACCCAGGGCTCAAAGAGTGTTGAGGATTACTACAAAGAGATGGAAATAACCATGATCCGAGCCAATATCCAGGAGGATGCAGAAGCTACTATGGCTCGTTTTCTTCAAGGCTTAAACCGTGAGATTGCCAATGTAGTCGAGTTGCAGCATTACATGGATTTAGAGGAGATGTTGCATGTGGCCATCAAAGTGGAAAGGCAACTCAAAAGGAAAGGTACATCCCGTTTTACTTCTAGTTCAGTTCCTGTTTGGAAATCTAACACCTTTCATAGGGATGATAAGCCTGTGCCTACGCATAAGTCAGAGAGCTTTGCTAAGCCCAAGCCTGAGGGCCCTCCAAAGCCCAAGACTGAACCTGCCCAAGCATCCCAGAGCAGGACACGTGACATTAAATGTTTCAAGTGTTTAGGTCGTGGACATATTGCCTCACAGTGTCCCAACCGTAGAGTGATGATCATGCATGGGAATGGAGATGTTGAGAGTGAAGGTTTTGAACTCGGTGTAGAAGATGAGATGCCTGCGTTAGAAGATGTCGACGAAGAAGAAGTTGTTGAGTATGCTGCTCATGGTGAAGCACTTGTTGCTAGGCGTGCTCTTACTACTCATGTGAAGTTTGAGGATGAGGCACAGCGCGAGAACATCTTCCATACGAGATGCCATATTGGTGACAAGGTATGTACTGTAATCATTGATGGTGGGAGTTGTACTAATGTTGCTAGCACATACCTTGTTGATAAGTTAAAGTTGCCCACTACCAAGCATCACCACCCATATAAGTTGCAGTGGATTAATGACTGTGGTGAAGTCAACGTGGTGAAGCAAGTCTTGGTTCCGTTTCGTATTGGAAGGTATCACGATGAGGTGTTGTGTGACGTGGTGCCCATGCAAGCTAGCCACCTATTGCTGGGTAGACCGTGGCAGTATGATCGGAGAGTCATCCACGACGGTTACACTAACCGTTACTCCTTTACTATGGATGGCAAGAAGATCGCTCTTGCTCCCCTTAGCCCTAAGGAGATTTATGAGGACCAATTAAGGCTAAAGGAGCAACATGAAGAGCAAAGGAAGCAAGGTAACGAAAAGAAAGAAAAGAAGGAAAACAAGGAAAGCAAAACAGTGAGCTGCTATGCCAAATCCCGAGATGTGAAGATAGCTTGCCTACATGAAATGCATCTAGCACATAACCTCTCTACATCTCTCCACATGTTAGGCCAAAAGAAATGTGCTTGCAAAACATCTAGAGTTTTCCTAACTCCAAAGTGACCCATTAATCCTCCACTATGGGCTTCTCTAACTAACAGCTCGCGCAATGAACTCCTAGGCACACATAATTTATTTTCTCTAAATAAGAACCCATCATGCCTAAAGAACTTGCCAAAACCAGATGTAGCACATGCATCATAAACATTACCAAAATCAACATCATCAGCATACTATTCTTTGATATACTCAAATCCTAAAAGTTTAGCATCAAGAGTAGTGATAAAAGTATACCTACGAGATAACGCATCAGCTACGACGTTCTCTTTACCTTGTTTGTACTTGATCACGTACGGGAACATCTCAATGAACTCTATCCACTTGGCATGACGCTTATGCAGCTTACTCTGTCCTTTCAAATGCTTCAAGGACTCATGATCAGTGTGGATGACAAATTCTTTGGGCCACAAGTAATGTTGCCATGTCTCCAAGGCCCTCACTAACGCGTACATCTCCTTGTCATATGTGGGATAGTTAAGTGCTGCTCCACTTAACTTCTCACTAAAGAAAGCAATTGGGCGTTTTTCCTGCATAAGCACAGCTCAATACCTACACCTGAGGCATCGCACTCAATCTCAAAAGTTTTAGTAAAGTCAGGCAGAGATAACAAAGGAGCAGAACAAAGTTTATCTTTAAGCAAATTAAAAGCATGCTCTTGTGCAGGACCCCAATGAAATGCAACATTCTTTTTGACCACTTCGATCAAAGGTGCAGCTATAGTGCTAAAATCTCTAACGAATCGACGATAGAAACTAGCTAAACCATGGAAACTACGCACCTCAGAAACAGACTTAGGTACAGGCTAATCTTTAATTGCCTTTACCTTCTCATTATCAACAGAAATGCCATGTGAAGAAACGACATACCCAAGAAAAACAATCTTATCAGTGCAGAACGTACATTTCCTAAAATTGGCATACAAACTTGCATTCCTTAAAACAGTAAGAACATTCCTAAGATGCTCAACATGCTCATGCTGGCTCTTACTGTATATCAAAAAATCATCAAAATAGACAACCACATACTTACCAATGAAATCACGTAAAACATGGTTCATTAAACGCATGAATGTACTGGGTGCATTAGTCAAGCCAAAAGGCATAACTAACCACTCGTAGAGACCATGTTTAGTCTTGAATGCGGTTTTCCATTCATCACCTTCTCTCATACGAATTTGGTGATATCCGCTCTTTAAATCAATTTTAGAAAACATGCATGCACCATGCAACTCATCAAGCATGTCATCTAGCCTAGGAATAGGATAGTGGTACTTTACAGTGATTTTGTTGACGGCTCGGCAGTCAACGCACATCCTCCACGTCCCATCTTTTTTTTGCACAAGCAGTACGGGCACGGCGCAAGGACTCATGCTCTCTCTCACATAACCTTCCTCATGAGCTCCTCAACTTGCCTTTGAAGCTCCTTCGTCTCCTCGAGATTACTTCTGTAGGCTGGACGGTTAGGAATGGTAGCTCCGGGGACAAGGTCAATCATGTGCTCGATCCCACGAATCGGTGGTAATCCACTTGGGATCTCCTCAGGGAATACATCCTCGAACTCCTGCAACAATGAGACAACATCAGTAGGCAAAGTATCATGGAGTTCAGCATCAATAAAATAAGAATCTTTAAATAAGAGTAAAAGGATAGGAGACTTAGCAAGAATTGCAGTCTTCACATCTCGGGGTTTGGCATAGCAGCTCACTGTTTTGCTTTCCTTGTTTTCCTTCTTTTCTGTAGCTTGCTTCCGTAGCTCATCATGTTGCTCCTTTAGCCTTAATTGGTCCTCATAAATCTCCTTGGGGCTAAGGGGAGCGAGAGCGATCTTCTTGCCATCCATAGTAAAGGAGTAACGGTTAGTGTAACTGTCATGGAGGACTCTCCGATCATACTGCCACGGTCTACCCAGCAATAGGTGGCTAGCTTGCATGGGCACTACGTCACACAACACCTCATCGTGATACCTTCCAATACGAAAAGGAACCAAGACTTGCTTCACCACGTTGACTTCACCACAGTCATTAATCCACTGCAACTTATATGGGTGGTGATGCTTGGTAGTGGGCAACTTTAATTTATCAACAAGGTATGTGCTAGCAACATTAGTACAACTCCCACCATCAATGATTACGGTACATACCTTGTCACTAATATGGCATCTCGTATGGAAGATGTTCTCGCGCTGTGCCTCATCCTCAAACTTCACATCAGTAGTAAGAGCACGCCTAGCAACAAGTGCTTCACCATGAGCAGCATACTCAACAACTTCTTCTTCGTCGACATCTTCTAACGCAGGCATCTCATCTTCTACACCGAGTTCAGAACCTTCACTCTCAACATCTCCATTCCCATGCATAATCATCACTCTACGGTTGGGACACTGTGAGGCAATATGTCCACGACCTAAACACTTGAAACACTTAATGTCACGTGTCCTGCTCTGGGATGCTTGGGCAGGCAGTCTCTTGGGCTTTGGAGGGCCCTCAGGCTTGGGCTTAGCAAAGCTCTCTGACTTATGCGTAGGCACAGGCTTATCATCCCTATGAAAGGTGTTAGATTTCCAAACAGGAACTGAACTAGAAGTAAAACGGGATGTACCTTTCCTTTTGAGTTGCCTTTCCACTTTGATGGCCACATGCAACATCTCCTCTAAATCCATGTGATGCTGCAACTCGACTACATTGGCAATCTCACGGTTTAAGCCTTGAAGAAAACGAGCCATAGTAGCTTCTGCATCCTCCTGGATATTGGCTCGGATACCAACTGATGCGCACGGACAGAAGAACTCTCTTAAAATTGGCATACAAACTTGCATTCCTCAAAACAGTAAGAACATTCCTAAGATGCTCAACATGCTCATGCTGGCTCTTACTGTATATCAAAATATCATCAAAATAGACAACCACATACTTACCAATGAAATCACGTAAAACATGGTTCATTAAACGCATGAAAGTACTGGGTGCATTAGTCAAGCCAAAAGGCATAACTAACCACTCGTAGAGACCATGTTTAGTCTTGAATGCGGTTTTCCATTCATCACCTTCTCGCATACGAATTTGGTGATATCCGCTCTTTAAATCAATTTTAGAAAACAGGCATGCACCATGCAACTCATCAAGCATGTCATCTAGCCTAGGAATAGGATAGCGATACTTTACAGTGATTTTGTTGACGGCTCGACAGTCAACGCACATCCTCCACGTCCCATCTTTTTTTGGCACAAGCAGCACGGGCACGGCGCATGGACTCATGCTCTCTCTCACATAACCTTTCCTCATGAGCTCCTCAACTTGCCTTTGAAGCTCCTTCGTCTCCTCAGGATTACTTCTGTAGGCTGGACGGTTAGGAATGTAGCTCCGGGGACAAGGTCAATCATATGCTCGATCCCACGAATCGGTGGTAATCCACTTGGGATCTCCGCAGGGAATACATCCTCGAACTCCTGCAACAATAAGACAACATCAGTAGGCAAAGTATCACGGAGTTCTGCATCAATAAAATAAGAATCTTTAAATAAGAGTAAAAGGATAGGAGACTTAGCAAGAAATGCAGTCTTCACATCTCGGGATTTGGCATAGCAGCTCACTGTTTTGCTTTCCTTGTTTTCCTTCTTTTCTTTCTTTTCGTTACCTTGCTTCCTTTGCTCTTCATGTTGCTCCTTTAGCCTTAATTGGTCCTCATAAATCTCCTTAGGGCTAAGGGGAGCAAGAGCGATCTTCTTGCCATCCATAGTAAAGGAGTAACGGTAGTGTAACCGTCGTGGATGACTCTCCGATCATACTGCCACGGTCTACCCAGCAATAGGTGGCTAGCTTGCATGGGCACCACGTCACACAACACCTCATCGTGATACCTTCCAATACGAAACGGAACCAAGACTTGCTTCACCACGTTGACTTCACCACAGTCATTAATCCACTGCAACTTATATGGGTGGTGATGCTTGGTAGTGGGCAACTTTAACTTATCAACAAGGTATGTGCTAGCAACATTAGTACAACTCCCACCATCAATGATTACAGTACATACCTTGTCACTAATATGGCATCTCATATGGAAGATGTTCTCGCGCTGTGCCTCATCCTCAAACTTCACATGAGTAGTAAGAGCACGCCTAGCAACAAGTGCTTCACCATGAGCAGCATACTCAACAACTTCTTCTTCGTCGACATCTTCTAACGCAGGCATCTCATCTTCTACACCGAGTTCAAAACCTTCACTCTCAACATCTCCATTCCCATGCATGATCATCACTCTACGGTTGGGACACTGTGAGGTAATATGTCCACGACCGAAACACTTGAAACATTTAATGTCACGTGTCCTGCTCTGGGATGCTTGGGCAGGTTCAGTCTTGGGCTTTGGAGGGCCCTCAGGCTTGGGCTTAGCAAAGCTCTCTGACTTATGCGTAGGCACAGGCTTATCATCCCTATGAAAGGTGTTAGATTTCCAAACAGGAACTGAACTAGAAGTAAAACGGGATGTACCTTTCCTTTTGAGTTGCCTTTCCACTTTGATGGCCACATGCAACATCTCCTCTAAATCCATGTAATGCTGCAACTCGACTACATTGGCAATCTCACGGTTTAAGCCTTGAAGAAAACGAGCCATAGTAGCTTCTGCATCCTCCTGGATATTGGCTCGGATCATGGTTATTTCCATCTCTTTGTAGTAATCCTCAACACTCTTTGAGCCCTGGGTAAGACCTTGGAGCTTCTGGTATAACTCCCTGTAGTAATGAGTAGGAACAAATCTCTTCCGCATGATGCGCTTCATCTCATCCCATGTAGACACTGGACGATCACCATATCTTCTTCTACTAGTGACTAACTGATCCCACCAAACCATAGCATACTCTGTGAACTCAATTGCTGCAAGTTTGACCTTCTTTTCCTCAGAGTAGTGGTGGCAGTCAAACACCATTTCAATCTTCCGTTCCCATTCCAAATATGCCTCAGGATCATTCTTGCCTTGGAAAGGAGGAATCTTCAATTTTATACTGCCAAGGTTTCCATCCATCTTCTCCTTGCCTCTATCACAGGCTCTATCAACTCGATCTCTATATCCATGGTTGATATGAACCTCACCGAAAGAAGATGAGGTTCAATGAAGAACATGAAGAACACTTGAAGAAAAACAAGAACAAGTTAAAAACGCAGCAAAAGAAAACAAAAATTAGAGATAAAACCAAGACCCATTGTGTAGAAACACAAGAACCTATGGTATTGGACCAAGACCCGTTGCTTAGAAAAGCAAGAACCTATGGTATATATTGGTGGAAGGTAGAAGAACGCCACAAGGAAGACCTTGATAAGTTCAAGAGTTCTCAAGAGAACCAAAGAGAAGAAGTCTCTCAATTTTATTACTAAAATCAATTGTGTTCTCCCCAAAGGGTTACATAACTATTTATAGGCAAATAGATAACTTGCAACATAAGTAATAGGAATCCTACTTTCCTAACTTGCAGAATAGGAAATAGCAAACTTGCAGAACAAGCAATAGGAATCCTACTCTCCTAACTTGCAGAACAAGTAATAGAAGTCTTACAAAATCTATATTTAAAAAGGAATTGGGCTTAAATTAAATTAAGACAATGTTCAGCCCAATAATACTTAACTAAAATAAAATATGCATCTAGCCTAATTTGCATTCGGCCCAATACTTGTGTGTCTTCAAGAAGGTTGAACTTGGGCTTGGACCATGTTGTAGAAGACTTTATCATCCTCCATGCTCAAGCTTTGTTGGGCTTTCTCTCTAGCAATATCAATGAAACCAGCCAAGGCTTGTTGCATTTATCTTTGATTTAGCTCTTGTAATTGGACCTCCATGGATACTCAAAGGATCACGATCATCACGAACATGACTTGAGCTTTGTGAGCTTGGATCTCCATCATTCCCCCTCTCCTCGAAAGGATTTGTCCTCAAATCAGAATCACCTACATCAATATCAAAGGGAGAAAGATCAGAAACATTAAATGTAGCACTAACATTATACTCACCTGGAAGATCTAACTTATAAGCATTGTCATTGATCTTCTTAATCACTTGATGGTGGTCCATCTCCTCGAGGTTGCAACTTGGAGCGACGCTGAGCAGGAAATCTCTCTTTACGCATATGTACCCAAACCCAATCACCAGGTTCAAAGACAACTTTCTTGCGATGCTTGTTGGCTTGAGTAGCATATTGCTCAGTCCTCTTCTTAATGTTTTGACGTACCTTCTCATGTAGTTGCTTAACAAAATCAGCTTTCTTTTCCCCATTCAAACTAGCTCTCTCCTCTCAATAGGTAGTGGTAAAAGATCCAATGGAGTGAGTGGATAAAAACCATAGACAATTTCAAATGGAGAGATAACTAGTAGTAGAATGCACACTTCTATTGTAAGCAAACTCCACATGAGGCAAATAATCTTCCCAATTCTTCAAATTCTTTTGAATAATGGACCTCAACAAAGTAGACAAAGTACGATTGACTACTTTCGTTTGACCATCGGTTTGTGGATGACAAGTCGTGGAAAACAATAGCTTTGTCCTAACTTTCCCCATGTTTGTTCCAAAAGTAGCTAAGGAACTTCACATCACGGTCAGAAACAATGGTCCTCGGAACACCATGTAGACGAACAATTTCCTTGAAGAATAAATCGGCAATGTTGCTTGCATCATCTGTCTTGTGACAAGCAATGAAGTGAGCCATCTTAGAGAACCTGTCAACAATAACAAAAATAGAATCTCTACCTCTCTTTGTTCTTGGTAACCCCAAAACAAAGTCCATAGAAATGTCAGTCCAAGGAGCAGTAGGAATAGGTAATGGAGTATAAAGACCATGATTCATAACTCTAGACTTAGCTTGTTTACAAGTGACACATCTTTCACACAATTTTTCAACATCTCCTTTCATGTTAGGCCAAAAGAAGTGATATGCAATATATCTAAAGTTTTCTTTACCCCCAAAATGTCCCATTAATCCACCACTATGGGCTTCTCTAACAAGTAATCCTCTTAAAGAACTCCTAGGCACACATAATCTATTTTCCCTAAATAAGAATCCATTATGCCTATAAAACTTTCCAAAACCAATTTTCTCACAGGCAATGAACACATTTTCAAAATCCTCATCAGTAGCATACAGGTCTTTAATATACTCAAATCCAAGTAGTTTTGCATTAAGAGTAGTGACTAGAGTATACCTTCGAGATAATGCATCAGCACACGACATTTTCTTTACCTTGTTTATATTTTGATCACATATGGAAATGTTTCAATGAACTCCATCCACTTGGCATGACGCTTGTTCAACTTGCTTTGTCCTTTCAAGTGCTTCAAGGACTCATGATCAGTGTGGATGACAAATTCCTTAGGCCATAAATAGTATTGCCATGTTTCCAAGGTCCTCACTAATGCATACATCCTTTATTGTACATGGGATAGTTAAGGCCAGCTCCACTTAACTTCTCACTGAAGAAAGCAATGTGGGGCTTCTCTTGCTTAAAACAACTTCGATACCTATGCTTGAAGCATCACACTCAATCTTGATTGTTTTCTCTTTTTGCTTAACCTCAGCTTCACTCACTATTTTTTTCTCACACTCTTTTAATCTAATTGATCCTCATCTTTCACTAGCGCACTTAAAGCGTGATATGCTACAGTTATTACCTTTCCATCCTTAGGTAATTCCATACTATCCTCATCATCTTTTAATGGCAGCATAGAATCATCATTGGATTCTTCTCCATAGTAGCTATCCAACTTATTATTACCAACATCACCAAATGCATGAAAAGTATTACCTTGGTTTACCTTAGTTAGGGTAGCATCATGTTTCTCCAACTTATCATATTTAACCAACTTCGACTCTATCCTCGAAAGTTGTTGTTGCATGGCTTGGAACATGATCTCAATCTTACTCAAATCAAGCTTTTCACTATTAGAAGACATGATTGTAACCTGCAAGAAACGTTAGTAAAAGAAAAGGACCTCACAAGTATGACCTCCCGTGTTTACACTCAATACACATAAGAATGTAACACTCACACTCGTGTGTTTCACACAATTTTAATAGGCTTTTCTCTACTAATGTTACTCACATACTCTTGCCTTTTTTTTTTCCTCACACAACTTTTCTCTATAGGTTCTATATTGAACTCAAGACTCAATCAAAAATCAGCTTATGGAATTCAACTATCAACCAACAATAAACAAGCTGAGAACAAGATTTTAATCAAGGGAAAACAAAACAATGAAGACTCAAGAAGACTTTGCAAGACTCAATAAGGCTTAAGAAGACTCTAATGAAACTAAACCTTGAAGGAAATATGCATGTTTGGGGGTGTTTAATTAGGGTAGGGTCTAGCCAAAGGTCGGGTAGTTTTGTCCTTTTATATGGTAGGGTCAAAAAGGTAATTTTAGGCACTAGGGTAGAATGGTAACAATGAGTTTTCAAATTAGGCAAATAAGAAATCCCAAAGCTCAAGAAAGAATGACTACCTCAAGATTTTGATGAAGCACACCTCCACGAATTGCCTTTGATGTTGCACTTGCTACACACGATGTAATAAATCCCCTCTTGAATTGATTTTTCTTTTCTCTTTTTTTTCTTTTCTTTTTTTTTCTCTTTTTTTTTCTTTTACTAAAGTAAACGAACAATGAAGAAAAAAAAAAGTCTAAATAATAAGAAGAGGTTTACTTGGGGAACAAGGCAACTTTTGAGAAAAACAAGCTAGTTTTGGTAGTAGCTTGTGTGGCAAGGAACGAGAGGGAACGGTGGCTTGTGAAACAAGTAGTCTTTATGTGATGTAGAGCTTTTGAAGGTTTCTTGGTGAGCAAGAAAACCTTTGGAATTTGGTTGCTTGGAGAACAAGATAGGGTTTACTTGGTGGCTAAGTAAAGGTAGGTTATTTTAATGAAGACAATAGGTTTGAAGGACAAACAATATTAGTGGTGGCTTGGAAAAGGATTCAAGATCAAAGTTTGTCCAAGACAAGAAGACAAAAAAGAAAAAGAAAAAAAAACAAAAACGATGCTCCCATGAATTGAACCTAAGCTCTGATGCCAAATGATATGAACCTCACCGAAAGAAGATGAGGTTCAATGAAGAACATGAAGAACACTTGAAGAAAAACAAGAACAAGTTAAAAACGCAGCAAAAGAAAACAAAAATTAGAGATAAAACCAAGACCCATTGTGTAGAAACACAAGAACCTATGGTATTGGACCAAGACCCGTTGCTTAGAAAAGCAAGAACCTATGGTATATATTGGTGGAAGGTAGAAGAACGCCACAAGGAAGACCTTGATAAGTTCAAGAGTTCTCAAGAGAACCAAAGAGAAGAAGTCTCTCAATTTATTACTAAAATCAATTGTGTTCTCCCCAAAGGGTTACATAACTATTTATAGGCAAATAGATAACTTGCAACATAAGTAATAGGAATCCTACTTTCCTAACTTGCAGAATAGGAAATAGCAAACTTGCAGAACAAGCAATAGGAATCCTACTCTCCTAACTTGCAGAACAAGTAATAGAAGTCTTACAAAATCTATTATTTAAAAAGGAATTGGGCTTAAATTAAATTAAGACAATGTTCAGCCCAATAATACTTAACTAAATAAAATATGCATCTAGCCTAATTTGCATTTCGGCCCAATACTTGTGTGTCTTCAAGAAGGTTGAACTTGGGCTTGGACCATGTTGTAGAAGACTTTATCATCCTCCATGCTCAAGCTTTGTTGGGCTTTCTCTCTAGCAATATCAATGAAACCAGCCAAGGCTTGTTGCATTATCTTTGATTTAGCTCTTGTAATTGGACCTCCATGGATACTCAAAGGATCACGATCATCACGAACATGACTTGAGCTTTGTGAGCTTGGATCTCCATCAATGGTACCGTCTATGATGTCTATCGATCCCAGACTCTTCGTTCGAATCATACCCAGCATTATCATCATACTCGTCAGTGGCAACAACCTTACTCTTTAGACGAGAAGTATCACCTTGCTGGATCTTTGCAAACCGAGCGTCATGTTGGTTCAACTTATCATGAATGTCATTGAATTTCACGTCCATCCGTTGGAACTGTTGTTGCATTGCCTGAAGCATGAATTCAATCTTTTTAAAGTCGGACTTATCACCTTCAGAAGACATTTTCAACAAAGATATCCTCACGTGTGTACACTCGTGTTTCACTCAAGTAATTTGGCTTTTCTCTACTAATGTTTCTCACACACTCCTGCCTTTTTCCCTCACTCTACCTTAACTCTATAGGTTCACAATCGCACTAGAGACTCAATCAAAGAATCAACCTCACAGAATCAACTAATTCACCAAGTATTGTCACCAAGATTTTTTTTTTTGAATTTTCTTCTTTTTTTTTTTCTGAATTTTTTTTTTTTTCGAATTCTTTTCCTTTTTTTTTTTTGCACAGAAAGGTGTGGCTAGGGCTAGGATGACTCAAAGAAAGAAAGACAGAATAATAAAAAAAAATTAAAAAAAAATCACTAAAATGACAAAAAAATAAAAAATGGCCTAAAACTATAAGAAGACGATGGAATTTGGCCAAAATAGGGTGGGGCCCGTGTAATAAATTCCACGGGGTCGTTTTCTTTCGTCGTTTCCTTTAAAACGGGTACTCGCACGCCTCCTAACTCAACCAAAATTTTCGGTTTGAACAGTACCGCAACAAATTTTTTTTTTTCTTCCGAATTCTTTTTTTTTTTTTGTTTTTTTTTTAATTCTTTTTTTTTCTGTTTTTTTTTTCAACTCTGAGTGTTGCGGTTTCCTTGAAAAGAGGAGGAGCGCGGCTAGGGTTTTTTTTGAAGGGGTGCGACAGGGTTTTAAGGAATTACGGCTAGGGTTTGTTGAAGGGGTGCGAAAAGGTTTTGAGTAATTGCGGCTAGGGTTTTTTTTTTTTTTTTTTTTTAGGGTGCGGCAAGGAGTTTATTTTTGAGGGGTGCGGCTAGGGTTTTTTGTGTAATGAAATAAGTGGTGGCTAGGGTTTTTTGTGTAATGAAATAAGTGGTGGCTAGGGTTTTAGGGTTAAGAAATAAGTGGCGGCTAGGAACACACAAACAAACCAGAAAGTGGAACGAACAAAAGAAAAAAAAATTTAAAAAAAAATCGAAAAGTGAGTGACGCACGAACAAACCAGAAAATCGGAACTTGAGCTCTGAATACCAACTGATGCGCACGGACAGGAGAACTCGTAGGTTGGAGTTTGAAGGAACTGAAACGCAACTGGATAAAAGCAAAAGACGATGAAGGATACCTTATGAAACCTAGACCCAAAGCCTAAAGAGACTCGAACCCAAGGTATTGGACCTTGACCCTACGAATAAGAATTCGAGAACCTAAGGTATAGCAATGGTGGATGGTGAAGAAGGAGGCGCCACAAGGAAGAAGACCTTGATAAGCCTAGTTGAGAGGGAACCCAAGAGAAAGGCACACTCAATTTCTGAAAATTCAATTAACTGATCTCCATCAATAGCGTTTACAAGGTATTTATAATAATACCTAGCACTTAAGCCCATAAACAAGTGGGCTGGAATTAACACCAATAGAAAATAAAACTAAACCCAAATTCATGCCTAAACCTAGTTACATAAAATAAATAGTCCAAGACACAACAAAACTCAAACATGGGCTATCCAAACACTTAGCCCATCTTATTGTTAAGCTAAAATAAGATAGTAAACCATGCTCATGTCGTTTGGGCTTCCAAGCAAGTATAGATGTCTTGGGACTCTTCATGGAAGCTTCCTTGACACTTCAATGATGCCAGAGCTTGTTGCATGAATGAGGCCAGGGCTTGTTGCGTTTTCTTAGCTCGAGCTCGGGTAATTGGACCTCCTTGGATGACCAATGGATCCTTAGCATCACGAACATCACGAGCAAGTGGATCTCCATTTGGATCTCCATCAATAAACAAAAGAACAAAGATTATACCTTCTTTCAAAATACAACTTTCAGCTACTCAACAAAAAGTCTCTCCGTGCACAACGCTCGTGCCGAGTCTACCTGAAATAATCTGAGGTGGAAGGGGGTGAGCTTTGGGGAAAGCCCAGTAAGAAAGCATACGCTAAACGATGTTAGGTTTCTACTATGTTAAATGCATGTGCATGCGTGAATGAACGTGCCCAAAACTCATGCTCAAAGATGTTTATTTGGAAATAATACCAAATTGATAAACCATAGTTTATAAGCTATAAAATGTTATGCCAAGTAATTTCAAAACAATTTAGTACCCAAGCATTCACCGAATCAAGATATATATAGTAGTAGTAGAAATGATACATTCGCTCGTCTTTGTAACAGTATCGTAATATACATTTAAAAACATTTACATGAGACAAGCATTAGGAGATTCGGTAACGTAACAGGTCTTGGAAATATAACCAAGAAGCTTCTATGAAAGCATCCACTGTAGCTAGCAGTGGTCGGTGTCCCATACCAGGGCTCTATCCATGATCATGAATCATCCCAGCACCAGTGATCATCTAGTAGCTGAGGTACAAGTCACGACTAGTTGTCGGACAATCATACGTAATTACCGCTACCCATTTGCCACACAGGCGGGATCCATGACGCAATTACGTATACGGCGCCTCAATGCCACACAGGCTTACTGAATGCCACACAAGCATAATAAAACGCCACACAGGCGAGTGCCACATAGGCATTTCGAGTGCCACAAAGGCATTTCCAAGTGCCACACAGGCATTTCCAAGTGCCACACAAGCATTTCCAAGTGCCACACAGGCATTTCCAAATGCCACACAGGCATTATACATCATCACATGTATCATGAGTCAAAACTCGTTTAGAAATATATCTTACAAAATAGGTTGAGTACTAAAGGCATAAACCATTCCACATACTTATAGTTTTAAAAATCTAATCGTACGAAGTCTCAATAACAAATAGCAGTGATTAATATGCATGACGTTTTAAAGGCATTTAATAAATCCAATTTAATATCAAGAAACTTATTTAGACAATTTCTAACGAAATTTCGGCATTATAACGGCATAGGTAGAACACTACCCAGCGTCATAACCACAAATCAGATACCTGTAGAAAACTCAATCAAGCAATGATAGGATGATATTTTGTGAATTTTATATGTGGCAATATATTTTTTTTATTGATGTTTTATGCCTAAAAGAGCTTACTAATGTTTATTTTATGTTTTAGGTATTAAATATCAAAATTGGAATAAAAAGAAGTTAAAAAGAGCAAAGTGCAGTATTTTCTGTCCAGCTTGAAAGATTGACATTTTTGACCAATTTAACGACCTGATCTCAAGAAGTGGCCTTCATGGAAGTTGTAGAGGACTTCTCAAGGTTTCCAATGTCCAAGATCGCAAAATTTGGAGTTCATTTGGTGGGTCAAACGTCTGGACAAAATCAGTACGAAATTCTGGGCAGAAAAACGAGATTGAGAAGAAATTCCAACAAAGCAAGTTCAAGACCAGATTTTGTTGAGAGAAGATAGTTTCTTAATTTTATTTTGTCTTAGATTTGTAATTAATTAATAAAAATAGGCCTTATGAATTTTACTTAGAAAATAATTGTAAAAAGATGATGAGATAAAGGTAAGAGTTTGACTAGTCAAATTACTTGTTTTCCAAGTAAACTCTTATCTGAATCCCACATTGCTTAGGAAAGTCTTTTAAACTCTTCCTTAGGCCTATATAAAGAGCACAAGGCTCTCATAAACAACATCTCTCTTATCCCTCACACATCCCTCTCCTCCCTCTTCCCTTTTAGTCTTGTAGGATTTTCTTTAGGGTTTTTAATAAAATTTTATTTTTTTATTTTTAATTAGTTGCTGATTTCTTTATTATTTTTAATTCTGATTTTGTTTTCTTTATTTAAATTAATATTGTTTGTGTGTTCTTGCTTACTAGTTTATAATCTTGATTAGTAACTCTGATTTTATATTATTAAAGATTGCTTCTTTGATTGTTTCTTGCATGATATTTGTAATCTTTATAATATATAACTTGAATTTTATGATCTTGAATATGTCTAGTGAGTAGTTTTCTTATTCAGTTATGAGGTAAATTCATTGTTCTTGGGAAAAAGAATGTTGTGAGATTTTGAGCTTATAATATAATTGTTGATTAAGTATCCAAGATTCTCTGAGCACATTTGCATGATTATTTGCTTGATTAGATGGTAGGGCCCACTATTTAATTTAATTGAATAATCTACTGCCAGATTAAAAACATAAGTCCGTAATTGCTTATGGAGTTAATCACTAGGGATGGAGGAGAATTAAGGTTTAGATTAAATAAACCGAGCTTATGTGTTTGTTATCTAATGTCAACCCATATCTTTCTTGTTGTTAATGCTGCTACAATTTATATCTAGAGAGCTTGTTCTAGGTAGGTTAAGTAGTTAGAGATTAGTTAAAGAGCTTGTTTTAACTAACGACTCAGTAAGGAAAGATGGTGTAACAGAGCTTGTTGTTATGCTACGGTTGACTATTTAATTGACAGTGATATTTTGTAATCAATGATCAACATCAAAATCCAAGAATGATTGATTGCCTCGTAACTGAAGCTTTTTTGCTATTTGTTTTTTATATTTAATAATTCTTGTTTTCTTTATTTTAGAATAGTTTACAAAATCCCCAAACTTCTTCTTTCCCTAAACCCTAAGATTAGATTTTTAATTTAATAATTAACTTAAAAAATTCAGTCTTTGTGGGTTCGACCCTTGCTCCGCTATCTACATAGTAGAGTTAGGAAATTTTATTTTTGGTGACTGACGACACTCATCAAGCAATATATCTTCAATACACCAATTTCCAATACCAATCCAAATCCAAATCAAAATCCAAATCATTATGTATTTAAAATTCAATCTAACAACGTATTTGGACATTTAACCAAAAATTGCATTTAAATCCAAAAATATTTAATAACATTAAATTTAAACATGCATAAGCATAGGTAGACTGACAAGCATTTATGATGGAGATCCACTTGCTCGTGATGTTCGTGATGCTAAGGATCCATTGGTCATCCAAGGAGGTCCAATTACCCGAGCTCGAGCTAAGAAAACGCAACAAGCCTTGGCCTCATTCATGCAACAAGCTCTGGCATCATTGAAGTGTCAAGGAAGCTTCCATGAAGAGTCCCAAGACATCTATACTTGCTTGGAAGCCCAAACGACATGAGCATGGTTTACTATCTTATTTTAGCTTAACAATAAGATGGGCTAAGTGTTTGGATAGCCCACGTTTGAGTTTTGTTGTGTCTTGGACTATTTATTTTATGTAACTAGGTTTGGCATGAATTTGGGTTTAGTTTTATTTTCTATTGGTGTTAATTCCAGTCCACTTGTTTATGGGCTTAAGTGCTAGGTATTATTATAAATACCTTGTAAACGCTATTGATGGAGATAAGTTAATTGAATTTTCAGAAATTGAGTGTGCCTTCCTCTTGGGTTCCCTCTCAACTAGGCTTATCAAGGTCTTCTTCCTTGTGGCGCCTCATTCTTCACCATCCACCATTGCTATACCTTAGGTTCTCGAATTCTTATTCGTAGGGTCAAGGTCCAATACCTTTGGGTTCGAGTCTCTTTAGGCTTCGGGTCTAGGTTTTCAGAAGTTGTCATTCATCAACTTTTGCTTCTGTCTTCTTGCGTGTCAGCTCTTCAAATTCCAAGCAACGTTTTGTCTTGTCCGTACGCATCAGTTGGTATTCAGAGCTCAAGTTCCGATTTTCTGGTTTGTTTGTGCGTCACTCACTTTTCGATTTTTTTTTTTGATTTCAATTTTTTTTCTTTTGTTCGTTCCACTTTCTGGTTTGTTTGTGTGTTCCTAGCCGCCACTTATTTCTTAACCCTAAAACCCTAGCCACCACTTATTTCATTACACAAAAAAAATCCTAGCCGCACCCCTTAAAAATAAAACCCTAGCCGCACCCCTCAAAAATAAAACCCTAGCCGCACCCCTCAAATAAAAAAAAAAACCCTAGCTGCACCCCTCAAAAAAACCCTAGCCGCACCCCTCAAAAAAAAAAACCCTAGCCTCACCCCTAAAAAAAAAAAAACCTAGCCGCACCCCTCCTTTTTCAAGGAAACCGCAACACTCAGAGTTAAAAAAAAAGAAGAAGAAGAAAAGAATTCAAAAAAAAGAAGAGGAAAAGAATTCGTAAAAAAAAAAGAAGAAGAAAAGAATTCGAAAAAAAAAAAGAAGAAAAAAAAAATTTTTTTTGCGGTACTGTTCAAACAGAAGTTTTGGTTGACTTAGGAGGCGTATGAGTACCCGTTTTAAAGAAAACGACGAAAGAAAACGACCTAGTTAAGCTTTGCTTTACTAGCCCCACCCTATCTTGGCCAAATTCCATCGTTTTCCTATAGTTCGAGGCCATTTTTCATTTTTTTTGGTCATTCTAGTAATTTTTTTTTCTTTCTTATTTTTTTTCTTCTTTCTTTCTTTCTTTGAGTCACCCTAGCCCTAGCCATACCTTTCTGTGAAAAAAAAAAAAGAAAAAAAAATTCTTGGTGACAATACTTGGTGAATTAGTTGATTTTACGAGGTTGAATCTTTGACTGAGTCTCTAGTGTGATTGTGAACCTATAGAGTTAAGGTAGAGTAAGGGAAAAAGGCACGAGTGTGTGAGAGACATTAGTAGAGAAAAGCCAAATTACTTGAGTGAAACAGGAGTGTAAACACGTGAGGATATTACTTGTTGACAATGTCTTCTGAAGGTGATAAGTCAGACTTTAAAAAGATTGAATTCCTGCTTCAGGCAATGCAACAACAGTTCCAACGGATGGATGTGAAATTCAATGACATTCATGATAAGTTGAACCAACATGAAGCTCGGTTTGCAAAGATCCAACAAGGTGATACTTCTCGTCAAAAAAGTAAGGTTGTTGCCACTGATGAGTATGATGATAATGTTGGGTATGATTCGAATGAAGAGTCTGGGATAGATAGACATCATAGAAGGTACCATGGGTATAGAGATCGAGTTGATAGAGCCTGTGATAGAGGCAAGGAGAAGATGGATGGAAACCTTAGCAGTATAAAATTAAAAATTCCTCCTTTCCAAGGCAAGAATGATCCTGAGGCATATTTGGAGTGGGAAAGGAAGCTTGAAATGGTGTTTGACTGCCACCACTACTCTGAAGAAAAGAAGGTCAAACTTGCAGCAATTGAGTTCACAGAGTATGCTATGGTTTGGTGGGATCAGTTAGTCACTAGTCGAAGAAGATATGGTGATCCTCCAGTGTCTACATGGGATGAGATGAAGCGCATCATGAGGAAGAGATTTGTTCCTACTCATTACTACAGGGAGTTATACCAGAAGCTCCAAGGTCTTACCCAGGGCTCAAAGAGTGTTGAGGATTACTACAAAGAGATGGAAATAACCATGATCCGAGCCAATATCCAGGAGGATGCAGAAGCTACTATGGCTCGTTTTCTTCAAGGCTTAAACCGTGAGATTGCCAATGTAGTCGAGTTGCAGCATTACATGGATTTAGAGGAGATGTTGCATGTGGCCATCAAAGTGGAAAGGCAACTCAAAAGGAAAGGTACATCCCGTTTTACTTCTAGTTCAGTTCCTGTTTGGAAATCTAACACCTTTCATAGGGATGATAAGCCTGTGCCTACGCATAAGTCAGAGAGCTTTGCTAAGCCCAAGCCTGAGGGCCCTCCAAAGCCCAAGACTGAACCTGCCCAAGCATCCCAGAGCAGGACACGTGACATTAAGTGTTTCAAGTGTTTAGGTCGTGGACATATTGCCTCACAGTGTCCCAACCGTAGGGTGATGATCATGCATGGGAATGGAGATGTTGAGAGTGAAGGTTCTGAACTCGGTGTAGAAGATGAGATGCCTGCGTTAGAAGATGTCGACGAAGAAGAAGTTGTTGAGTATGCTGCTCATGGTGAAGCACTTGTTGCTAGGCGTGCTCTTACTACTCATGTGAAGTTTGAGGATGAGGCACAGCGCGAGAACATCTTCCATACGAGATGCCATATTAGTGACAAGGTATGTACTGTAATCATTGATGGTGGGAGTTGTACTAATGTTGCTAGCACATACCTTGTTGATAAATTAAAGTTGCCCACTACCAAGCATCACCACCCATATAAGTTGCAGTGGATTAATGACTGTGGTGAAGTCAACGTGGTGAAGCAAGTCTTGGTTCCTTTTCGTATTGGAAGGTATCAAGATGAGGTATTGTGTGACGTGGTGCCCATGCAAGCTAGCCACATCTTGCTGGGTAGACCGTGGCAGTATGATCGGAGAGTCCTCCATGACGGTTACACTAACCGTTATTCCTTTACTATGGATGGCAAGAAGATCGCTCTTGCTCCCCTTAGCCCCAAGGAGATTTATGAGGACCAATTAAGGCTAAAGGAGCAACATGACGAGCAAAGGAAGCAATCTAAAGAAAAGAAGGAAAACAAAGACAGCAAAACAGTGAGCTGCTATGCCAAACCCCGAGATGTGAAGACTGCATTTCTTGCTAAGTCTCCTATCCTTTTACTCTTATTTAAAGATTCTTATTTTATTGATGCTGAACTCCATGATACTTTGCCTACTGATGTTGTCTCATTGTTGCAGGAGTTCGAGGATGTATTCCCTGAGGAGATCCCAAGTGGATTACCACCGATTCGTGGGATCGAGCACATGATTGACCTTGTCCCCGGAGCTACCATTCCTAACCGTCCAGCCTACAGAAGTAATCCCGAGGAGACGAAGGAGCTTCAAAGGCAAGTTGAGGAGCTCATGAGGAAAGGTTATGTGAGAGAGAGCATGAGTCCTTGCGCCGTGCCCGTACTGCTTGTGCCAAAAAAAGATGGGACGTGGAGGATGTGCGTTGATTGCCGAGCCGTCAACAAAATCACTGTAAAGTACCGCTATCCTATTCCTAGGCTGATGACATGCTTGATGAGTTGCATGGTGCATGCATGTTTTCTAAAATTGATTTAAAGAGCGGATATCACCAAATTCGTATGAGAGAAGGTGATGAATGGAAAACCGCATTCAAGACTAAACATGGTCTCTACGAGTGGTTAGTTATGCCTTTTGGCTTGACTAATGCACCCAGTACATTCATGCGTTTAATGAACCATGTTTTACGTGATTTCATTGGTAAGTATGTGGTTGTCTATTTTGATGATATTTTGATATACAGTAAGAGCCAGCATGAGCATGTTGAGCATCTTAGGAATGTTCTTACTGTTTTGAGGAATGCAAGTTTGTATGCCAATTTTAAGAAATGTATGTTCTGCACTGATAAGATTGTTTTCCTCGGGTATGTCATTTCTTCACATGGCATTTCTGTTGATAATGAGAAGGTAAAGGCAATTAAAGATTGGCCTGTACCTAAGTCTGTTTCTAAGGTGCGTAGTTTCCATGGTTTAGCTAGTTTCTATCGTCGATTCGTTAGAGATTTTAGCACTATAGCTGCACCTTTGATCGAAGTGGTCAAAAAGAATGTTGCATTTCATTGGGGTCCTGCACAAGAGCATGCTTTTAATTTGCTTAAAGATAAACTTTGTTCTGCTCCTTTGTTATCTCTGCCTGACTTTACTAAAACTTTTGAGATTGAGTGCGATGCCTCAGGTGTAGGTATTGGAGCTGTGCTTATGCAGGAAAAACGCCCAATTGCTTTCTTTAGTGAGAAGTTAAGTGGAGCAGCACTTAACTATCCCACATATGACAAGGAGATGTACGCGTTAGTGAGGGCCTTGGAGACATGGCAACATTACTTGTGGCCCAAAGAATTTGTCATCCACACTGATCATGAGTCCTTGAAGCATTTGAAAGGACAGAGTAAGCTGCATAAGCGTCATGCCAAGTGGACAGAGTTCATTGAGATGTTCCCGTACGTGATCAAGTACAAACAAGGTAAAGAGAACGTCGTGGCTGATGCGTTATCTCGTAGGTATACTCTTATCACTACTCTTGATGCTAAACTTTTAGGATTTAAGTATATCAAAGAACAGTATGCTGATGATGTTGATTTTGGTAATGTTTATGATGCATGTGCTACATCTGGTTTTGGCAAGTTCTTTAGGCATGATGGGTTCTTATTTAGAGAAAATAAATTATGTGTGCCTAGGAGTTCATTGCGCGAGCTGTTAGTTAGAGAAGCCCATAGTGGAGGATTAATGGGTCACTTTGGAGTTAGGAAAACTCTAGATGTTTTGCAAGCACATTTCTTTTGGCCTAACATGAGGAGAGATGTAGAGAGGTTATGTGCTAGATGCATTTCATGTAGGCAAGCTAAATCTAGAGTTCATAATCATGGTTTATATACTCCTTTACCCATTCCTACTACTCCGTGGACTGATATCTCTATGGATTTTGTTTTGGGCTTGCCTCGAACAAAACGCGGTATAGATTCTGTTTTTGTTGTGGTTGACAGGTTCTCTAAGATGGCTCATTTCATTGCTTGCCACAAGACGGATGATGCGAGCAACGTTGCTGACCTTTTCTTCAAAGAGATAGTACGTCTACATGGTGTACCACGGACCATTGTTTCTGATCGAGATGCAAAGTTCCTTAGTTACTTTTGGAAGACGTTATGGGGAAAGTTGGGAACTAAATTGTTATTCTCCACCACTTGTCACCCCCAGACTGATGGACAGACTGAGGTCGTCAACCGAACCCTGTCTACATTATTGAGGTCCATTATTCAGAAAAATTTGAAGAATTGGGAAGATTGCTTGCCCCATGTGGAGTTTGCATATAACCGCAGTGTCCACTCCACTACTAGTTGCTCTCCATTCGAAGTTGTTTATGGCTTCAATCCTCTTACTCCTTTGGATTTGTTGCCATTACCTAGTGCGGAGCAGAGTAACTTGGATGGAGAACAGAAGGCTAAGTTTGTGAAGCAACTCCATGAGAGAGTTCGTCAAGCTATTGAAAAGAAGACTGAGCAGTATTCCACCCAAGCAAATAAGCATCGAAAGAAAGTAGTCTTTGAGCCTGGTGATTGGGTTTGGGTGCATATGAGAAAGGAGAGGTTTCCTGTTCAGCGACGAACCAAGCTGCATCCCCGAGGAGATGGACCATTCCAAGTCATAGCGAAGATCAACGATAATGCCTACAAATTGGATCTTCCTGGTGAGTATGGTGTATCTTCTACTTTTAATGTTTCTGATCTTTCTCCCTTTTCTTTTGATGAAGGTATATGCGATTTGAGGACAAATCCTTTTGAGGAGAGGGGGAATGATGGAGATCCACTTGCTCGTGATGTTCGTGATGCTAAGGATCCATTGGTCATCCAAGGAGGTCCAATTACCCGAGCTCGAGCTAAGAAAACGCAACAAGCCTTGGCCTCATTCATGCAACAAGCTCTGGCATCATTGAAGTGTCAAGGAAGCTTCCATGAAGAGTCCCAAGACATCTATACTTGCTTGGAAGCCCAAACGACATGAGCATGGTTTACTATCTTATTTTAGCTTAACAATAAGATGGGCTAAGTGTTTGGATAGTGATATGGACCTCACCGAAAGAAGATGAGGTTCAATGAAGAACATGAAGAACACTTGAAGAAAAACAAGAACAAGTTAAAAACGCAGCAAAAGAAAACAAAAATTAGAGATAAAACCAAGACCCGTTGTGTAGAAACACAAGAACCTATGGTATTGGACCAAGACTCGTTGCTTAGAAAAGCAAGAACCTATGGTATATATTGGTGGAAGGTAGAAGAACGCCACAAGGAAGACCTTGATAAGTTCAAGAGTTCTCAAGAGAACCAAAGAGAAAAAGTCTCTCAATTTTTTACTAAAATCAATTGTGTTCTCCCCAAAGGGTTACATAACTATTTATAGGCAAATAGATAACTTGCAGCACAAGTAATAGGAATCCTACTTTCCTAACTTGCAGAATAGGAAATAGCAAACTTGCAGAACAAGCAATAGGAATCCTACTCTCCTAACTTGCAGAACAAGTAATAGAAGTCTTACAAAATCTATTATTTAAAAAGGAATTGGGCTTAAATTAAATTAAGACAATGTTAAGCCCAATAATACTTAACTAAATAAAATATGCATCTAGCCTAATTTGCATTTCGGCCCAATACTTGTGTGTCTTCAAGAAGGTTGAACTTGGGCTTGGACCATGTTGTAGAAGACTTTATCATCCTCCATGCTCAAGCTTTGTTGGGCTTTCTCTCTAGCAATATCAATGAAACCAGCCAAGGCTTGTTGCATTATCTTTGATTTAGCTCTTGTAATTGGACCTCCATGGATACTCAAAGGATCACGATCATCACGAACATGACTTGAGCTTTGTGAGCTTGGATCTCCATCATTCCCCCTCTCCTCGAAAGGATTTGTCCTCAAATCAGAATCACCTTCTCATGTAGTTGCTTAACAAAATCAGCTTTCTTTTCCCCATCCAAACTAGCTCTCTCCTCAATAGGTAGTGGTAAAAGATCCAATGGAGTGAGTGGATTAAAACCATAGACAACTTCAAATGGAGAATAACTAGTAGTAGAATGCACACTTCTATTAGAAGCAAACTCCACATGAGGCAAACAATCTTCCCAATTCTTCAAATTCTTTTGAATAATGGATCTCAACAAAGTAGACAAAGTACGATTGACTACTTCAGTTTGACCATTGGTTTGTGGATGACAAGTAGTTGAAAACAATAGCTTTGTTCCTAACTTTCCCCATAATGTTTTCCAAAAGTAGCTAAGGAACTTCACATCATGGTCAGAAACAATGGTCCTCAGAACCCCATGTAGACGAACAATTTCCTTGAAGAATAAATCGGCAATATTACTTGCATCATCTGTCTTGTGACAAGCAATGAAGTGAGACATCTTAGAGAACCTGTCAACAACAACAAAAACAGAATCTCTACCTCTCTTTGTTCTTGGTAACCCCAAAACAAAGTCCATAGAAATGTCAGTCCAAGGAGCAGTAGGAATAGGTAATGGAGTATAAAGACCATGATTCATAACTCTAGACTTAGCTTGTTTACAAGTGACACATCTTTCACACAAATTTTCAACATCTCTTTTCATGTTAGGCCAAAAGAAGTGATCATGCAATATATCTAAAGTTTTCTTTACTCCAAAATGTCCCATTAATCCACCACTATGGGCTTCTCTAACAAGAAATTCTCTTAAAGAACTCCTAGGCACACATAATCTATTTTCCCTAAATAAGAATCCATCATGCCTAAAAAATTTTTCAAAACCAGTTTTCTCACATGCAATGAACACATTTTCAAAATCCTCATCAGTAGCATACAAGTCTTTAATATACTCAAATCCAAGTAGTTTTGCATTAAGAGTAGTGATTAGAGTATACCTTCGAGATAATGCATCAGCCACGACATTTTCTTTACCTTGTTTATATTTGATCACATATGGAAATGTTTCAATGAACTCCATCCACTTGGCATGACGCTTGTTCAACTTGCTTTGTCCTTTCAAGTGCTTCAAGGACTCATGATCAGTGTGGATGACAAATTCCTTAGGCCATAAATAGTGTTGCCATGTTTCTAAGGCCCTCACTAATGCATACATCTCTTTATCATATGTGGGATAGTTAAGGGCAGCTCCACTTAATATCTCACTGAAAAAAGCAATGGGGCACTTCTCCTGCATTAAAACAACTTTGATACCTATGCTTAAAGCATCATACTCAATCTCAATTGTTTTCTCTTTTTGCCTAGCCTTATCTTCACTCACTATTCTTTTCTCACTCTCTTTTAATCTCAATTGATTCTCATCTTTCACACTTGAAGCTTGACATGCTACAGATACCTTTCCATCCATAGGTAATTCCATACTATCCTCATCATCCTCTAATTGCAGCATAGAATCATCATCAAAATCTTCTTCATAATTGCTATCCAACTTATTATGAGCAACATTATCACATGCATAAGAAGTATTATCTTGGTTTACCTTAGCTAGGGCAACATCGTGTTGCTCCAACTTATCATATTTAATCAACTTCGACTCTATCCTCGAAAGTTGTTGTTGCATGGCTAGGAACATGATCTCAATCTTACTCAAATCAAGCTTTTCACTATTAGAAGACATGATTGCAACCTGCAAGAAACGTTAGTAAAAGACAAGGACCTCACAAGTATGACCTCCCGTGTTTACACTCAATACACATAAGAATGTAACACTCACACTCGTGTTTCTCACAATTTTAATATGGCTTTTCTCTACTAATGTTACTCACACATTCTTGCCTTTTTCCATCACACAACTTTTCTCTATAGGTTCTATATTGAACTCAAGACTTAATCAAAAATCAGCTTATGGAATTCAACTATCAACCAACAATAAACAAGCTGAGCACAAGGTTTTAATCAAGGGAAAACAAAACAATAAAGACTCAACAAGACTTTGCAAGACTTAATAAGGCTTAAGAAGACTCTAATGAAACTAAACCTTGAAGGAAATATGTGTGTTTTGGGGTGTTTAATTAGGGTAGGGTTTAGCCAAAGGTGGGGTAGTTTTGTCCTTTTATGTGGTACGGTCAAAAAGGTAATTTTAGGCAGTAGGGTAGAATGGCAGCAATGAATTTTCAAATTAGGCAAATAAGAAATCTCAAAGCTCAAGAAGAATGATTACCTCAAGATTTTGATGAAGCACACCTCCACGAATTACCTTTGATGTTGCACTTGCTACACACGATGTAATAAATCCCCTCTTGAATTGATTTTTCTTTTCTCTTTTTTTTCTTTTCTTTTTTTTTCTCTTTTTTTTATATTTTACTAAAGTAAACGAACAATGAAGAAAAAAAAGTCTAAATAATAAGAAGAGGTTTACTTGGGGAACAAGGCAACTTTTTGACAAAAACAAGCTAGTTTTGGTAGCAGCTTGTGTGGCAAGGAATGAGAGGGAACGGTGGCTTGTGAAACAAGTAGTCTTTATGTAATGTAGAGCTTTTGAAGGTTTCTTGGTGAATAAGAAAACCTTTGAGATTTGGTTGCTTGGAGAACAAGATAGGGTTTACTTGGTGGCTAAGTAAAGAAAATAGGTTTGAGGGACAAACAATATTAGTGGTGGCTTTGAAAAAGATTCAAGATCAAGGTTTGTCCACGACAAGAAGACAAAGAAAAAAAACAAAAACGAAACTCCCACGAATTAAACCTAAGCTCTGATACCAAATGATATGGACCTCACCGAAAGAAGATGAGGTTCAATGAAGAACATGAAGAACACTTGAAGAAAAACAAGAACAAGTTAAAAACGCAGCAAAAGAAAACAAAAATTAGAGATAAAACCAAGACCCGTTGTGTAGAAACACAAGAACCTATGGTATTGGACCAAGACTCGTTGCTTAGAAAAGCAAGAACCTATGGTATATATTGGTGGAAGGTAGAAGAACGCCACAAGGAAGACCTTGATAAGTTCAAGAGTTCTCAAGAGAATCAAAGAGAAGAAGTCTCTCAATTTTTTACTAAAATCAATTGTGTTCTCCCCAAAGGGTTACATAACTATTTATAGGCAAATAGATAACTTGCAGCACAAGTAATAGGAATCCTACTTTCCTAACTTGCAGAATAGGAAATAGCAAACTTGCAGAACAAGCAATAGGAATCCTACTCTCCTAACTTGCAGAACAAGTAATAGAAGTCTTACAAAATCTATTATTTAAAAAGGAATTGGGCTTAAATTAAATTAAGACAATGTTAAGCCCAATAATACTTAACTAAATAAAATATGCATCTAGCCTAATTTGCATTTCGGCCCAATACTTGTGTGTCTTCAAGAAGGTTGAACTTGGGCTTGGACCATGTTGTAGAAGACTTTATCATCCTCCATGCTCAAGCTTTGTTGGGCTTTCTCTCTAGCAATATCAATGAAACCAGCCAAGGCTTGTTGCATTATCTTTGATTTAGCTCTTGTAATTGGACCTCCATGGATACTCAAAGGATCACGATCATCACGAACATGACTTGAGCTTTGTGAGCTTGGATCTCCATCAGATAGCCCACGTTTGAGTTTTGTTGTGTCTTGGACTATTTATTTTATGTAACTAGGTTTGGCATGAATTTGGGTTTAGTTTTATTTTCTATTGGTGTTAATTCCAGTCCACTTGTTTATGGGCTTAAGTGCTAGGTATTATTATAAATACCTTGTAAACGCTATTGATGGAGATAAGTTAATTGAATTTTCAGAAATTGAGTGTGCCTTTCTCTTGGGTTCCCTCTCAACTAGGCTTATCAAGGTCTTCTTCCTTGTGGCGCCTCATTCTTCACCATCCACCATTGCTATACCTTAGGTTCTCGAATTCTTATTCGTAGGGTCAAGGTCCAATACCTTTGGGTTCGAGTCTCTTTAGGCTTCGGGTCTAGGTTTTCAGAAGTTGTCATTCATCAACTTTTGCTTCTGTCTTCTTGCGTGTCAGTTCCTTCAAATTCCAAGCAACGTTTTGTCTTGTCCGTACGCATCAATTTACCGTATATTCTCTTACCTTACTTGTACGACACCGATATTGGTGATACTACACTTGCATGCCTTACCACTTTAGCATTTTCTTCGAATTGTTCTTCACTTAACCTACACTAAAACCAATACATTTAGCCTTGCTATACTAGAGCCAACGCTCATAACAACCTACATAAATCAAATTATAAACCGTGTCCAAGAAATTTATCACCTTTTTAATGTTCTTCCAAGAAAATCGAGTACTTATGCTCTACTTCACATCACCCTTCCCTGGTTATTGTGTCGGTTTAAGATACACTCCAAGTTCAATTTCCAGCCCTCCTACAATAGGACACTATTTCGATATAATTTGCTATACACGTAACTTAATTCTAAACCAATAAAACGAGCCTTATTCAAAAAAGTCTTCAAGTCAAACTCACCTGTTGGCTGACTACACAGTGTTTTTGCTGCTCTTCTTTGAAGCAAATACGGTACAAAAGAATAAGGGGTTTTGGATAGTGTCACACGATTGCTTTTCCTTCTGCCAGCAAAGTACCACTCTCTTGCCTTTCCTCTTTTGTTGCTATCCCTGATAAGCTGTTATTTAACTCCAAAAACAGCAGCTATTCACGTGTCTTGAAGCCTATAGATGGTAGATGCAAAAGGAAGTGATATGAACCTCACCGAAAGAAGATGAGGTTCAATGAAGAACATGAAGAACACTTGAAGAAAAACAAGAACAAGTTAAAAACATAGCAAAAGAAAACAAAAATTAGAGATAAAACCAAGACCCGTTGTGTAGAAACACAAGAACCTATGGTATTGGACCAAGACCCGTTGCTTAGAAAAGCAAGAACCTATGGTATATATTGGTGGAAGGTAGAAGAACGCCACAAGGAAGACCTTGATAAGTTCAAGAGTTCTCAAGAGAACCAAAGAGAAGAAGTCTCTCAATTTTATTACTAAAATCAATTGTGTTCTCCCCAAAGGGTTACATAACTATTTATAGGCAAATAGATAACTTGCAGCACAAGCAATAGGAATCCTACTCTCCTAACTTGCAGAACAAGTAATAGAAGTCTTACAAAATCTATTATTTAAAAAGGAATTGGGCTTAAATTAAATTAAGACAATGTTCAGCCCAATAATACTTAACTAAATAAAATATGCATCTAGCCTAATTTGCATTTCGGCCCAATACTTGTGTCTTCAAGAAGGTTGAACTTGGGCTTGGATCATGTTGTAGAAGACTTTATCATCCTCCATGCTCAAGCTTTGTTGGGCTTTCTCTCTAGCAATATCAATGAAACCAGCCAAGGCTTGTTGCATTATCTTTGATTTAGCTCTTGTAATTGGACCTCTATGGATACTCAAAGGATCACGATCATCACGAACATGACTTGAGCTTTGTGAGCTTGGATCTCCATCATTCCCCCTCTCCTCGAAAGGATTTGTCCTCAAATCAGAATCACCTACATCAATATCAAAGGGAGAAAGATCAGAAACATTAAATGTAGCACTAACATTATACTCACCTGGAAGATCTAACTTATAAGCATTGTCATTGATCTTCTTAATCACTTGGAATGGTCCATCTCCTCGAGGTTGCAACTTGGAGCGACGCTGAGCAGGAAATCTCTCTTTACGCATATGTAACCAAACCCAATCACCAGGTTCAAATACAACTTTCTTGCGATGCTTGTTGGCTTGAGTAGCATATTGCTCAGTCCTCTTCTTAATGTTTTGACGTACCTTCTCATGTTGTTGCTTAACAAAATCAGCTTTCTTTTCCCCATCCAAACTAGCTCTCTCCTCAATAGGTAGTGGTAAAAGATCCAATGGAGTGAGTGGATTAAAACCATAGACAACTTCAAATGGAGAATAACTAGTAGTAGAATGCACACTTCTATTGTAAGCAAACTCCACATGAGGCAAACAATCTTCCCAATTCTTCAAATTCTTTTGAATAATGGATCTCAACAAAGTAGACAAAGTATGATTGACTACTTCAGTTTGACCATCGGTTTGTGGATGACAAGTAGTTGAAAACAATACCTTTGTTCCTAACTTTCCCCATAATGTTTTCCAAAAGTAGCTAAGGAACTTCACATCACGGTCAGAAACAATGGTCCTCGGAACTCCATGTAGACGAACAATTTCCTTGAAGAATAAATCGGCAATGTTACTTGCATCATCTGTCTTGTGACAAGCAATGAAGTGAGCCATCTTAGAGAACCTGTCAACAACAACAAAAACAGAATCTCTACCTCTCTTTGTTCTTGGTAACCCCAAAACAAAGTCCATAGAAATGTCAGTCCAAGGAGCAGTAGGAATAGGTAATGGAGTATAAAGACCATGATTCATAACTCTAGACTTAGCTTGTTTACAAGTGACACATCTTTCACACAATTTTTCAACATCTCTTTTCATGTTAGGCCAAAAGAAGTGATCATGCAATATATCTAAAGTTTTCTTTACTCCAAAATGTCCCATTAATCTACCACTATGGGCTTCTCTAACAAGTAATTCTCTTAAAGAACTCCTAGGCACACATAATCTATTTTCCCTAAATAAGAATCCATCATGCCTATAAAACTTTCCAAAACCAGTTTTCTCACATGCAATGAACACATTTTCAAAATCCTCATCAGTAGCATACAAGTCTTTAATATACTCAAATCCAAGTAGTTTTGCATTAAGAGTAGTGATTAGAGTATACCTTCGAGACAATGCATCAGCCACGACATTTTCTTTACCTTGTTTATATTTGATCACATATGGAAATGTCTCAATGAACTCCATCCACTTGGCATGACGCTTGTTCAACTTGCTTTGTCCTTTCAAGTGCTTCAAGGACTCATGATCAGTGTGGATGACAAATTCCTTAGGCCATAAATAGTGTTGCCATGTTTCTAAGGCCCTCACTAATGCATACATCTCTTTATCATATGTGGGATAGTTAAGGGCAGCTCCACTTAACTTCTCACTGAAAAAAGCAATGGGGCGCTTCTCTTGCATTAAAACAGCTCCAATACCTATACTGGAAGCATCACACTCAAACTCAAAAGTTTTAGAAAAGTCAGGTAAGGATAACAAAGGTGCGGAACAAAGCTTCTCTTTAAGCAAGTTAAAAGCACGATCTTGCTCAAGACCCCATTTAAATCCAACATTCTTTTTAACAACATCAGTTAAAGGTGCAGCTATAGTACTGAAGTCTCTAACAAACCTACGGTAGAAACTAGCTAATCCATGAAAACTACGCACCTCAGAGATATTCTTAGGTATAGGCCAATCTTTAATTGCCTTAACCTTTTCATCTTCTACTGCTATACCCTTAGAAGAAACAACATATCCAAGAAATATAATCTTATCAGTGCAAAAGGAACATTTCTTAAGGTTAGCATACAGCTTTTCCTTTCTCAAGACATTAAGCACATTCTTTAAATGTTCAATATGTTCATGCAAACTTCTACTATAGATCAAGATATCATCAAAATAGACAACTACAAATTTTCCAATGAAAGCACGCAAAACATGGTTCATTAATCTCATGAAAGTGCTAGGTGCATTAGTTAATCCAAAAGGCATAACTAACCATTCGTACAAACCATGCTTAGTCTTAAATGCAGTTTTCCATTCATCACCTTCTCTCATGCGAATTTGATGATAACCACTTTTCAAATCAATTTTAGAAAAGATGCAAGAACCATGTAACTCATCAAGCATATCATCTAATCTAGGAATGGGATAGCGATACTTTACAGTGATTTTGTTGATGGCACGACAATCAACACACATCCTCCACGTCCCATCCTTCTTAGGAACAAGTAACACAGGAACAGCGCATGGACTCATGCTCTCTCTAACGTAGCCTTTCTTCATGAGCTCGTCAACTTGCCTTTGAAGCTCCTTTGTCTCCTCGGGATTACTTCTATAGGCAGGTCGGTTGGGAATGGCAGCTCCAGGAACAAGGTCTATTTGATGCTCAATTCCCCTAATAGGTGGCAAACCATTTGGAATCTCCTCGGGGAATATATCTCCAAATTCCTTCAAAAGAGACACAACATTAGTAGGCAAAGAAGATTTAAGATCATTAGAACTAAAACAAGATTCTTTATATAAAAACAAAAGGATTGGGTACTTAGCTAGAAAAGCAGCCTTTACATCACTTTGCTTTGCATAGAAGCTCACGTCCTTTCTTTCTTTCTTTGCAATATCTTTGCCTTTATCTAGATTCTTTGACCTTTGTTGTGATTCATTCTGCTCTTTCAACCTCAATTGATCCTCATAAATCTCCGTAGGACTCAAGGGTGCAAGTGTGAATTTCTTACCAGCCATGGTAAATGAATAACGGTTTGTAAATCCATCATGTATGACATGTCTATCAAATTGCCATGGTCTTCCTAAAAGCAAATGACCAGCATGCATAGGCACAACATCACACAACACTTTATCATTGTACCTTCCAATTGAAAATAGCACCAATACTTGCTTGGTCACATTTACTTCTCCACAATTATTGAGCCATTGAAGTTTGTATGGTTTGGGATGTTTTGTAGTGGGCAAACTCAATTTGTCAACCAAATAAGTGCTAGCAACATTAGTGCAACTACCACCATCAATAATCAAAGAGCATACCTTATTGTTGACGTGGCATCTAGTATGAAAAATATTTTCTCGTTGCACTTCATCTTCATCCTTAACTTGGGCACTTAATGCACGACGAGCTACAAGTGCTTCACCATGTGCAGCAAACTCAACATGGTCATCATCCTCATTAATGTCCTCCAATGGTGGCATCTCATCATCAACATCAGAATCTTCAATTACAACATCACCATCATCACGCATAATCATGACTCGTTTGTTTGGGCATTGTGATGCAATGTGTCCTCTTCCCAAACATCTAAAACACTTAATGTCTCTACTCTTACCTTGGGATGCTTGGACAGCCTCGGGTTTGGGCTTTTGGACACTCTCACCCTTAGGCTTGAATGAGGATTCAGTCTTAAGTTTGAATGTAGTCTTATCATCCCTTCGAAAGGTGTTCGGTTTCCAAGAAGAAGATGAACTAGAACCTTGCATAAAACGAGATGAATAACCTTTTCTCTTGAGTTGCCTTTCAACCTTGATAGCCATATGCAACATATCATCAAACTCCACATAGTGATGTAACTCCACTACATTAGCAATCTCACGATTCAATCCTTGTAAGAATCGAGCCATAGTAGCTTCACTATCCTCTTCAACATTAGCTCTGATCATGATAATTTCCATTTCTTTATGATAATCCTCAACACTCTTAGAACCTTGAGTGAGACCTTGTAACCTTTGATAAAGCTCTCTATAGTAATGATTAGGAACAAACCTTTTTCTCATAACACGTTTCATTTCATTCCATGTAACTATAGGTGGCTCTCTATTCCTACGTCTACCAAGCATGAGTTGGTCCCACCAAATGATTGCATAATCCGTGAACTCTACAGCAGCAAGTTTCACCTTTTTTTCTTCGGAATAGTTATGGCAATCAAAGACCATCTCCACTTTCTTTTCCCATTCTAAGTAAGCCTCAGGATCATTCTTACCTTGAAAGGAAGGAATCTTCAATTTGATACTTCCTAAATTTCCATCTATCCTATCATAATACCTATCTCCTTTATACCTATCTCCACGACCTCCTTTATTACCATGGTTACCTTTAACACTTCTACTAAACTCATCATCATCAAACTCATCATCTACTTTATCATCAAAGTCATTATTCACAACATTGCCTTTCACATGAGAAGTATTATCTTGATTTACTTTAGCTAGGACAGCTTCATGTTCCTCCAACTTATCATGAATATTATTAAACCTCAACTCTATCCTTGAAAATTGTTGTTGCATAGCTTGGAACATGAACTCGATCTTACTCAAATCAGGCTTTTCACTATTAGAAGACATGATTTTATCCTGCAAGAAAAGTTAGTAAAAGAAAAGGACCTCACAAGTATGACCTCACGTGTTTACACTCAATACACACAAGAATGTAACACTCACACTCGTGTTTTCACACAATTTTAATATGACTTTTCTCTACTAATGTTACTCACACACTCTTGCCTTTTTCCCTCACACAACTTTTCTCTATAGGTTCTATATTGAACTCAAGACTCAATCAAAAATCAGCTTATGGAATTCAACTATCAACCAACAATAAACAAGATGAGCACAAGATTTTAATCAAGGGAAAACAAAACAATGAAGACTCAACAAGACTTAGCAAGACTCAATAAGACCTAAGAAGACTCCAATGAAACTAAACCTTGAAGGAAATATGTGTGTTTTGGGGTGTTTAATTAGGGTAGGGTTTAGCCAAAGGTGGGGTAGTTTTGTCCTTTTATGTGGTAGGGTCAAAAAGGTAATTTTAGGCAATAGGGTAGAATGGCAGCAATGAATTTTCAAATTAGGCAAATAAGAAATCTCAAAGCTCAAGAAAGAATGACTACCTCAAGATTTTGATGAAGCACACCTCCACGAATTGCCTTTGACGTTGCACTTGCTACACATGATGTAATAAATCCCCTCTTGAATTGATTTTTTTTTCTTTTCTCTTTTTTTTTTCTTTTCTTTTTTTTTCTCTTTTTTTCCTTTTTTTTGATATTTTACTAAAGTAAACGAACAATAAAGAAAAAAACAGAAAGTCTAAATAATAAAAGAAAAGGTTTACTTGGGGAACAAGGCAACTTTTGAAAAAAAAACAAGCTAGTTTTGGTAGTAGCTTGTGTGGCAAGGAATGAGAGGGAACGGTGGCTTGTGAAACAAGTAGTCTTTATGTGATGTAGAGCTTTTGAAGGTTTCTTGGTGAGCAAGAAAACCTTTGAGATATGGTTGCTTGGAAAACAAGATAGGGTTTACTTGGTGGCTAAGTAAAGGTAGGTTATTTTAACGAAGACAATAGGTTTGAGGGACAAACAATACTAGTGGTGGCTTGGAAAAGGATTCAAGATCAAGGTTTGTCCACGACAAGAAGACAAAAAAAAAAAAAACAAAAACGAAACTCCCACGAATTAAACCTAAGCTCTGATACCAAATGATATGAACCTCACCGAAAGAAGATGAGGTTCAATGAAGAACATGAAGAACACTTGAAGAAAAACAAGAACAAGTTAAAAACGCAGCAAAAGAAAACAAAAATTAGAGATAAAACCAAGACCCGTTGTGTAGAAACACAAGAACCTATGGTATTGGACCAAGACCCGTTGCTTAGAAAAGCAAGAACCTATGGTATATATTGGTGGAAGGTAGAAGAACGCCACAAGGAAGACCTTGATAAGTTCAAGAGTTCTCAAGAGAACCAAAGAGAAGAAGTCTCTCAATTTTATTACTAAAATCAATTGTGTTCTCCCCAAAGGGTTACATAACTATTTATAGGCAAATAGATAACTTGCAGCACAAGCAATAGGAATCCTACTCTCCTAACTTGCAGAACAAGTAATAGAAGTCTTACAAAATCTATTATTTAAAAAGGAATTGGGCTTAAATTAAATTAAGACAATGTTCAGCCCAATAATACTTAACTAAATAAAATATGCATCTAGCCTAATTTGCATTTCGGCCCAATACTTGTGTCTTCAAGAAGGTTGAACTTGGGCTTGGATCATGTTGTAGAAGACTTTATCATCCTCCATGCTCAAGCTTTGTTGGGCTTTCTCTCTAGCAATATCAATGAAACCAGCCAAGGCTTGTTGCATTATCTTTGATTTAGCTCTTGTAATTGGACCTCTATGGATACTCAAAGGATCACGATCATCACGAACATGACTTGAGCTTTGTGAGCTTGGATCTCCATCAGGAAGCAGAGGAGCTTGGGTTCAAATCAAGTTTTCCTACCCCTTTTCTCGGTTTGCAGCAGCACTTACTCCACCATGTTTTTGCCGCTTCAAGTTTGTGCTATTAACTTCAAACTCCAGCCAAAATATGACTCTTCTTCCTCGGCTTTCACTCACAGCTGCTGTTTCCAAATTCCTTAACTGCTCCTTCACGTCCTTTTTCCACTGAAAATAGCCTTTATTTTCATTCTTTTATTTTGCTTCAGCTTTTACCCAAGACCCCTGTACATCATCCCTTTTTCTCTTTTTCCGGCGTGAATCTCTCTTCCTTCTGATGGAGATCCAAGCTCACAAAGCTCCAGTCATGTTCGTGATGATCGTGAACCTTTGAGTATCCATGGAGGTCCAATTACAAGAGCTAGATCAAAGATAATGCAACAAGCCTTGGCTGGTTTCATTGATATTGCTAGAGAGAAAGCCCAACAAAGCCTGAGCATGGAGGATGATAAAGTCTTCTATAACACGGTCCAAGCCCATGTTCAACTTTCTTGAAGACACAGAAGTATTGGGCCGAAATGCAAATTAGGCTAGATGCATATTTTATTTAGTTAAGTATTATTGGGCTGAACATTGTCTTAATTTAATTTAAGCCCAATTCCTTTTTAAATAATAGATTTTGTAAGACTTCTATTACTTGTTCTGCAAGTTAGGAGAGTAGGATTGCTATTGTTTGTTCTGCAAGTTTGCTATTTCCTATTCTGCAAGTTAGGAAAGTAGGATTCCTATTACTTGTGCTGCAAGTTATCTATTTGCCTATAAATAGTTATGTAACCATTTGGGGAGAATACAATTGATTATCATGATCAGAGCTAATGTTGAAGAAGATAGTGAAGCTACTATGGCTCGATTCTTACAAGGATTAAATAGTGAGATTGCTAATGTAGTGGAGTTACATCACTATGTGGAGTTTGATGATATGTTGCATATGGCTATAAAGGTTGAAAGGCAACTCAAGAGAAAAGGTTATTCATCTCGTTTTATGCAAGGTTCTAGTTCGTCTTCTTCTTGGAAACCGAACACCTTTCGAAGGGATGATAGGACTACATTCAAACTTAAGACTGAATCCTCATTCAAGCCTAAGGGTGAGAGTATCCAAAAGCCCAAACCCGAGGCGGTCCAAGCATCCCAAGGTAAGAGTAGAGACATTAAGTGTTTTAGATGTTTGGGAAGAGGACACATTGCATCACAATGCCCAAATAAACGAGTCATGATTATGCGTGATGATGGTGATGTTGTAAGTGAAGATTCTGATGTTGATGATGAGATGCCACCATTGGAGGACATTGATGAGGATGATGACTATGTTGAGTTTGCTGCACATGGTGAAGCACTTGTAGCTCGTCGTGCATTAAGTGCCCAAGTTAAGGATGAAGATGAAGTGCAACGAGAAAATATTTTTCATACTAGATGCCACGTCAACAATAAGGTATGCTCTTTGATTATTGATGGTGGTAGTTGCACTAATGTTGCTAGCACTTATTTGGTTGACAAATTGAGTTTGCCCACTACAAAACATCCCAAACCATACAAACTTCAATGGCTCAATAATTGTGGAGAAGTAAATGTGACCAAGCAAGTATTGGTGCCATTTTCAATTGGAAGGTATAATGATAAAGTGTTGTGTGATGTTGTGCCTATGCATGCTGGCCATTTGCTTTTAGGAAGACCATGGCAATTTGATAGACGTGTCATACATTATGGATTCACAAACCGTTATTCATTTACCATTGATGGTAAGAAATTTACACTTGCACCCTTGAGTCCTAAGGAGATTTATGAGGATCAGTTGAGGTTGAAAGAGCAAAATGAATCACAACAAAGGTTAAAGAATCTAGACAAAGGCAAAGATATTGCAAAGAAAGAAAGAAATGATGTGAGCTTCTATGCAAAGCAAAGTGATGTAAAGGCTGCTTTTCTAGCTAAGTGCCCAATCCTTTTGTTTTTATATAAAGAATCTTGTTTTAGTTCTAATGATCTTAAATCTTCTTTGCCTACTAATGTTGTGTCTCTTTTGAAGGAATTTGGAGATATATTCCCCGAGGAGATTCCAAATGGTTTGCCACCTATTAGAGGAATTGAGCATCAAATAGACCTTGTTCCTGGAGCTGCCATTCCCAACAGACCTGCCTATAGAAGTAATCCCGAGGAGACAAAGGAGCTTCAAAGGCAAGTGGACGAGCTCATGAAGAAAGGCTACGTTAGAGAGAGCATGAGTCCATGTGCTGTTCCTGTGTTACTTGTTCCTAAGAAGGATGGGACGTGGAGGATGTGTGTTGATTGTCGTGTCATCAACAAAATCACTGTAAAGTATCGCTATCCCATTCCTAGATTAGATGATATGCTTGATGAGTTACATGGTTCTTGCATCTTTTCTAAAATTGATTTGAAAAGTGGTTATCATCAAATTCGCATGAGAGAAGGTGATGAGTGGAAAACTGCATTTAAGACTAAGCATGGTTTGTATGAATGGTTAGTTATGCCTTTTGGATTAACTAATGCACCTAGCACTTTCATGAGATTAATGAACCATGTTTTGCATGCTTTCATTGGAAAATTTGTAGTTGTCTATTTTGATGATATCTTGATCTATAGTAGAAGTTTGCATGAACATATTGAACATTTAAAGAATGTGCTTAATGTCTTGAGAAAGGAGAAGTTGTATGCTAACCTTAAGAAATGTTCCTTTTGCACTGATAAGATTATATTTCTTGGATATGTTGTTTCTTCTAAGGGTATAGCAGTAGAAGATGAAAAGGTTAAGGCAATTAAAGATTGGCCTATACTAAGAATATCTCTGAAGTGCGTAGTTTTCATGGATTAGCTAGTTTCTACCGTAGGTTTGTTAGAGACTTCAGTACTATAGCTGCACCTTTAACTGATGTTGTTAAAAAGAATGTTGGTTTTAAATGGGGTCTTGAGCAAGATCGTGCTTTTAACTTGCTTAAAGAGAAGCTTTGTTCCGCAGCTTTATTATCCTTACCTGACTTTTCTAAAACTTTTGAGATTGAGTGTGATGCTTCAAGTATAGGTATTGGAGCTGTTTTAATGCATGAGAAGCGCCCCATTGCTTTTTTCAGTGAGAAGTTAAGTGGAGCTGCCCTTAACTATCCCACATATGATAAAGAGATGTATGCATTAGTGAGGGCCTTGGAAACATGGCAACACTATTTATGGCCCAAGGAATTTGTCATCCACACTGATCATGAGTCCTTGAAGCACTTGAAAGGACAAAGCAAGTTGAACAAGCGTCATGCCAAGTGGATGGAGTTCATTGAAACATTTCCATATGTGATCAAATATAAACAAGGTAAAGAAAATGTCGTGGCTGATGCATTATCTCGAAGGTATACTGATATGGACCTCACCGAAAGAAGATGAGGTTCAATGAAGAACACGAAGAACACTTGAAGAAAAACAAGAACAAGTTAAAAATGCAGCAAAAGAAAACAAAAATTAGAGATAAAACCAAGACCCGTTGTGTAGAAACACAAGAACCTATGGTATTGGACCAAGACCCGTTGATTAGAAAAGCAAGAACCTATGGTATATATTGATGGAAGGTAGAAGAACGCCACAAGGAAGACCTTGATAAGTTCAAGAGTTCTCAAGAGAACCAAAGAGAAGAAGTCTCTCAATTTTTTACTAAAATCAATTGTGTTCTCCCCAAAGGGTTACATAACTATTTATAGGCAAATAGATAACTTGCAGCACAAGTAATAGGAATCCTACTTTCCTAACTTGCAGAATAGGAAATAGCAAACCTGCAGAACAAGCAATAGGAATCCTACTCTCCTAACTTGCAGAACAAGTAATAGAAGTCTTACAAAATCTATTATTTAAAAAGGAATTGGGCTTAAATTAAATTAAGACAATGTTCAGCCCAATAATACTTAACTAAATAAAATATGCATCTAGCCTAATTTGCATTTCGGCCCAATACTTGTGTGTCTTCAAGAAGGTTGAACTTGGGCTTGAATCATGTTGTAGAAAACTTTATCATCCTCCATGCTCAAGCTTTGTTGGGCTTTCTCTCTAGCAATATTAATGAAACCAGCCAAGGCTTGTTGCATTATCTTTGATTTAGCTCTTGTAATTGGACCTCCATGGATGCTCAAAGGATCACGAACATCACGAACATGACTTGAGCTGTGTGAGCTTGATGGGTCTCCATCATTCCCCCTCTCCTCGAAAGGATTTGTCCTCAAATCAGAATCACCTATATCAATATCAAAGGGAGAAAGATCAGAAACATTAAATGTAGCACTAACATTATACTCACCTGGAAGATCCAATTTATAAGCATTGTCATTGATCTTCTCAATCACTTGGAATGGTCCATCTCCTCGAGGTTGCAACTTGGAGCGACGTTGAGCAGGAAATCTCTCTTTACGCATATGTACCCAAACCCAATCACCAGGTTCAAAGACAACTTTCTTGCGATGCTTGTTGGCTTGAGTAGCATATTGCTCAGTCCTCTTCTTAATGTTTTGACGTACCTTCTCATGTAGTTGCTTAACAAAATCAGCTTTCTTTTCCCCATCCAAACTAGCTCTCTCCTCAATAGGTAGTGGTAAAAGATCCAATGGAGTGAGTGGATTAAAACCATAGACAACTTCTAATGGAGAATAACTAGTAGTAGAATGCACACTTCTATTGTAAGCAAACTCCACATGAGGCAAACAATCTTCCCAATTCTTCAAATTCTTTTGAATAATGGATCTCAACAAAGTAGACAAAGTACGATTGACTACTTCAGTTTGACCATCGGTTTGTGGATGACAAGTAGTTGAAAACAATAGCTTTGTTCCTAACTTTCCCCATAATGTTTTCCAAAAGTAGCTAAGGAACTTCACATCACGGTCAGAAACAATGGTCCTCGGAACTCCATGTAGACGAACAATTTCCTTGAAGAATAAATCGGCAATGTTACTTGCATCATCTGTCTTGTGACAAGCAATGAAGTGAGCCATCTTAGAGAACCTGTCAACAACAACAAAAACAGAATCTCTACCTCTCTTTGTTCTTGGTAACCCCAAAACAAAGTCCATAGAAATGTCAGTCCAAGGAGCAATAGGAATAGGTAATGGAGTATAAAGACCATAATTCATAACTCTAGACTTGGCTTGTTTACAAGTGACACATCTTTCACACAATTTTTTAACATCTCTTTTCATGTTAGGCCAAAAGAAGTGATCATGCAATATATCTAAAGTTTTTTTTTACTCCAAAATGTCCCATTAATCTACCACTATGGGCTTCTCTAACGAGTAATTCTCTCAAATAACTCCTAAGCACACATAATCTATTTTCCCTAAATAAAAATCCATCATGCCTATAAAACTTTCCAAAATCAGTTTTCTCACATGCAATGAACACATTTCGAAAATCCTTATTAGTAGCATACAAGTCTTTAATATACTCAAATCCAAGTAGTTTTGCATTAAGAGTAGTGATTAGAGTATACCTTCGAGACAATGCATCAGCCATGACATTTTCTTTACCTTGTTTATATTTGATCACATATGAAAATGTCTCAATGAACTCCATCCACTTGGCATGACGCTTGTTCAACTTGCTTTGTCCTTTCAAGTGCTTCAAGGACTCATGATCAATATGGATGACAAATTCCTTAGGCCATAAATAGTGTTGCCATGTTTCCAAGGCCCTCACAAATGCATACATCTCTTTATCATATGTAGGATAGTTAAGGGCAGCTCCACTTAACTTCTCACTAAAAAAAGCAATGGGGCGCTTCTCCTGCATTAAAACAACTTCGATACCTATGCTTAAAGCATCACACTCAATCTCAATTGTTTTCTCTTTTTGCTTAGCCTCGTCTTCACTCACTATTCTTTTCTCACTCTCTTTTAATCTCAATTGATCCTCATCTTTCAGTAGCACACTTAAAGTTTGACATGCTATAGATTCCTTCCCATCCTTGGGTAATTCCATACTATCCACATCATCCTCTAATGGCAGCATAGAATCATCATCAAAATCTTCTTCGTAGTTGCTATCCAATTTATTATTACCAACATCACCAAATGCATGAAAAGTATTACCTTGGTTTACCTTAGTTAGGGTAGCATCATGTTTCTCCAACTTATCATATTTAACCAACTTCGACTCTATCCTCGAAAGTTGTTGTTGCATGGCTTGGAACATGATCTCAATCTTACTCAAATCAGGCTTTTTACTATTAGAAGACATGATTTTATCCTGCAAGAAAAGTTAGTAAAAGAAAAGGACCTCACAAGTATGACCTCACGTGTTTACACTCAATACACACAAGAATGTAACACTCACACTCGTGTTTTCACACAATTTTAATATGACTTTTCTCTACTAATGTTACTCACACACTCTTGCCTTTTTTTCCCTCACACAACTTTTCTCTATAGGTTCTATATTGAACTCAAGACTCAATCAAAAATCAGCTTATGGAATTCAACTATCAACCAACAATAAACAAGATGAGCACAAGATTTTTAATCAAGGGAAAACAAAACAATGAAGACTCAACAAGACTTAGCAAGACTCAATAAGACCTAAGAAGACTCCAATGAAACTAAACCTTGAAGGAAATATGTGTGTTTTGGGGTGTTTAATTAGGGTAGGGTTTAGCCAAAGGTGGGGTAGTTTTGTCCTTTTATGTGGTAGGGTCAAAAAGGTAATTTTAGGCAATAGGGTAGAATGGTAACAATGAGTTTTCAAATTAGGCAAATAAGAAATCCCAAAGCTCAAGAAAGAATGACTACCTCAAGATTTTGATGAAGCACACCTCCACGAATTGCCTTTGATGTTGCACTTGCTACACACGATGTAATAAATCCCCTCTTGAATTGATTTTTCTTTTCTCTTTTTTTTTTCTTTTCTTTTTTTTTTCTCTTTTTTTTCTTTTACTAAAGTAAACGAACAATGAAGAAAAACAAAAAGTCTAAATAATAAGAAGAGGTTTACTTGGGGAACAAGGCAACTTTTGAGAAAAACAAGCTAGTTTTGGTAGTAGGTTGTGTGGCAAGGAACGAGAGGGAGCGGGGGCTTGTGAAACAAGTAGTCTTTATGTGATGTAGAGCTTTTGAAGGTTTCTTGGTGAGCAAGAAAACCTTGGGGATTTTGGTTGCTTGGAGAACAAGATAGGGTTTACTTGGTGGCTAAGTAAAGAAAATAGGTTTGAGGGACAAACAATATTAGTGGTGGCTTGGAAAAGGATTCAAGATCAAGGTTTGTCCAAGACAAGAAGACAGAAAAAAAAATGAGACTCCCACGAATTGAACCTAAGCTCTGATACCAAATGATATGGACCTCACCGAAAGAAGATGAGGTTCAATGAAGAACACGAAGAACACTTGAAGAAAAACAAGAACAAGTTAAAAATGCAGCAAAAGAAAACAAAAATTAGAGATAAAACCAAGACCCGTTGTGTAGAAACACAAGAACCTATGGTATTGGACCAAGACCCGTTGCTTAGAAAAGCAAGAACCTATGGTATATATTGATGGAAGGTAGAAGAACGCCACAAGGAAGACCTTGATAAGTTCAAGAGTTCTCAAGAGAACCAAAGAGAAGAAGTCTCTCAATTTTATTACTAAAATCAATTGTGTTCTCCCAAAAGGGTTACATAACTATTTATAGGCAAATAGATAACTTGCAGCACAAGTAATAGGAATCCTACTTTCCTAACTTGCAGAATAGGAAATAGCAAACTTGCAGAACAAGCAATAGGAATCCTACTCTCCTAACTTGCAGAACAAGTAATAGAAGTCTTACAAAATCTATTATTTAAAAAGGAATTGGGCTTAAATTAAATTAAGACAATGTTCAGCCCAATAATACTTAACTAAATAAAATATGCATCTAGCCTAATTTGCATTTCGGCCCAATACTTGTGTGTCTTCAAGAAGGTTGAACTTGGGCTTGGATCATGTTGTAGAAAACTTTATCATCCTCCATGCTCAAGCTTTGTTGGGCTTTCTCTCTAGCAATATTAATGAAACCAGCCAAGGCTTGTTGCATTATCTTTGATTTAGCTCTTGTAATTGGACCTCCATGGATGCTCAAAGGATCACGAACATCACGAACATGACTTGAGCTGTGTGAGCTTGATGGGTCTCCATCATAACTCTAATCACTACTCTTAATGCAAAACTACTTGGATTTGAGTATATTAAAGACTTGTATGCTACTGATGAGGATTTTGAAAATGTGTTCATTGCATGTGAGAAAACTGGTTTTGGAAAGTTTTATAGGCATGATGGATTCTTATTTAGGGAAAATAGATTATGTGTGCCTAGGAGTTCTTTAAGAGAATTACTTGTTAGAGAAGGCCATAGTGGTGGATTAATGGGACATTTTGGAGTAAAGAAAACTTTAGATATATTGCATGATCACTTCTTTTGGCCTAACATGAAAAGAGATGTTGAAAAATTGTGTGAAAGATGTGTCACTTGTAAACAAGCTAAGTCTAGAGTTATGAATCATGGTCTTTATACTCCATTACCTATTCCTACTGCTTCTTGGACTGACATTTCTATGGACTTTGTTTTGGGGTTACCAAGAACAAAGAGAGGTAGAGATTCTGTTTTTGTTGTTGTTGACAGGTTCTCTAAGATGGCTCACTTCATTGCTTGTCACAAGACAGATGATGCAAGTAACATTGCCGATTTATTCTTCAAGGAAATTGTTCGTCTACATGGAGTTCCGAGGACCATTGTTTCTGACCGTGATGTGAAGTTCCTTAGCTACTTTTGGAAAACATTATGGCGAAAGTTAGGAACAAAGCTATTGTTTTCAACTACTTGTCATCCACAAACCGATGGTCAAACTGAAGTAGTCAATCGTACTTTGTCTACTTTGTTGAGATCCATTATTCAAAAGAATTTGAAGAATTGGGAAGATTGTTTGCCTCATGTGGAGTTTGCTTACAATAGAAGTGTGCATTCTACTACTAGTTATTCTCCATTTGAAGTTGTCTATGGTTTTAATCCACTCACTCCATTGGATCTTTTACCACTACCTATTGAGGAGAGAGCTAGTTTGGATGGGGAAAAGAAAGCTGATTTTGTTAAGCAACTACATGAGAAGGTACGTCAAAACATTAAGAAGAGGACTGAGCAATATGCTACTCAAGCCAACAAGAATCGCAAGAAAGTTGTCTTTGAACCTGGTGATTGGGTTTGGGTACATATGCGTAAAGAGAGATTTCCTGCTCAACGTCGCTCCAAGTTGCAACCTCGAGGAGATGGACCATTCCAAGTGATTAAGAAGATCAATGACAATGCTTATAAGTTAGATCTTCCAGGTGAGTATAATGTTAGTGCTACATTTAATGTTTCTGATCTTTCTCCCTTTGATATTGATGTAGGTGATTCTGATTTGAGGACAAATCCTTTCGAGGAGAGGGGGAATGATGGAGATCCAAGCTCACAAAGCTCAAGTCATGTTCGTGATGATCGTGATCCTTTGAGTATCCATGGAGGTCCGATTACAAGAGCTAAATCAAAGATAATGCAACAAGCCTTGGCTGGTTTCATTGATATGGCTAGAGAGAAAGCCCAACAAAGCTTGAGCATGGAGGATGATAAAGTCTTCTACAACATGGTCCAAGCCCAAGTTCAACCTTCTGAAGACACACAAGTATTGGGCCGAAATGCAAATTAGGCTAGATGCATATTTTATTTAGTTAAGTATTATTCGGCTGAACATTGTCTTAATTTAATTTAAGCCCAATTCCTTTTTAAATAATAGATTTTGTAAGACTTCTATTACTTGTTCTGCAAGTTAGGAGAGTAGGATTCCTATTGCTTGTTCTGCAAGTTTGCTATTTCCTATTCTGCAAGTTAGGAAAGTAGGATTCCTATTACTTATACTGCAAGTTATCTATTTGCCTATAAATAGTTATGTAACCCTTTGGGGAGAACACAATTGATTTTAGTAATAAAACTGAGAGACTTCTTCTCTTTGGTTCTCTTGAGAACTCTTGAACTTATCAAGGTCTTCCTTGTGGCGTTCTTCTACCTTCCACCAATATATACCATAGGTTCTTGCTTTTCTAAGCAACGGGTCTTGGTCCAATACCATAGGTTCTTGTGTTTCTACACAACGGGTCTTGGTTTTACTTCTAATTTTTGTTTTCTTTTGCTGCATTTTTAACTTGTTACTGTTTTTCTTCAAGTGTTCTTCATCTTCTTCATTGAACCTCATCTTCTTTCGGTGAGGTTCATATCACTTTGGGTTCGAGTCTCTTTAGGCTTCGGGTCTAGGTTTTCAAAAGTTGTCATTCATCAACTTTGCTTCTGTCTTCTTGCGTGTCAGCTCCTTCAAATTCCAAGCTGCCTTTTGTCTTGTCCGTACGCATCAGTTGGTATTCAGAGCTCAAGTTTCGATTTCTGGTTTGTTTGTGCGTTACTCACTTTTCGTTTTTTTGTTTATTGGTTTCGATTCTTTTTCTTTTTTTTTCTCTCTTGTTGGTTTCGATTTCTGGTTTGTTGTTGTGTTTGAGTTGAATTCATAACCCTAGCAGCAATTCCTCAAAACCCTGTCGCACCCCTTCAAAAAAACCCTAGCCGCACCCCTCAAAAATAAAACCCTAGCCGCACCCCAAAAAAAAAAACCCTAGCCGCACCCCTTAAAAAAAACCCTAGTTGCACCCCTCAAAAATAAACCCTAGCCGCACCCCTCAAAAAAAAAAAAAACCTAGCTGCACCCCTCAAAAAAAAACCCTAGCCGCACCCCTAAAAAAAAACCGTAGCCTCACCCCTCAAAAAAAAAAACCTAGCCGCACCCCTCCTCTTTCAAGGAAACCGCAACACTCAGAGTTAAAAAAAAAAAGAAGAAGAAAAGAATTCGAAAAAAAAAAAAGAAGAAAAAAAAAAGAAGAAAAAAAATTTTTTTTTGCGGTACTGTTCAAACAGAAGTTTTGGTCGAGTTAGGAGGCATGTGAGTATCCGTTTTAAAGAAAACGACGAAAGAAAACGACCTAGTCAAGCTTAGCTTCACTAGCCCCACCCTATCTTGGCCAAATTCCATCGTTTTCCTATAGTTTTATGCCATTTTTTATTTTTTTGTCATTCTAGTGATTTTTTTATTTTTTTCTTATTTTTTTTATTCTTTCTTCTTTCTTTGAGTCACCCTAGCCCCAGCCACACCTTTCTGTAAAAAAAAAAAAGAAAGAAAAAAAAAGAGAATTCAAAAAAAAAATTCTTGTTGACAATACTTGGTGAATTAGTTGATTTTACGAGGTTGAATCTTTGACTGAGTCTCTAGTGTGATTGTGAACCTATAGAGTTAAGGTAGAGTAAGGGAAAAAGGCACGAGTGTGTGAGAGACATTAGAGAGAAAAGCCAAATTACTTGAGTGAAACAGGAGTGTAAACACGTGAGGATATTACTTGTTGACAATGTCTTCTGAAGGTGATAGGTCAGACTTTAAAAAGATTGAATTCCTGCTTCAGGCAATGCAACAACAGTTCCAACGGATGGATGTGAAATTCAATGACATTCATGATAAGTTGAACCAACATGAAGCTCGGTTTGCAAAGATCCAACAAAGTGATACTTCTCGTCAAAAAAGTAAGGTTGTTGCCAATGATGAGTATGATGATAATGTTGGGTATGATTCGAATGAAGAGTCTGCGATAGATAGACATCATAGAAGGTACCATGGGTATAGAGATCGAGTTGATAGAGCCCGTGATAGAGGCACAGAGAAGCTGGATGGAAACCTTAGCAGTATAAAATTAAAGATTCCTCCTTTCCAAGGCAAGAATGATCCTGAGGCATATTTGGAGTGGGAAAGGAAGCTTGAAATGGTGTTTGACTGCCACCACTACTCTGAAGAAAAGAAGGTCAAACTTGCAGCAATTGAGTTCACGGAGTATGCTATGGTTTGGTGGGATCAGTTAGTCACTAGTCAAAGAAGATATGGTGATCCTCCAGTGTCTACATGGGATGAGATGAAGCGCATCATGAGGAAGAGATTTGTTCCTACTCATTACTACAGGGAGTTATACCAGAAGCTCCAAGGTCTTACCCAGGGCTCAAAGAGTGTTGAGGATTACTACAAAGAGATGGAAATAACCATGATCCGAGCCAATATCCAGGAGGATGCAGAAGCTACTATGACTCGTTTTCTTCAAGGCTTAAACCGTGAGATTGCCAATGTAGTCGAGTTGCAGCATTACATGGATTTAGAGGAGATGTTGCATGTGGCCATCAAAGTGGAAAGGCAACTCAAAAGGAAAGGTACATCCCATTTTACTTCTAGTTCAGTTCCTGTTTGGAAATCTAACACCTTTCATAGGGATGATAAGCCTGTGCCTACGCATAAGTTAGAGAGCTTTGCTAAGCCCAAGCCTGAGGGCCCTCCAAAGCCCAAGACTGAACCTGCCCAAGCATCCCAGAGCAGGACACGTGACATTAAGTGTTTCAAGTGTTTAGGTCGTGGACATATTGCCTCACAGTGTCCCAACCGTAGGGTGATGATCATGCATGGGAATGGAGATGTTGAGAGTGAAGGTTCTGAACTCGGTGTAGAAGATGAGATGCATGCGTTAGAAGATGTCGACGAAGAAGAAGTTGTTGAGTATGCTGCTCATGGTGAAGCACTTGTTGTTAGGCGTGCTCTTACTACTCATGTGAAGTTTGAGTATGAGGCACAGCGCGAGAACATCTTCCATACGAGATGCCATATTAGTGACAAGGTATGTACTGTAATCATTGATGGTGGGAGTTGTACTAATGTTGCTAGCACATACCTTGTTGATAAATTAAAGTTGCCCACTACCAAGCATCACCACCCATATAAGTTGCAGTGGATTAATGACTGTGGTGAAGTCAACGTGGTGAAGCAAGTCTTGGTTCCTTTTCGTATTGGAAGGTATCAAGATGAGTTATTGTGTGACGTGGTGCCCATGCAAGCTAGCCACATATTGCTGGGTAGACCGTGGCAGTATGATCGGAGAGTCATCCACGACGGTTACACTAACCGTTATTCCTTTACTATGGATGGCAAGAAGATCGCTCTTGCTCCCCTTAGCCCCAAGGCAATTTATGAGGACCAATTAAGGCTAAAGGAGCAACATGACGAGCAAAGGAAGCAAGCTAAAGAAAAGAAGGAAAACTAGGACAGCAAAACAGTGAGCTGCTATGCCAAACCCCGAGATGTGAAGACTGCATTTCTTGCTAAGTCTCCTATCCTTTTACTCTTATTTAAAGATTCTTATTTTATTGATGCTGAACTCCATGATACTTTGCCTACTGATGTTGTCTCATTGTTGCAGGAGTTCGAGGATGTATTCCCTGAGGAGATCCCAAGTGGATTACCACCGATTCGTGGGATCGAGCACATGATTGACCTTGTCCCGGAGCTACCATTCCTAACCGTCCAGCCTACAGAAGTAATCCCGAGGAGACGAAGGAGCTTCAAAGGCAAGTTGAGGAGCTCATGAGGAAAGGTTATGTGAGAGAGAGCATGAGTCCTTGCGCCGTGCCCGTACTGCTTGTGCCAAAAAAAGATGGGACGTGGAGCATGTGCGTTGACTGCCGAGCCGTCAACAAAATCACTGTAAAGTACCGCTATCCTATTCCTAGGCTAGATGAGATGCTTGATGAGTTGCATGGTGCATGCATGTTTTCTAAAATTGATTTAAAGAGCGGATATCACCAAATTCGTATGAGAGAAGGTGATGAATGGAAAACCGCATTCAAGACTAAACATGGTCTCCACGAGTGATTAGTTATGCCTTTTGGCTTGACTAATGCACCCAGTACATTCTTGCGTTTAATGAACCATGTTTTACGTGATTTCATTGGTAAGTATGTGGTTGTCTATTTTGATGATATTTTGATATACAGTAAGAGCCAGCATGAGCATGTTGAGCATCTTAGGAATGTTCTTACTGTTTTGCGGAATGCAAGTTTGTATGCCAATTTTAAGAAATGTACGTTCTGCACTGATAAGATTGTTTTCCTTGGGTATGTCGTTTCTTCACATGGCATTTCTGTTGATAATGAGAAGGTAAAGGCAATTAAAGATTGGCCTGTACCTAAGTCTGTTTCTGAGGTGCGTAGTTTCCATGGTTTAGCTAGTTTCTATCGTCGATTCGTTAGAGATTTTAGCACTATAGCTGCACCTTTGATCGAAGTGGTCAAAAAGAATGTTGCATTTCATTGGGGTCTTGCACAAGAGCATGCTTTTAATTTGCTAAAAGATAAACTTTGTTCTGCTCCTTTGTTATCTCTGCCTGACTTTACTAAAACTTTTGAGATTGAGTGCGATGCCTCAGGTGTAGGTATTGGAGCTGTGCTTATGCAGGAAAAACGCCCAATTGCTTTCTTTAGTGAGAAGTTAAGTGGAGCAGCACTTAACTATCCCACATATGACAAGGAGATGCACGCGTTAGTGAGGGCCTTGGAGACATGGCAACATTACTTGTGGCCCAAAGAATTTGTCATCCACACTGATCATGAGTCCTTGAAGCATTTGAAAGGACAGAGTAAGCTGCATAAGCGTTGATGAGTGTCGTCAGTCACCAAAAATAAAATTTCCTAACTCTACTATGTAGATAGCGGAGCAAGGGTCGAACCCTCAGAGATTGAATTATTTAAATTAATTATTAAATTAAAAATCTAATTTTAGGATTTGGGGAAAGAAGAAGAAAATCTGGGGGGTTTTGTAAGCTATGTCTAAAATAAAGAAAACAAGAATTATTAAATATAACAAATAGCAAAAAGCTTCAGTTACGAGGCAATCAATCATTCTTGGATTTAGATGTTGATCATTGATTATTTAAGATCATTGTCAATTAAGTAGTCAACCGTAGTGTAATTCCCCAGCGTCCAATTACACCTATCTTTCCTTACTGTGTTGTTAATTAAAGGCTCAGCGTCTTAATTAATCTCTAACTATCAAAATTTACCTATGCTCGGCGCTATAGATTAAGTTTTAATAGCAGCATTAATATCTAGAAAGATTTGAGTCAACATTAAGTAGCAAACTCACTCAGCGCGGTTTATTTAACTTAAACCTTAATTCTCCTAAATCCCTAGTGATTAACTTCACAAGCAATTACAGACTTATGTTTTTAATCTGGCGGTAGATTATTTAATTTAACTAAATAGTGTGCACCCTATCTAATTAAACAAACAATCATTATAATGTGCTCAAAGAATCTTGGATACTTAATCAACAATTATATACTAGGTTCAAGAATCTCACAACATGCTTTTCCCAAGAATAATCAATTTACCTCATAACTGAATAAGAAAACTACTCACTAGACATATTCAAGATCATAAAATTCAAGTTATATATTATAAAGATTACAAATATCATGCAAGAAACAATCAAAGAAGCAATCTTTAATAATATAAAATCAGAATTACTAATCAAGATTATAACTAGCAAGCAAGAACACACAAACAATATTAATTTAAATAAAGAAAACAAAATCAGAATTAAAAATAATAAAGAAATCAGCAACTAATTAAAAATAAATAAAATTTTTATTAAAAACCCTAAAGAAAATCCTATAAGACTAAAAGAGAAGAGGGAGGAGAGGGATTTGAAGGATTTGAGGGATTTGAGGGATTGCTGTTTATGAGAGCCTTGTGCTCTTTATATAGGCCTAAGGAAGAGTTTAAAAGACTTTCCTAAGCAATGTGGGATTCAGATAAGAGTTTACTTGGGAAACAAGTAATTTGACTAGTCAAACTCTTACCTTTATCTCATCATCTTTTTACAATTATTTTCTAAGTAAAATTCCTAAGGCCTATTTTTATTAATTAATTACAGATCTAAGACAAAATAAAATTAAGAAATTATCTTCTCTCAACAAAATCTGGTCTTGAACTTGCTTTGTTGGAATTTCTTCTCAATCTCGTTTTTCTGCCCAGAATTTCGTAGTGATTTTGTCTAGACGTTTGACCCATCAAATGAACTCCGATATTTGCGATCTTGGACATTCTGGAAACCTTGAGAAGTCCTCTACAACTTCTATGAAGGCCACATCTTGAGATCAGGTCGTTAAATTGGTAAAAAACGTCAATCTTTCAAGCTAGATAGAAAATACTGCACTTTGCTCTTTTTAACTTCTTTTTATTCCAACTTTGATATTTAATACCTAAAACATAAAATAAACATTAGTAAGCTCTTTTAGGCATAAAACATCAATAAAAAAATATATTGCCACATATAAAATTCACAAAATTTCATCCTATCAAGCGTCATGCCAAGTGGATAGAGTTCATTGAGATGTTCCCTTACGTGATCAAGTACAAACAAGGTAAAGAGAACGTCGTAGCTGATGCGTTATCTCGTAGGTATACTCTTATCACTACTCTTGATGCTAAACTTTTAGGATTTGAGTATATCAAAGAACAGTATGCTGATGATGTTAATTTTGGTAATGTTTATGATGCATGTGCTACATCTGGTTTTGGCAAGTTCTTTAGGCATGATGGGTTCTTATTTAGAGAAAATAAATTATGTGTGCCTAGGAGTTCATTGCGCGAGCTGTTAGTTAGAGAAGCCCATAGTGGAGGATTAATGGGTCACTTTGGAGTTAGGAAAACTCTAGATGTTCTGCAAGCACATTTCTTTTGGCCTAACATGAGGAGAGATGTAGAGAGGTTATGTGCTAGATGCATTTCATGTAGGCAAGCTAAATCTAGAGTTCATAATCATGGTTTATATACTCCTTTACCCATTCCTACTACTCCGTGGACTGATATCTCTATGGATTTTGTTTTAGGCTTGCATCGAACAAAACGCGGTAGAGATTCTGTTTTTGTTGTGGTTGATAGGTTCTCTAAGATGGCTCATTTCATTGCTTGTGATGGAGATCCAAGCTCACAAAGCTCAAGTCATGTTCGTGATGATCATGATCCTTTGAGTATCCATGGATGATATGAACCTCACCGAAAGAAGATGAGGTTCAATGAAGAACATGAAGAACACTTGAAGAAAAACAAGAACAAGTTAAAAACGCAGCAAAAGAAAAAAATCAATTAGAGATAAAACCAAGACCCGTTGTGTAGAAACACAAGAACCTATGGTATTGGACCAAGACCCGTTGCTTAGAAAAGCAAGAACCTATGGTATATATTGGTGGAAGGTAGAAGAACGCCACAAGGAAGACCTTGATAAGTTCAAGAGTTCTCAAGAGAACCAAAGAGAAGAAGTCTCTCAATTTTATTACTAAAATCAATTGTGTTCTCCCCAAAGGGTTACTTAACTATTTATAGGCAAATAGATAACTTGCAGCACAAGCAATAGGAATCCTACTCTCGTAACTTGCAGAACAAGTAATAGAAGTCTTACAAAATCTATTATTTAAAAAGTAATTGGGCTTAAATTAAATTAAGACAATGTTCAGCCCAATAATACTTAACTAAATAAAATATGCATCTAGCCTAATTTGCATTTCGGCCCAATACTTGTGTCTTCAAGAAGGTTGAACTTGGGCTTGGACCATGTTGTAGAAGACTTTATCATCCTCCATGCTCAAGCTTTGTTGGGCTTTCTCTCTAGCAATATTAAAGAAACTAGCCAAGGCTTGTTGCATTATCTTTGATTTAGCTCTTGTAATTGGACCTCCATGGATACTCAAAGGATCACGATCATCACAAACATGACTTGAGCTTTGTGAGCTTGGATCTCGATCATTCCCCCTCTCCTCGAAAGGATTTGTCCTCAAATCAGAATCACCTATGTCAATATCAAAGGGAGAAAGATCAGAAACATTAAATGTAGCACTAACATTATACTCACCTGGAAGATCCAATTTATAAGCATTGTCATTGATCTTCTCAATCACTTGGAATGGTCCATCTCCTCGAGGTTGCAACTTGGAGCGACGTTGAGTAGGAAACCTCTCTTTACGCATATGTACCCAAACCCAATCACCAGGTTCAAAGACAACTTTCTTGTGATGCTTGTTGGCTTGAGTAGCATATTGCTCAGTCCTCTTCTTAATGTTTTGATGTACCTTCTCATGTAGTTGCTTTACAAAATCAGCTTTCTTTTCCCAATCCAAACTAGCTCTCTCCTCAATAGGTAGTGGTAAAAGATCCAATGGAGTGAGTGGATTAAAACCATAGACAACTTCAAATGGAGAATAACTAGTAGTAGAATGCACACTTCTATTGTAAGCAAACTCCACATGAGACAAACAATCTTCCCAAATCTTCAAATTCTTTTGAATAATGGATCTCAACAAAGTAGACAAAGTACGATTGACTACTTCAGTTTGACCATCGGTTTGTGGATGACAAGTAGTTGAAAACAATAGCTTTGTTCCTAACTTTCCCCATAATGTTTTCCAAAAGTAGCTAAGGAGCTTCACATCACGGTCAGAAACAATGGTCCTCGGAACACCATGTAGACGAACAATTTCCTTGAAGAATAAATCGGAAATGTTGCTTGCGTCATCTGTCTTGTGACAAGCAATGAAGTGAATCTTAGAGAACCTATCAACAACAACAAAAACAGAATCTCTACCTCTCTTTGTTCTTGGTAACCCCAAAACAAAGTCCATAGAAATATCAGTCCAAGGAGCAATGGGAATAGGTAATGGAGTATAAAGACCATGATTCATAACTCTAGACTTAGCTTGTTTACAAGTGACACATCTTTCACACAATTTTTCAACATCTTTTTTCATGTTAGGCCAAAAGAAGTGATCATGCAATATATCTAAAGTTTTCTTTACTCCAAAATGTCCCATTAATCCACCACTATGGGCTTCTCTAACAAGTAATTCTCTTAAAGAACTCCTAAGCACACATAATCTATTTTCCCTAAATAAAAATCCATCATGCCTATAAAACTTTCCAAAATCAGTTTTCTCACATGCAATGAACACATTTCGAAAATCCTTATTAGTAGCATACAAGTCTTTAATATACTCAAATCCAAGTAGTTTTGCATTAAGAGTAGTGATTAGAGTATACCTTCGAGACAATGCATCAGCCATGACATTTTCTTTACCTTGTTTATATTTGATCACATATGAAAATGTCTCAATGAACTCCATCCACTTGGCATGACGCTTGTTCAACTTGCTTTGTCCTTTCAAGTGCTTCAAGGACTCATGATCAATATGGATGACAAATTCCTTAGGCCATAAATAGTGTTGCCATGTTTCCAAGGCCCTCACAAATGCATACATCTCTTTATCATATGTAGGATAGTTAAGGGCAGCTCCACTTAACTTCTCACTAAAAAAAGCAATGGGGCGCTTCTCCTGCATTAAAACAACTTCGATACCTATGCTTAAAGCATCACACTCAATCTCAATTGTTTTCTCTTTTTGCTTAGCCTCAGCTTCACTCACTATTCTTTTCTGACTCTCTTTTAATCTCAATTGATCCTCATCTTTCAGTAGCACACTTAAAGTTTGACATGCTATAGATTCCTTTCCATCCTTGGGTAATTCCATACTATCCTCATCATCCTCTAATGGCAGCATAGAATCATCATCAAAATCTTCTTCGTAGTTGCTATCCAATTTATTATGAGCAACATTATTACAGGCATAAGAAGTATTATCTTTGTTTACCTTAGCTAGGGCAACGTCATGTTCCTCCAACTTATCATATTTAATCAACTTCGACTCTATCCTCGAAAGTTGTTGTTGCATGGCTAGGAACATGATCTCAATCTTACTCAAATCAAGCTTTTCACTATTAGAAGACATGATTGCAACCTGCAAGAAACGTTAGTAAACGACAAGGACCTCACAAGTATGACCTCCCGTGTTTACACTCAATACACATAAGAATGTAACACTCACACTCGTGTTTCACACAATTTTAATAGGCTTTTCTCTACTAATGTTACTCACATACTCTTGCCTTTTTCCCTCACACAACTTTTCTCTATAGGTTCTATATTGAACTCAAGACTCAATCAAAAATCAGCTTATGGAATTCAACTATCAACCAACAATAAACAAGATGAGCACAAGATTTTAATCAAGGGAAAACAAAACAATGAAGACTCAACAAGACTTAGCAAGACTCAATAAGACCTAAGAAGACTCCAATGAAACTAAACCTTGAAGAAAATATGAGTGTATAATTAGGGTAAGGTTTAGCCAAAGGTGGGGTAGTTTTGTCCTTTTATGTGGTAGGGTCAAAAGGTAATTTTAGGCAGTAGGGTAGAATGGTAACAATGAATTTTCAAATTAGGTAAATAAGAAATCTCAAAGCTCAAGAAAGAATGACTACCTCAAGATTTTGATGAAGCACACCTCCACGAATTGCCTTTGACGTTGCAGTTGCTACACACGATGTAATAAATCCCCTCTTGAATTGATTTTTTCTTTTCTTTTTTTCTCTTTTTTTTTATATTTTACTAAAGTAAACGAACAATGAAGAAAAAAAAAGTCTAAATAATAAGAAGAGGTTTACTTGGCGAACAAGACAACTTTTTGACAAAAACAAGCTAGTTTTGGTAGCAGCTTGTGTGGCAAGGAATGAGAGGGAACGGTGGCTTGTGAAACAAGTAGTCTTTATGTAATGTAGAGCTTTTGAAGGTTTCTTGGTGAGCAAGAAAACCCTTTGGATTTGGTTGCTTGAAGAACAAGATAGGGTTTACTTGGTGGCTAAGTAAAGACAATAGGTTTGAGGGACAAACAATATTAGTGGTGGCTTGGAAAAGGATTTAAGATCAAGGTTTGTCCACGACAAGAAGACAAAGAAAAAAAAAAAACGAAACTCCCACGAATTAAACCTAAGCTCTGATGCCAAATGATATGAACCTCACCGAAAGAAGATGAGGTTCAATGAAGAACATGAAGAACACTTGAAGAAAAACAAGAACAAGTTAAAAACGCAGCAAAAGAAAAAAATCAATTAGAGATAAAACCAAGACCCGTTGTGTAGAAACACAAGAACCTATGGTATTGGACCAAGACCCGTTGCTTAGAAAAGCAAGAACCTATGGTATATATTGGTGGAAGGTAGAAGAACGCCACAAGGAAGACCTTGATAAGTTCAAGAGTTCTCAAGAGAACCAAAGAGAAGAAGTCTCTCAATTTTATTACTAAAATCAATTGTGTTCTCCCCAAAGGGTTACTTAACTATTTATAGGCAAATAGATAACTTGCAGCACAAGCAATAGGAATCCTACTCTCCTAACTTGCAGAACAAGTAATAGAAGTCTTACAAAATCTATTATTTAAAAAGGAATTGGGCTTAAATTAAATTAAGACAATGTTCAGCCCAATAATACTTAACTAAATAAAATATGCATCTAGCCTAATTTGCATTTCGGCCCAATACTTGTGTCTTCAAGAAGGTTGAACTTGGGCTTGGACCATGTTGTAGAAGACTTTATCATCCTCCATGCTCAAGCTTTGTTGGGCTTTCTCTCTAGCAATATTAAAGAAACTAGCCAAGGCTTGTTGCATTATCTTTGATTTAGCTCTTGTAATTGGACCTCCATGGATACTCAAAGGATCACGATCATCACAAACATGACTTGAGCTTTGTGAGCTTGGATCTCGATCAATGGAGGTCCAATTACAAGAGCTAAATCAAAGATAATGCAACAAGCCTTGGCTGGTTTCATTGATATTGCTAGATAGAAAGCCCAACAAAGCTTGAGCATGGAGGATGATAAAGTCTTCTACAACATGGTCCAAGCCCAAGTTCAACCTTCTTGAAGACACACAAGTATTGGGCCGAAATGCAAATTAGGCTAGATGCATATTTTATTTAGTTAAGTATTATTGGGCTGAACATTGTCTTAATTTAATTTAAGCCCAATTCCTTTTTAAATAATAGATTTTGTAAGACTTCTATTACTTGTTCTGCAAGTTAGGAGAGTAGGATTCCTATTGCTTGTTCTGCAAGTTTGCTATTTCCTATTCTGCAAGTTAGGAAAGTAGGATTCCTATTACTTGTGCTGCAAGTTATCTATTTGCCTATAAATAGTTATGTAACCCTTTGAGGAGAACACAATTGATTTTAGTAATAAAATTGAGAGACTTCTTCTCTTTGGTTCTCTTGAGAACTCTTGAACTTATCAAGGTCTTCCTTGTGGCGTTCTTCTACCTTCCATCAATATATACCATAGGTTCTTGCTTTTCTAAGCAACGGGTCTTGGTCCAATAACATAGGTTCTTGTGTTTCTACACAACGGGTCTTGGTTTTATCTCTAATTTTTGTTTTCTTTTGCTGCATTTTTAACTTGTTCTTGTTTTTCTTCAAGTGTTCTTCGTGTTCTTCATTGAACCTCATCTTCTTTCGGTGAGGTCCATATCATTTGGCATCAGAGCTTAGGTTCAATTCGTGGGAGTCTCATTTTTTTTTCTGTCTTCTTGTCTTGGACAAACCTTGATCTTGAATCCTTTTCCAAGCCACCACTAATATTGTTTATCCTTCAAACCTATTGTCTTCATTAAAATAACCTACCTTTACTTAGCCACCAAGTAAACCCTATCTTGTTCTCCAAGCAACCAAATCCCAAAGGTTTTCTTGCTCACCAAGAAACCTTCAAAAGCTCTACATCACATAAAGACTACTTGTTTCACAAGCCACCGTTCCCTCTCGTTCCTTGCCACACAAGCTACTACCAAAACTAGCTTGTTTTTCTCAAAAGTTGCCTTGTTCCCCAAGTAAACCTCTTCTTATTATTTAGACTTTTTGTTTTTCTTCATTGTTCGTTTACTTTAGTAAAAGAAAAAAAAAGAGAAAAAAAAAGAAAAGAAAAAAAAAGAGAAAAGAAAAATCAATTCAACAGGGGATTTATTACATCGTGTGTAGCAAGTGCAACATCAAAGGCAATTCGTGGAGGTGTGCTTCATCAAAATCTTGAGGTAGTCATTCTTTCTTGAGCTTTGGGATTTCTTATTTGCCTAATTTGAAAACTCATTGTTACCATTCTACCCTACTGCCTAAAATTACCTTTTTGACCCTACCATATAAAAGGACAAAACTACCCCACCTTTGGCTAGACCCTACCCTAATTAAACACCCCAAAACATGCATATTTCCTTCAAGGTTTAGTTTCATTAGAGTCTTCTTAAGCCTTATTGAGTCTTGCAAAGTCTTCTTGAGTCTTCATTGTTTTGTTTTCCCTTGATTAAAATCTTGTTCTCAGCTTGTTTATTGTTGGTTGATAGTTGAATTCCATAAGCTGATTTTTGATTGAGTCTTGAGTTCAATATAGAACCTATAGAGAAAAGTTGTGTGAGAGAAAAAGGCAAGAGTGTGAGTGTTACATTCTTGTGTGTATTGAGTGTAAACACCTGAGGTCATACTTGTGAGGTCCTTTTCTTTTACTAACGTTTCTTGCAGGATAAAATCATGTCTTCTAATAGTGAAAAGCCTGATTTGAGTAAGATTGAGTTCATGTTCCAAGCTATGCAACAACAATTTTCAAGGATAGAGTTGAGGTTTAATAATATTCATGATAAGTTGGAGGAACATGAAGCTGTCCTAACTAAGGTAAAGCAAGGTGATACTTCTCATGAGAATGGCAATGTTGTGAATAATGACTTTGATGATAAAGTTGATGATGAGTTTGATGATGATGAGTTTAGTAGAAGTGTTAAAGGTAACCTTGGTAATAAAGGAGGTCGTGGAGATAGGTATAAAGGAGATAGGTATTATGATAGGATAGATGGAAATTTAGGGAGTATCAAATTGAAGATTCCTTCCTTTCAAGGTAAGAATGATCCTGAGGCTTACTTAGAATGGGAAAAGAAAGTGGAGATGGTCTTTGATTGCCATAACTATTCCGAAGAAAAAAAGGTGAAACTTGCTGCTGTAGAGTTCACGGATTATGCAATCATTTGGTGGGACCAACTCATGCTTGGTAGACGTAGGAATAGAGAGCCACCTATAGTTACATGGGATGAAATGAAACGTGTTATGAGAAAAAGGTTTGTTCCTAATCATTACTATAGAGAGCTTTATCAAAGGTTACAAGGTCTCACTCAAGGTTCTAAGAGTGTTGAGGATTATCATAAAGAAATGGAGATTATCATGATCAGAGCTAATGTTGAAGAAGATAGTGAAGCTACTATGGCTCGATTCTTACAAGGATTGAATAGTGAGATTGCTAATGTAGTGGAGTTACATCACTATGTGGAGTTTGATGATATGTTGCATATGGCTATAAAGGTTGAAAGGCAACTCAAGAGAAAAGGTTATTCATCTCGTTTTATGCAAGGTTCTAGTTCGTCTTCTTCTTGGAAACCGAACACCTTTCGAAGGTATGATAGGACTACATTCAAACTTAAGACTGAATCCTCATTCAAGCCTAAGGGTGAGAGTGTCCAAAAGCCCAAACCCGAGGCTGTCCAAGCATCCCAAGGTAAGAGTAGAGACATTAAGTGTTTTAGATGTTTGGGAAGAGGACACATTGCATCACAATGCCCAAACAAACGAGTCATGATTATGCGTGATGATGGTGATGTTGTAAGTGAAGATTCTGATGTTGATGATGAGATGCCACCATTGGAGGACATTGATGAGGATGATGACTATGTTGAGTTTGCTGCACATGGTGAAGCACTTGTAGCTCGTCGTGCATTAAGTGCCCAAGTTAAGGATGAAGATGAAGTGCAACGAGAAAATATTTTTCATACTAGATGCCACGTCAACAATAAGGTATGCTCTTTGATTATTGATGGTGGTAGTTGCACTAATGTTGCTAGCACTTATTTGGTTGACAAATTGAGTTTGCCCACTACAAAACATCCCAAACCATACAAACTTCAATGGCTCAATAATTGTGGAGAAGTAAATGTGACCAAGCAAGTATTGGTGCCATTTTCAATTAGAAGGTATAATGATAAAGTGTTGTGTGATGTTGTGCCTATGCATGCTGGCCATTTGCTTTTAGGAAGACCATGGCAATTTGATAGACGTGTCATACATGATGGATTCACAAACAGTTATTCATTTACCATTGATGGTAAGAAATTTACACTTGCACCCTTGAGTCCTAAGGAGATTTATGAGGATCAGTTGAGGTTGAAAGAGCAAAATGAATCACAACAAAGGTTAAAGAATCTAGACAAAGGCAAAGATATTGCAAAGAAAGAAAGAAAGGATGTGAGCTTCTATGCAAAGCAAAGTGATGTAAAGGCTGCTTTTCTAGCTAAGTGCCCAATCCTTTTGTTTTTATATAAAGAATCTTGTTTTAGTTCTAATGATCTTAAATCTTCTTTGCCTACTAATGTTGTGTCTCTTTTGAAGGAATTTGGAGATATATTCCCCGAGGAGATTCCAAATGGTTTGCCACCTATTAGAGGAATTGAGCATCAAATAGACCTTGTTCCTGGAGCTGCCATTCCCAACAGACCTGCCTATAGAAGTAATCCCGAGGAGACAAAGGAGCTTCAAAGGCAAGTTGACGAGCTCATGAAGAAAGGCTACGTTAGAGAGAGCATGAGTCCATGTGCTGTTCCTGTGTTACTTGTTCCTAAGAAGGATGGGACGTGGAGGATGTGTGTTGATTGTCGTGTCATCAACAAAATCACTGTAAAGTATCGCTATCCCATTCCTAGATTAGATGATATGCTTGATGAGTTACATGGTTCTTGCATCTTTTCTAAAATTGATTTGAAAAGTGGTTATCATCAAATTCGCATGAGAGAAGGTGATGAGTGGAAAACTGCATTTAAGACTAAGCATGGTTTGTATGAATGGTTAGTTATGCCTTTTGGATTAATTAATGCACCTAGCACTTTCATGAGATTAATGAACCATGTTTTGCGTGCTTTCATTGGAAAATTTGTAGTTGTCTATTTTGATGATATCTTGATCTATAGTAGAAGTTTGCATGAACATATTGAACATTTAAAGAATGTGCTTAATGTCTTGAGAAAGGAGAAGTTGTATGCTAACCTTAAGAAATGTTCCTTTTGCACTGATAAGATTATATTTCTTGGATATGTTGTTTCTTCTAAGGGTATAGCAGTAGAAGATGAAAAGGTTAAGGCAATTAAAGATTGGCCTATACCTAAGAATATCTCTGAAGTGCGTAGTTTTAATGGATTAGCTAGTTTCTACCGTAGGTTTGTTCGAGACTTCAGTACTATAGCTGCACCTTTAACTGATGTTGTTAAAAAGAATGTTGGATTTAAATGGGGTCTTGAGCAAGATCGTGCTTTTAACTTGCTTAAAGAGAAGCTTTGTTCCGCAGCTTTATTATCCTTACCTGACTTTTCTAAAACTTTTGAGATTGAGTGTGATGCTTCAAGTATAGGTATTGGAGCTGTTTTAATGCAGGAGAAGCGCCCCATTGCTTTTTTCAGTGAGAAGTTAAGTGGAGCTGCCCTTAACTATCCCACATATGATAAAGAGATGTATGCATTAGTGAGGGCCTTGGAAACATGGCAACACTATTTATGGCCCAAGGAATTTGTCATCCACACTGATCATGAGTCCTTGAAGCACTTGAAAGGACAAAGCAAGTTGAACAAGCGTCATGCCAAGTGGATGGAGTTCATTGAAACATTTCCATATGTGATCAAATATAAACAAGGTAAAGAAAATGTCGTGGCTGATGCATTATCTCGAAGGTATACTCTAATCACTACTCTTAATGCAAAACTACTTGGATTTGAGTATATTAAAGACTTGTATGCTACTGATGAGGATTTTGAAAATGTGTTCATTGCATGTGAGAAAACTGGTTTTGGAAAGTTTTATAGGCATGATGGATTCTTATTTAGGGAAAATAGATTATGTGTGCCTAGGAGTTCTTTAAGAGAATTACTTGTTAGAGAAGCCCATAGTGGTGGATTAATGGGACATTTTGGAGTAAAGAAAACTTTAGATATATTGCATGATCACTTCTTTTGGCCTAACATGAAAAGAGATGTTGAAAAATTGTGTGAAAGATGTGTCACTTGTAAACAAGCTAAGTCTAGAGTTATGAATCATGGTCTTTATACTCCATTACCTATTCCTACTGCTCCTTGGACTGACATTTCTATGGACTTTGTTTTGGGGTTACCAAGAACAAAGAGAGGTAGAGATTCTATTTTTGTTGTTGTTGACAGTTCTCTAAGATGGCTCACTTCATTGCTTGTCACAAGACAGATGATGCAAGTAACATTGCCGATTTATTCTTCAAGGAAATTGTTCGTCTACATGGGTTCCGAGGACCATTGTTTCTGACCGTGATGTGAAGTTCCTTAGCTACTTTTGGAAAACATTATGGGGAAAGTTAGGAACAAAGCTATTGTTTTCAACTACTTGTCATCTACAAACCGATGGTCAAACTAAAGTAGTCAATCGTACTTTGTCAACTTTGTTGAGATCCATTATTCAAAAGAATTTGAAGAATTGGGAAGATTGTTTGCCGAATGTGGAGTTTGCTTACAATAGAAGTGTGCATTCTACTACTAGTTATTCTCCATTTGAAGTTGTCTATGGTTTTAATCCACTCACTCCATTGGATCTTTTACCACTACCTATTGAGGAGAGAGCTAGTTTGGATGGGGAAAAGAAAGCTGATTTTGTAAAGCAACTACATGAGAAGGTACGTCAAAACATTAAGAAGAGGACTGAGCAATATGCTACTCAAGCCAACAAGCATCGCAAGAAAGTTGTCTTTAAACCTGGTGATTGGGTTTGGGTACATATGCGTAAAGAGAGATTTCCTGCTCAACGTCGCTCCAAGTTGCAACCTCGAGGAGATGGACCATTCCAAGTGATTAAGAAGATCAATGACAATGCTTATAAGTTAGATCTTCCAGGTGAGTATAATGTTAGTGCTACATTTAATGTTTCTGATCTTTCTCCCTTTGATATTGATGTAGGTGATTCTGATTTGAGGACAAATCCTTTCGAGGAGAGGGGGAATGATGGAGATCCAAGCTCACAAAGCTCAAGTCATGTTCGTGATGATCATGATCCTTTGAGTATCCATGGAGGTTCAATTACAAGAGCTAAATCAAAGATAATGCAACAAGCCTTGGCTGGTTTCATTGATATTGCTAGATAGAAAGCCCAACAAAGCTTGAGCATGGAGGATGATAAAGTCTTCTACAACATGGTCCAAGCCCAAGTTCAACCTTCTTGAAGACACACAAGTATTGGGCCGAAATGCAAATTAGGCTAGATGCATATTTTATTTAGTTAAGTATTATTGGGCTGAACATTGTCTTAATTTAATTTAAGCCCAATTCCTTTTTAAATAATAGATTTTGTAAGACTTCTATTACTTGTTCTGCAAGTTAGGAGAGTAGGATTCCTATTGCTTGTTCTGCAAGTTTGCTATTTCCTATTCTGCAAGTTAGGAAAGTAGGATTCCTATTACTTGTGCTGCAAGTTATCTGATGGAGACCCATCAAGCTCACACAGCTCAAGTCATGTTCGTGATGTTCGTGATCCTTTGAGCATCCATGGAGGTCCAATTACAAGAGCTAAATCAAAGATAATGCAACAAGCCTTGGCTGGTTTCATTAATATTGCTAGAGAGAAAGCCCAACAAAGCTTGAGCATGGAGGATGATAAAGTCTTCTACAACATGATCCAAGCCCAAGTTCAACCTTCTTGAAGACACACACCCAAGTATTGGGCCGAAATGCAATTAGGCTGGATGCATATTTTATTTAGTTAAGTATTATTGGGCTGAACGTTGTCTTAATTTAATTTAAGCCCAATTCCTTTTTAAATAATATATTTTGTAGGACTTCTATTACTTGTTCTGCAAGTTAGGAGAGTAGGATTCCTATTACTTGTTCTACAAGTTTGCTATTTCCTATTCTACAAGTTAGGAAAGTAGGATTCCTATTACTTGTGCTGCAAGTTAGCTAGTTGCCTATAAATAGTTATGTAACCCTTTGGGGAGAACACAATTGATTTTAGTAATAAAATTGAGAGACTTCTTCTCTTTGGTTCTCTTGAGAACTCTTGAACTTATCAAGGTCTTCCTTGTGGCGTTCTTCTACCTTCCACCAATATATACCATAGGTTCTTGCTTTTCTAAGCAACGGGTCTTGGTCCAATACCATAGGTTCTTGTGTTTCTACACAACGGGTCTTGGTTTTATCTCTAATTTTTGATTTCTTTTGCTGCGTTTTTAACTTGTTCTTGTTTTTCTTCAAGTGTTCTTCATGTTCTTCATTGAACCTCATCTTCTTTCGGTGAGGTTCATATCATTTGGCATCAGAGCTTAGGTTCAATTCATGGGAGCATCGTTTTTGTTTTTTTTTTCTTTTTCTTTCTTTGTCTTCTTGTCTTGGACAAACTTTGATCTTGAATCCTTTTCCAAGCCACCACTAATATTGTTTGTCCCTCAAACCTATTTTCTTTACTTAGCCACCAAGTAAACCCTATCTTGTTCTCCAAGCAACCAAATCCCAAAGGTTTTCTTGCTCACCAAGAAACCTTCAAAAGCTCTACATCACATAAAGACTACTTGTTTCACAAGCCACCGTTCCCTCTCATTCCTTGCCACACAAGCTGCTACCAAAACTAGCTTGTTTTTGTCAAAAAGTTGCCTTGTTCCCCAAGTAAACCTCTTCTTATTATTTAGACTTTTTTTTTCTTCATTGTTCGTTTACTTTAGTAAAATATAAAAAAAAGAGAAAAAAAAGAGAAAAAAAAAAAGAAAAGAAAAAAAAAGAAAAAAGAAAAATCAATTCAAGAGGGGATTTATTACATCGTGTGTAGCAAGTGCAACATCAAAGGTAATTCGTGGAGGTGTGCTTCATCAAAATCTTGAGGTAGTCATTCTTTCTTGAGCTTTGAGATTTCTTATTTGCCTAATTTGAAAATTCATTGCTGCCATTCTACCCTACTGCCTAAAATTACCTTTTTGACCCTACCACATAAAAGGACAAAACTACCCCACCTTTGGCTAAACCCTACCCTAATTAAACACCCCAAAACACACATATTTCCTTCAAGGTTTAGTTTCATTAGAGTCTTCTTAAGCCTTATTGAGTCTTGCAAAGTCTTGTTGAGTCTTCATTGTTTTGTTTTCCCTTGATTAAAATCTTGTGCTCAGCTTGTTTATTGTTGGTTGATAGTTAAAGTCCATAAGCTGATTTTTGATTGAGTCTTGAGTTCAATATAGAACCTATAGAGAAAAGTTGTGTGAGGAAGAAAAAAGGCAAGAGTATGTGAGTAACATTAGTAGAGAAAAGCCTATTAAAATTGTGTGAAACACGAGTGTGAGTGTTACATTCTTATGTGTATTGAGTGTAAACACGGGAGGTCATACTTGTGAGGTCCTTTTCTTTTACTAACGTTTCTTGCAGGTTACAATCATGTCTTCTAATAGTGAAAAGCTTGATTTGAGTAAGATTGAGATCATGTTCCAAGCCATGCAACAACAACTTTCGAGGATAGAGTCGAAGTTGGTTAAATATGATAAGTTGGAGAAACATGATGCTACCCTAACTAAGGTAAACCAAGGTAATACTTTTCATGCATTTGGTGATGTTGGTAATAATAAGTTGGATAGCTACTATGGAGAAGAATCCAATGATGATTCTATGCTGCCATTAAAAGATGATGAGGATAGTATGGAATTACCTAAGGATGGAAAGGTAACTGTAGTATATCAAGCTTTAAGTGCGCTAGTGAAAGATGAGGATCAATTAGGATTAAAAGAGAGTGAGGAAAAAATAGTGAGTGAAGCTGAGGTTAAGCAAAAAGAGAAAACAATCAAGATTGAGTGTGATGCTTCAAGTATAGGTATCGAAGTTGTTTTAATGCAAGAGAAGCCCCACATTGCTTTCTTCAGTGAGAAGTTAAGTGGAGCTGGCCTTAACTACCCCATGTACAATAAAGAGATGTATGCATTAGTGAGGACCTTGGAAACATGGCAACACTATTTATGGCCCAAGGAATTTGTCATCCACACTGATCATGAGTCCTTGAAGCACTTGAAAGGACAAAGCAAGTTGAACAAGCGTCATGCCAAGTGGATGGAGTTCATTGAAACATTTCCATATGTGATCAAATATAAACAAGGTAAAGAAAATGTCGTGGCTGATACATTATCTCGAAGGTATACTCTAATCACTACTCTTAATGCAAAACTACTTGGATTTGAGTATATTAAAGACTTGTATGCTACTGATGAGGATTTTGAAAATGTGTTCATTGCATGTGAGAAAACTGGTTTTGGAAAGTTTTATAGGCATGATGGATTCTTATTTAGGGAAAATAGATTATGTGTGCCTAGGAGTTCTTTAAGAGAATTACTTGTTAGAGAAGCCCATAGTGGTGGATTAATGAGACATTTTGGAGTAAAGAAAACTTTAGATATATTGCATGATCGCTTCTTTTGGCCTAACATGAAAAGAGATGTTGAAAAATTGTGTGAAAGATGTGTCACTTGTAAACAAGCTAAGTCTAGAGTTATGAATCATGGTCTTTATACTCCATTACCTATTCCTACTGCTCCTTGGACTGACATTTCTATGGACTTTGTTTTTGGGTTACCAAGAACAAAGAGAGGTAGAGATTCTGTTTTTGTTGTTGTTGACATGGGGGGGGGGGGGGGGGGGGGGGGGGGGGGGGGGGGGGGGGGGGGGGGGGGGGGGGGGGGGGGGGGGGGAGGTTCTCTAAAGATGGCTCACTTCATTGCTTGTCACAAGACAGATGATGCAAGTAACATTGCCGATTTATTCTTCAAGGAAATTGTTCGTCTACATGGAGTTCCGAGAACCATTGTTTCTGACCATGATGTGAAGTTCCTTAGCTACTTTTGGAAAACATTATGGGGAAAGTCAGGAACAAAGCTATTGTTTTCAACTACTTGTCATCCACAAACCGATGGTCAAACTGAAGTAGTCAATCGTACTTTGTCTATTTTGTTGAGGTCCATTATTCAAAAGAATTTTAAGAATTGGGAAGATTGTTTGCCTCATGTGGAGTTTGCTTACAATAGAAGTGTGCATTCTACTACTAGTTATTCTCCATTTGAAGTTGTCTATGGTTTTAATCCACTCACTCCATTGGATCTTTTACCACTACCTATTGAGAAGAGAGCTAGTTTGGATGGGGAAAAGAAAGCTGATTTTGTTAAGCAACTACATGAGAAGGTACGTCAAAACATTAAGAAGAGGACTGAGCAATATGCTACTCAAGCCAACAAGCATCGCAAGAAAGTTGTCTTTGAACCTGGTGATTGGGTTTGGGTACATATGCGTAAAGAGAGATTTCCTGCTCAACGTCACTCCAAGTTGCAACCTCGAGGAGATGGATCATTCCAAGTGATTGAGAAGATCAATGACAATGCTTATAAATTGGATCTTCCAGGTGAGTATAATGTTAGTGCTACATTTAATATTTCTGATCTTTCTCCCTTTGATATTGATATAGGTGATTCTGATTTGAGGACAAATCCTTTCGAGCAAAGGGGGAATGATGGAGACCCATCAAGCTCACACAGCTCAAGTCATGTTCGTGATGTTCGTGATCCTTTGAGCATCCATGGAGGTCCAATTACAAGAGCTAAATCAAAGATAATGCAACAAGCCTTGGCTGGTTTCATTAATATTGCTAGAGAGAAAGCCCAACAAAGCTTGAGCATGGAGGATGATAAAGTCTTCTACAACATGATCCAAGCCCAAGTTCAACCTTCTTGAAGACACACACCCAAGTATTGGGCCGAAATGCAATTAGGCTGGATGCATATTTTATTTAGTTAAGTATTATTGGGCTGAACGTTGTCTTAATTTAATTTAAGCCCAATTCCTTTTTAAATAATATATTTTGTAGGACTTCTATTACTTGTTCTGCAAGTTAGGAGAGTAGGATTCCTATTACTTGTTCTACAAGTTTGCTATTTCCTATTCTACAAGTTAGGAAAGTAGGATTCCTATTACTTGTGCTGCAAGTTAGCTAGTTGCCTATAAATAGTTATGTAACCCTTTGGGGAGAACACAATTGATTTTAGTAATAAAATTGAGAGACTTCTTCTCTTTGGTTCTCTTGAGAACTCTTGAACTTATCAAGGTCTTCCTTGTGGCGTTCTTCTACCTTCCACCAATATATACCATAGGTTCTTGCTTTTCTAAGCAACGGGTCTTGGTCCAATACCATAGGTTCTTGTGTTTCTACACAACGGGTCTTGGTTTTATCTCTAATTTTTGTTTTCTTTTGCTGCGTTTTTAACTTGTTCTTGTTTTTCTTCAAGTGTTCTTCATGTTCTTCATTGAACCTCATCTTCTTTCGGTGAGGTTCATATCATTATCATTTGCCAATAAATAGTTATGTAACCCTTTGGGGAGAACACAATTGATTTTAGTAATAAAATTGAGAGACTTCTTCTCTTTGGTTCTCTTGAGAACTCTTGAACTTATCAAGGTCTTCCTTGTGGCGTTCTTCTACCTTCCATCAATATATACCATAGGTTCTTGCTTTTCTAAGCAACGAGTCTTGGTCCAATACCATAGGTTCTTGTGTTTCTATACAACGGGTCTTGGTTTTATCTCTAATTTTTGTTTTCTTTTGCTGCATTTTTAACTTGTTCTTGTTTTTCTTCAAGTGTTCTTCGTGTTCTTCATTGAACCTCATCTTCTTTCGGTGAGGCCCATATCAGCTTGCCACAAGACAGATGACGCGAGCAACGTTGCTGACCTTTTCTTCAAAGAGATAGTACGTCTACATGGTGTACCAAGGACCATTGTTTCTGATCGAGATGCAAAGTTCCTTAGTTACTTTTGGAAGACGTTATGGGGAAAGTTGGGAACTAAATTGTTATTCTCCACCACTTGTCACCCCCAGACTGATGGACAGACTGAGGTCGTCAACCGAACCCTGTCTACATTATTGAGGTCCATTATTCAGAAAAATTTGAAGAATTGGGAAGATTGCTTGCCCCATGTGGAGTTTGCATATAACCGCAGTGTCCACTCCACTACTAGTTGCTCTCCATTCGAAGTTGTTTATGGCTTCAATCCTCTTACTCCTTTGGATTTGTTGCCATTACCTAGTGCGGAGCAGAGTAACTTGGATGGAGAACAGAAAGCTAAGTTTGTAAAGCAACTCCATGAGAGAGTTCATCAAGCTATTGAAAAGAAGACTGAGCAGTATACCACCCAAGCAAATAAGCATCGAAAGAAAGTAGTCTTTGAGCCTGGTGATTGGGTTTGGGTGCATATGAGAAATGAGAGGTTTCCTGTTCAGCGACGAACCAAGCTGCATCCCCGAGGAGATGGACCATTCCAAGTCATAGCGAAGATCAACGATAATGCCTACAAATTGGATCTTCCTGGTGAGTATGGTGTATCTGCTACTTTTAATGTTTCTGATCTTTCTCCCTTTTCTTTTGATGAAGGTATATGCGATTTGAGGACAAATCCTTTTGAGGAGAGGGGGAATGATGGAGATCCACTTGCTCGTGATATTCGTGATGCTAAGGATCTATTGGTCATCCAAGGAGGTTCAATTACCCGAGCTCGAGCTAAGAAAACGCAACAAGCCCTGGCCTCATTCATGCAACAAGCTCTGGCATCATTGAAGTGTCAAGGAAGCTTCCATGAAGAGTCCCAAGACATCTATACTTGCTTGGAAGCCCAAACGACATGAGCATGGTTTACTATCTTATTTTAGCTTAACAATAAGATGGGCTAAGTGTTTGGATAGCCCACGTTTGAGTCTTGTTGTGTCTTGGACTATTTATTTTATGTAACTAGGTTTAGGCATGAATTTGGGTTTAGTCTTATTTTCTGTTGGTGTTAATTCCAGCCCACTTGTTTATGGGCTTAAGTGCTAGGTATTATTATAAATACCTTGTAAACGCTATTGATGGGGAGATCAGTTAATTGAATTTTCAGAAATTGAGTGTGCCTTTCTCTTGGGTTCCCTCTCAACTAGGCTTATCAAGGTCTTTGATGAGTGTCGTCAGTCACCAAAAATAAAATTTCCTAACTCTACTATGTAGATAGCGGAGCGAGGGTCGAACCCACAGAGACTGAATTATTTAAGTTAATTATTAAATTAAAAATCTAATCTTAGGGTTTAGGGAAAGAAGAAGTTTGGGGGTTTTGGAGACTATTCTAAAATAAAGAAAATAAGAATTATTAAGTATCAAAGACAAATAGCAAAAAGCTTCAGTTACGAGGCAATCAATCATTCTTGGATTTTGATGTTGATCATTGATTACAAAATATCACTGTCAATTAAATAGTCAACCGTAGCATAACAACAAGCTCTGTTACACCATCTTTCCTTACTGAGTCGTTAGTTAAAACAAGCTCTTTAACTAATTTCTAACTACTTAACCTACCTAGAACAAGCTCTCTAGATATAAGTTGTAGCAGCATTAACAACAAGAAAGATATGGGTTGACATTAGATAACAAACACATAAGCTCGGTTTATTTAATCTAAACCTTAATTCTCCTCCATCCCTAGTGATTAACTCCACAAGCAATTACGGACTTATGTTTTTAATCTGGCGGTAGATTATTTAGTTTAACTAAATAGTGTGCACCCTATCTAATCAAACAAACAATCATTATAATGTGCTCAGAGAATCTTGGATACTTAATCAACAATTATACAATAGGTTCAAGAATCTCACAACATGCTTTTCCCAAGAATAATTAATTTACCTCATAACTGAATAAGAAAACTACTCACTAGACATATTCAAGATCATATAATTCAAGTTATATATTATAAAGAAGACAAATATCATCCAAGAAACAATCAAAGAAGCAATCTTTAATAATATAAAATCAGAATTACTAATCAAGATTATAAACTAGCTAGCAAGAACACACAAACAATATTAATTTAAATAAATAAAACAAAATCAGAATTAAAAATAATAAAGAAATCAGCAACTAATTAAAAATAAAGAAAGAAAAAAAAATTTTATTAAAAACCCTAAAGAAAATCCTACAAGACTAAAAGAGAAGAGGGAGGAGAGGGATGTGAGGGATAAGAGGGATGTGTTTATGAGAGCCTTGTGCTCTTTATATAGGCCTAAGGAAGAGTTTAAAAGACTTTCCTAAGCAATGTGAGATTCAGATAAGAGTTTACTTGGGAAACAAGTAATTTGACTAGTCAAACTCTTATCTTTATCTCATCATCTTTTACAATTATTTTCTAAGTAAAATTCCTAAGGCCTATTTTTATTAATTAATTACAGATCTAAGACAAAATAAAATTAAGAAATTATCTTCTCTCAACAAAATCTGGTCTTGAACTTGCTTTGTTGAAATTTCTTCTCAATCTCGTTTTTCTGCCCAGAATTTCGTACTGATTTTGTCCAGACGTTTGACCTACCAAATGAACTCCGATTTTTGCGATCTTGGACATTCTGGAAACCTTGAGAAGTCCTCTACAACTTCCATGAAGGATACTTCTTGAGATCAGGTCGTTAAATTGGTCAAAAATGTCAATCTTTCAAGCTGGACAGAAAATACTGCACTTTGCTCTTTTTATCTTCTTTTTATTCCAACTTTGATATTTAATACCTAAAACATAAAATAAACATTAGTAAGCTCTTTTAGGCATAAAACATCAATAAAGAAAATATATTAGTACATATAAAATTCACAAAATATCATCCTATCAGTCTTCTTCCTTGTGGCGCCTCCTTCTTCACCATCCACCATTGCTATACCTTAGGTTCTCGAATTCTTATTCGTAGGGTCAAGGTCCAATACCTTTGGGTTCGAGTCTCTTTAGGCTTCGGGTCTAGGTTTTCAAAAGTTGTCATTCATCAACTTTGCTTCTGTCTTCTTGCGTGTCAGCTCCTTCAAATTCCAAGTTACGTTTTGTCTTGTCCGTACGCATCATATTTATATAATATATAGTACAAAGTACTGTATAATAAAATAATATAAATTATATTTATAATATAGTCATAAATATAATTATAATTAAAATATAATTAAAAAGAAAAAGAAAAGAAGAAGAGAAGAATCGGGAAAGCCCGATTCTTCCCGATTCAGAGGCCGACGGTAGCAACAACTGCTGTTGCTAGTGAGACAAGAAAGGAAGGGGGTAAAGACGCTGATGGAGATCCATCAAGCTCACATAGCTCAAGTCATGTTCGTGATGTTCGTGATCCTTTGAGCATCCTTGGAGGTCCAATTACAAGAGCTAAATCAAAGATAATGCAACAAGCCTTGGCTAGTTTCATTAATATTGCTAGAGAGAAAGCCCAACAAAGCTTGAGCATGGATAAAGTCTTCTACAACATGATCCAAGCCCAAGTTCAACCTTCTTGAAGACACACACACAAGTATTGGGCCGAAATGCAATTAGGCTGGATGCATATTTTATTTAGTTAAGTATTATTGGGCTGAACGTTGTCTTAATTTAATTTAAGCCCAATTCCTTTTTAAATAATATAGTTTGTAGGATTTCTATTACTTGTTTTGCAAGTTAGGAGAGTAGGATTCCTATTACTTGTTCTGCAAGTTTGCTATTTCCTATTCTGTAAGTTAGGAAAGTAGGATTCCTATTACTTGTGCTGCAAGTTAGCTAGTTGCCTATAAATAGTTATGTAATCCTTTGGGGAGAAGACAATTGATTTTAGTAATAAAATTGAGAGACTTCTTCTCTTTGGTTCTCTTGAGAACTCTTGAACTTATCAAGGTCTTCCTTGTGGCGTTCTTCTACCTTCCACCAATATATACCATAGGTTTTTGCTTTTCTAAGCAACGGGTCTTGGTCCAATACCATAGGTTTTGTGTTTCTACACAGCGGGTCTTGGTTTTACTTCTAATTTTTGTTTTCCTTTGCTGCGTTTTTAACTTGTTATTGTTTGTCTTCAAGTGTTCTTCGTCTTCTTCATTGAACCTCATCTTCTTTCGGTGAGGTCTATATCATTTGGCATCAGAGCTTAGGTTCAATTCGTGGGAGTCTCGTTTTTGTTTTTTTTTTTTTCTTTCTTTGTCTTCTTATCTTGGACAAACCTTGATCTTGAATCCTTTTCCAAGCCACCACTAATATTGTTTGTCCCTCAAACCTATTTTCTTTACTTAGCCACCAAGTAAACCCTATCTTGTTCTCCAAGCAACCAAATCCCAAAGGTTTTCTTGCTCACCAAGAAACCTTCAAAAGCTCTACATCACATAAAGACTACTTGTTTCACAAGCCACCATTCCCTTTCATTCCTTGCCACACAAGCTGCTACCAAAACTAGCTTGTTTTTGTCAAAAAGTTGCCTTGTTCCCCAAGTAAACCTCTTCTTATTATTTAGACTTTTTGTTTTTTTCTTCATTGTTCGTTTACTTTAGTAAAATATAAAAAAAAAGAAAAAAAGAGAAAAAAAAGAAAATTAAAAAAAAAAGAGAAAGAAAAAATCAATTCAAGAGGGGATTTGTTACATCGTGTGTAGCAAGTGCAACATCAAAGGCAATTCGTAGAGGTGTGCTTCATCAAAATCTTGAGGTAGTTATTCTTTCTTGAGCTTTGAGATTTCTTATTTGCCTAATTTAAAAATTCATTGTTACCATTCTACCCTACTGCCTAAAATTAACTTTTTGACCCTACCACATAAAAGGACAAAACTACCCCACCTTTGGCTAAACCCTACCCTAATTAAACACCTCAAAACACGCATATTCCTTCAAGGTTTAGTTTCATTAGAGTCTTCTTAAGCCTTATTGAGTCTTGCAAAGTCTTGTTGAGTCTTTATTGTTTTGTTTTCCCTTGATTAAAATCTTGTACTCAGCTTGTTTATTGTTGGTTGATAGTTGAATTCCATTAGTTGATTTTTGATTGAGTCTGGAGTTCAATATAGAATATATAGAGAAAATGATATGGACCTCATCGAAAGAAGATGAGGTTCAATGAAGAACACTTGAAGAAAAACAAGAACGAGTTAAAAACGCAGCAAAAGAAAACAAAAATTAGAGATAAAACCAAGACCCGTTGTGTAGAAACACAAGAACCTATGGTATTGGACCAAGACCCGTTGCTTAGAAAAGCAAGAACCTATGGTATATATTGGTGGAAGGTAGAAGAACGCCACAAGGAAGACCTTGATAAGTTCAAGAGTTCTCAAGAGAACCAAAGAGAAGAAGTCTCTCAATTTTATTACTAAAATCAATTGTCTTCTCCCCAAAGGGTTACATAACTATTTATAGGCAAATAGATAACTTGCAGCACAAGTAATAGGAATCCTACTTTCCTAACTTGCAGAACAAGTAATAGAAGTCTTACAAAATCTATTATTTAGAAAGGAATTGGGCTTAAATTAAATTAAGACAATGTTCAGCCCAATAATACTTAACTAAAGAAAATATGCATCCAACCTAATTGCATTTCGGCCCAATACTTGTGTGTCTTCAAGAAGGTTGAACTTGGGCTTGGACCATGTTGTAGAAGACTTTATCATCCTCCATGCTCAAGCTTTGTTGGGCTTTCTCTCTAGCAATATCAATGAAACCAGCCAAGGCTTGTTGCATTATATTTGATTTAGCTCTTGTAATTGGACCTCCATGGATACTCAAAGGATCACGATCATCACGAACATGACTTGAGCTTTGTGAGCTTGGATCTCCATCATTCCCCCTCTCCTCGAAAGGATTTGTCCTCAAATCAGAATCACCTACATCAATATCAAAGAGAGAAAGATCAGAAACATTAAATGTAGCACTAACATTATACTCACCTGGAAGATCTAACTTATAAGCATTGTCATTGATCTTCTTAATCACTTGGAATGGTCCATCTGCTCGAGGTTGCAACTTGGAGCGACGCTGAGCAGGAAATCTCTCTTTACGCATATGTACCCAAACCCAATCACCAGGTTCAAAGACAACTTTCTTGCGATGCTTGTTGGCTTGAGTAGCATATTGCTCAGTCCTCTTCTTAATGTTTTGACATACCTTCTCATGTAGTTGCTTAACAAAATCAGCTTTCTTTTCCGCATCCAAACTAGCTCTCTCCTCAATAGGTAGTGGTAAAAGATCCAATTGAGTGAGTGGATTAAAACCATAGACAACTTCAAATGGAGAATAACTAGCAGTAGAATGCACACTTCTATTGTAAGCAAACTCCACATGAGGCAAACAATCTTCCCAATTCTTCAAATTCTTTTGAATAATGGATCTCAACAAAGTAGACAAAGTACGATTGACTACTTCAGTTTGACCATCGGTTTGTGGTTGACAAGTAGTTGAAAACAATAGCTTTGTTCCTAACTTTCCCCATAATGCTTTCCAAAAGTAGCTAAGGAACTTCACATCGCGGTCAGAAACAATGGTCCTCGGAACTCCATGTAGACGAACAATTTCCTTGAAGAATAAATCGGCAATGTTACTTGCATCATCTATCTTGTGACAAGCAATGAAGTGAGCCATCTTAAAGAACCTGTCAACAACAACAAAAACAGAATCTCTACCTCTCTTTGTTCTTGGTAACCCCAAAACAAAGTCCATAGAAATGTCAGTCCAAGGAGCAGTAGGAATAGGCAATGGAGTATAAAGACCATGATTCATAACTCTAGACTTAGCTTGTTTACAAGTGACACATCTCTCACACAATTTTTCAACATCTCTTTTCATGTTAGGCCAAAAGAAGTGATCATGCAATATATCTAAAGTTTTCTTTACTCCAAAATGTCCCATTAACCCACCACTATGGGCTTCTCTAACAAGTAATTCTCTAACAAGTAATTCTCTTAAAGAACTCCTAGGCACACATAATCTATTTTCCCTAAATAAGAATCCATCATGCCTATAAAACTTTCCAAAACCAGTTTTCTCACATGCAATGAACACATTTTCAAAATCCTCATCAGTAGCATACAAGTCTTTAATATACTCAAATCCAAGTAGTTTTGCATTAAGAGTAGTGATTAGAGTATACCTTCGAGATAATGCATCAGCCACGACATTTTCTTTACCTTGTTTATATTTGATCACATATGGAAATGTTTCAATGAACTCCATCCACTTGGCATGACGCTTGTTCAACTTGCTTTGTCCTTTCAAGTGCTTCAAGGACTCATGATCAGTGTGGATGACAAATTCCTTAGGCCATAAATAGTGTTGCCATGTTTCTAAGGCCCTCACTAATGCATACATCTCTTTATCATATGTGGGATAGTTAAGGGCAGCTCCACTTAACTTCTCACTGAAAAAAGCAATGGGGCGCTTCTCTTGCATTAAAACAGCTCCAATACCTATACTGGAAGCATCACACTCAATCTCAAAAGTTTTAGAAAAGTCAGGTAAGGATAACAAAGGTGCGGAACAAAGCTTCTCTTTAAGCAAGTTAAAAGCACGATCTTGCTCAAGACCCCATTTAAATCCAACATTCTTTTTAACAACATCAGTTAAAGGTGCAGCTATAGTACTGAAGTCTCTAACAAACCTACGGTAGAAACTAGCTAATCCATGAAAACTACGCACCTCAGAGATATTCTTAGGTATAGGCCAATCTTTAATTGCCTTAACCTTTTCATCTTCTACAGCTATACCCTTAGAAGAAACAACATATCCAAGAAATATAATCTTATCAGTGCAAAAGGAACATTTCTTAAGGTTAGCATACAGCTTTTCCTTTCTCAAGACATTAAGCACATTCTTTAAATGTTCAATATGTTCATGCAAACTTCTACTATAGATCAAGATATCATCAAAATAGACAACTACAAATTTTCCAATGAAAGCACGCAAAACATGGTTCATTAATCTCATGAAAGTGCTAGGTGCATTAGTTAATCCAAAAGGCATAACTAACCATTCATACAAACCATGCTTAGTCTTAAATGCAGTTTTCCATTCATAACCTTCTCTCATGCGAATTTGATGATAACCACTTTTCAAATCAATTTTAGAAAAGATGCAAGAACCATATAACTCATCAAGCATATCATCTAATCTAGGAATGGGATAGCGATAGTTTACAGTGATTTTGTTGATGGCACGACAATCAACACACATCCTCCACGTCCCATCCTTCTTAGGAACAAGTAACACAGGAACAGCGCATGGACTCATGCTCTCTCTAACGTAGCCTTTCTTCATGAGCTCATTAACTTGCCTTTGAAGCTCCTTTGTCTCCTCGGGATTACTTCTATAGGCAGGTCGGTTGGGAATGGCAGCTCCAGGAACAAGGTCTATTTGATGCTCAATTCCCCTAATAGGTGGCAAACCATTTGGAATCTCCTCGGGGAATATATCTCCAAATTCCTTCAAAAGAGACACAACATTAGTAGGCAAAGAAGATTTAAGATCATTAGAACTAAAACAAGATTCTTTATATAAAAACAAAAGGATTGGGCACTTAGCTAGAAAAGCAGCCTTTACATCACTTTGCTTTGCATAGAAGCTCACGTCCTTTCTTTCTTTCTTTGCAATATCTTTGCCTTTATCTAGATTCTTTGACCTTTGTTGTGATTCATTCTGCTCTTTCAACCTCAATTGATCCTCATAAATCTCTGTAGGACTCAAGGGTGCAAGTGTGAATTTCTTACCAGCCATGGTAAATGAATAACGGTTTGTAAATCCATCATGTATGACATGTCTATCAAATTGCCATGGTCTTCCTAAAAGCAAATGACCAGCATGCATAGGCACAACATCACACAACACTTTATCATTGTACCTTCCAATTGAAAATAGCACCAATACTTGCTTGGTCACATTTACTTCTCCACAATTATTGAGCCATTGAAGTTTGTATGGTTTGGGATGTTTTGTAGTGGGCAAACTCAATTTGTCAACCAAATAAGTGCTAGCAACATTAGTGCAACTACCACCATCAATAATCAAAGAGCATACCTTATTGTTGACATGGCATCTAGTATGAAAAATATTTTCTCGTTGCACTTCATCTTCATCCTTAACTTGGGCACTTAATGCACGACGAGCTACAAGTGCTTCACCATGTGCAGCAAACTCAACATAGTCATCATCCTCATTAATGTCCTCCAATGGTGGCATCTCATCATCAACATCAGAATCTTCACTTACAACATCACCATCATCACGCATAATCATGACTCGTTTGTTTGGGCATTGTGATGCAATGTGTCCTCTTCCCAAACATCTAAAACACTTAATGTCTCTACTCTTACCTTGGGATGCTTGGACAGCCTCGGGTTTGGGCTTTTGGACACTCTCACCCTTAGGCTTGAATGAGGATTCAGTCTTAAGTTTGAATGTAGTCTTATCATCCCTTCGAAAGGTGTTCGGTTTCCAAGAAGAAGATGAACTAGAACCTTGCATAAAACGAGATGAATAACCTTTTCTCTTGAGTTGCCTTTCAACCTTGATAGCCATATGCAACATATCATCAAACTCCACATAGTGATGTAACTCCACTACATTAGCAATCTCACGATTCAATCCTTGTAAGAATCGAGCCATAGTAGCTTCACTATCCTCTTCAACATTAGCTCTGATCATGATAATTTCCATTTCTTTATGATAATCCTCAACACTCTTAGAACCTTGAGTGAGACCTTGTAACCTTTGATAAAGCTCTCTATAGTAATGATTAGGAACAAACCTTTTTCTCATAACACGTTTCATTTCATTCCATGTAACTATAGGTGGCTCTCTATTCCTACGTCTACCAAGCATGAGTTGGTCCCACCAAATGATTGCATAATCCGTGAACTCTACAGCAGCAAGTTTCACCTTTTTTTCTTCGGAATAGTTATGGCAATCAAAGACCATCTCCACTTTCTTTTCCCATTCTAAGTAAGCCTCAGGATCATTCTTACCTTGAAAGGAAGGAATCTTCAATTTGATACTTCCTAAATTTCCATCTATCCTATCATAATACCTATCTCCTTTATACCTATCTCCACGACCTCCTTTATTACCATGGTTACCTTTAACACTTCTACTAAACTCATCATCATCAAACTCATCATCTACTTTATCATCAAAGTCATTATTCACAACATTGCCTTTCACATGAGAAGTATTATCTTGATTTACTTTAGCTAGGACAGCTTCATGTTCCTCCAACTTATCATGAATATTATTAAACCTCAACTCTATCCTTGAAAATTGTTGTTGCATAGCTTGGAACATGAACTCGATCTTACTCAAATCAGGCTTTTCACTATTAGAAGACATGATTTTATCCTGCAAGAAAAGTTAGTAAAAGAAAAGGACCTCACAAGTATGACCTCACGTGTTTACACTCAATACACACAAGAATGTAACACTCACACTCGTGTTTTCACACAATTTTAATATGGCTTTTCTCTACTAATGTTACTCACACACTCTTGCCTTTTTCCCTCACACAACTTTTCTCTATAGGTTCTATATTGAACTCAAGACTCAATCAAAAATCAGCTTATGGAATTCAACTATCAACCAACAATAAACAAGATGAGCACAAGATTTTAATCAAGGGAAAACAAAACAATGAAGACTCAACAAGACTTAGCAAGACTCAATAAGACCTAAGAAGACTCCAATGAAACTAAACCTTGAAGAAAATATGAGTGTTTAATTAGGGTAAGGTTTAGCCAAAGGTGGGGTAGTTTTGTCCTTTTATGTGGTAGGGTCAAAAGGTAATTTTAGGCAGTAGGGTAGAATAGTAACAATGAATTTTCAAATTAGGCAAATAAGAAATCTCAAAGCTCAAGAAAGAATGACTACCTCAAGATTTTGATAAAGCACACCTCCACGAATTGCCTTTGACGTTGCACTTGCTACACACGATGTAATAAATCCCCTCTTGAATTGATTTTTTTTCTTTTCTCTTTTTTTTCTTTTCTTTTTTTTTTTTCTTTTTTTTTTCCTTTTTTTTTATATTTTACTAAAGTAAACGAACAATAAAGAAAAAAAAAGTCTAAATAATTAGAAGAGGTTTACTTGGGGAACAAGGCAACTTTTTGACAAAAACAAGCTAGTTTTGGTAGCAGCTTGTGTGGCAAGGAATGAGAGGGAACGGTGGCTTGTGAAACAAGTAGTCTCTATGTGATGTAGAGCTTTTGAAGGTTTCTTGGTGAGCAAGAAAACCTTTGGGATTTGGTTGCTTGGAGAACAAGATAGGGTTTACTTGGTGGCTAAGTAAAGAAAATAGGTTTGAGCGACAAACAATATTAGTGGTGGCTTGGAAAAGGATTCAAGATCAAAGTTTGTCCAAGACAAGAAGACAAGGAAAGAAAAAGAAAAAAAAAACGATGCTCCCATGAATTGAACCTAAGCTCTGATGCCAAATGATATGGACCTCATCGAAAGAAGATGATGCGCACGGACAGGAGAACTCGTAGGTTGGAGTTTGAAGGAACTGAAACGCAACTGGATAGAAGCAAAAGACGATGAAGGATACCTTATGAAACCTAGACCCAAAGCCTAAAGAGACTCGAACCCAAGGTATTGGACCTTGACCCTACGAATAAGAATTCGAGAACCTAAGGTATAGCAATGGTGGATGGTGAAGAAGGAGGCGCCACAAGGAAGAAGACCTTGATAAGCCTAGTTGAGAGGGAACCCAAGAGAAAGGCACACTCAATTTCTGAAAATTCAATTAACTGATCTCCATCAATAGCGTTTACAAGGTATTTATAATAATACCTAGCACTTAAGCCCATAAACAAGTGGGCTGGAATTAACACCAATAGAAAAAATAAACTAAACCCAAATTCATGCCTAAACCTAGTTACATAAAATAAATAGTCCAAGACACAACAAGACTCAAACGTGGGCTATCCAAACACTTAGCCCATCTTATTGTTAAGCTAAAATAAGATAGTAAACCATGCTCATGTCGTTTGGGCTTCCAAGCAAGTATAGATGTCTTGGGACTCTTCATGGAAGCTTCCTTGACACTTCAATGATGCCAGAGCTTGTTGCATGAATGAGGCCAGGGCTTGTTGCATTTTCTTAGCTCGAGCTCGGGTAATTGGACCTCCTTGGATGACCAATGGATCCTTAGCATCACGAACATCACGAGCAAGTGGATCTCCATCTGGATCTCCATCATTCCCCCTCTCCTCAAAAGGATTTGTCCTCAAATCGCATATACCTTCATCAAAAGAAAAGGGAGAAAGATCAGAAACATTAAAAGTAGCAGATACACCATACTCACCAGGAAGATCCAATTTGTAGGCATTATCGTTGATCTTCGCTATGACTTGGAATGGTCCATCTCCTCGGGGATGCAGCTTGGTTCGTCGCTGAACAGGAAACCTCTCTTTTCTCATATGCACCCAAACCCAATCACCGGGCTCAAAGACTACTTTCTTTCGATGCTTATTTGCTTGGGTGGTATACTGCTCAGTCTTCTTTTCAATAGCTTGACGAACTCTCTCATGGAGTTGCTTCACAAACTTAGCCTTCTGTTCTCCATCCAAGTTACTCTGCTCCGCACTAGGTAATGGCAACAAATCCAAAGGAGTAAGAGGATTGAAGCCATAAACAACTTCGAATGGAGAGCAACTAGTAGTGGAGTGGACACTGCGGTTATATGCAAACTCCACATGGGGCAAGCAATCTTCCCAATTCTTCAAATTTTTCTGAATAATGGACCTCAATAAAATAGACAGGGTGCGGTTGACGACCTCAGTCTGTCCATCAGTCTGGGGGTGACAAGTGGTGGAGAATAACAATTTAGTTCCCAACTTTCCCCATAACGTCTTCCAAAAGTAACTAAGGAACTTTGCATCTCGATCAGAAACAATGGTCCTTGGTACACCATGTAGACGTACTATCTCTTTGAAGAAAAGGTCAGCAACGTTGCTCGCATCATCCGTCTTGTGGCAAGCAATGAAATGAGCCATCTTAGAGAACCTGTCAACCACAACAAAAACAGAATCTCTACCGCGTTTTGTTCGAGGCAAGCCCAAAACAAAATCCATAGAGATATCAGTCCACGGAGTAGTAGGAATGGGTAAAGGAGTATATAAACCATGATTATGAACTCTAGATTTAGCTTGCCTACATGAAATGCATCTAGCACATAACCTCTCTACATCCCTCCTCATGTTAGGCCAAAAGAAATGTGCTTGCAAAACATCTAGAGTTTTCCTAACTCCAAAGTGACCCATTAATCCTCCACTATGGGCTTCTCTAACTAACAGCTCGCGCAATGAACTCCTAGGCACACATAATTTATTTTCTCTAAATAAGAACCCATCATGCCTAAAGAACTTGCCAAAACCAGATGTAGCACATGCATCATAAACATTACCAAAATCAACATCATCAGCATACTGTTCTTTGATATACTCAAATCCTAAAAGTTTAGCATCAAGAGTAGTGATAAGAGTATACCTACGAGATAACGCATCAGCTACGACGTTCTCTTTACCTTGTTTGTACTTGATCACGTACGGGAACATCTCAATGAACTCTATCCACTTGGCATGACGCTTATGCAGCTTACTCTGTCCTTTCAAATGCTTCAAGGACTCATGATCAGTGTGGATGACAAATTCTTTGGGCCACAAGTAATGTTGCCATGTCTCCAAGGCCCTCACTAACGCGTACATCTCCTTGTCATATGTGGGATAGTTAAGTGCTGCTCCACTTAACTTCTCACTAAAGAAAGCAATTGGGCGTTTTTCCTGCATAAGCACAGCTCCAATACCTACACCTGAGGCATCGCACTCAATCTCAAAAGTTTTAGTAAAGTCAGGCAGAGATAACAAAGGAGCAGAACAAAGTTTATCTTTAAGCAAATTAAAAGCATGCTCTTGTGCAGGACCCCAATGAAATGCAACATTCTTTTTGACCACTTCGATCAAAGGTGCAGCTATAGTGCTAAAATCTCTAACGAATCGACGATAGAAACTAGCTAAACCATGGAAACTACGCACCTCAGAAACAGACTTAGGTACAGGCCAATCTTTAATTGCCTTTACCTTCTCATTATCAACAGAAATGCCATGTGAAGAAACGACATACCCAAGAAAAACAATCTTATCATCAGTGCAGAATGTACATTTCCTAAAATTGGCATACAAACTTGCATTCCTCAAAACAGTAAGAACATTCCTAAGATGCTCAACATGCTCATGCTGGCTCTTACTGTATATCAAAATATCATCAAAATAGACAACCACATACTTACCAATGAAATCACGTAAAACATGGTTCATTAAACGCATGAATGTACTAGGTGCATTAGTCAAGCCAAAAGGCATAACTAACCACTCGTAGAGACCATGTTTAGTCTTGAATGCGGTTTTCCATTCATCACCTTCTCTCATACGAATTTGGTGATATCCGCTCTTTAAATCAATTTTAGAAAACATGCATGCACCATGCAACTCATCAAGCATGTCATCTAGCCTAGGAATAGGATAGCGGTACTTTACAGTGATTTTGTTGACGGCTCGGCAGTCAACGCACATCCTCCACGTCCCATCTTTTTTTGGCACAAGCAGTACGGGCACGGCGCAAGGACTCATGCTCTCTCTCACATAACCTTTCCTCATGAGCTCCTCAACTTGCCTTTGAAGCTCCTTCGTCTCCTCGGGATTACTTCTGTAGGCTGGACGGTTAGGAATGGTAGCTCCGGGGACAAGGTCAATCATGTGCTCGATCCCACGAATCGGTGGTAATCCACTTGGGATCTCCTCAGGGAATACATCCTCGAACTCCTGCAACAATGAGACAACATCAGTAGGCAAAGTATCATGGAGTTCAGCATCAATAAAATAAGAATCTTTAAATAAGAGTAAAAGGATAGGAGACTTAGCAAGAAATGCAGTCTTCACATCTCGGGGTTTGGCATAGCAGCTCACTGTTTTGCTGTCCTTGTTTTCCTTCGTTTCTTTAGCTTGCTTCCTTTGCTCGTCATGTTGCTCCTTTAGCCTTAATTGGTCCTCATAAATCTCCTTGGGGCTAAGGGGAGCAAGAGCGATCTTCTTGCCATCCATAGTAAAGGAATAACGGTTAGTGTAACCGTTGTGGATGACTCTCCGATCATACTGCCATGGTCTACCCAGCAATAGGTGGCTAGCTTGCATGGGCACTACGTCACACAACACCTCATCGTGATACCTTCCAATACGAAAAGGAACCAAGACTTGCTTCACCACGTTGACTTCACCACAGTCATTAATCCACTACAACTTATATGGGTGGTGATGCTTGGTAGTGGGCAACTTTAATTTATCAACAAGGTATGTGCTAGCAACATTAGTACAACTCCCACCATCAATGATTACAGTACATACCTTGTCAATAATATGGCATCTCGTATGGAAGATGTTCTCGCGCTGTGCCTCATCCTCAAACTTCACATGAGTAGTAAGAGCACGCCTAGCAACAAGTGCCTCACCATGAGCAGCATACTCAACAACTTCTTCTTCATCGACATCTTCTAATGCAGGCATCTCATCTTCTACACCGAGTTCGGAACCTTCACTCTCAACATCTCCATTCCCATGCATGATCATCACTCTACGGTTGGGACACTGTGAGGCAACATGTCCACGACCTAAGCACTTGAAACACTTAATGTCACGTGTCCTGCTCTGGGATGCTTGGGCAGGTTCAGTCTTGGGCTTTGGAGGGCCCTCAGGCTTGGGCTTAGCAAAGCTCTCTGACTTATGCGTAGGCACAGGCTTATCATCCCTATGAAAGGTGTTAGATTTCCAAACAGGAACTGAACTAGAAGTAAAACGGGATGTACCTTTCCTTTTGAGTTGCCTTTCCACTTTGATGGCCACATGCAACATCTCCTCTAAATCCATGTAATGCTGCAACTCGACTACATTGGCAATCTCACGGTTTAAGCCTTGAAGAAAACGAGCCATAGTAGCTTCTGCATCCTCCTGGATATTGGCTCGGATCATGGTTATTTCCATCTCTTTGTAGTAATCCTCAACACTCTTTGAGCCCTGGGTAAGACCTTGGAGCTTCTGGTATAACTCCCTGTAGTAATGAGTAGGAACAAATCTCTTCCTCATGATGCGCTTCATCTCATCCCATGTAGACACTGGAGGATCACCATATCTTCTTCGACTAGTGACTAACTGATCCCACCAAACCATAGCATACTCTGTGAACTCAATTGCTGCAAGTTTGACCTTCTTTTCTTCAGAGTAGTGGTGGCAGTCAAACACCATTTCAAGCTTCCTTTCCCACTCCAAATATGCCTCAGGATCATTCTTGCCTTGGAAAGGAGGAATCTTTAATTTTATACTGCTAAGGTTTCCATCCAGCTTCTCCTTACCTCGATCACGGGCTCTATCAACTCGATCTCTATACCCATGGTACCTTCTATGATGTCTATCTATCCCAGACTCTTCATTCGAATCATACCCAACATTATCATCATACTCATCATTGGCAACAACCTTACTTTTTTGACGAGAAGTATCACCTTGTTGGATCTTTGCAAACCGAGCTTCATGTTGGTTCAACTTATCATGAATGTCATTGAATTTCACATCCATCCGTTGGAACTGTTGTTGCATTGCCTGAAGCAGGAATTCAATCTTTTTAAAGTCTGACTTATCACCTTCAGAAGACATTGTCAACAAGTAATATCCTCACGTGTTTACACTCCTGTTTCACTCAAGTAATTTGGCTTTTCTCTACTAATGTCTCTCACACACTCGTGCCTTTTTCCCTTACGCTACCTTAACTCTATAGGTTCACAATCACACTAGAGACCCAGTCAAAGATTCAACCTCGTAAAGTCAACTAATTCACCAAGTATTGTCACCAAGAATTTTTTTTTTCTTTTTTTTTTTTTTCACAGAAAGGTGTGGCTAGGGCTAGGGTGACTCAAAGAAAGAGAGAAAGAAGAAAAAAAATAAGAAAGAAAAAAATAAAAAATAAAAAAAAAGCACTAGAATGACCAAAAAAAATGAAAAATGGCCTAAAACTATAGGAAAACGATGGAATTTGGCCAAGATAGGGTGGGGCTAGTAGAGCAAAGCTCAACTAGGTCGTTTTCTTTCGTCGTTTTCTTTAAAACGGGTACTCACACGCCTCCTAACTCAACCAAAACTTCTGTTTGAACAGTACCGCAAAAGAAATTTTTTTTTTCTTTTTTTTTTCGAATTCTTTTCTTCTTCTTTTTCTTTTTTTCGAATTCTTTTCTTCTTCTTCTTTTTTTTGAATTCTTTTCTTCTTCTTCTTTTTTTTTTAACTCTGAGTGTTGCGGTTTCCTTGAAAGAGGAGGGGTGCGGCTAGGTTTTTTTTTGAGGGGTGAGGCTAGGGTTTTTTTTTTTTTAGGGGTGCGGCTAGGGTTTTTTTTTTTTTGAGGGATGCAGCTAGGGTTTTTTTTATTTGAGGGGTGCGGCTAGGGTTTTTTTTTTGAGGGGTGCGGCTAGGGTTTTATTTTTAAGGGGTGCGGCTAGGGTTTTTTTTTGTAATGAAATAAGTGGTGGCTAGGGTTTTAGGGTTAAGAAATAAGTGGCGGCTAGGAACACAAAAACAAACCAGAAAGTGGAACGAACAAAAGAAAAAAAATTGAAACAAAAAAAAAACCAAAAAAAAAAAAAAATCGAAAAGTGAGTGACGCACAAACAAACCAGAAAATCGGAACTTGAGCTCTGAATACCAACTGATGCGCACGGACAGGAGAACTCGTAGGTTGGAGTTTGAAGGAACTGAAACGCAACTGGATAGAAGCAAAAGACGATGAAGGATACCTTATGAAACCTAGACCCAAAGCCTAAAGAGACTCGAACCCAAGGTATTGGACCTTGACCCTACGAATAAGAATTCGAGAACCTAAGGTATAGCAATGGTGGATGGTGAAGAAGGAGGCGCCACAAGGAAGAAGACCTTGATAAGCCTAGTTGAGAGGGAACCCAAGAGAAAGGCACACTCAATTTCTGAAAATTCAATTAACTGATCTCCATCAATAGCGTTTACAAGGTATTTATAATAATACCTAGCACTTAAGCCCATAAACAAGTGGGCTGGAATTAACACCAATAGAAAAAATAAAACTAAACCCAAATTCATGCCTAAACCTAGTTACATAAAATAAATAGTCCAAGACACAACAAGACTCAAACGTGGGCTATCCAAACACTTAGCCCATCTTATTGTTAAGCTAAAATAAGATAGTAAACCATGCTCATGTCGTTTGGGCTTCCAAGCAAGTATAGATGTCTTGGGACTCTTCATGGAAGCTTCCTTGACACTTCAATGATGCCAGAGCTTGTTGCATGAATGAGGCCAGGGCTTGTTGCATTTTCTTAGCTCGAGCTCGGGTAATTGGACCTCCTTGGATGACCAATGGATCCTTAGCATCACGAACATCACGAGCAAGTGGATCTCCATCTGGATCTCCATCAGAAGATGAGGTTCAATGAAGAACACTTGAAGAAAAACAAGAACGAGTTAAAAACGCAGCAAAAGAAAACAAAAATTAGAGATAAAACCAAGACCCGTTGTGTAGAAACACAAGAACCTATGGTATTGGACCAAGACCCGTTGCTTAGAAAAGTAAGAACCTATGGTATATATTGGTGGAAGGTAGAAGAACGCCACAAGGAAGACCTTGATAAGTTCAAGAGTTCTCAAGAGAACCAAAGAGAAGAAGTCTCTCAATTTTATTACTAAAATCAATTGTCTTCTCCCCAAAGGGTTACATAAATATTTATAGGCAAATAGATAACTTGCAGCACAAGTAATAGGAATCCTACTTTCCTAACTTGCAGAACAAGTAATAGAAGTCTTACAAAATCTATTATTTAGAAAGGAATTGGGCTTAAATTAAATTAAGACAATGTTCAGCCCAATAATACTTAACTAAAGAAAATATGCATCCAACCTAATTGCATTTCGGCCCAATACTTGTGTGTCTTCAAGAAGGTTGAACTTGGGCTTGGACCATGTTGTAGAAGACTTTATCATCCTCCATGCTCAAGCTTTGTTGGGCTTTCTCTCTAGCAATATCAATGAAACCAGCCAAGGCTTGTTGCATTATATTTGATTTAGCTCTTGTAATTGGACCTCCAAGGATACTCAAAGGATCACGATCATCACGAACATGACTTGAGCTTTGTGAGCTTGGATCTCCATCAGAAAAGTTGCGTGAGGAAAAAAGGCAAGAGTGTGTGAGTAACATTAGTAGAGAAAAGCCATATTAAAATTGTATGAAACACGAGTGTGAGTGTTACATTCTTATGTGTATTGAGTGTAAACACGTGAGGTCGTACTTGTGAGATCCTTTTCTTTTACTAACGTTTCTTGTAGGATAAAATCATGTCTTCTAATAGTGAAAAGCCTGATTTGAGTGGTTCAATGAAGAAGACAAAGAACACTTGAAGAAAAACAAAACAAGTTAAAAACGTAGCAAAGGAAAACAAAAATTAAAAGTAAAACCAAGACCCGTTGTGTAGAAACACAAGAACCAATGGTATTGGACCAAGACCCGTTGCTTAGAAAAGCAAGAACCTATGGTATATATTGGTGGAAGGTAGAAGAACGCCACAAGGAAGACCTTGATAAGTTCAAGAGTTCTCAAGAGAACCAAAGAGAAGAAGTCTCTCAATTTTATTACTAAAATCAATTGTGTTCTCTCCAAAGGGTTACATAACTATTTATAGGCAAATAGATAACTTGCAGCACAAGCAATAGGAATCCTACTCTCCTAACTTGCAGAACAAGTAATAGAAGTCTTACAAAATCTATTATTTAAAAAGGAATTGGGCTTAAATTAAATTAAGACAATGTTCAGCCCAATAATACTTAACTAAATAAAATATGCATCTAGCCTAATTTGCATTCGGCCCAATACTTGTGTCTTCAAGAAGGTTGAACTTGGGCTTGGATCATGTTGTAGAAGACTTTATCATCCTCCATGCTCAAGCTTTGTTGGGCTTTCTCTCTAGCAATATCAATGAAACCAGCCAAGGCTTGTTGCATTATCTTTGATTTAGCTCTTGTAATTGGACCTCTATGGATACTCAAAGGATCACGATCATCACGAACATGACTTGAGCTTTGTGAGCTTGGATCTCCATCATTCCCCCTCTCCTCGAAAGGATTTGTCCTCAAATCAGAATCACCTACATCAATATCAAAGGGAGAAAGATCAGAAACATTAAATGTAGCACTAACACTATACTCACCTGGAAGATCTAACTTATAAGCATTGTCATTGATCTTCTTAATCACTTGGAATGGTCCATCTCCTCGAGGTTGAAACTTGGAGCGACGCTGAGCAGGAAATCTCTCTTTACGCATATGTAACCATACCCAACCACCAGGTTCAAAGACAACTTTCTTGCGATGCTTGTTGGCTTGAGTAGCATATTGCTCAGTCCTCTTCTTAATGTTTTGACGTACCTTCTCATGTAGTTGCTTAACAAAATCAGCTTTCTTTTCCCCATCCAAACTAGCTCTCTCCTCAATAGGTAGTGGTAAAAGATCCAATGGAGTGAGTGGATTAAAACCATAGACAACTTCAAATGGAGAATAACTAGTAGTAGAATGCACACTTCTATTGTAAGCAAACTGCACATGAGGCAAACAATCTTCCCAATTCTTCAAATTCTTTTGAATAATGGATCTCAACAAAGTAGACAAAGTACGATTGACTACTTCAGTTTGACCATCGGTTTGTGGATGAAAAGTAGTTGAAAACAATAGCTTTGTTCCTAACTTTCCCCATAATGTTTTCCAAAAGTAGCTAAGGAACTTCACATCACGGTCAGAAACAATGGTCCTCGGAACTCCATGTAGACGAACAATTTCCTTGAAGAATAAATCGGCAATGTTACTTGCATCATCTGTCTTGTGACAAGCAATGAAGTGAGCAATCTTAGAGAACCTGTCAACAACAACAAAAACAGAATCTCTACCTCTCTTTGTTCTTGGTAACCCCAAAACAAAGTCCATAGAAATGTCAGTCCAAGGAGCAGTAGGAATAGGTAATGGAGTATAAAGACCATGATTCATAACTCTAGACTTAGCTTGTTTACAAGTGACACATCTTTCACACAATTTTTCAACATCTCTTTTCATGTTAGGCCAAAAGAAGTAATTCTCTTAAAGAACTCCTAGGCACACATAATCTATTTTCCCTAAATAAGAATCCATCATGCCTATAAAACTTTCCAAAACCAGTTTTCTCACATGCAATGAACACATTTTCAAAATCCTCATCAGTAGCATACAAGTCTTTAATGTACTCAAATCCAAGTAGTTTTGCATTAAGAGTAGTGATTAGAGTATACCTTCGAGACAATGCATCAGCCACGACATTTTCTTTACCTTGTTTATATTTGATCACATATGGAAATGTCTCAATGAACTCCATCCACTTGGCATGACGCTTGTTCAACTTGCTTTGTACTTTCAAGTGCTTCAAGGACTCATGATCAGTGTGGATGACAAATTCCTTAGGCCATAAATAGTGTTGCCATGTTTCTAAGGCCCTCACTAATGCATACATCTCTTTATCATATGTGGTATAGTTAAGGGCAGCTCCACTTAACTTCTCACTGAAAAAAGCAATGGGGCGCTTCTCTTGCATTAAAACAGCTCCAATACCTATACTGGAAGCATCACACTCAATCTCAAAAGTTTTAGAAAAGTCAGGTAAGGATAACAAAGGTGCGGAACAAAGCTTCTCTTTAAGCAAGTTAAAAGCACGATCTTGCTCAAGACCCCATTTAAATCCAACATTCTTTTTAACAACATCAGTTAAAGGTGCAGCTATAGTACTGAAGTCTCTAACAAACCTACGGTAGAAACTAGCTAATCCATGAAAACTACGCACCTCAGAGATATTCTTAGGTATAGGCCAATCTTTAATTGCCTTAACCTTTTCATCTTCTACTGCTATACCCTTAGAAGAAACAACATATCCAAGAAATATAATCTTATCAGTGCAAAAGGAACATTTCTTAAGGTTAGCATACAGCTTTTCCTTTCTCAAGACATTAAGCACATTCTTTAAATGTTCAATATGTTCATGCAAACTTCTACTATAGATCAAGATATCATCAAAATAGACAACTACAAATTTTCCAAAGAAAGCACGCAAAACATGGTTCATTAATCTCATGAAAGTGCTAGGTGCATTAGTTAATCCAAAAGGCATAACTAACCATTCGTACAAACCATGCCTAGTCTTAAATGCAGTTTTCCATTCATCACCTTCTCTCATGCTAATTTGATGATAACCACTTTTCAAATCAATTTTAGAAAAGATGCAAGAACCATGTAACTCATCAAGCATATCATCTAATCTAGGAATGGGATAGCGATACTTTACAGTGATTTTGTTGATGGCACGACAATCAACACACATCCTCCACGTCCCATCCTTCTTAGGAACAAGTAACACAGGAACAACGCATGAACTCATGCTCTCTCTAACGTAGCCTTTCTGATGGAGATCCAAGCTCACAAAGCTCAAGTCATGTTCGTGATGATCGTGATCCTTTGAGTATCCATGGAGGTCCAATTACAAGAGCTAAATCAAAGATAATGCAACAAGCCTTGGCTGGTTTCATTGATATTGCTAGAGAGAAAGCCCAACAAAGCTTGAGCATGGAGGATGATAAAGTCTTCTACAACATGGTCCAAGCCCAAGTTCAACCTTCTTGAAGACACACAAGTATTGGGCCGAAATGCAAATTAGGCTAGATGCATATTTTATTTAGTTAAGTATTATTGGGCTGAACATTGTTTTAATTTTATTTAAGCCCAATTCCTTTTTAAATAATAGATTTTGTAAGACTTCTATTACTTGTTCTGCAAGTTAGGAGAGTAGGATTCCTATTACTTGTGCTGCAAGTTATCTATTTGCCTATAAATAGTTATGTAACCCTTTGGGGAGAAGACAATTGATTTTAGTAATAAAATTGAGAGACTTCTTCTCTTTTGTTCTCTTGAGAACTCTTGAACTTATCAAGGTCTTCCTTGTGGCGTTCTTCTACCTTCCACCAATATATACCATAGGTTCTTGCTTTTCTAAGTAACGGGTCTTGGTCCAATACCATAGGTTCTTGTGTTTCTACACAACGGGTCTTGGTTTTATCTCTAATTTTTGCTTTCTTTTGCTGTTTTTTTAACTTGTTCTTGTTTTTCTTCAAGTGTTCTTCATGTTCTTCATTGAACCTCATCTTCTTTCGGTGAGGTTCATATCATTTGGCATCAGAGCTTAGGTTCAATTCATGGGAGCATCGTTTTTGTTTTTTTTTTTCTTTCTTTCTTTGTCTTCTTGTCTTGGACAAAATTTGATCTTGAATCCTTTTCCAAGCCACCACTAATATTGTTTGTCCCTCAAACCTATTTTCTTTACTTAGCCACCAAGTAAACCCTATCTTGTTCTCCAAGCAACCAAATCCCAAAGGTTTTTTTGCTCACCAAGAAACCTTCAAAAGCTCTACATCACATAAAGACTACTTGTTTCACAAGCCACCGTTCCCTCTCATTCCTTGCCACACAAGCTGCTACCAAAACTAGCTTGTTTTTGTCAAAAAGTTGCCTTGTTCCCCAAGTAAACCTCTTCTTATTATTTAGACTTTTTGTTTTTTTTTCTTTATTGTTCGTTTACTTTAGTAAAATATAAAAGAAAAAGGAAAAAAAAGAGAAAAAAAAAGAAAAGAAAAAAAAAGAGAAAAGAAAAAAATCAATTCAAGTGGGGATTTATTACATCGTGTGTAGCAAGTGCAACATCAAAGGCAATTCGTGGAGGTGTGCTTCATCAAAATCTTGAGGTAGTCATTCTTTCTTGAGCTTTGAGATTTCTTATTTGCCTAATTTGAAAATTCATTGTTACCATTCTACCCTACTGCCTAAAATTACCTTTTGACCCTACCACATAAAAGGACAAAACTACCCCCACCTTTGGCTAAACCTTACCCTAATTAAACACTCATATTTTCTTCAAGGTTTAGTTTCATTGGAGACTTCTTAGGTCTTATTGAGTCTTGCTAAGTCTTGTTGAGTCTTCATTGTTTTGTTTTCCCTCGATTAAAATCTTGTGCTCATCTTGTTTATTGTTGGTTGATAGTTGAATTCCATAAGCTGATTTTTGATTGAGTCTTGAGTTCAATATAGAACCTATAGAGAAAAGTTGTGTGAGGGAAAAAGGCAAGAGTGTGTGAGTAACATTAGTAGAGAAAAGCCATATTAAAATTGTGTGAAAACACGAGTGTGAGTGTTACATTCTTGTGTGTATTGAGTGTAAACACGTGAGGTCATACTTGTGAGGTCCTTTTCTTTTACTAACTTTTCTTGCAGGGTAAAATCATGTCTTCTAATAGTGAAAAGCCTGATTTGAGTAAGATCGAGTTCATGTTCCAAGCTATGCAACAACAATTTTCAAGGATAGAGTTGAGGTTTAATAATATTCATGATAAGTTGGAGGAACATGAAGCTGTCCTAGCTAAAGTAAATCAAGATAATACTTCTCATGTGAAAGGCAATGTTGTGAATAATGACTTTGATGATAAAGTAGATGATGAGTTTGATGATGATGAGTTTAGTAGAAGTGTTAAAGGTAACCATGGTAATAAAGGAGGTCGTGGAGATAGGTATAAAGGAGATAGGTATTATGATAGGATAGATGGAAATTTAGGAAGTATCAAATTGAAGATTCCTTCCTTTCAAGGTAAGAATGATCCTGAGGCTTACTTAGAATGGGAAAAGAAAGTGGAGATGGTCTTTGATTGCCATAACTATTCCGAAGAAAAAAAGGTGAAACTTGCTGCTGTAGAGTTCACGGATTATGCAATCATTTGGTGGGACCAACTCATGCTTGGTAGACGTAGGAATAGAGAGCCACCTATAGTTACATGGAATGAAATGAAACGTGTTATGAGAAAAAGGTTTGTTCCTAATCATTACTATAGAGAGCTTTATCAAAGGTTACAAGGTCTCACTCAAGGTTCTAAGAGTGTTGAGGATTATCATAAAGAAATGGAAATTATCATGATCAGAGCTAATGTTGAAGAGGATAGTGAAGCTACTATGGCTCGATTCTTACAAGGATTGAATCGTGAGATTGCTAATGTAGTGGAGTTACATCACTATGTGGAGTTTGATGATATGTTGCATATGGCTATCAAGGTTGAAAGGCAACTCAAGAGAAAAGGTTATTCATCTCGTTTTATGCAAGGTTCTAGTTCATCTTCTTCTTGGAAACCGAACACCTTTCGAAGGGATGATAAGACTACATTCAAACTTAAGACTGAATCCTCATTCAAGCCTAAGGGTGAGAGTGTCCAAAAGCCCAAACCCGAGGCTGTCCAAGCATCCCAAGGTAAGAGTAGAGACATTAAGTGTTTTAGATGTTTGGGAAGAGGACACATTGCATCACAATGCCTAAACAAACGAGTCATGATTATGCGCGATGATGGTGATGTTGTAAGTGAAGATTCTGATGTTGATGATGAGATGCCACCATTGGAGGACATTAATGAGGATGATGACTATGTTGAGTTTGCTGCACATGGTGAAGCACTTGTAGCTCGTCGTGCATTAAGTGCCCAAGTTAAGGATGAAGATGAAGTGCAACGAGAAAATATTTTTCATACTAGATGCCACGTCAACAATAAGGTATGCTCTTTGATTATTGATGGTGGTAGTTGCACTAATGTTGCTAGCACTTATTTGGTTGACAAATTGAGTTTGCCCACTACAAAACATCCCAAACCATACAAACTTCAATGGCTCAATAATTGTGGAGAAGTAAATGTGACCAAGCAAGTATTGGTGCTATTTTCAATTGGAAGGTACAATGATAAAGTGTTGTGTGATGTTGTGCCTATGCATGCTGGTCATTTGCTTTTAGGAAGACCATGGCAATTTGATAGACATGTCATACATGATGGATTTACAAACCGTTATTCATTTACCATGGCTGGTAAGAAATTCACACTTGCACCCTTGAGTCCTACGGAGATTTATGAGGATCAATTGAGGTTGAAAGAGCAGAATGAATCACAACAAAGGTCAAAGAATCTAGATAAAGGCAAAGATATTGCAAAGAAAGAAAGAAAGGACGTGAGCTTCTATGCAAAGCAAAGTGATGTAAAGGCTGCTTTTCTAGCTAAGTACCCAATCCTTTTGTTTTTATATAAAGAATCTTGTTTTAGTTCTAATGATCTTAAATCTTCTTTGCCTACTAATGTTGTGTCTCTTTTGAAGGAATTTGGAGATATATTCCCCGAGGAGATTCCAAATGGTTTGCCACCTATTAGGGGAATTGAGCATCAAATAGACCTTATTCCTGGAGCTGCCATTCCCAACCGACCTGCCTATAGAAGCAATCCCGAGGAGACAAAGGAGCTTCAAAGGCAAGTTGACGAGCTCATGAAGAAAGGCTACATTAGAGAGAGCATGAGTCCATGCGCTGTTCCTGTGTTACTTGTTCCTAAGAAGGATGGGACGTGGAGGATGTGTGTTGATTGTCGTGCCATCAACAAAATCACTGTAAAGTATCGCTATCCCATTCCTAGATTAGATGATATGCTTGATGAGTTACATGGTTCTTGCATCTTTTCTAAAATTGATTTGAAAAGTGGTTATCATCAAATTCGCATGAGAGAAGGTGATGAATGGAAAACTGCATTTAAGACTAAGCATGGTTTGTATGAATGGTTAGTTATGCCTTTTGGATTAACTAATGCACCTAGCACTTTCATGAGATTAATGAACCATGTTTTGCGTGCTTTCATTGGAAAATTTGTAGTTGTCTATTTTGATGATATCTTGATCTATAGTAGAAGTTTGCATGAACATATTGAACATTTAAAGAATGTGCTTAATGTCTTGAGAAAGGAAAAGCTGTATGCTAACCTTAAGAAATGTTCCTTTTGCACTGATAAGATTATATTTCTTGGATATGTTGTTTCTTCTAAGGGTATAGCAGTAGAAGATGAAAAGGTTAAGGCAATTAAAGAATGGCCTATACCTAAGAATATCTCTGAGGTGCGTAGTTTTCATGGATTAGCTAGTTTCTACCGTAGGTTTGTTAGAGACTTCAGTACTATAGCTGCACCTTTAACTGATGTTGTTAAAAAGAATGTTGGATTTAAATGGGGTCTTGAGCAAGATCGTGCTTTTAACTTGCTTAAAGAGAAGCTTTGTTCCGCACCTTTGTTATCCTTACCTGACTTTTCTAAAACTTTTGAGATTGAGTGTGATGCTTCCAGTATAGGTATTGGAGCTGTTTTAATGCAAGAGAAGCGCCCCATTGCTTTTTTCAGTGAGAAGTTAAGTGGAGCTGCCCTTAACTATCCCACATATGATAAAGAGATGTATGCATTAGTGAGGGCCTTAGAAACATGGCAACACTATTTATGGCCTAAGGAATTTGTCATCCACACTGATCATGAGTCCTTGAAGCACTTGAAAGGACAAAGCAAGTTGAACAAGCGTCATGCCAAGTGGATGGAGTTCATTGAGACATTTCCATATGTGATCAAATATAAACAAGGTAAAGAAAATGTCGTGGCTGATGCATTGTCTCGAAGGTATACTCTAATCACTACTCTTAATGCAAAACTACTTGGATTTGAGTATATTAAAGACTTGTATGCTACTGATGAGGATTTTGAAAATGTGTTCATTGCATGTGAGAAAACTGGTTTTGGAAAGTTTTATAGGCATGATGGATTCTTATTTAGGGAAAATAGATTATGTGTGCCTAGGAGTTCTTTAAGAGAATTACTTGTTAGAGAAGCCCATAGTGGTGGATTAATGGGACATTTTGGAGTAAAGAAAACTTTAGATATATTGCATGATCACTTCTTTTGGCCTAACATGAAAAGAGATGTTGAAAAATTGTGTGAAAGATGTGTCACTTGTAAACAAGCTAAGTCTAGAGTTATGAATCATGGTCTTTATACTCCATTACCTATTCCTACTGCTCCTTGGACTGACATTTCTATGGACTTTGTTTTGGGGTTACCAAGAACAAAGAGAGGTAGAGATTCTGTTTTTGTTGTTGTTGACAGGTTCTCTAAGATGGCTCACTTCATTGCTTGTCACAAGACAGATGATGCAAGTAACATTGCCGATTTATTCTTCAAGGAAATTGTTCGTCTACATGGAGTTCTGAGGACCATTGTTTCTGACCGTGATGTGAAGTTCCTTAGCTACTTTTGGAAAACATTATGGGGAAAGTTAGGAACAAAGCTATTGTTTTCAACTACTTGTCATCCACAAACCGATGGTCAAACTGAAGTAGTCAATCGTACTTTGTCTACTTTGTTGAGATCCATTATTCAAAAGAATTTGAAGAATTGGGAAGATTGTTTGCCTCATGTGGAGTTTGCTTACAATAGAAGTGTGCATTCTACTACTAGTTATTCTCCATTTGAAGTTGTCTATGGTTTTAATCCACTCACTCCATTGGATCTTTTACCACTACCTATTGAGGAGGGAGCTAGTTTGGATGGGGAAAAGAAAGCTGATTTTGTTAAGCAACTACATGAGAAGGTACGTCAAAACATTAGGAAGAGGACTGAGCAATATGCTACTCAAGCCAACAAGCATCGCAAGAAAGTTGTCTTTGAACCTGGTGATTGGGTTTGGTTAAATATGCGTAAAGAGAGATTTCCTGCTCAGCGTCGCTCCAAGTTGCAACCTCGAGGAGATGGACCATTCCAAGTGATTAAGAAGATCAATGACAATGCTTATAAGTTAGATCTTCCAGGTGAGTATAATGTTAGTGCTACATTTAATGTTTCTGATCTTTCTTGATGCGCACGGACAGAAGAACTCGTAGGTTGGAGTTTGAAGGAACTGAAACGCAACTGGATAGAAGCAAAAGACGATGAAGGATACCTTATGAAACCTAGACCCAAAGCCTAAAGAGACTCGAACCCAAGGTATTGGACCTTGACCCTACGAATAAGAATTCGAGAACCTAAGGTATAGCAATGGTCGATGGTGAAGAAGGAGGCGCCACAAGGAAGAAGACCTTGATAAGCCTAGTTGAGAGGGAACCCAAGAGAAAGGCACACTCAATTTCTGAAAATTCAATTAACTGATCTCCATCAATAGCGTTTACAAGGTATTTATAATAATACCTAGCACTTAAGCCCATAAACAAGTGGGCTGGAATTAACACCAATAGAAAATAAAACTAAACCCAAATTCATGCCTAAACCTAGTTACATAAAATAAATAGTCCAAGACACAACAAAACTCAAACATGGGCTATCCAAACACTTAGCCCATCTTATTGTTAAGCTAAAATAAGATAGTAAACCATGCTCATGTCGTTTGGGCTTCCAAGCAAGTATAGATGTCTTGGGACTCTTCATGGAAGCTTCCTTGACACTTCAATGATGCCAGAGCTTGTTGCATGAATGAGGCCAGGGCTTGTTGCGTTTTCTTAGCTCGAGCTCGGGTAATTGGACCTCCTTGGATGACCAATGGATCCTTAGCATCACGAACATCACGAGCAAGTGGATCTCCATCTGGATCTCCATCATTCCCCCTCTCCTCAAAAGGATTTGTCCTCAAATCGCATATACCTTCATCAAAAGAAAAGGGAGAAAGATCAGAAACATTAAAAGTAGCAGATACACCATACTCACCAGGAAGATCCAATTTGTAGGCATTATCGTTGATCCTCGCTATGACTTGGAATGGTCCATCTCCTCGGGGATGCAGCTTGGTTCGTCGCTGAACAGGAAACCTCTCCTTTGATGGAGATCCAAGCTCACAAAGCTCAAGTCATGTTCGTGATGATCGTGATCCTTTGAGTATCCATAGAGGTCCAATTACAAGAGCTAAATCAAAGATAATGCAACAAGCCTTGGCTGGTTTCATTGATATTGCTAGAGAGAAAGCCCAACAAAGTTTGAGCATGGAGGATGATAAAGTCTTCTACAACATGATCCAAGCCCAAGTTCAACCTTCTTGAAGACACAAGTATTGGGCCGAAATGCAAATTAGGCTAGATGCATATTTTATTTAGTTAAGTATTATTGGGCTGAACATTGTCTTAATTTAATTTAAGCCCAATTCCTTTTTAAATAATAGATTTTGTAAGACTTCTATTACTTGTTCTGCAAGTTAGGAGAGTAGGATTCCTATATGATGGAGATCCAAGCTCACAAAGCTCAAGTCATGTTCGTGATGATCGTGATCCTTTGAGTATCCATAGAGGTCCAATTACAAGAGCTAAATCAAAGATAATGCAACAAGCCTTGGCTGGTTTCATTGATATTGCTAGAGAGAAAGCCCAACAAAGTTTGAGCATGGAGGATGATAAAGTCTTCTACAACATGATCCAAGCCCAAGTTCAACCTTCTTGAAGACACAAGTATTGGGCCGAAATGCAAATTAGGCTAGATGCATATTTTATTTAGTTAAGTATTATTGGGCTGAACATTGTCTTAATTTAATTTAAGCCCAATTCCTTTTTAAATAATAGATTTTGTAAGACTTCTATTACTTGTTCTGCAAGTTAGGAGAGTAGGATTCCTATATGATGGAGATCCAAGCTCACAAAGCTCAAGTCATGTTCGTGATGATCGTGATCCTTTGAGTATCCATAGAGGTCCAATTACAAGAGCTAAATCAAAGATAATGCAACAAGCCTTGGCTGGTTTCATTGATATTGCTAGAGAGAAAGCCCAACAAAGTTTGAGCATGGAGGATGATAAAGTCTTCTACAACATGATCCAAGCCCAAGTTCAACCTTCTTGAAGACACAAGTATTGGGCCGAAATGCAAATTAGGCTAGATGCATATTTTATTTAGTTAAGTATTATTGGGCTGAACATTGTCTTAATTTAATTTAAGCCCAATTCCTTTTTAAATAATAGATTTTGTAAGACTTCTATTACTTGTTCTGCAAGTTAGGAGAGTAGGATTCCTATTGCTTGTGCTGCAAGTTATCTATTTGCCTATAAATAGTTATGTAACCCTTTGGGGAGAACACAATTGATTTTAGTAATAAAATTGAGAGACTTCTTCTCTTTGGTTCTCTTGAGAACTCTTGAACTTATCAAGGTCTTCCTTGTGGCGTTCTTCTACCTTCCACCAATATATACCATAGGTTCTTGCTTTTCTAAGCAACGGGTCTTGGTCCAATACCATAGGTTCTTGTGTTTCTACACAACGGGTCTTGGTTTTATCTCTAATTTTTGTTTTCTTTTGCTGCGTTTTTAACTTGTTCTTGTTTTTCTTCAAGTGTTCTTCATGTTCTTCATTGAACCTCATCTTCTTTCGGTGAGGTCCATATCATTTGGTATCAGAGCTTAGGTTCAATTCGTGGGAGTCTCATTTTTTTTCTGTCTTCTTGTCTTGGACAAACCTTGATCTTGAATCCTTTTCCAAGCCACCACTAATATTGTTTGTCCTTCAAACCTATTGTCTTCATTAAAATAACCTACCTTTACTTAGCCACCAAGTAAACCCTATCTTGTTCTCCAAGCAACCAAATCCCAAAGGTTTTCTTGCTCACCAAGAAACCTTCAAAAGCTCTACATCACATAAAGACTACTTGTTTCACAAGCCACCGTTCCCTCTCGTTCCTTACCACACAAGCTACTACCAAAACTAGCTTGTTTTTCTCAAAAGTTGCCTTGTTCCCCAAGTAAACCTCTTCTTATTATTTAGACTTTTTGTTTTTCTTCATTGTTCGTTTACTTTAGTAAAAGAAAAAAAAAGAGAAAAAAAAAAGAAAAGAAAAAAAAAGAAAAGAAAAATCAATTCAAGAGGGGATTTATTACATCGTGTGTAGCAAGTGCAACATCAAAGGCAATTCGTGGAGGTGTGCTTCATCAAAATCTTGAGGCAGTCATTCTTTCTTGAGCTTTGGGATTTCTTATTTGCCTAATTTGAAAACTCATTGTTACCATTCTACCCTACTGCCTAAAATTACCTTTTTGACCCTACCATATAAAAGGACAAAACTACCCCACCTTTGGCTAGACCCTACCCTAATTAAACACCCCAAAACATGCATATTTCCTTCAAGGTTTAGTTTCATTAGAGTCTTCTTAAGCCTTATTGAGTCTTGCAAAGTCTTCTTGAGTCTTCATTGTTTTGTTTTCCCTTGATTAAAATCTTGTTCTCAGCTTGTTTATTGTTGGTTGATAGTTGAACTCCATAAGCTGATTTTTGATTGAGTCTTGAGTTCAATATAGAACCTATAGAGAAAAGTTGTGTGAGGGAAAAAGGCAAGAGTGTGTGAGTAACATTAGTAGAGAAAAGCCATATTAAAATTGTGTGAAACACGAGTGTGAGTGTTACATTCTTGTGTGTATTGAGTGTAAACACCTAAGGTCATACTTGTGAGGTCCTTTTCTTTTACTAACGTTTCTTGCAGGATAAAATCATGTCTTCTAATAGTGAAAAGCCTGATTTGAGTAAGATTGAGTTCATGTTCCAAGCTATGCAACAACAATTTTCAAGGATAGAGTTGAGGTTTAATAATATTCATGATAAGTTGGAGGAACATGAAGCTGTCCTAACTAAGGTAAAGCAAGGTGATACTTCTCATGAGAATGGCAATGTTGTGAATAATGACTTTGATGATAAAGTTGATGATGAGTTTGATGATGATGAGTTTAGTAGAAGTGTTAAAGGTAACCATGGTAATAAAGGAGGTCGTGGAGATAGGTATAAAGGAGATAGGTATTATGATAGGATAGATGGAAATTTAGGGAGTATCAAATTGAAGATTCCTTCCTTTCAAGGTAAGAATGATCCTGAGGCTTACTTAGAATGGGAAAAGAAAGTGGAGATGGTCTTTGATTGCCATAACTATTCCGAAGAAAAAAAGGTGAAACTTGCTGCTGTAGAGTTCACGGATTATGCAATCATTTGGTGGGACCAACTCATGCTTGGTAGACGTAGGAATAGAGAGCCACCTATAGTTAAATGGAATGAAATGAAACGTGTTATGAGAAAAAGGTTTGTTCCTAATCATTACTATAGAGAGCTTTATCAAAGGTTACAAGGTCTCACTCAAGGTTCTAAGAGTGTTGAGGATTATCATAAAGAAATGGAAATTATCATGATCAGAGCTAATGTTGAAGAGGATAGTGAAGCTACTATGGCTCGATTCTTACAAGGATTGAATAGTGAGATTGCTAATGTAGTGGAGTTACATCACTATGTGGAGTTTGATGATATGTTGCATATGGCTATCAAGGTTGAAAGGCAACTCAAGAGAAAAGGTTATTCATCTCGTTTTATGCAAGGTTCTAGTTCGTCTTCTTCTTGGAAACCGAACACCTTTCGAAGGGATGATAGGACTACATTCAAACTTAAGACTGAATCCTCATTCAAGCCTAAGGGTGAGAGTGTCCAAAAGCCCAAACCCGAGGCTGTCCAAGCATCCCAAGGTAAGAGTAGAGACATTAAGTGTTTTAGATGTTTGGGAAGAGGACACAATGCATCACAATGCCCAAACAAACGAGTCATGATTATGCGTGATGATGGTGATGTTGTAAGTGAAGATTCTGATGTTGATGATGAGATGCCACCATTGGAGGACATTGATGAGGATGATGACTATGTTGAGTTTGCTGCACATGGTGAAGCACTTGTAGCTCGTCGTGCATTAAGTGCCCAAGTTAAGGATGAAGATGAAGTGCAACGAGAAAATATTTTTCATACTAGATGCCACGTCAACAATAAGGTATGCTCTTTGATTATTGATGGTGGTAGTTGCACTAATGTTGCTAGCACTTATTTGGTTGACAAATTGAGTTTGCCCACTACAAAACATCCCAAACCATACAAACTTCAATGGCTCAATAATTGTGGAGAAGTAAATGTGACCAAGCAAGTATTGGTGCCATTTTCAATTGGAAGGTATAATGATAAAGTGTTGTGTGATGTTGTGCCTATGCATGCTGGTCATTTGCTTTTAGGAAGACCATGGCAATTTGATAGACATGTCATACATGATGGATTTACAAACCGTTATTCACTTACCATGGCTGGTAAGAAATTCACACTTGCACCCTTGAGTCCTACGGAGATTTATGAGGATCAATTGAGGTTGAAAGAGCAGAATGAATCACAACAAAGGTCAAAGAATCTAGATAAAGGCAAAGATATTGCAAAGAAAGAAAGAAAGGACGTGAGCTTCTATGCAAAGCAAAGTGATGTAAAGGCTGCTTTTCTAGCTAAGTACCCAATCCTTTTGTTTTTATATAAAGAATCTTGTTTTAGTTCTAATGATCTTAAATCTTCTTTGCCTACTAATGTTGTGTCTCTTTTGAAGGAATTTGGAGATATATTCCCCGAGGAGATTCCAAATGGTTTGCCACCTATTAGGGGAATTGAGCATCAAATAGACCTTATTCCTGGAGCTGCCATTCCCAACCGACCTGCCTATAGAAGTAATCCCGAGGAGACAAAGGAGCTTCAAAGGCAAGTTGACGAGCTCATGAAGAAAGGCTACGTTAGAGAGAGCATGAGTCCATGCGCTGTTCCTGTGTTACTTGTTCCTAAGAAGGATGGGACGTGGAGGATGTGTGTTGATTGTCGTGCCATCAACAAAATCACTGTAAAGTATCGCTATCCCATTCCTAGATTAGATGATATGCTTGATGAGTTACATGGTTCTTGCATCTTTTCTAAAATTGATTTGAAAAGTGGTTATCATCAAATTCGCATGAGAGAAGGTGATGAATGGAAAACTGCATTTAAGACTAAGCATGGTTTATACGAATGGTTAGTTATGCCTTTTGGATTAACTAATGCACCTAGCACTTTCATGAGATTAATGAACCATGTTTTGCGTGCTTTCATTGGAAAATTTGTAGTTGTCTATTTTGATGATATCTTGATCTATAGTAGAAGTTTGCATGAACATATTGAACATTTAAAGAATGTGCTTAATGTCTTGAGAAAGGAAAAGCTGTATGCTAACCTTAAGAAATGTTCCTTTTGCACTGATAAGATTATATTTCTTGGATATGTTGTTTCTTCTAAGGGTATAGCAGTAGAAGATGAAAAGGTTAAGGCAATTAAAGATTGGCCTATACCTAAGAATATCTCTGAGGTGCGTAGTTTTCATGGATTAGCTAGTTTCTACCGTAGGTTTGTTAGAGACTTCAGTACTATAGCTGCACCTTTAACTGATGTTGTTAAAAAGAATGTTGGATTTAAATGGGGTCTTGAGCAAGATCGTGCTTTTAACTTGCTTAAAGAGAAGCTTTGTTCCGCACCTTTGTTATCCTTACCTGACTTTTCTAAAACTTTTGAGTTTGAGTGTGATGCTTCCAGTATAGGTATTGGAGCTGTTTTAATGCAAGAGAAGCGCCCCATTGCTTTTTTCAGTGAGAAGTTAAGTGGAGCTGCCCTTAACTATCCCACATATGATAAAGAGATGTATGCATTAGTGAGGGCCTTAGAAACATGGCAACACTATTTATGGCCTAAGGAATTTGTCATCCACACTGATCATGAGTCCTTGAAGCACTTGAAAGGACAAAGCAAGTTGAACAAGCGTCATGCCAAGTGGATGGAGTTCATTGAGACATTTCCATATGTGATCAAATATAAACAAGGTAAAGAAAATGTCGTGGCTGATGCATTGTCTCGAAGGTATACTCTAATCACTACTCTTAATGCAAAACTACTTGGATTTGAGTATATTAAAGACTTGTATGCTACTGATGAGGATTTTGAAAATGTGTTCATTGCATGTGAGAAAACTGGTTTTGGAAAGTTTTATAGGCATGATGGATTCTTATTTAGGGAAAATAGATTATGTGTGCCTAGGAGTTCTTTAAGAGAATTACTTGTTAGAGAAGCCCATAGTGGTGGATTAATGGGACATTTTGGAGTAAAGAAAACTTTAGATATATTGCATGATCACTTCTTTTGGCCTAACATGAAAAGAGATGTTGAAAAATTGTGTGAAAGATGTGTCACTTGTAAACAATCTAAGTCTAGAGTTATGAATCATGGTCTTTATACTCCATTACCTATTCCTACTGCTCCTTGGACTGACATTTCTATGGACTTTGTTTTGGGGTTACCAAGAACAAAGAGAGGTAGAGATTCTGTTTTTGTTGTTGTTGACAGGTTCTCTAAGATGGCTCACTTCATTGCTTGTCACAAGACAGATGATGCAAGTAACATTGCCGATTTATTCTTCAAGGAAATTGTTCGTCTACATGGAGTTCCGAGGACCATTGTTTCTGACCGTGATGTGAAGTTCCTTAGCTACTTTTGGAAAACATTATGGGGAAAGTTAGGAACAAAGCTATTGTTTTCAACTACTTGTCATCCACAAACCGATGGTCAAACTGAAGTAGTCAATCGTACTTTGTCTACTTTGTTGAGATCCATTATTCAAAAGAATTTGAAGAATTGGGAAGATTGTTTGCCTCATGTGGAGTTTGCTTACAATAGAAGTGTGCATTCTACTACTAGTTATTCTCCATTTGAAGTTGTCTATGGTTTTAATCCACTCACTCCATTGGATCTTTTACCACTACCTATTGAGGAGAGAGCTAGTTTGGATGGGGAAAAGAAAGCTGATTTTGTTAAGCAACAACATGAGAAGGTACGTCAAAACATTAAGAAGAGGACTGAGCAATATGCTACTCAAGCCAACAAGCATCGCAAGAAAGTTGTCTTTGAACCTGGTGATTGGGTTTGGTTACATATGCGTAAAGAGAGATTTCCTGCTCAGCGTCGCTCCAAGTTGCAACCTCGAGGAGATGGACCATTCCAAGTGATTAAGAAGATCAATGACAATGCTTATAAGTTAGATCTTCCAGGTGAGTATAATGTTAGTGCTACATTTAATGTTTCTGATCTTTCTCCCTTTGATATTGATGTAGGTGATTCTGATTTGAGGACAAATCCTTTCGAGGAGAGGGGGAATGATGGAGATCCAAGCTCACAAAGCTCAAGTCATGTTCGTGATGATCGTGATCCTTTGAGTATCCATAGAGGTCCAATTACAAGAGCTAAATCAAAGATAATGCAACAAGCCTTGGCTGGTTTCATTGATATTGCTAGAGAGAAAGCCCAACAAAGTTTGAGCATGGAGGATGATAAAGTCTTCTACAACATGATCCAAGCCCAAGTTCAACCTTCTTGAAGACACAAGTATTGGGCCGAAATGCAAATTAGGCTAGATGCATATTTTATTTAGTTAAGTATTATTGGGCTGAACATTGTCTTAATTTAATTTAAGCCCAATTCCTTTTTAAATAATAGATTTTGTAAGACTTCTATTACTTGTTCTGCAAGTTAGGAGAGTAGGATTCCTATTGCTTGTGCTGCAAGTTATCTATTTGCCTATAAATAGTTATGTAACCCTTTGGGGAGAACACAATTGATTTTAGTAATAAAATTGAGAGACTTCTTCTCTTTGGTTCTCTTGAGAACTCTTGAACTTATCAAGGTCTTCCTTGTGGCGTTCTTCTACCTTCCACCAATATATACCATAGGTTCTTGCTTTTCTAAGCAACGGGTCTTGGTCCAATACCATAGGTTCTTGTGTTTCTACACAACGGGTCTTGGTTTTATCTCTAATTTTTGTTTTCTTTTGCTGCGTTTTTAACTTGTTCTTGTTTTTCTTCAAGTGTTCTTCATGTTCTTCATTGAACCTCATCTTCTTTCGGTGAGGTCCATATCATCCTTTCTCATATGCACCCAAACCCAATCACCAGGCTCAAATACTACTTTCTTTCGATGCTTATTTGCTTGGGTGGTATATTGCTCAGTCTTCTTTTCAATAGCTTGACGAACTCTCTCATGGAGTTGCTTCACAAACTTAGCCTTCTGTTCTCCATCCAAGTTACTCTGCTCCGCACTAGGTAATGGCAACAAATCCAAAGGAGTAAGAGGATTGAAGCCATAAACAACTTCGAATGGAGAGCAACTAGTAGTGGAGTGGACACTGCGGTTATATGCAAACTCCACATGGGGCAAGCAATCTTCCCAATTCTTCAAATTTTTCTGAATAATGGACCTCAATAATGTAGATAGGGTTCGGTTGACGACCTCAGTCTGTCCATCAGTCTGGGGGTGACAAGTGGTGGAGAATAACAATTTAGTTCCCAACTTTCCCCATAACGTCTTCCAAAAGTAACTAAGGAACTTTGCATCTCGATCAGAAACAATGGTCCTTGGTACACCATGTAGACGTACTATCTCTTTGAAGAAAAGGTCAGCAACGTTGCTCGCGTCATCCGTCTTGTGGCAAGCAATGAAATGAGCCATCTTAGAGAACCTGTCAACCACAACAAAAACAGAATCTCTACCGCGTTTTGTTCGAGGCAAGCCCAAAACAAAATCCATAGAGATATCAGTCCACGGAGTAGTAGGAATGGGTAAAGGAGTATATAAACCATGATTATGAACTCTAGACTTAGCTTGCCTACATGAAATGCATCTAGCACATAACCTCTCTACATCTCTCCTCATGTTAGGCCAAAAGAAATGTTCTTGCAAAACATCTAGAGTTTTCCTAACCCCAAAGTGACCCATTAATCCTCCACTATGGGCTTCTCTAACGAACAGCTCGCGCAATGAACTCCTAGGCACACATAATTTATTTTCTCTAAATAAGAACCCATCATGCCTAAAGAACTTGCCAAAACCAGATGTAGCACATGCATCATAAACATTGCCAAAATCAACATCATCAGCATACTGTTCTTTGATATACTCAAATCCTAAAAGTTTAGCATCAAGAGTAGTGATAAGAGTATACCTACGAGATAACGCATCAGCTACGACGTTCTCTTTACCTTGTTTGTACTTGATCACGTACGGGAACATCTCAATGAACTCTATCCACTTGGCATGACGCTTATGCAGCTTACTCTGTCCTTTCAAATGCTTCAAGGACTCATGATCAGTGTGGATGATAAATTCTTTGGGCCACAAGTAATGTTGCCATGTCTCCAAGGCCCTCACTAACGCGTACATCTCCTTGTCATATGTGGGATAGTTAAGTGCTGCTCCACTTAACTTCTCACTAAAGAAAGCAATTGGGCGTTTTTCCTGCATAAGCACAGCGCCAATACCTACACCTGAGGCATCGCACTCAATCTCAAAAGTTTTAGTAAAGTCAGGCAGAGATAACAAAGGAGCAGAACAAAGTTTATCTTTAAGCAAATTAAAAGCATGCTCTTGTGCAGGACCCAATGAAATGCAACATTCTTTTTGACCACTTCGATCAAAGGTGCGGCTATAGTGCTAAAATCTCTAACGAATCGACGATAGAAACTAGCTAAACCATGGAAACTACGCACCTCAGAAACAGACTTTGGTACAGGCCAGTCTTTAATTGCCTTTACCTTCTCAATATCAACAGAAATGCCATGTGAAGAAACGACATACCCAAGAAAAACAACCTTATCAGTGCAGAATGTACATTTCTTAAAATTGGCATACAAACTTGCATTCCTCAAAACAGTAAGAACATTCCTAAGATGCTCAACATGCTCATGCTGGCTCTTACTGTATATCAAAATATCATCAAAATAGACAACCACATACTTACCAATGAAATCACGTAAAACATGGTTCATTAAACGCATGAAAGTACTGGGTGCATTAGTCAAGCCAAAAGGCATAACTAACCACTCGTAGAGACCATGTTTAGTCTTGAATGCGGTTTTCCATTCATCACCTTCTCGCATACGAATTTGGTGATATCCGCTCTTTAAATCAATTTTAGAAAACAGGCATGCACCATGCAACTCATCAAGCATGTCATCTAGCCTAGGAATAGGATAGCGATACTTTACAGTGATTTTGTTGACGGCTCGACAGTCAACGCACATCCTCCACGTCCCATCTTTTTTTGGCACAAGCAGCACGGGCACGGCGCATGGACTCATGCTCTCTCTCACATAACCTTTCCTCATGAGCTCCTCAACTTGCCTTTGAAGCTCCTTCGTCTCCTCAGGATTACTTCTGTAGGCTGGACGGTTAGGAATGGTAGCTCCGGGGACAAGGTCAATCATATGCTCGATCCCACGAATCGGTGGTAATCCACTTGGGATCTCCGCAGGGAATACATCCTCGAACTCCTGCAACAATGAGACAACATCAGTAGGCAAAGTATCACGGAGTTCTGCATCAATAAAATAAGAATCTTTAAATAAGAGTAAAAGGATAGGAGACTTAGCAAGAAATGCAGTCTTCACATCTCGGGATTTTGGCATAGCAGCTCACTGTTTTGCTTTCCTTGTTTTCCTTCTTTTCTTTCTTTTCGTTACCTTGCTTCCGTTGCTCTTCATGTTGCTCCTTTAGCCTTAATTGGTCCTCATAAATCTCCTTAGGGCTAAGGGGAGCAAGAGCGATCTTCTTGCCATCCATAGTAAAGGAGTAACGGTTAGTGTAACCGTCGTGGATGACTCTCCGATCATACTGCCACGGTCTACCCAGCAATAGGTGGCTAGCTTGCATGGGCACCACGTCACACAACACCTCATCGTGATACCTTCCAATACGAAACGGAACCAAGACTTGCTTCACCACGTTGACTTCACCACTGTCATTAATCCACTGCAACTTATATGGGTGGTGATGCTTGGTAGTGGGCAACTTTAACTTATCAACAAGGTATGTGCTAGCAACATTAGTACAACTCCCACCATCAATGATTACAGTACATACCTTGTCACTAATATGGCATCTCGTATGGAAGATGTTCTCGCGCTGTGCCTCATCCTCAACTTCACATGAGTAGTAAGAGCACGCCTAGCAACAAGTGCTTCACCATGAGCAGCATACTCAACAACTTCTTCTTCGTCGACATCTTCTAACGCAGGCATCTCATCTTCTACACCGAGTTCAGAACCTTCACTCTCAACATCTCCATTCCCATGCATGATCATCACTCTACGGTTGGGACACTGTGAGGCAATATGTCCACGACCTAAACACTTGAAACATTTAATGTCACGTGTCCTGCTCTGGGATGCTTGGGCAGGTTCAGTCTTGGGCTTTGGAGGGCCCTCAGGCTTGGGCTTAGCAAAGCTCTCTGACTTATGCGTAGGCACAGGCTTCATCCCTATGAAAGGTGTTAGATTTCCAAACAGGAACTGAACTAGAAGTAAAACGGGATGTACCTTTCCTTTTGAGTTGCCTTTCCACTTTGATGGCCACATGCAACATCTCCTCTAAATCCATGTAATGCTGCAACTCGACTACATTGGCAATCTCACGGTTTAAGCCTTGAAGAAAACGAGCCATAGTAGCTTCTGCATCCTCCTGGATATTGGCTCGATCATGGTTATTTCCATCTCTTTGTAGTAATCCTCAACACTCTTTGAGCCCTGGGTAAGACCTTGGAGCTTCTGGTATAACTCCCTGTAGTAATGAGTAGGAACAAATCTCTTCCGCATGATGCGCTTCATCTCATCCCATGTAGACACTGGACGATCACCATATCTTCTTCTACTAGTGACTAACTGATCCCACCAACCATAGCATACTCTGTGAACTCAATTGCTGCAAGTTTGACCTTCTTTTCCTCAGAGTAGTGGTGGCAGTCAAACACCATTTCAATCTTCCGTTCCCATTCCAAATATGCCTCAGGATCATTCTTGCCTTGGAAAGGAGGAATCTTCAATTTTATACTGCCAAGGTTTCCATCCATCTTCTCCTTGCCTCTATCACAGGCTCTATCAACTCGATCTCTATATCCATGGTACCTTCTATGATGTCTATCGATCCCAGACTCTTCGTTCGAATCATACCCAGCATTATCATCATACTCGTCAGTGGCAACAACCTTACTCTTTAGACGAGAAGTATCACCTTGCTGGATCTTTGCAAACCGAGCGTCATGTTGGTTCAACTTATCATGAATGTCATTGAATTTCACGTCCATCCGTTGGAACTGTTGTTGCATTGCCTGAAGCATGAATTCAATCTTTTTAAAGTCGGACTTATCACCTTCAGAAGACATTTTCAAACAAAGATATCCTCACGTGTGTACACTCGTGTTTCACTCAAGTAATTTGGCTTTTCTCTACTAATGTTTCTCACACACTCCTGCCTTTTTCCCTTACTCTACCTTAACTCTATAGGTTCACAATCGCACTAGAGACTCAATCAAAGAATCAACCTCACAGAATCAACTAATTCACCAAGTATTGTCACCAAGATTTTTTTTTTTGAATTCTTCTCTTTTTTTTTCTGAATTTTTTTTTTTCGAATTCTTTTCCTTTTTTTTTTGCACAGAAAGGTGTGGCTAGGGCTAGGATGACTCAAAGAAAGAAAGACAGAATAAAAAAAAATTAAAAAAAATCACTAAAATGATAAAAAAATAAAAAATGGCCTAAAATTTCACGGGGTCGTTTTCTTTCGTCGTTTCCTTTAAAACGGGTACTCGCACGCCTCCTAACTCAACCAAAATTTTCGGTTTGAACAGTACCGCAACAAAATTTTTTTTTTTTCCGAATTCTTTTTTTTTCTGTTTTTTTGAATTCTTTTTTTTTCTGTTTTTTTTTCAACTCTGAGTGTTGCGGTTTCCTTGAAAAGAGGAGGAGCGCGGCTAGGGTTTTTTGAAGGAGTGCGACAGGGTTTTGAGGAATTGCGGCTAGGGTTTGTTGAAGGGGTGCGACAGGGTTTTGAGTAATTGCGGCTAGGGTTTTTTTTTTTAGGGTGCGGCAAGGAGTTTATTTTTGAGGGTGCGGCTAGGGTTTTTTGTGTAATGAAATAAGTGGTGGCTAGGGTTTTTTGTGTAATGAAATAAGTGGTGGCTAGGGTTTTAGGGTTAAGAAATAAGTGGCGGCTAGGAACACACAAACAAACCAGAAAGTGGAACGAACAAAAGAAAAAAAATTTTAAAAAAAAAAAAATCGAAAAAAAAAAAAAAATCGAAAAGTGCTGAAAATCGGAACTGGAGCTCTGAATACCAACTGATGCGCACGGACAGAAGAACTCGTAGGTTGGAGTTTGAAGGAACTGAAACGCAACTGGATAGAAGCAAAAGACGATGAAGGATACCTTATGAAACCTAGACCCAAAGCCTAAAGAGACTCGAACCCAAGGTATTGGACCTTGACCCTACGAATAAGAATTCGAGAACCTAAGGTATAGCAATGGTGGATGGTGAAGAAGGAGGCGCCACAAGGAAGAAGACCTTGATAAGCCTAGTTGAGAGGGAACCCAAGAGAAAGGCACACTCAATTTCTGAAAATTCAATTAACTGATCTGATCTCCCCATCAATGGCGTTTACAAGGTATTTATAATAATACCTAGCACTTAAGCCCATAAACAAGTGGGCTGGAATTAACACCAATAGAAAATAAAACTAAACCCAAATTCATGCCTAAACCTAGTTACATAAAATAAATAGTCCAAGACACAACAAAACTCAAACATGGGCTATCCAAACACTTAGCCCATCTTATTGTTAAGCTAAAATAAGATAGTAAACCATGCTCATGTCGTTTGGGCTTCCAAGCAAGTATAGATGTCTTGGGACTCTTCATGGAAGCTTCCTTGACACTTCAATGATGCCAGAGCTTGTTGCATGAATGAGGCCAGGGCTTGTTGCGTTTTCTTAGCTCGAGCTCGGGTAATTGGACCTCCTTGGATGACCAATGGATCCTTAGCATCACGAACATCACGAGCAAGTGGATCTCCATCTGGATCTCCATCATTTCTCCCTTTGATATTGATGTAGGTGATTCTGATTTGAGGACAAATCCTTTCGAGGAGAGGGGGATTGATGGAGATCCAAGCTCACAAAGCTCAAGTCATGTTCGTGATGATCGTGATCCTTTGAGTATCCATGGAGGTCCAATTACAAGAGCTAAATCAAAGATAATGCAACAAGCCTTGGCTGGTTTCATTGATATTGCTAGAGAGAAAGCCCAACAAAGCTTGAGCATGGAGGATGATAAAGTCTTCTACAACATGGTCCAAGCCCAAGTTCAACCTTCTTGAAGACACACAAGTATTGGGCCGAAATGCAAATTAGGCTAGATGCATATTTTATTTAGTTAAGTATTATTGGGCTGAACATTGTTTTAATTTTATTTAAGCCCAATTCCTTTTTAAATAATAGATTTTGTAAGACTTCTATTACTTGTTCTGCAAGTTAGGAGAGTAGGATTCCTATTACTTGTGCTGCAAGTTATCTATTTGCCTATAAATAGTTATGTAACCCTTTGGGAGAAGACAATTGATTTTAGTAATAAAATTGAGAGACTTCTTCTCTTTTGTTCTCTTGAGAACTCTTGAACTTATCAAGGTCTTCCTTGTGGCGTTCTTCTACCTTCCACCAATATATACCATAGGTTCTTGCTTTTCTAAGTAACGGGTCTTGGTCCAATACCATAGGTTCTTGTGTTTCTACACAACGGGTCTTGGTTTTATCTCTAATTTTTGTTTTCTTTTGCTGTTTTTTTAACTTGTTCTTGTTTTTCTTCAAGTGTTCTTCATGTTCTTCATTGAACCTCATCTTCTTTCGGTGAGGTTCATATCACTTTCTTCATGAGCTCGTCAACTTGCCTTTGAAGCTCCTTTGTCTCCTCGGGATTACTTCTATAGGCAGGTCGGTTGGGAATGGCAGCTCCAGGAACAAGGTCTATTTGATGCTCAATTCCCCTAATAGGTGGCAAACCATTTGGAATCTCCTCGGGGAATATATCTCCAAATTCCTTCAAAAGAGACACAACATTAGTAGGCAAAGAAGATTTAAGATCATTAGAACTAAAACAAGATTCTTTATATAAAAACAAAAGGATTGGGCACTTAGCTAGAAAAGCAGCCTTTACATCACTTTGCTTTGCATAGAAGCCCACGTCCTTTCTTTCTTTCTTTGCAATATCTTTGCCTTTATCTAGATTCTTTGACCTTTGTTGTGATTCATTCTGCTCTTTCAACCTCAATTGATCCTCATAAATCTCCGTAGGACTCAAGGGTGCAAGTGTGAATTTCTTACCAGCCATGGTAAGTGAATAACGGTTTGTAAATCCATCATGTATGACATGTCTATCAAATTGCCATGGTCTTCCTAAAAGCAAATGACCAGCATGCATGGGCACAACATCACACAACACTTTATCATTGTACCTTCCAATTGAAAATAGCACCAATACTTGCTTGGTCACATTTACTTCTCCACAATTATTGAGCCATTGAAGTTTGTATGGTTTGAGATGTTTTGTAGTGGGCAAACTCAATTTGTCAACCAAATAAGTGCTAGCAACATTAGTGCAACTACCACCATCAATAATCAAAGAGCATACCTTATTGTTGACGTGGCATCTAGTATGAAAAATATTTTCTCGTTGCACTTCATCTTCATCCTTAACTTGGGCACTTAATGCACGACGAGCTACAAGTGCTTCACCATGTGCAGTAAACTCAACATAGTCATCATCCTCATTAATGTCTGATAGGATGATATTTTGTGAACTTTATATGTATTAATATATTTTCTTTATTGATGTTTTATGCCTAAAAGAGCTTACTATTATTTATTTTATGTTTTAGGTATTAAATATCAAAGTTGGAATAAAAAGAAGCTAAAAAGAGCAAAGTGCAGTATTTTCTGTCCAGCTTGAAAGATTGACATTTTTGACCAATTTAACGACCTTATCTCAAGATGTGGCCTTCATGGAAGTTGTAGAGGACTTCTCAAGGTTTCCAGAATGTCCAAGATCGCAAAAATCGGAGTTCATTTGGTGGGTCAAACGTCTGGACAAAATCAGTACGAAATTCTGGGCAGAAAAACGAGATTGAGAAGAAATTCCAACAAAGCAAGTTCAAGACCAGATTTTGTTGAGAGAAGATAGTTTCTTAATTTTATTTTGTCTTAGATCTGTAATTAATTAATAAAAATAGGCCTTCGGAATTTTACTTAGAAAATAATTGTAAAAAGATGATGAGATAAAGGTAAGAGTTTGACTAGTCAAATTACTTGTTTTCCAAGTAAACTCTTATCTGAATCCCACATTGCTTAGGAAAGTCTTTTAAACTCTTCCTTAGGCCTATATAAAGAGCACAAGGCTCTCATAAACAAAATGCCTCAAATCCCTCTAATCCCTCAAATCCCTCAAATCCCTCACATCCCTCTTCTCCCTTTTCTCTTTTAGTCTTGTAGGATTTTCTTTAGGGTTTTTAATAAAATTTTATTTTTTATTTTTAATTAGTTGCTGATTTCTTTATTATTTTTAATTCTGATTTTGTTTTCTTTATTTAAATTAATATTGTTTGTGTTTCTTGCTTGCTACTTTATAATCTTGATTAGTAATTCTGATTTTATATTATTAAAGATTGCTTCTTTGATTGTTTCTTGCATGATATTTGTGATCTTTATAATATATAACTTGAATTATGATCTTGAATATGTCTAGTGAGTAGTTTTCTTATTCAGTTATGAGGTAAATTAATTATTCTTGGGAAAAGCATGTTGTGAGATTCTTGAACCTATTGTATAATTGTTGATTAAGTATCCAAGATTCTCTGAGCACATTATAATGATTGTTTGTTTGATTAGATAGGGTGCACACTATTTAGTTAAACTAAATAATCTACCGCCAGATTAAAAACATAAGTCCGTAATTGCTTGTGGAGTTAATCACTAGGGATGGAGGAGAATTAAGGTTTAGATTAAATAAACCGAGCTTATGTGTTTGTTATCTAATGTCAACCCATATCTTTCTTGTTGTTAATGCTGCTACAACTTATATCTAGAGAGCTTGTTCTAGGTAGGTTAAGTAGTTAGAGATTAGTTAAAGAGCTTGTTTTAACTAACGACTCAGTAAGGAAAGATGGTGTAACAGAGCTTGTTGTTATGCTACGGTTGACTATTTAATTGACAGTGATATTTTGTAATCAATGATCAACATCAAAATCCAAGAATGATTGATTGCCTCGTAACTGAAGCTTTTTGCTATTTGTCTTTGATACTTAATAATTCTTGTTTTCTTTATTTTAGAATAGTCTCCAAAACCCCCAAACTTCTTCTTTCCCTAAACCCTAAGATTAGATTTTTAATTTAATAATTAACTTAAAAATTCAGTCTCTGTGGGTTCGACCCTTGCTCCGCTATCTACATAGTAGAGTTAGGAAATTTTATTTTTGGTGACTGACGACACTCATCAAATTTTGGCGCCGTTGCCGGGGATTGAATTTTTGTTTAAGTTAATTATTTTAATTAAAATCTGATTTTTTTCTTTTCTTTTCTTTTTCAGGGATTGCTTGTCTGAGAAGGATTCTAGTCACAAACTTCAAAAGATTAGGGAGTACATACAAGCAACCCAAAGCGTGGTGCCACAAACACCACAACATCCATCACTACCACCTAAGACAAGAAGAGGACTCCATGGAGCAAGCTTATGAACCACACTATAATTATGACCCATACTATGATTATGAACCACACTACGATACCTACTATCAAGGATGGTGGGATCATTTTAATTTTAGTTATGGGAATCAATATGAGGTTTACAATGCACCATTCCAAGATACATATCAAGCTCCATCTCAAGACTCAGGTATGCCTCCACCTCAAGAATCAGGTATGTCTCTTGAAGATATTGTTAAGACTCTTGAGATTAAAACTTTACAATTGTCACAAGAGGCTGATGTTTATATTAAGAATATTGATCACCATGTGAGTCAAATAATGAATTCCATAAGTAACATTGAAGCTATGACCTCTCAACCTGTGGAGAATCCAAGAGATAATGTTACTAACATCACCTTGAAAAGTGAAAGGGAAATTGAATCCAAGGAAAGTGCACATGAAGATGTCGATGACTTTATAGAAAGGGAGGATGAAACCTGATGGAGATCCAGATGGAGATCCACTTGCTCGTGATGTTCGTGATGCTAAGGATCCATTGGTCATCCAAGGAGGTCCAATTACCCGAGCTCGAGCTAAGAAAATGCAACAAGCCCTGGCCTCATTCATGCAACAAGCTCTGGCATCATTGAAGTGTCAAGGAAGCTTCCATGAAGAGTCCCAAGACATCTATACTTGCTTGGAAGCCCAAACGACATGAGCATGGTTTACTATCTTATTTTAGCTTAACAATAAGATGGGCTAAGTGTTTGGATAGCCCACGTTTGAGTCTTGTTGTGTCTTGAACTATTTATTTTATGTAACTAGGTTTAGGCATGAATTTGGGTTTAGTCTTATTTTCTGTTTGGTGTTAATTCCAGCCCACTTGTTTATGGGCTTAAGTGCTAGGTATTATTATAAATACCTTGTAAACGCCATTGATGGGGAGATCAGATCAGTTAATTGAATTTTCAGAAATTGAGTGTGCCTTTCTCTTGGGTTCCCTCTCAACTAGGCTTATCAAGGTCTTCTTCCTTGTGGCGCCTCCTTCTTCACCATCCACCATTGCTATACCTTAGGTTCTCGAATTCTTATTCGTAGGGTCAAGGTCCAATACCTTGGGTTCGAGTCTCTTTAGGCTTTGGGTCTAGGTTTCATAAGGTATCCTTCATCGTCTTTTGCTTTTATCCAGTTGCGTTTCAGTTCCTTCAAACTCCAACCTACGAGTTCTCCTGTCCGTGCGCATCAGTCCTACGAGTTCTCCTGTCCGTGCGCATCAGTTGGTATTCAGAGCTCCAGTTCCGATTTTCTGGTTTGTTTGTGCGTCACTCACTTTTCGATTTTTTTTTTGTTTCAATTTTTTTTTCTTTTGTTCGTTCCACTTTCTGGTTTGTTTGTGTGTTCCTAGCCGCCACTTATTTCTTAACCCTAAAACCCTAGCCACCACTTATTTCATTACTCAAAAAAAACCCTAGCCGCACCCCTTAAAAATAAAACCCTAGCCGCACCCCTCAAAAATAAAACCCTAGCCGCACCCCTCAAATCAAAAAAAAAAACCCTAGCTGCACCCCTCAAAAAAAAACCCTAGCCGCAATTCCTCAAAACCCTGTCGCACTCCTTCAAAAAACCCTAGCCGCGCTCCTCCTCTTTTCAAGGAAACCGCAACACTCAGAGTTGAAAAAAAAAAACAGAAAAAAAAAAGAATTCAAAAAAACAGAAAAAAAAAGAATTCGGAAAAAAAAAAATTTTGTTGCGGTACTGTTCAAACCAAAAATTTTGGTTGAGTTAGGAGGCGTGAGAATACCCGTTTTAAAGGAAACGACGAAAAAAAACGACCCCGTGGAGTTTACTACACGGGCCCCACCCTATCTTGGCCAAATTCCATCGTCTTCTTATAGTTTTAGGCCATTTTTTATTTTTTTGTCATTTTAGTGATTTTTTTTAATTTTTTTTTATTCTGTCTTTCTTTCTTTGAGTCATCCTAGCCCTAGCCACACCTTTCTGTGCAAAAAAAAAAGGAAAAGAATTCGAAAAAAAAAATTCAGAAAAAAAAAAGAGAAGAATTCAAAAAAAAAAAAATCTTGGTGACAATACTTGGTGAATTAGTTGATTCTGTGAGGTTGATTCTTTGATTGAGTCTCTAGTGCGATTGTGAACCTATAGAGTTAAGGTAGAGTAAGGGAAAAAGGCAGGAGTGTGTGAGAAACAGTAGTAGAGAAAAGCCAAATTACTTGAGTGAAACACGAGTGTACACACGTGAGGATATCTTTGTTGAAAATGTCTTCTGAAGGTGATAAGTCCGACTTTAAAAAGATTGAATTCATACTTCAGGCAATGCAACAACAGTTCCAACGGATGGACGTGAAATTCAATGACATTCATGATAAGTTGAACCAACATGACGCTCGGTTTGCAAAGATCCAGCAAGGTGATACTTCACGTCTAAAGAGTAAGGTTGTTGCCACTGACGAGTATGATGATAATGCTGGGTATGATTCGAACGAAGAGTCTGGGATCGATAGACATCATAGAAGGTACCATGGATATAGAGATCGAGTTGATAGAGCCTGTGATAGAGGCAAGGAGAAGATGGATGGAAACCTTGGCAGTATAAAATTGAAGATTCCTCCTTTCCAAGGCAAGAATGATCCTGAGGCATATTTGGAATGGGAACGGAAGATTGAAATGGTGTTTGACTGCCACCACTACTCTGAGGAAAAGAAGGTCAAACTTGCAGCAATTGAGTTCACAGAGTATGCTATGGTTTGGTGGGATCAGTTAGTCACTAGTAGAAGAAGATATGGTGATCGTCCAGTGTCTACATGGGATGAGATGAAGCGCATCATGCGGAAGAGATTTGTTCCTACTCATTACTACAGGGAGTTATACCAGAAGCTCCAAGGTCTTACCCAGGTGATGGACACCCATCAAGCTCACACAGCTCAAGTCATGTTCGTGATGTTCGTGATCCTTTGAGCATCCATGGAGGTCCAATTACAAGAGCTAAATCAAAGATAATGCAACAAGCCTTGGCTGGTTTCATTGATATTGCTAGAGAGAAAGCCCAACAAAGCTTGAGCATGGAGGATGATAAAGTCTTCTACAACATGATCCAAGCCCAAGTTCAACCTTCTTGAAGACACACAAGTATTGGGCCGAAATGCAAATTAGGCTAGATGCATATTTTATTTAGTTAAGTATTATTGGGCTCAACATTGTCTTAATTTAATTTAAGCCTAATTCCTTTTTAAATAATAGACTTTGTAAGACTTCTATTACTTGTTCTGCAAGTTAGGAAAGTAGGATTCCTATTACTTGTGCTGCAAGTTATCTATTTGCCTATAAATAGTTATGTAACCCTTTGGGGAGAAGACAATTGATTTTAGTAATAAAATTGAGAGACTTCTTCTCTTTGGTTCTCTTGAGAACTCTTGAACTTATCAAGGTCTTCCTTGTGGCGTTCTTCTACCTTCCACCAATATATACCATAGGTTCTTGCTTTTCTAAGCAACGGGTCTTGGTCCAATACCATAGGTTCTTGTGTTTCTACACAACGGGTCTTGGTTTTACTTCTAATTTTTATTTTCTTTTGCTGCGTTTTTAACTTGTTATTGTTTTTTTTCAAGTGTTCTTCGTCTTCTTCATATGAACCTCATCTTCTTTCGGTAAGGTCCATATCATTTGGTATCAGAGCTTAGGTTCAATTCGTGGGAGTCTCATTTTTTTTTTCTGTCTTCTTGTCTTGGACAAACCTTGATCTTGAATCCTTTTCCAAGCCACCACTAATATTGTTTGTCCTTCAAACCTATTGTCTTCATTAAAATAACCTACCTTTACTTAGCCACCAAGTAAACCCTATCTTGTTCTCCAAGCAACCAAATTCCAAAGGTTTTCTTGCTCACCAAGAAACCTTCAAAAGCTCTACATCACATAAAGACTACTTGTTTCACAAGCCACCGTTCCCTCTCGTTCCTTGCCACACAAGCTACTACCAAAACTAGCTTGTTTTTCTCAAAAGTTGCCTTGTTCCCCAAGTAAACCTCTTCTTATTATTTAGACTTTTTGTTTTTCTTCATTGTTCGTTTACTTTAGTAAAAGAAAAAAAAAAGAGAAAAAAAAAAAAAAGAAAAAAAAAAGAGAAAAGAAAAATCAATTCAAGAGGGGATTTATTACATCGTGTGTAGCAATGCAACATCAACGGCAATTCGTGGAGGTGTGCTTCATCAAAATCTTGAGGTAGTCATTCTTTCTTGAGCTTTGGGATTTCTTATTTGCCTAATTTGAAAACTCATTGTTACCATTCTACCCTACTCAAATGCCTATTACCTTTTTGACCCTACCATATAAAAGGACAAAACTACCCCACCTTTGGCTAGACCCTACCCTAATTAAACACCCCAAAACATGCATATTTCCTTCAAGGTTTAGTTTCATTAGAGTCTTCTTAAGCCTTATTGAGTCTTGCAAAGTCTTCTTGAGTCTTCATTGTTTTGTTTTCCCTTGATTAAAATCTTGTTCTCAGCTTGTTTATTGTTGGTGATAGTTGAATTCCATAAGCTGATTTTTGATTGAGTCTTGAGTTCAATATAGAACCTATAGAGAAAAGTTGTGTGAGGGAAAAAGGCAAGAGTGTGTGAGTAACATTAGTAGAGAAAAGCCATATTAAAATTGTGTGAAACACGAGTGTGAGTGTTACATTCTTGTGTGTATTGAGTGTAAACACCTGAGGTCATACTTGTGAGGTCCTTTTCTTTTACTAACGTTTCTTGCAGGATAAAATCATGTCTTCTAATAGTGAAAAGCCTGATTTGAGTAAGATTGAGTTCATGTTCCAAGCTATGCAACAACAATTTTCAAGGATAGAGTTGAGGTTAATAATATTCATGATAAGTTGGAGGAACATGAAGCTGTCCTAACTAAGGTAAAGCAAGGTGATACTTCTCATGAGAATGGCAATGTTGTGAATAATGACTTTGATGATAAAGTTGATGATGAGTTTGATGATGAGTTTAGTAGAAGTGTTAAAGGTAACCATGGTAATAAAGGAGGTCGTGGAGATAGGTATAAGGAGATAGGTATTATGATAGGATAGATGGAAATTTAGGGAGTATCAAATTGAAGATTCCTTCCTTTCAAGGTAAGAATGATCCTGAGGCTTACTTAGAATGGGAAAAGAAAGTGGAGATGGTCTTTGATTGTCATAACTATTCCGAGGAAAAAAAGGTGAAACTTGCTGCTGTAGAGTTCACGGATTATGCAATCATTTGGTGGGACCAACTCATGCTTGGTAGACGTAGGAATAGAGAGCCACCTATAGTTACATGGGATGAAATGAAACGTGTTATGAGAAAAGGTTTGTTCCTAATCATTACTATAGAGAGCTTTATCAAAGGTTACAAGGTCTCACTCAAGGTTCTAAGAGTGTTGAGGATTATCATAAAGAAATGGAAATTATCATGATCAGAGCTAATGTTGAAGAGGATAGTGAAGCTACTATGGCTCGATTCTTACAAGGATTGAATCGTGAGATTGCTAATGTAGTGGAGTTACATCACTACGTGGAGTTTGATGATATGTTGCATATGGCTATCAAGGTTGAAAGGCAACTCAAGAGAAAAGGTTATTCATCTCGTTTTATGCAAGGTTCTAGTTCATCTTCTTCTTGGAAACCGAACACCTTTCGAAGGGATGATAAGACTACATTCAAACTTAAGACTGAATCCTCATTCAAGCCTAAGGGTGAGAGTGTCCAAAAGCCCAAACCCGAGGCTGTCCAAGCATCCCAAGGTAAGAGTAGAGACATTAAGTGTTTTAGATGTTTGGGAAGAGGACACATTGCATCACAATGCCCAAACAAACGAGTCATGATTATGCGTGATGATGGTGATGTTGTAAGTGAAGATTTCTGATGTTGATGATGAGATGCCACCATTGGAGGACATTAATGAGGATGATGACTATGTTGAGTTTGCTGCACATGGTGAAGCACTTGTAGCTCGTCGTGCATTAAGTGCCCAAGTTAAGGATGAAGATGAAGTGCAACGAGAAAATATTTTTCATACTAGATGCCACGTCAACAATAAGGTATGCTCTTTGATTATTGATGGTGGTAGTTGCACTAATGTTGCTAGCACTTATTTGGTTGACAAATTGAGTTTGCCCACTACAAAAACATCCCAAACCATACAAACTTCAATGGCTCAATAATTGTGGAGAAGTAAATGTGACCAAGCAAGTATTGGTGCTATTTTCAATGGAAGGTACAATGATAAAGTGTTGTGTGATGTTGTGCCTATGCATGCTGGTCATTTGCTTTTAGGAAGACCATGGCAATTTGATAGACATGTCATACATGATGGATTTACAAAACCGTTATTCATTTACCATGGCTGGTAAGAAATTCACACTTGCACCCTTGAGTCCTACGGAGATTTATGAGGATCAATTGAGGTTGAAAGAGCAGAATGAATCACAACAAAGGTCAAAGAATCTAGATAAAGGCAAAGATATTGCAAAGAAAAAAGAAAGGACGTGAGCTTCTATGCAAAGCAAAGTGATGTAAAGGCTGCTTTTCTAGCTAAGTACCCAATCCTTTTGTTTTTATATAAAGAATCTTGTTTTAGTTCTAATGATCTTAAATCTTCTTTGCCTACTAATGTTGTGTCTCTTTTGAAGGAATTTGGAGATATATTCCCCGAGGAGATTCCAAATGGTTTGCCACCTATTAGAGGAATTGAGCATCAAATAGACCTTGTTCCTGGAGCTGCCATTCCCAACAGACCTGCCTATAGAAGTAATCCCGAGGAGACAAAGGAGCTTCAAAGGCAAGTGGACGAGCTCATGAAGAAAGGCTATGTTAGAGAGAGCATGAGTCCATGTGCTGTTCCTGTGTTACTTGTTCCTAAGAAGGATGGGACGTGGAGGATGTGTGTTGATTGTCGTGTCATCAACAAAATCACTGTAAAGTATCGCTATCCCATTCCTAGATTAGATGATATGCTTGATGAGTTACATGGTTCTTGCATCTTTTAAAATTGATTTGAAAAGTGGTTATCATCAAATTCGCATGAGAGAAGGTGATGAGTGGAAAACTGCATTTAAGACTAAGCATGGTTTGTATGAATGGTTAGTTATGCCTTTTGGATTAACTAATGCACCTAGCACTTTCATGAGAATTAATGAACCATGTTTTGCGTGCTTTCATTGGAAAATTTGTAGTTGTCTATTTTGATGATATCTTGATCTATAGTAGAAGTTTGCATGAACATATTGAACATTTAAAGAATGTGCTTAATGTCTTGAGAAAGGAGAAGTTGTATGCTAACCTTAAGAAATGTTCCTTTTGCACTGATAAGATTATATTTCTTGGATATGTTGTTTCTTCTAAGGGTATAGCAGTAGAAGATGAAAAGGTTAAGGCAATTAAAGATTGGCCTATACCTAAGAATATCTCTGAAGTGCGTAGTTTTCATGGATTAGCTAGTTTCTCTACCCGTAGGTTTGTTAGAGACTTCAGTACTATAGCTGCACCTTTAACTGATGTTGTTAAAAAGAATGTTGGATTTAAATGGGGTCTTGAGCAAGATCGTGCTTTTAACTTGCTTAAAGAGAAGCTTTGTTCCGCACCTTTGTTATCCTTACCTGACTTTTCTAAAACTTTTGAGTTTGAGTGTGATGCTTCCAGTATAGGTATTGGAGCTGTTTTAATGCAAGAGAAGCGCCCCATTGCTTTTTCAGTGAGAAGTTAAGTGGAGCTGCCCTTAACTATCCCACATATGATAAAGAGATGTATGCATTAGTGAGGGCCTTAGAAACATGGCAACACTATTTATGGCCTAAGGAATTTGTCATCCACACTGATCATGAGTCCTTACAGCACTTGAAAGGACAAAGCAAGTTGAACAAGCGTCATGCCAAGTGGATGGAGTTCATTGAGACATTTCCATATGTGATCAAATATAAACAAGGTAAAGAAAATGTCGTGGCTGATGCATTGTCTCGAAGGTATACTCTAATCACTACTCTTAATGCAAAACTACTTGGATTTGAGTATATTAAAGACTTGTATGCTACTGATGAGGATTTTGAAAATGTGTTCATTGCATGTGAGAAAACTAGTTTTGGAAAGTTTTATAGGCATGATGGATTCTTATTTAGGGAAAATAGATTATGTGTGGCCTAGGAGTTCTTTAAGAGAATTACTTGTTAGAGAAGCCCATAGTGGTGGATTAATGGACATTTTGGAGTAAAGAAAACTTTAGATATATTGCATGATCACTTCTTTTGGCCTAACCTGAAAAGAGATGTTGAAAAATTGTGTGAAAGATGTGTCACTTGTAAACAAGCTAAGTCTAGAGTTATGAATTCATGGTCTTTATACACCATTACCTATTCCTACTGCTCCTTGGACTGACATTTCTATGGACTTTGTTTTGGGGTTACCAAGAACAAAGAGAGGTAGAGATTCTGTTTTTGTTGTTGTTGACAGGTTCTCTAAGATGGCTCACTTCATTGCTTGTCACAAGACAGATGATGCAAGTAACATTGCCGATTTAATTCTCAAGGAAATTGTTCGTCTACATGGAGTTCCGAGGACCATTGTTTCTGACCGTGATGTGAAGTTCCTTAGCTACTTTTGGAAAACATTATGGGGAAAGTTAGGAACAAAGCTATTGTTTTCAAACTACTTGTCATCCACAAACCGATGGTCAAACTGAAGTAGTCAATCGTACTTTGTCTACTTTGTTGAGATCCATTATTCAAAAGAATTTGAAGAATTGGGAAGATTGTTTGCCTCATGTGGAGTTTGCTTACAATAGAAGTGTGCATTCTACTACTAGTTATTTCTCCATTTGAAGTTGTCTATGGTTTTAATCCACTCACTCCATTGGATCTTTTAACCATACCTATGAGGAGGAGAGCTAGTTTGGATGGGAGAAAAAGAAAGCTGATTTTGTTAAGCAACTACATGAGAAGGTAGTCAAAACATTAAGAAGAGGAATTGAGCAATATGCTACTCAGCCAACAAGCATCGCAAGAAAGTTGTCTTTGAACCTGGTGATTGGGTTTGGGTACATATGCGTTAAAGAGAGATTTCCTGCTCAACGTCGCTCCAAGTTGCAACCTCGAGGAGATGGACCATTCCAAGTGATTGAGAAGATCAATGACAATGCTTATAAATTGGATCTTCCAGGTGAGTATAATGTTAGTGCTACATTTAATGTTTCTGATCTTTCTCCCTTTGATATTGATATAGGTGATTCTGATTGAGGACAAATCCTTTCGAGGAGAGGGGGAATGATGGACACCCATCAAGCTCACACAGCTCAAGTCTTGTCGTGATGTTCGTGATCCTTTGAGCATCCATGGGAGTCCAATTACAAGAGCTAAATCAAAGATAATGCACAAGCCTTGGCTGGTTTCATTGATATTGCTAGAGAGAAAGCCCAACAAAGCTTGAGCATGGAGGATGATAAAGTCTTCTACAACATGATCCAAGCCCAGTTCAACCTTCTTGAAGACACACAAGTATTGGGCCGAAATGCAAATTAGGCTAGATGCATATTTTATTTAGTTAAGTATTATTTGGCTCAACATTGTCTTAATTTAATTTAAGCCTAATTCCTTTTTAAATAATAGACTTTGTAAGACTTCTATTACTTGTTCTGCAAGTTAGGAAAGTAGGATTCCTATTACTTGTGCTGCAAGTTATCTATTTGCCTATAAATAGTTATGTAACCCTTTGGGGAGAAGACAATTGATTTTAGTAATAAAATTGAGAGACTTCTTCTCTTTGGTTCTCTTTGAGAACTCTTGAAATTATCAAGGTCTTCCTTGTGGCGTTCTTTATCTACTTCCACCAATATATAACCATAGGTTCTTGCTTTTCTAAGCAACGGGTCTTGGTCCAATACCATAGGTTCTGTGTTCTACACAACGGGTCTTGGTTTTACTTCTAATTTTTATTTTCTTTTGCTGCGTTTTTTAACTTGTTATTGTTTTTTTTTTTTCAAGTGTTCTTCGTCTTCTTCATATGAACCTCATCTTCTTCGGTAAGGTCCATATCACCAGGGCTCAAAGAGTGTTGAGGATACTACAAAGAGATGGAAATAACCATGATCCGAGCCAATATCCAGAGGATGCAGAAGCTACTATGGCTCGTTTTCTTCAAGGCTTAAACCGTGAGATTTGCCAATGTAGTCGAGTTTCAGCATTACATGGATTTAGAGGAGATGTTGCATGTGGCCATCAAAGTGGAAAGGCAACTCAAAAGGAAAGGTACATCCCGTTTTACTTTCTAGTTCAGTTCCTGTTGGAAATCTAACACCTTTCATAGGGATGATAAGCCTGTGCCTACGCATAAGTCAGAGAGCTTTGCTAAGCCCAAGCCTGAGGGCCCTCCAAAGCCCAAGACTAACCTGCCCAAGCATCCCAAGCAGGACACGTGACATTAAATGTTTCAAGTGTTTAGGTCGTGGACATATTGCCTCACAGTGTCCCAACCGTAGAGTGATGATCATGCATGGGAATGGAGATGTTGAGAGTGAAGGTTCTGAAACTCGTGTAGAAGATGAGATGCCTGCGTTAGAAGATGTCGACGAAGAAGAAGCTGTTGAGTATGCTGCTCATGGTGAAGCACTTGTTGCTAGGCGTGCTCTTACTACTCATGTGAAGTTTGAGGATGAGGCACAGCGCGAGAACATCTTCCATACGAGATGCCATATTAGTGGACAAGGTATGTACTGTAATCATTGATGGTGGGAGTTGTACTAATGTTGCTAGCACATACCCTTGTTGATAAGTTAAAGTTGCCCACTACCAAGCATCACCACCCATATAAGTTGCAGTGGATTAATGACTGTGGTGAAGTCAACGTGGTGAAGCAATCTTGGTTCCGTTTCGTATTGGAAGGTATCACGATGAGGTGTAGTGTGACGTGGTGCCCATGCAATCAAGCCACCTATTGCTGGGGTAGACCGTGGCAGTATGATCGGAGAGTCATCCCCGACGGTTACACTAACCGTTAATCTCCTTTTACTATGGGATGGAAAGAAGATCGCTCTTGTCTCCCCTTAGCCCAAGGAGATTTATGAGGACCAATTAAGGCTAAAGGAGCAACATGAAGAGCAAAGGAAGCAAGGTAACGAAAAGAAAGAAAGAAGGAAAACAAGGAAAGCAAAACAGTGAGCTGCTATGCCAAATCCCGAGATGTGAAGACTGCATTTCTTGCTAAGTCTCCTATCCTTTTACTCTTATTTAAAGATTCTTATTTTATTGATGCAGAACTCCGTGATACTTTGCCTACTGATGTTGTCTCATTGTTGCAGGAGTTCGATGGATGTATTCCCTGCGGAGATCCCAAGTGGATTACCACCGATTCGTGGGATCGAGCATATGATTGACCTTGTCCCCGGAGCTACCATTCCTAACCGTCCAGCTACAGAAGTAATCCTGAGGAGACGAAGGAGCTTCAAGGCAAGTTGAGGAGCTCATGAGGAAAGGTTATGTGAGAGAGAGCATGAGTCCATGCGCCGTGCCCGTGCTGCTTGTGCCAAAAAAAGATGGGACGTGGATAGGATGTGCTTGACTGTCGAGCCGGTCAACAAAATCACTGTAAAGTATCGCTATCCTATTCCTAGGCTAAGATGACATGCTTGATGAGTTGCATGGTGCATGCCTGTTTTCTAAAATTGATTTAAAGAGCGGATATCACCAAATTCGTATGCGAGAAGGTGATGAATGAAAAACCGCATTCAAGACAAAACTGGTCTCTACGAGTGGTTAGTTATGCCTTTTGGCTTGACTAATGCACCCAGTACTTTCATGCGTTTAATGAACCATGTTTTAACGTGATTTCATTGGTAAGTATGTGGTTGTCTATTTTGATGATATTTTGATATACAGTAAGAGCCAGCATGAGCATGTTGAGCATCTTAGGAATGTTCTTACTGTTTTGAGGAATGCAAGTTTGTATGCCAATTTTAAGAAATGTACATTCTGCACTGATAAGGTTGTTTTTCTTGGGTATGTCGTTTCTTCACATGGCATTTCTGTTGATATTGAGAAGGTAAAGGCAATTAAAGACTGGCCTGTACCAAAGTCTGTTTCTGAGGTGCGTAGTTTCCATGGTTTAGCTAGTTTCTATCGTCGATTCGTTAGAGATTTTAGCACTATAGCCGCACCTTTGATCGAAGTGGTCAAAAAGAATGTTGCATTTCATTGGGGTCCTGCACAAGAGCATGCTTTTAATTTGCTTAAAGATAAACTTTGTTCTGCTCCTTTGTTATCTCTGCCTGACTTTACTAAAACTTTTGAGATTGAGTGCGATGCCTCAGGTGTAGGTATTGGCGCTGTGCTTATGCAGGAAAACGCCCAATTGCTTTCTTTAGTGAGAAGTTAAGTGGAGCAGCACTTAACTATCCCACATATGACAAGGAGATGTACGCGTTAGTGAGGGCCTTGGAGACATGGCAACATTACTTGTGGCCCAAAGAATTTATCATCCACACTGATCATGAGTCCTTGAAGCATTTGAAAGGACAGAGTAAGCTGCATAAGCGTCATGCCAAGTGGATAGAGTTCATTGAGATGTTCCCGTACGTGATCAAGTACAAACAAGGTAAAGAGAACGTCGTAGCTGATGCGTTATCTCGTAGGTATACTCTTATCACTACTCTTGATGCTAAACTTTTAGGATTTGAGTATATCAAAGAACAGTATGCTGATGATGTTGATTTTGGCAATGTTTATGATGCATGTGCTACATCTGGTTTTGGCAAGTTCTTTAGGCATGATGGGTTCTTATTTAGAGAAAATAAATTATGTGTGCCTAGGAGTTCATTGCGCGAGCTGTTCGTTAGAGAAGCCCATAGTGGAGGATTAATGGGTCACTTTGGGGTTAGGAAAACTCTAGATGTTTTGCAAGAACATTTCTTTTGGCCTAACATGAGGAGAGATGTAGAGAGGTTATGTGCTAGATGCATTTCATGTAGGCAAGCTAAGTCTAGAGTTCATAATCATGGTTTATATACTCCTTTACCCATTCCTACTACTCCGTGGACTGATATCTCTATGGATTTTGTTTTGGGCTTGCCTCGAACAAAACGCGGTAGAGATTCTGTTTTTGTTGTGGTTGACAGGTTCTCTAAGATGGCTCATTTCATTGCTTGCCACAAGACGGATGATGCGAGCAACGTTGCTGACCTTTTCTTCAAAGAGATAGTACGTCTACATGGTGTACCAAGGACCATTGTTTCTGATCGAGATGCAAAGTTCCTTAGTTACTTTTGGAAGACGTTATGGGGAAAGTTGGGAACTAAATTGTTATTCTCCACCACTTGTCACCCCCAGACTGATGGACAGACTGAGGTCGTCAACCGAACCCTATCTACATTATTGAGGTCCATTATTCAGAAAAATTTGAAGAATTGGGAAGATTGCTTGCCCCATGTGGAGTTTGCATATAACCGCAGTGTCCACTCCACTACTAGTTGCTCTCCATTCGAAGTTGTTTATGGCTTCAATCCTCTTACTCCTTTGGATTTGTTGCCATTACCTAGTGCGGAGCAGAGTAACTTGGATGGAGAACAGAAGGCTAAGTTTGTGAAGCAACTCCATGAGAGAGTTCGTCAAGCTATTGAAAAGAAGACTGAGCAGTATACCACCCAAGCAAATAAGCATCGAAAGAAAGTAGTCTTTGAGCCTGGTGATTGGGTTTGGGTGCATATGAGAAAGGAGAGGTTTCCTGTTCAGCGACGAACCAAGCTGCATCCCCGAGGAGATGGACCATTCCAAGTCATAGCGAAGATCAACGATAATGCCTACAAATTGGATCTTCCTGGTGAGTATGGTGTATCTGCTACTTTTAATGTTTCTGATCTTTCTCCCTTTTCTTTTGATGAAGGTATATGCGATTTGAGGACAAATCCTTTTGAGGAGAGGGGGAATGATGGAGATCCAGATGGAGATCCACTTGCTCGTGATGTTCGTGATGCTAAGGATCCATTGGTCATCCAAGGAGGTCCAATTACCCGAGCTCGAGCTAAGAAAATGCAACAAGCCCTGGCCTCATTCATGCAACAAGCTCTGGCATCATTGAAGTGTCAAGGAAGCTTCCATGAAGAGTCCCAAGACATCTATACTTGCTTGGAAGCCCAAACGACATGAGCATGGTTTACTCTCTTATTTTAGCTTAACAATAAGATGGGCTAAGTGTTTGGATAGCCCACGTTTGAGTCTTGTTGTGTCTTGAACTATTTATTTTATGTAACTAGGTTTAGGCATGAATTTGGGTTTAGTCTTATTTTCTGTTTGGTGTTAATTCCAGCCCACTTGTTTATGGGCTTAAGTGCTAGGTATTATTATAAATACCTTGTAAACGCCATTGATGGGGAGATCAGATCAGTTAATTGAATTTTCAGAAATTGAGTGTGCCTTTCTCTTGGGTTCCCTCTCAACTAGGCTTATCAAGGTCTTCTTCCTTGTGGCGCCTCCTTCTTCACCATCCACCATTGCTATACCTTAGGTTCTCGAATTCTTATTCGTAGGGTCAAGGTCCAATACCTTGGGTTCGAGTCTCTTTAGGCTTTGGGTCTAGGTTTCATAAGGTATCCTTCATCGTCTTTTGCTTTTATCCAGTTGCGTTTCAGTTCCTTCAAACTCCAACCTACGAGTTCTCCTGTCCGTGCGCATCAGTCCTACGAGTTCTCCTGTCCGTGCGCATCAAAACCGATTTCAATATTAAAGGTGGAGTTGTTGACATGCACAATGTAAAAGGGAGAGAGAATTTTGACAACTTTATAAAGCACTATGAGGATGTTGAAATCAAAGAATTCAAAGCTGAGGTAAGTGAAAAACAAATTCCTTTTAATTCTTCTACTTACCCTCCTCCTTTTCCTGGTAGGTTTGCAAGAGCTATAAACGAAGAGCAAGACAAGGAGACATTGAAGACATTTAGGAAAATGGAAGTTAATATTCCTCTCCTTGATGAAATTAATGATCAAGTGCCTTGTGATGCCAAATTTTTAAGGGAACTATGCACTTCCAAGAGGAAATTAAAAGGTGATGAAAAGCAAGTTCTTAAAGATGAGCTAGAAATAGCCATGAGCAAAAATCTTGAGAATGAGGAACTCGAGAAACCGATAAAAAAGTTGAGGTTTGGGATTGGATGATGGAAGGTGGAGCAGTCGAGCTAACGACATTAAACAAAAGCGCTACTTGGGAGGCAACCCAAGGATGTAAAACGATGGAGTATTTCTTCCTTTACTTGTATTACCATTTAATTTTTGAGTTTTTTATTGTTCTTCTTTGCATGCTAGACTTACTTTGAGGACAAAGTAAGATTTAAGTGTGGGGGGGGAATATTGGTTTAAGAGTCTATAGAGTGTTTTTTTTTAGGAAGTGGAAATTGGAAAAAAAAAGGGTCAAATTTTTTTTAGAGTTTTAAAGATCATGATATGTTTTCTTTCTTTTAAGGATTGATTCTAAACTAAAACAAAGTTTTATAGGAAAGTTGAGAGTATTTTGATTGTTATTATTGTTGAAGTGAGTACTTTCTAAAGAATTTATGTGAGTTCATAATTAAATATGATTGCTCATATGATATTGATGATGTGATTAGTTCATTGAAGTTGGTATAAGCAAAGGATAAATAGACAAGAACAAAAAATAAAAAATAAAAAAAAGAAGAAAAAAAAAATATAGAGGTTGAAAGCTTTAAATTCTACTCCAATGTTTTGAGTTGCTTGATCTTGTTGATTAAATTCTTTGAAGTGACTTGAAATATGAGTATGCAAAGCACTCTAAAAGAGGGCTTACTTGTTGAGTAACCGGGTGTTGGTATCACCAATATTAACATTCGCGTAAAAAGGCAAGTAAGTACTTAGGGAAACCATTATTGAAACCTCAAAAGAAAAAAAAGAAAAAGAAGGAAGAGAAAATAGAAAAAAAAAATTCTTGATCTATTGACTTTGTTTGTGGTAATGTAAAGTGGATAATTGCAAAGTTGGTGTTATATGTTTCAATTGTGTTGATTGTGAATTTTGCATGAATTTATTTAGAAGTATGCATGAATATGAGAAGTAATGATTAGAATATGATTGACTTGATTATTTGACTTATGTTGAAGTTATGAGTTAAGAATTGAAAGATTTGAAAATATGTTCATGATCTTAATCTTGTTTTGAGTCTTAATTTTTAATTTTTGAGTCTTATTTTGAATTTTTAGGATTGAGTCTTAAGTAAAAGATTTTGTGGGTATATCTTCTGAAAGCCCTCACGAGACACAACTCGTCCACTAGGGGTGACCTAAGGGTTTAAAGGCTTATTGCATATGCTAAATGCAATCGTGATTCCTACGAAAGTGAGTTAGGATTTAGGATTTAGTTCTTTAGGAATTAGTTAGCTAAGGTTTGCTAGAGGACTAGCAAAAGCTAAGTGTGGGGGAATTTGATAGGATGATATTTTGTGAACTTTATATGTATTAATATATTTTCTTTATTGATGTTTTATGCCTAAAAGAGCTTACTATTATTTATTTTATGTTTTAGGTATTAAATATCAAAGTTGGAATAAAAAGAAGCTAAAAAGAGCAAAGTGCAGTATTTTCTGTCCAGCTTGAAAGATTGACATTTTTGACCAATTTAACGACCTTATCTCAAGATGTGGCCTTCATGGAAGTTGTAGAGGACTTCTCAAGGTTTCCAGAATGTCCAAGATCGCAAAAATCGGAGTTCATTTGGTGGGTCAAACGTCTGGACAAAATCAGTACGAAATTCTGGGCAGAAAAACGAGATTGAGAAGAAATTCCAACAAAGCAAGTTCAAGACCAGATTTTGTTGAGAGAAGATAGTTTCTTAATTTTATTTTGTCTTAGATCTGTAATTAATTAATAAAAACAGGCCTTCGGAATTTTACTTAGAAAATAATTGTAAAAAGATGATGAGATAAATGTAAGAGTTTGACTAGTCAAATTACTTGTTTTCCAAGTAAACTCTTATCTGAATCCCACATTGCTTAGGAAAGTCTTTTAAACTCTTCCTTAGGCCTATATAAAGAGCACAAGGCTCTCATAAACAAAATGCCTCAAATCCCTCTAATCCCTCAAATCCCTCACATCCCTCTTCTCCCTTTTCTCTTTTAGTCTTGTAGGATTTTCTTTAGGGTTTTTAATAAAATTTTATTTTTTATTTTTAATTAGTTGCTGATTTCTTTATTATTTTTAATTCTGATTTTGTTTTCTTTATTTAAATTAATATTGTTTGTGTTTTCTTACTTACTACTTTATAATCTTGATTAGTAATTCTGATTTTATATTATTAAAGATTGCTTCTTTGATTGTTTCTTGCATGATATTTGTGATCTTTATAATATATAACTTGAATTATCTGATCTTGAATATGTCTAGTGAGTAGTTTTCTTATTCAGTTATGAGGTAAATTAATTATTCTTGGGAAAAGCATGTTGTGAGATTCTTGAACCTATTGTATAATTGTTGATTAAGTATCCAAGATTCTCTGAGCACATTATAATGATTGTTTGTTTGATTAGATAGGGTGCACACTATTTAGTTAAACTAAATAATCTACCGCCAGATTAAAAACATAAGTCCGTAATTGCTTGTGGAGTTAATCACTAGGGATGGAGGAGAATTAAGGTTTAGATTAAATAAACCGAGCTTATGTGTTTGTTATCTAATGTCAACCCATATCTTTCTTGTTGTTAATGCTGCTACAACTTATATCTAGAGAGCTTGTTCTAGGTAGGTTAAGTAGTTAGAAATTAGTTAAAGAGCTTGTTTTAACTAACGACTCAGTAAGGAAAGATGGTGTAACAGAGCTTGTTGTTATGCTACGGTTGACTATTTAATTGACAGTGATATTTTGTAATCAATGATCAACATCAAAATCCAAGAATGATTGATTGCCTCGTAACTGAAGCTTTTTGCTATTTGTCTTTGATACTTAATAATTCTTATTTTCTTTATTTTAGAATAGTCTCCAAAACCCCCAAACTTCTTCTTTCCCTAAACCCTAAGATTAGATTTTTAATTTAATAATTAACTTAAAAAAATTCAGTCTCTGTGGGTTCGACCCTTGCTCCGCTATCTACATAGTAGAGTTAGGAAATTTTATTTTTGGTGACTGACGACACTCATCAATGTCCTCCAATGGTGGCATCTCATCATCAACATCAGAATCTTCACTTACAACATCACCATCATCACGCATAATCATGACTCGTTTGTTTGGGCGTTGTGATGCAATGTGTCCTCTTCCCAAACATCTAAAACACTTAATGTCTCTACTCTTACCTTGGGATGCTTGGACAGCCTCGGGTTTGGGCTTTTGGACACTCTCACCCTTAGGCTTGAATGAGGATTCAGTCTTAAGTTTGAATGTAGTCTTATCATCCCTTCGAAAGGTGTTCGGTGAACTCTACAGCAGCAAGTTTCACCTTTTTTTCTTCGGAATAGTTATGGCAATCAAAGACCATCTCCACTTTCTTTCCCCATTCTAAGTAAGCCTCAGGATCATTCTTACCTTGAAAGGAAGGAATCTTCAATTTGATACTTCCTAAATTTCCATCTATCCTATCATAATACCTATCTCCTTTATGCCTATCTCCACGACCTCCTTTATTACCATGGTTACCTTTAACACTTCTACTAAACTCATCATCATCAAACTCATCATCTACTTTATCATCAAAGTCATTATTCACAACATTGCCTTTCACATGAGAAGTATTATCTTGATTTACTTTAGCTAGGACAGCTTCATGTTCCTCCAACTTATCATGAATATTATTAAACCTCAACTCTATCCTTGAAAATTGTTGTTGCATAGCTTGGAACATGAACTCGATCTTACTCAAATCAGGCTTTTCACTATTAGAAGACATGATTTTATCCTGCAAGAAAAGTTAGTAAAAGAAAAGGACCTCACAAGTATGACCTCACGTGTTTACACTCAATACACACAAGAATGTAACACTCACACTCGTGTTTTCACACAATTTTAATATGACTTTTCTCTACTAATGTTACTCACACACTCTTGCCTTTTTCCCTCACACAACTTTTCTCTATAGGTTCTATATTGAACTCAAGACTCAATCAAAAATCAGCTTATGGAATTCAACTATCAACCAACAATAAACAAGATGAGCACAAGATTTTAATCAAGGGAAAACAAAACAATGAAGACTCAACAAGACTTAGCAAGACTCAATAAGACCTAACAAGACTCCAATGAAACTAAACCTTGAAGGAAATATGTGTGTTTTGGGGTGTTTAATTAGGGTAGGGTTTAGCCAAAGGTGGGGTAGTTTTGTCCTTTTATGTGGTAGGGTCAAAAAGGTAATTTTAGGCAATAGGGTAGAATGGCAGCAATGAATTTTCAAATTAGGCAAATAAGAAATCTCAAAGCTCAAGAAAGAATGACTACCTCAAGATTTTGATGAAGCACACCTCCACGAATTGCCTTTGACGTTGCACTTGCTACACACGATGTAATAAATCCCCTCTTGAATTGATTTTTTTCTTTTCTCTTTTTTTTTCTTTTTTTTTCTTTTTTTTCCTTTTTTGATATTTTACTAAAGTAAACGAACAATAAAGAAAAAAACAGAAAGTCTAAATAATAAGAAAAGGTTTACTTGGGGAACAAGGCAACTTTTGAAAAAAACAAGCTAGTTTTGGTAGTAGCTTGTGTGGCAAGGAATGAGAGGGAACGGTGGCTTGTGAAACAAGTAGTCTTTATGTGATGTAGAGCTTTTGAAGGTTTCTTGGTGAGCAAGAAAACCTTTGGGATTTGGTTGCTTGGAGAACAAGATAGGGTTTACTTGGTGGCTAAGTAAAGGTAGGTTATTTTAACGAAGACAATAGGTTTGAGGGACAAACAATACTAGTGGTGGCTTGGAAAAGGATTCAAGATCAAGGTTTGTCCACGACAAGAAGACAAAGAAAAAAAAACAAAAACGAAACTCCCACGAATTAAACCTAAGCTCTGATGCCAAATCATATGAACCTCACCGAAAGAAGATGAGGTTCAATGAAGAAGACGAAGAACACTTGAAGAAAAACAATAACAAGTTAAAAACGCAGCAAAGGAAAACAAAAATTAGAAGTAAAACCAAGACCCGTTGTGTAGAAACACAAGAACCAATGGTATTGGACCAAGACCCGTTGCTTAGAAAAGCAAGAACCTATGGTATATATTGGTGGAAGGTAGAAGAACGCCACAAGGAAGACCTTGATAAGTTCAAGAGTTCTCAAGAGAACCAAAGAGAAGAAGTCTCTCAATTTTATTACTAAAATCAATTGTGTTCTCCCCAAAGGGTTACATAACTATTTATAGGCAAATGATAACTTGCAGCACAAGCAATAGGAATCCTACTCTCCTAACTTGCAGAACAAGTAATAGAAGTCTTACAAAATCTATTATTTAAAAAGGAATTGGGCTTAAATTAAATTAAGACAATGTTCAGCCCAATAATACTTAACTAAATAAAATATGCATCTAGCCTAATTTGCATTTCGGCCCAATACTTGTGTCTTCAAGAAGGTTGAACTTGGGCTTGGATCATGTTGTAGAAGACTTTATCATCCTCCATGCTCAAGCTTTGTTGGGCTTTCTCTCTAGCAATATCAATGAAACCAGCCAAGGCTTGTTGCATTATCTTTGATTTAGCTCTTGTAATTGGACCTCTATGGATACTCAAAGGATCACGATCATTACGAACATGACTTGAGCTTTGTGAGCTTGGATCTCCATCATGTTCCAAGCTATGCAACAACAATTTTCAAGGATAGATTTGAGGTTTAATAATATTCATGATAAGTTGGAGGAACATGAAGCTGTCCTAGCTAAGGTAAAGCAAGGTGATACTTCTCATGAGAATGACAATGTTGTGAATACTGACTTTGATGATAAAGTTGATGATGAGTTTGATGATGATGAGTTTAGTAGAAGTGTTAAAGGTAACCATGGTAATAAAGGAGGTCGTGGAGATAGGTATAAAAGAGATAGGTATTATGATAGGATAGATGGAAATTTAGGAAGTATCAAATTGAAGATTCCTTCCTTTCAAGGTAAGAATGATCCTGAGGCTTACTTAGAATGGGAAAAGAAAGTGGAGATGGTCTTTGATTGCCATAACTATTCCGAAGAAAAAAAGGTGAAACTTGCTGCTGTAGAGTTTACGGATTATGCAATCATTTGGTGGGACCAACTCATGCTTGGTAGACGTAGGAATAGAGAGCCACCTATAGTTACATGGGATGAAATGAAACGTGTTATGAGAAAAAGGTTTGTTCCTAATCATTACTATAGAGAGCTTTATCAAAGGTTACAAGGTCTCGCTCAAGGTTCTAAGAGTGTTGAGTATTATCATAAAGAAATGGAAATTATCATGATCAGAGCTAATGTTGAAGAGGATAGTGAAGCTACTATGGCTCGATTCTTACAAGGATTGAATCGTGAGATTGCTAATGTAGTGGAGTTACATCACTATGTGGAGTTTGATGATATGTTGCATATGGCTATAAAGGTTGAAAGGCAACTCAAGAGAAAAGGTTATTCATCTCGTTTTTTGCAAGGTTCTAGTTCGTCTTCTTCTTGGAAACCGAACACCTTTCAAAGGGATGATAGGACTACGTTCAAACTTAAGACTGAATCCTCATTCAAGCCTAAGGGTGAGAGTGTCCAAAAGCTCAAACCCGAGGCTGTTCAAGCATAGCAAGGTAAGAGTAGAGACATTAAGTGTTTTAGATGTTTGGGAAGAGGACACATTGCATCACAATGCCCAAATAAACGAGTCATGATTATGCGTGATGATGGTGATGTTGTAAGTGAAGATTCTGATGTTGATGATGAGATGCCACCATTGGAGGACATTGATGAGGATGATGACTATGTTGAGTTTGCTGCACATGGTGAAGCACTTGTAGCTCGTCGTGCATGAAGTGCCCAAGTTAAGGATGAAGATGAAGTGCAACGAGAAAATATTTTTCATACTAGATGCCACGTCAATAATAAGGTATGCTCTTTGATTATTGATGGTGGTAGTTGCACTAATGTTGCTAGCACTTATTTGGTTGACAAATTGAGTTTGCCCACTACAAAACATCCCAAACCATACAAACTTCAATGGCTCAATAATTGTGGAGAAGTAAATGTGACCAAGCAAGTATTGGTGCCATTTTCAATTGGAGGTACAATGATAAAGTGTTGTGTGATGTTGTGCCTATGCATGCTGGCCATTTGCTTTTAGGAAGACCATGGCAATTTGATAGACGTGTCATACATGATGGATTCACAAGCCGTTATTCATTTACCATGGCTGGTAAGAAATTTACACTTGCACCCTTGAGTCCTAAGGAGATTTATGAGGATCAGTTGAGGTTGAAAGAGCAAAATGAATCACAACAAAGGTTAAAGAATCTAGACAAAGGCAAAGATATTGCAAAGAAAGAAAGAAAGGATGTGAGCTACTATGCAAAGCAAAGTGATGTAAAGGCTGCTTTTCTAGCTAAGTGCCCAATCCTTTTGTTTTTATATAAAGAATCTTGTTTTAGTTCTAATGATCTTAAATCTTCTTTGCCTACTAATGTTGTGTCTCTTTTGAAGGAATTTGGAGATATATTCTCCGAGGAGATTCCAAATGGTTTGCCACCTATTAGGGGAATTGAGCATCAAATAGACCTTGTTCATGGAGCTGCCATTCCCAACAGACCTGCCTATAGAAGTAATGCCAAGGAGACAAAGGAGATTCAAAGGCAAGTTGACGAGCTCATGAAGAAAGGCTACTTTAGAGAGAGCATGAGTCCATGTGCTGTTCCTGTGTTACTTGTTCCTAAGAAGGATGGGACATGGAGGATGTGTGTTGATTGTCATGCCATCAACAAAATAACTGTAAAGTATCGCTATCCCATTCCTAGATTAGATGATATGCTTGATGAGTTACATGGTTCTTGCATCTTTTCTAAAATTGATTTGAAAAGTGGTTATCATCAAATTCGCATGAGAGAAGGTGATGAGTGGAAAACTGCATTTAAGACTAAGCATGGTTTGTTTGAATGGTTAGTTATGCCTTTTGGATTAACTAATGCACCTAGCACTTTCATGAGATTAATGAACCATGTTTTGCGTGCTTTCATTGGAAAATTTGTAGTTGTCTATTTTGATGATATCTTGATCTATAGTAGAAGTTTGCAAGAACATATAGAACATTTAAAGAATGTGCTTAATGTCTTGAGAAAGGAAAAGCTGTATGCTAACCTTAAAAAAGGTTCCTTTTGCACTGATAAGATTATATTTCTTGGATATGTTGTTTCTTCTAAGGGTATTGATGGAGATCCACTTGCTCGCGATGTTCGTGATGCTAAGGATCCATTGGTCATCCAAGGAGGTCCAATTACCCGAGCTCGAGCTAAGAAAACGCAACAAGCCCTGGCCTCATTCATGTAACAAGCTCTGGCATCATTGAAGTGTCAAGGAAGCTTCCATGAAGAGTCCCAAGACATCTATACTTGCTTGGAAGCCCAAACGACATGAGCATGGTTTACTATCTTATTTTAGCTTAACAATAAGATGGGCTAAGTGTTTGGAAAGCCCACGTTTGAGTCTTGTTGTGTCTTGGACTATTTATTTTATGTAACTAGGTTTAGGCATGAATTTGGGTTTAGTCTTATTTTCTGTTGGTGTTAATTCCAGCCCACTTGTTTATGGGCTTAATTGCTAGGTATTATTATAAATACCTTGTAAACGCTATTGATGAGGAGATCAGTTAATTGAATTTTCAGAAATTGAGTGTGCCTTTCTCTTGGGTTCCCTCTCAACTAGGCTTATCAAGTTCTTATTCCTTGTGGCGCCTACTTCTTCACCATCCACCATTGCTATACCTTAGGTTCTCGAATTCTTATTCGTAGGGTCAAGGTCCAATACCTTTAGGTTCGAGTCTCTTTAGGCTTCGGGTCTAGGTTTCAGAAGTTGTCATTCATCAACTTGGCTTCTGTCTTCTTGCGTGTCAGCTCCTTCAAATTCTAAGCTACGTTTTGTCTTGTCCGTACGCATCAGTTGGTATTCAGAGCTCAAGTTCCGATTTTCTGGTTTGTTTGTGCGTCACTCACTTTTCAATTTTTTTGGTTTTTTTTTTTGGTTTTTTTTTTGTTTCAATATTTTTTTCTTTTGTTCGTTCCACTTTCTGGTTTGTTTGTGTGTTCCCAGCCGCCACTTATTTTCATAACCTTAAACCCTAGCCACCACCTGTTTCATAACCCAAAACCCTAGCCGCCACTTATTTCATAACCCTTAACCCTACTTATTTCTTAACCCTAAAACCCTAGCCGCCACTTATTTCTTAATCCTAAAACCCTAGCCACCACTTATTTCATTACACAAAAAAAACCCTAGCCGCCACGTATTTCATAACCCTAGCCGCCACTTAATTCAACGCTAGTCGTACCCCTACTCTTTTCAAGGAAGCCGCAAACCTCAGATTAAAAAAAACAAAAAAAAGGAAAAAAAAAAGAATTCGAAGAAAAAAAAAAAGAATTCGAAAAAAAAATTGTTGCGGTACTATTCAAACAGAAAATTTTGGTTGAGTTAGGAGGCGTGCGAGTACCCGTTTTAAAGGAAACGATGAAAGAAAATGACCCCGTGAAAACGGGCCCCACCCTATCTTGGCCAAATTCCATCGTTTTCCTATAGTTTTAGGCAATTTTTTATTTTTTTGTCATTCTAGTGATTTTTTTAATTATTTTTCTTATTTTTTTATTCTTTCTTTCTTTCTTTGAGTCACTCTAGCCCTAGCCACACCTTTCTGTGAAAAAAAAAAAAGAAAAAAAAAAGAGAATTCAAAAAAAAAATTCAATTCTTGGTGACAATACTTGGTGAATTAGTTGATTTTACGAGGTTGAATCTTTGACTGAGTCTCTAGTGTGATTGTGAACCTATAGAGTTAAGGTAGAGTAAGGGAAAAAGGCACGAGTGTATGAGAGACATTAGTAGAGAAAAGCCAAATTACTTGAGTGAAACAGGAGTGTAAACACGTGAGGATATTTCTTGTTGACAATGTCTTCTGAAGGTGATAAGTCAGACTTTAAAAAGATTGAATTCCTGCTTCAGGCAATGCAACAACAGTTCCAACGGATGGATGTGAAATTCAATGACATTCATGATAAGTTGAACCAACATGAAGCTCGGTTTGCAAAGATCCAACAAGGTGATACTTCTCGTCAAAAAAGTAAGGTTGTTGCCAATGATGAGTATGATGATAATGTTGGGTATGATTCGAATGAAGAGTCTGGGATAGATAGACAACATAGAAGGTACCATGGGTATAGAGATCGAGTTGATAGAGCCCGTGATAGAGGCAAGGAGAAGCTGGATGGAAACCTTAGCAGTATAAAATTAAAGATTCCTCCTTTCCAAGGCAAGAATGATCCTGAGGCATATTTGGAGTGGGAAAGGAAGCTTGAAATGGTGTTTGACTGCCACCACTACTCTGAAGAAAAGAAGGTCAAACTTGCAGCAATTGAGTTCACAGAGTATGCTATGGTTTGGTGGGATCAGTTAGTCACTAGTCGAAGAAGATATGGTGATCCTCCAGTGTCTACATGGGATGAGATGAAGCGCATCATGAGGAAGAGATTTGTTCCTACTCATTACTACAGGGAGTTATACCAGAAGCTCCAAGGTCTTACCCAGGGCTCAAAGAGTGTTGAGGATTACTACAAAGAGATGGAAATAACCATGATCCGAGCCAATATCCAGGAGGATGCAGAAGCTACTATGGCTCGTTTTCTTCAAGGCTTAAACCGTGAGATTGCCAATGTAGTCGAGTTGCAGCATTACATGGATTTAGAGGAGATGTTGCATGTGGCCATCAAAGTGGAAAGGCAACTCAAAAGGAAAGGTACATCCCGTTTTACTTCTAGTTCAGTTCCTGTTTGGAAATCTAACACCTTTCATAGGGATGATAAGCCTGTGCCTACGCATAAGTCAGAGAGCTTTGCTAAGCCCAAGCCTGAGGGCCCTCCAAAGCCCAAGACTGAACCTACCCAAGCATCCCAGAGCAGGATACGTGACATTAAGTGTTTCAAGTGTTTAGGTCGTGGACATATTGCCTCACAGTGTCCCAACCGTAGGGTGATGATCATGCATGGGAATGGAGATGTTGAGAGTGAAGGTTCTGAACTCGGTGTAGAAGATGAGATGCATGCGTTAGAAGATGTCGACGAAGAAGAAGTTGTTGAGTATGCTGCTCATGGTGAAGCACTTGTTGCTAGGCGTGCTCTTACTACTTATGTGAAGTTTGAGGATGAGGCACCGCGCGAGAACATCTTCCATACGAGATGCCATATTAGTGACAAGGTATGTACTGTAATCATTGATGGTGGGAGTTGTACTAATGTTGCTAGCACATACCTTGTTGATAAATTAAAGTTGCCCACTACCAAGCATCACCACCCATATAAGTTGCAGTGGATTAATGACTGTGGTGAAGTCAACGTGGTGAAGCAAGTCTTGGTTCCTTTTCATATTGGAAGGTATCAAGATGAGGTATTGTGTGACGTGGTGCCCATGCAAGCTAGCCACATATTGCTGGGTAGACCGTGGCAGTATGATCGGAGAGTCATCCACGACGGTTACACTAACCGTTATTCCTTTACTATGGATGGCAAGAAGATCGCTCTTGCTCCCCTTAGCCCCAAGGAGATTTATGAGGACCAATTAAGGCTAAAGGAGCAACATGACGAGCAAAAGAAGCAATCTAAAGAAAAGAAGGAAAACAAGGACAGCAAAACAATGAGCTGCTATGCCAAATCCCGAGATGTGAAGACTGCATTTCTTGCTAAGTCTCCTATCCTTTTACTCTTATTTAAAGATTCTTATTTTATTGATGCTGAACTCCATGATACTTTGCCTACTGATGTTGTCTCATTGTTGCAGGAGTTCGAGGATGTATTCCCTGAGGAGATCCCAAGTGGATTACCACCGATTCGTGGGATCGAGCACATGATTGACCTTGTCCCCGGAGCTACCATTCATAACCGTCCAGCCTACAGAAGTAATCCCGACGAGACGAAGGAGCTTCAAAGGCAAGTTGAGGAGCTCATGAGGAAAGGTTATGTGAGAGAGAGCATGAGTCCTTGCGCCGTGCCCGTACTGCTTGTGCCAAAAAAAGATGGGACGTGGAGGATGTGCGTTCACTGCCGAGCCGTCAACAAAATCACTGTAAAGTACCGCTATCCTATTCCTAGGCTAGATGACATGCTTGATGAGTTGCATGGTGCATGCATGTTTTCTAAAATTGATTTAAAGAGCAGATATCACCAAATTCGTATGAGAGAAGGTGATGAATGGAAAACCGCATTCAAGACTAAACATGGTCTCTACGAGTGGTTAGTTATGCCTTTTGGCTTGACTAATGCACCCAGTACATTCATGCGTTTAATGAACCATGTTTACGTGATTTCATTGGTAAGTATGTGGTTGTCTATTTTGATGATATTTTGATATACAGTAAGAGCCAGCATGAGCATGTTGAGCATCTTAGGAATGTTCTTACTGTTTTGAGGAATGCAAGTCTGATGGAGATCCAGATGGAGATCCACTTGCTCGTGATGTTCATGATGCTAAGGATCCATTGGTCATCCAAGGAGGTCCAATTACCCGAGCTCGAGCTAAGAAAATGCAACAAGCCCTGGCCTCATTCATGCAACAAGCTCTGGCATCATTGAAGTGTCAAGGAAGCTTCCATGAAGAGTCCCAAGACATCTATACTTGCTTGGAAGCCCAAACGACATGAGCATGGTTTACTATCTTATTTTAGCTTAACAATAAGATGGGCTAAGTGTTTGGATAGCCCACGTTTGAGTCTTGTTGTGTCTTGGACTATTTATTTTATGTAACTAGGTTTAGGCATGAATTTGGGTTTAGTTTTATTTTCTATTGGTGTTAATTCCAGCCCACTTGTTTATGGGCTTAAGTGCTAGGTATTATTATAAATACCTTGTAAACGCTATTGATGGAGATCAGTTAATTGAATTTTCAGAAATTGAGTGTGCCTTTCTCTTGGGTTCCCTCTCAACTAGGCTTATCAAGGTCTTCTTCCTTGTGGCGCCTCCTTCTTCACCATCCACCATTGCTATACCTTAGGTTCTCGAATTCTTATTCGTAGGGTCAAGGTCCAATACCTTTGGGTTCGAGTCTCTTTAGGCTTCGGGTCTAGGTTTCAGAAGTTGTCATTCATCAACTTTGCTTCTGTCTTCTTGCGTGTCAGCTCCTTCAAATTCCAAGCTACGTTTTGTCTTGTCCGTACGCATCAGTTGGTATCAGAGCTCAAGTTTCGATTTTCTGGTTTGTTTGTGCGTCACTCACTTTTCGATTTTTTTTTTGTTTCAATTTTTTTTTTCTTTTGTTCGTTCCACTTTCTGGTTTGTTTGTGTGTTCCTAGCCGCCACTTATTTCTTAACCCTAAAACCCTAGCCACCACTTATTTCATTGCACAAAAAACCCTAGCCGCACCCCTCAAAATAAAACCCTAGCCGCACCCCTTAAAAATAAAACCCTAGCCGCACCCCTCAAAAAAAAAAAACCCTAGCTGCACCCCTCAAAAAAAAAACCCTAGCTGCACCCCTCAAAAAAAAAACCCTAGCCGCACCCCTCAAAAAAAAAAACCCTAGCCTCACCCCTCAAAAAAAAACCCTAGCCTCACCCCTCAAAAAAAAACCTAGCCGCACCCCTCCTCTTTCAAGGAAACCGCAACACTCAGAGTTAAAAAAAAAAAAGAAGAAGAAGAAAAGAATTCAAAAAAAAAAGAAGAAGAAAAGAATTCGAAAAAAAAAAAGAAGAAGAAAAGAATTCGAAAAAAAAAAAAGAAAAAAAAAGAAAAAAAAAAATTTCTTTTGCGGTACTGTTCAAACAGAAGTTTTGGTTGAGTTAGGAGGCGTGTGAGTACCCGTTTTAAAGAAAACGACGAAAGAAAACGACCTAGTCGAGCTTTGCTCCACTAGCCCCACCCTATCTTGGCCAAATTCCAACGTTTTCCTATAGTTTTAGGCCATTTTTCATTTTTTTTGGTCATTCTAGTGTTTTTTTTTTTTTTTTTTTTTTTCTTTCTTATTTTTTTTTCTTCTTTTCTCTTTCTTTGAGTCACCCTAGCCCTAGCCACACCTTTCTGTGAAAAAAAAAAAAAAAATTCTTGGTGACAATACTTGGTGAATTAGTTGACTTTACGAGGTTGAATCTTTGACTGGGTCTCTAGTGTGATTGTGAACCTATAGAGTTAAGGTAGAGTAAGGGAAAAAGGCACGAGTGTGTGAGAGACATTAGTAGAGAAAAGCCAAATTACTTGAGTGAAACAGGAGTGTAAACACGTGAGGATATTACTTGTTGACAATGTCTTCTGAAGGTGATAAGTCAGACTTTAAAAAGATTGAATTCCTGCTTCAGGCAATGCAACAACAGTTCCAACGGATGGATGTGAAATTCAATGACATTCATGATAAGTTGAACCAACATGAAGCTCGGTTTGCAAAGATCCAACAAGGTGATACTTCTCGTCAAAAAAGTAAGGTTGTTGCCAATGATGAGTATGATGATAATGTTGGGTATGATTCGAATGAGAGTCTGGGATAGATAGACATCATAGAAGGTACCATGGGTATAAAGATCGAGTTGATAGAGCCCGTGATAGAGGTAAGGAGAAGCTGGATGGAAACCTTAGCAGTATAAAATTAAAGATTCCTCCTTTCCAAGGCAAGAATGATCCTGAGGCATATTTGGAGTGGGAAAGGAAGCTTGAAATGGTGTTTGACTGCCACCACTACTCTGAAGAAAAGAAGGTCAAACTTGCAGCAATTGAGTTCACAGAGTATGCTATGGTTTGGTGGGATCAGTTAGTCAGTAGTCGAAGAAGATATGGTGATCCTCCAGTGTCTACATGGGATGAGATGAAGCGCATCATGAGGAAGAGATTTGTTCCTACTCATTACTACAGGGAGTTATACCAGAAGCTCCAAGGTCTTACCCAGGGCTCAAAGAGTGTTGAGGATTACTACAAAGAGATGGAAATAACCATGATCCGAGCCAATATCCAGGAGGATGCAGAAGCTACTATGGCTCGTTTTCTTCAAGGCTTAAACCGTGAGATTGCCAATGTAGTCGAGTTGCAGCATTACATGGATTTAGAGGAGATGTTGCATGTGGCCATCAAAGTGGAAAGGCAACTCAAAAGGAAAGGTACATCCCGTTTTACTTCTAGTTCAGTTCCTGTTTGGAAATCTAACACCTTTCATAGGGATGATAAGCCTGTGCCTACGCATAAGTCAGAGAGCTTTGCTAAGCCCAAGCCTGAGGGCCCTCCAAAGCCCAAGACTGAACCTGCCCAAGCATCCCAGAGCAGGACACGTGACATTAAGTGTTTCAAGTGCTTAGGTCGTGGACATGTTGCCTCACAGTGTCCCAACCGTAGAGTGATGATCATGCATGGGAATGGAGATGTTGAGAGTGAAGGTTCCGAACTCGGTGTAGAAGATGAGATGCCTGCATTAGAAGATGTCGATGAAGAAGAAGTTGTTGAGTATGCTGCTCATGGTGAGGCACTTGTTGCTAGGCGTGCTCTTACTACTCATGTGAAGTTTGAGGATGAGGCACAGCGCGAGAACATCTTCCATACGAGATGCCATATTAGTGACAAGGTATGTACTGTAATCATTGATGGTGGGAGTTGTACTAATGTTGCTAGCACATACCTTGTTGATAAATTAAAGTTGCCCACTACCAAGCATCACCACCCATATAAGTTGCAGTGGATTAATGACTGTGGTGAAGTCAACGTGGTGAAGCAAGTCTTGGTTCCTTTTCGTATTGGAAGGTATCACGATGAGGTGTTGTGTGACGTAGTGCCCATGCAAGCTAGCCACCTATTGCTGGGTAGACCATGGCAGTATGATCGGAGAGTCATCCACAACGGTTACACTAACCGTTATTCCTTTACTATGGATGGCAAGAAGATCGCTCTTGCTCCCCTTAGCCCCAAGGAGATTTATGAGGACCAATTAAGGCTAAAGGAGCAACATGACGAGCAAAGGAAGCAAGCTAAAGAAAAGAAGGAAAACAAGGACAGCAAAACAGTGAGCTGCTATGCCAAACCCCGAGATGTGAAGACTGCATTTCTTGCTAAGTCTCCTATCCTTTTACTCTTATTTAAAGATTCTTATTTTATTGATGCTGAACTCCATGATACTTTGCCTACTGATGTTGTCTCATTGTTGCAGGAGTTCGAGGATGTATTCCCTGAGGAGATCCCAAGTGGATTACCACCGATTCGTGGGATCGAGCACATGATTGACCTTGTCCCCGGAGCTACCATTCCTAACCGTCCAGCCTACAGAAGTAATCCCGAGGAGACGAAGGAGCTTCAAAGGCAAGTTGAGGAGCTCATGAGGAAAGGTTATGTGAGAGAGAGAATGAGTCCTTGCGCCGTGCCCGTACTGCTTGTGCCAAAAAAAGATGGGACGTGGAGGATGTGCGTTGACTGCCGAGCCGTCAACAAAATCACTGTAAAGTACCGCTATCCTATTCCTAGGCTAGATGACATGCTTGATGAGTTGCATGGTGCATGCATGTTTTCTAAAATTGATTTAAAGAGCGGATATCACCAAATTCGTATGAGAGAAGGTGATGAATGGAAAACCGCATTCAAGACTAAACATGGTCTCTACGAGTGGTTAGTTATGCCTTTTGGCTTGACTAATGCACCCAGTACTTTCATGCGTTTAATGAACCATGTTTTACGTGATTTCATTGGTAAGTATGTGGTTGTCTATTTTGATGATATTTTGATATACAGTAAGAGCCAGCATGAGCATGTTGAGCATCTTAGGAATGTTCTTACTGTTTTGAGGAATGCAAGTTTGTATGCCAATTTTAGGAAATGTACATTCTGCACTGATAAGGTTGTTTTTCTTGGGTATGTCGTTTCTTCACATGGCATTTCTGTTGATATTGAGAAGGTAAAGGCAATTAAAGAATGGCCTGTACCAAAGTCTGTTTCTGAGGTGCGTAGTTTCCATGGTTTAGCTAGTTTCTATCGTCGATTCGTTAGAGATTTTAGCACTATATCCGCACCTTTGATCGAAGTGGTCAAAAAGAATGTTGCATTTCATTGGGGTCCTGCACAAGAGCATGCTTTTAATTTGCTTAAAGATAAACTTTGTTCTGCTCCTTTGTTATCTCTGCCTGACTTTACTAAAACTTTTGAGATTGAGTGCGATGCCTCAGGTGTAGGTATTGGCGCTGTGCTTATGCAGGAAAAACGCCCAATTGCTTTCTTTAGTGAGAAGTTAGGTGGAGCAGCACTTAACTATCCCACATATGACAAGGAGATGTACGCGTTAGTGAGGGCCTTGGAGACATGGCAACATTACTTGTGGCCCAAAGAATTTGTCATCCACACTGATCATGAGTCCTTGAAGCATTTGAAAGGACAGAGTAAGCTGCATAAGCGTCATGCCAAGTGGATAGAGTTCATTGAGATGTTCCCGTACGTGATCAAGTACAAACAAGGTAAAGAGAACGTCGTAGCTGATGCGTTATCTCGTAGGTATACTCTTATCACTACTCTTGATGCTAAACTTTTAGGATTTGAGTATATCAAAGAACAATATGCTGATGATGTTGATTTTGGTAATGTTTATGATGCATGTGCTACATCTGGTTTTGGCAAGTTCTTTAGGCATGATGGGTTCTTATTTAGAGAAAATAAATTATGTGTGCCTAGGAGTTCATTGCACGAGCTGTTAGTTAGAGAAGCCCATAGTGGAGGATTAATGGGTCACTTTGGAGTTAGGAAAACTCTAGATGTTTTGCAAGCACATTTCTTTTGGCCTAACATGAGGAGGGATGTAGAGAGGTTATGTGCTAGATGCATTTCATGTAGGCAAGCTAAATCTAGAGTTCATAATCATGGTTTATATACTCCTTTACCCATTCCTACTACTCCGTGGACTGATATCTCTATGGATTTTGTTTTGGGCTTGCCTCGAACAAAACGCGGTAGAGATTCTGTTTTTGTTGTGGTTGACAGGTTCTCTAAGATGGCTCATTTCATTGCTTGCCACAAGACGGATGATGCGAGCAACGTTGCTGACCTTTTCTTCAAAGAGATAGTACGTCTACATGGTGTACCAAGGACCATTGTTTCTGATCGAGATGCAAAGTTCCTTAGTTACTTTTGGAAGACGTTATGGGGAAAGTTGGGAACTAAATTGTTATTCTCCACCACTTGTCACCCCCAGACTGATGGACAGACTGAGGTCGTCAACCGAACCCTGTCTACGTTATTGAGGTCCATTATTCAGAAAAATTTGAAGAATTGGGAAGATTGCTTGCCCCATGTGGAGTTTGCATATAACCTCAGTGTCCACTCCACTACTAGTTGCTCTCCATTCGAAGTTGTTTATGGCTTCAATCCTCTTACTCCTTTGGATTTGTTGCCATTACCTAGTGCGGAGCAGAGTAACTTGGATGGAGAACAGAAGGCTAAGTTTGTGAAGCAACTCCATGAGAGAGTTCGTCAAGCTATTGAAAAGAAGACTGAGCAGTATACCACCCAAGCAAATAAGCATCGAAAGAAAGTAGTCTTTGAGCCCGGTGATTGGGTTTGGGTGCATATGAGAAAAGAGAGGTTTCCTGTTCAGCGACGAACCAAGCTGCATCCCCGAGGAGATGGACCATTCCAAGTCATAGCGAAGATCAACGATAATGCCTACAAATTGGATCTTCCTGGTGAGTATGGTGTATCTGCTACTTTTAATGTTTCTGATCTTTCTCCCTTTTCTTTTGATGAAGGTATATGCGATTTGAGGACAAATCCTTTTGAGGAGAGGGGGAATGATGGAGATCCAGATGGAGATCCACTTGCTCGTGATGTTCATGATGCTAAGGATCCATTGGTCATCCAAGGAGGTCCAATTACCCGAGCTCGAGCTAAGAAAATGCAACAAGCCCTGGCCTCATTCATGCAACAAGCTCTGGCATCATTGAAGTGTCAAGGAAGCTTCCATGAAGAGTCCCAAGACATCTATACTTGCTTGGAAGCCCAAACGACATGAGCATGGTTTACTATCTTATTTTAGCTTAACAATAAGATGGGCTAAGTGTTTGGATAGCCCACGTTTGAGTCTTGTTGTGTCTTGGACTATTTATTTTATGTAACTAGGTTTAGGCATGAATTTGGGTTTAGTTTTATTTTCTATTGGTGTTAATTCCAGCCCACTTGTTTATGGGCTTAAGTGCTAGGTATTATTATAAATACCTTGTAAACGCTATTGATGGAGATCAGTTAATTGAATTTTCAGAAATTGAGTGTGCCTTTCTCTTGGGTTCCCTCTCAACTAGGCTTATCAAGGTCTTCTTCCTTGTGGCGCCTCCTTCTTCACCATCCACCATTGCTATACCTTAGGTTCTCGAATTCTTATTCGTAGGGTCAAGGTCCAATACCTTTGGGTTCGAGTCTCTTTAGGCTTCGGGTCTAGGTTTCAGAAGTTGTCATTCATCAACTTTGCTTCTGTCTTCTTGCGTGTCAGCTCCTTCAAATTCCAAGCTACGTTTTGTCTTGTCCGTACGCATCAAAGTCTGTATGCCAATTTTAGGAAATGTACATTCTGCACTGATAAGATTGTTTTTCTTGGGTATGTCGTTTCTTCACATGGCATTTCTGTTGATAATGAGAAGGTAAAGGCAATTAAAGATTGGCCTGTACCTAAGTCTGTTTCTGAGGTGCGTAGTTTCCATGGTTTAGCTAGTTTCTATCGTTGATTCGTTAGAGATTTTAGCACTATAGCGGCACCTTTGATCGAAGTGGTCTAAAAGAATGCTGCATTTCATTGGGGTCCTGCACAAGAGCATGCTTTTAATTTGCTTAAAGATAAACTTTGTTCTGCTCCTTTGTTATCTCTGCCTGACTTTACTAAAACTTTTGAGATTGAGTGCGATGCCTCAGGTGTAGGTATTGGAGCTGTGCTTATGCAGGAAAAACGCCCAATTGCTTTCTTTAGTGAGAAGTTAAGTGATAAGATGATATTTTGCAAATTTTATATGTGCTAATATATTTTCTTTATTGATGTTTTATGCCTAAAAGAGCTTACTAATGTTTATTTTATGTTTTAGGTATTAAATATCAAAGTTGGAATAAAAAGAAGCTAAAAAGAGCAAAGTGCAGTATTTTCTGTCCAGCATGAAAGATTGACGTTTTTGACCAATTTAACGACCTGATCTCAAGAAGTGGCCTTCATGGAAGTTGTAGAGGACTTCTCAAGGTTTCCAGAATGCACAAGATCGCAAAAATTAGATTTCGTTTGGTTGGTCAAACGTCTGGACAAAATCAGTACGAAATTCTGGGCAGAAAAACGAGATTGAGAAGAAATTCCAACTAAGCAAGTTCAAGACAAGATTTTGTTGAGACAAGATAATTTCTTAATTTTATTATGTCTTAGATCTGTAATTAATTAATAAAAATAGGCCTTAGGAATTTTACTTAGAAAGTAATTGTAAAAAGATGATGAGATAAAGGTAAGAGTTTGACTAGTCAAAATTACTTGTTTCCTAAGTAAACTCTTATCTGAATCCCACATTGCTTAGGAAAGTCTTTTAAACTCTTCCTTAGGCCTATATAAAGAGCACAAGGCTCTCATAAAACAGCATCTCTCTTATCCCTCATATCCTTCTTATCCCTCTTCCCTCTTTTAGTCTTGTAGGATTTTCTTTAGGGTTTTTAATAAAATTTTATTTTTTTCTTTATTTTTAATTAGTTGCTGATTTCTTTATTATTTTTAATTCTGATTTTGTTTTCTTTATTTAAATTAATATTGTTTGTGTGTTCTTGCTTACTAGTTTATAATCTTGATTAGTAATTCTGATTTTATATTATTAAAGATTGCTTCTTTGATTGTTTCTTGCATGATATTTGTAATCTTTATAATATATAACTTGAATTTTATGATCTTGAATATGTCTAGTGAGTAGTTTTCTTATTCAGTTATGAGGTAAATTCATTGTTCTTGGGAAAAAGAATGTTGTGAGATTTTGAGCTTATAATATAATTGTTGATAAAGTGTCCAAGATTCTCTGAGCACATTTGCATGATTATTTGCTTGATTAGATGGTAGGGCCCACTATTTAATTTAATTGAATAATCTACTGCCAGATTAAAAACATAAGTCCGTAATTGCTTATGGAGTTAATCACTAGGGATGGAGGAGAATTGAGGTTTAGAATAAATGAACCGAGCTTATGTGTTTGTTATCTAATGTCAACCCATATCTTTCTTGTTGTTAATGCTGCTACAACTTATATCTAGAGAGCTTGTTCTAGATAGGTTAAGTAGTTAGAGATTAGTTAAAGAGCTTGTTTTAACTAACGACTCAGTAAGGGAAGATGGTGTAACAGAGCTTGTTGTTATGCTACGGTTGACTATTTAATTGACAATAATATTTTGTAATCAATGATCAACTTCTAAATCCAATAATAATTAATTACCTTGTAACTGAAGCTTTTTCATATTTGTTTTTGATATTTAATAATCCTTGCTTTCTCTCTTTTAGGCATAGCTTACAAAACTCCAAAACCACAAAATTTCTTCTTTCCGTAAAACTTAAGATTAGATTTTTAATTTAATAATTAACTTAAATAATTCAGTCTCTGTGGGTTCGACTCTTACTCCGCTATCTACATAGTAGAGTTAGGAGTTTTATTTTTGGTGACTGACGACACTCATCAAATTTTGGCGCCGTTGCCGGGGACTGTTATTTATTTAAGTTGTTTATTATAATTTAAAGATCTAATTATTTCTTTTCTTTCTTCCTTGCAGGGTTTGCATGTCTGACGAGCACTCTAGTTACAAACTTCGAAAGATTAGAGATTACATTCAAGCAACCCAAAGTGCGGTGCTACAAACGCCCCAACCACCACCATCCACTTCCGAAGATCCACCTTCCCCCGAGCCCACGTTCAATCCTGATGAGTGTCGTCAGTCACCAAAAATAAAATTTCCTAACTCACTATGTAGATAGCGGAGCAAGGGTCGAACCCACAGAGACTGAATTTTTTAAGTTAATTATTAAATTAAAAATCTAATCTTAGGGTTTAGGGAAAGAAGAAGTTTGGGGGTTTTGTAAACTATTCTAAAATAAAGAAAACAAGAATTATTAAATATAAAAAACAAATAGCAAAAAAGCTTCAGTTACGAGGCAATCAATCATTCTTGGATTTTGCTGTTGATCATTGATTACAAAATATCACTATCAATTAAATAGTCAACCGTAGCATAACAACAAGCTCTGTTACACCATCTTTCCTTACTGAGTCGTTAGTTAAAACAAGCTCTCTAGATATAAATTGTAGCAACATTAACAACAAGAAAGATATGGGTTGACATTAGATAACAAACACATAAGCTCGGTTTATTTAATCTAAACCTTAATTCTCCTCCATCCCTAGTGATTAACTCCACAAGCAATTACGGACTTATGTTTTTAATCTGGCAGTAGATTATTTAGTTTAACTAAATAGTGTGCACCCTATCTAATCAAACAAACAACCATTATAATGTGCTCAGAGAATCTTGGATACTTAATCAACAATTATATAATAGGTTCAAGAATCTCACAACATGCTTTTTCCAAGAATAATTAATTTACCTCATAACTGATAAGAAAACTACTCACTAGACATATTCAAGATCATAAAATTCAAGTTTAATATCATAAAGAAGACAATTATCATGCAATAAACAATTAAACTATCAATCTTTAATAATATCAAACAAGAAATCTATAATCAGGATTATAATCTAGCAAGCAAGAACACACAAACAATATTAATTTAAATAAAGAAAACAAAATCAGAATTAAAAATAATAAAGAAATAAGCAAAATAATAAAAATAAAATTTCTATTAAATCTACTCTAAAACTAAACAAGAGAGAAGAGGGGGAAGAGAGGGATGTGAGGGATTTGAGGGATAAGAGGGATGTTGTTTATGAGAGCCTTGTGCTCTTTATATAGGCCTAAGGAAGAGTTTAAAAGACTTTCCTAAGCAATGTGGGATTCAGATAAGAGTTTACTTGGAAAACAAGTAATTTGACTAGTCAAACTCTTACCTTTATCTCATCATCTTTTTACAATTATTTTCTAAGTAAAATTCCTAAGGCCTATTTTTATTAATTAATTACAAATCTAAGACAAAATAAAATTAAGAAACTATCTTCTCTCAACAAAATCTGGTCTTGAACTTGCTTTGTTGGAATTTCTTCTCAATCTCGTTTTTCTGCCCAGAATTTCGTACTGATTTTGTCCAGACGTTTGACCCACCAAATGAACTCCAAATTTTGCGATCTTGGACATTCTGGAAACCTTGAGAAGTCCTCTACAACTTCCATGAAGGCCACATCTTGAGATCAGGTCGTTAAATTGGTCAAAAATGTCAATCTTTCAAGCTGGACAGAAAATACTGCACTTTGCTCTTTTTAACTTCTTTTTATTCCAACTTTGATATTTAATACCTAAAACATAAAATAAACATTAGTAAGCTCTTTTAGGCATAAAACATCAATAAAAAAAATATATTGCCACATATAAAATTCACAAAATATCATCCTATCAAATCCCATTTTTGAATTCTCTAGTGATTCAGAAGAGGACACCATGGCTCAAAACGCTAACAGAACCTTGAAGGAGTTGGCAGCACCCACTATGAACCAACAACCCCTTTGCATAACCTATCCTACTTTAGATGTTGCTTTTGAATTAAAATCTGGTTTGATACATCTTTTACCAACTTTTCATGGTCTTGCAGGTGAAGATCCACACAAACATCTAAAGGAGTTCCATGTTGTTTGCTCCACCATGAAGCCTGCTGGGGTTAGTGAAGAGCAAATCAAGCTAAGGGCCTTTCCATTCTCTTTGGCAGATGCAACCAAGGATTGGCTTTACTACTTACCTTCTGGGACCATCAACACTTGGGATGATATGAAGAGACTCTTCTTGGAAAGATATTTTCCTGCTTCTAGGGCAGCCAACATCCGCGAAGAAATTTGTGGAATTAGGCAATTTAATGGTGAGTCACTCTATGAATATTGGGAAAGATTTAAACGATTATGTGCTAGTTGCCCACATCACCAAATTCATGAGCAACTATTGATCCAATATTTCTATGAGGGACTATTACCCCATGATAGAAGCATGATAGATGCTGCCAGTGGAGGAGCTTTGGTGGATAAGACTCCTCAAGAAGCTCAAAACTTGATAGCAAACATGGCTGCCAATTCTCAACAATTTAACACAAGGAGAGATCCACCACCACCACTTAAGCAAGCACATGAGGTAAGTACTTCTTCTTTGGAAAAACAAATTGCTAATCTAACATCCCTTGTGCAACAATTGGATGTAGGTAACATGTAACAAGCCAAGGCTTGTGGAGTTTGCTCCAACATCGGACACCCTACTGATATGTGTCCAACTTTACAAGAAGATTCCATGGAGCAAGCTAATGTTGTAGGAGGATTCCCAGGACCTTCCCAAGGTAAGTATGACCCTTACTCCAATTCTTACAACTCTGGTTGGAGGGACCACCCAAATTTGCAATATGGAAATAGGTCTACACCATATGTCCCACCACACAATAGGCCAAATAATTTCCAAGTCCCCAAACCTACATACCAAGAGAGGCCACCACACCAAACACAACACCAAAGTGGAAGCATGTCTCTTGAAGAAATTGTAAAGAATCTTGCTGCCTCTACTTTACAAAATCAACAAGAGAACAATCAAAGAATTGCACACCTTGAGCACCAAATGAGCCAAATGGCTACTTCACTAAGCAGACTTGAAGCTAGGGAATCCAACAAGTCGCCTTCTCAACCTATGGTGAATCCAAGGGAGAATGTGAGTGCCATCTTTTTGAGGAGTGAGAAGGAAATTGGACCCAAAGAGAATGCATATGAAGAGGTCAACTTTAAGGCTCCACCACATAAAAATGTAGTCAAGCTCCCTCCTCTTTATAGAGATTTTGACAAGGTAAGTGAAAAACGTGTCCCTTTTAATGTTGGTACTTACCCTCCTCCTTTTCCTAGTAGGTTGGCAAAACCAAAGAAAGAAGAGCATGTTGACACTAACATGGAAGCAAAAGGAGAAGTTGACAACAATGCTTCAAAGTCTAAGGTAAGTGATAAAAGAGTCCCCTTTAATACTGGTACTTACCCTCCTCCTTTTCCTAGCAAGTTAGCCAACAACAAGAAAGAAGAGCAAGACAAAGAGATCTTGGAGACCTTTAGGAAAGAGGAGGTGAACATTCCTCTTCTTGATGCTATCAAGCAAGTACCCAGGTACGCAAAATTTTTAAAAGAATTGTGCACTAACAAGAAGAAATTAAAAGGTGATGAAAAAGTAGTTGTGGGGGAGAATGTGTCTGCCATCATTCAAAGAAAACTTCCCCCAAAGTGTGGAGATCTTGGCATGTTTAGTATTTCATGTAAGATAGGTAACACCATGATTGATAAGTCCATGATAGATTTAGGAGCTTCTATAAATGTCATGCCTTTGTCAATTTATAAATCTTTAAATCTTGGACCTTTGAAACATTGGAGTAGAATTTAAAGCTTTCAACCTCTATTTTGGAGTTAGGAAAACTCTAGATGTTTTGCAAGCACATTTCTTTTGGCCTAACATGAGGAGAGATGTAGAGAGGTTATGTGCTAGATGCATTTCATGTAGGCAAGCTAAATCTAGAGTTCATAATCATGTTTATATACTCCTTTACCCATTCCTACTACTCCGTGGACTGATATCTCTATGGATTTTGTTTTGGGCTTGCCTCGAACAAAACGCGGAGAGATTCTGTTTTTGTTGTGGTTGACAGGTTCTCTAAGATGGCTCATTTCATTGCTTGCCACAAGACGGATGACGCGAGCAACGTTGCTGACCTTTTCTTCAAAGAGATAGTACGTCTACATGGTGTACCAAGGACCATTGTTTCTGATCGAGATGCAAAGTTCCTTAGTTACTTTTGGAAGACGTTATGTGGAAAGTTGGGAACTAAATTGTTATTCTCCACCACTTGTCACCCCCAGACTAATGGACAGACTGAGGTCATCAACCGAACCCTGTCTACATTATTGAGGTCCATTATTCAGAAAAATTTGAAGAATTGGGAAGATTGCTTGCCCCATGTGGAGTTTGCATATAACCGCAGTGTCCACTCCACTACTAGTTGCTCTCCATTCGAAGTTGTTTATGGCTTCAATCCTCTTACTCCTTTGGATTTGTTGCCATTACCTAGTGCGGAGCAAAGTAACTTGGATGGAGAACAAAAGGCTAAGTTTGTGAAGCAACTCCATGATGCGTACGGACAAGACAAAACGTAGCTTGGAATTTGAAGGAGCTGACACGCAAGAAGACAGAAGCAAAGTTGATGAATGACAACTTCTGAAACCTAGACCCGAAGCCTAAAGAGACTCGAACCCAAAGGTATTGGACCTTGACCCTACGAATAAGAATTCGAGAACCTAAGGTATAGCAATGGTGGATGGTGAAGAAGGAGGCGCCACAAGGAAGAAGACCTTGATAAGCCTAGTTGAGAGGGAACCCAAGAGAAAGGCACACTCAATTTCTGAAAATTCAATTAACTGATCTCCTCATCAATAGCGTTTACAAGGTATTTATAATAATACCTAGCACTTAAGCCCATAAACAAGTGGGCTGGAATTAACACCAATAGAAAATAAAACTAAACCCAAATTCATGCCTAAACCTAGTTACATAAAATAAATAGTCCAAGACTGATAAGATGATATTTTGCTAATTATATATGTGCTAATATATTTTCTTTATTGATGTTTTATGCCTAAAAGAGCTTACTAATGTTTATTTTATGTTTTAGGTATCAAATATCAAAGTTGGAATAAAAAGAAGCTAAAAAGAGCAAAGTGCAGTATTTTCTGTCCAGCTTGAAAGATTGACGTTTTTGACCAATTTAACGACCTGATCTCAAGAAGTGGCCTTCATGGAAGTTGTAGAGGACTTCTCAAGGTTTCCAGAATGCACAAGATCGCAAAAATTGGAGTTCGTTTGGTTGGTCAAACGTCTGGACAAAATCAGTACGAAATTCTGGGCAAAAAAACGAGATTGAGAAGAAATTCCAACTAAGCAAGTTCAAGACAAGATTTTGTTGAGACAAGATAATTTCTTAATTTTATTATGTCTTAGATCTGTAATTAATTAATAAAAATAGGCCTTAGGAATTTTACTTAGAAAGTAATTGTAAAAAGATGATGAGATAAAGGTAAGAGTTTGACTAGTCAAATTACTTGTTTCCCAAGTAAACTCTTATCTGAATCCCACATTGCTTAGGAAAGTCTTTTAAACTCTTCCTTAGGCCTATATAAAGAGCACAAGGCTCTCATAAACAGCATCTCTCTAATCCCTCACATCCTTCTTATCCCTCTTCCCTCTTTTAGTCTTGTAGGATTTTCTTTAGGGTTTTTAATAAAATTTTATTTTTTTCTTTATTTTTAATTAGTTGCTGATTTCTTTATTATTTTTAATTCTGATTTTGTTTTCTTTATTTAAATTAATATTGTTTGTGTGTTCTTGCTTACTAGTTTATAATCTTGATTAGTAATTCTGATTTTATATTATTAAAGATTGCTTCTTTGATTGTTTCTTGCATGATATTTGTAATCTTTATAATATATAACTTGAATTTTATGATCTTGAATATGTCTAGTGAGTAGTTTTCTTATTCAGTTATGAGGTAAATTCATTGTTCTTGGGAAAAAGAATGTTGTGAGATTTTGAGCTTATAATATAATTGTTGATTAAGTATCTAAGATTCTCTGAGCACATTTGCATGATTATTTGCTTGATTAGATGGTAGGGCCCACTATTTAATTTAATTGAATAATCTACTGCCAGATTAAAAACATAAGTCCGTAATTGCTTATGGAGTTAATCACTAGGGATGGAGGAGAATTGAGGTTTAGATTAAATGAACCGAGCTTATGTGTTTGTTATCTAATGTCAACCCATATCTTTCTAGTTGTTAATGCTGCTACAACTTATATCTAGAGAGCTTGTTCTAGGTAGGTTAAGTAGTTAGAGATTAGTTAAAGAGCTTGTTTTAACTAGCGACTCAGTAAGGGAAGATGGTGTAACAGAGCTTGTTGTTATGCTACGGTTGACTATTTAATTGACAATAATATTTTGTAATCAATGATCAACATCTAAATCCAAGAATAATTAATTACCTTGTAACTGAAGCTTTTTCATATTTGTTTTTGATATTTAATAATCCTTGCTTTCTCTCTTTTAGGCATAGCTTACAAAACTCCAAAACCCCAAAATTTCTTCTTTCCGTAAAACTTAAGATTAGATTTTTAATTTAATAATTAACTTAAATAATTCAGTCTCTGTGGGTTCGACCCTTGCTCCGCTATCTACATAGTAGAGTTAGGAAATTTTATTTTTGGTGACTGACGACACTCATCAAATTTTGGCGCCGTTGCCGGGGACTGTTATTTATTTAAGTTGTTTATTATAATTTAAAGATCTAATTATTTTCTTTTCTTTCTTCCTTGCAGGGTTTGCATGTCTGACGAGCACTCTAGTTACAAACTTCGAAAGATTAGAGATTACATTCAGGCAACCCAAAGTGCGGTGCTACAAACGCCCCAACCACCACCATCCACTTCCGAAGATCCACCTTCCCCCGAGCCCACGTTCAATCCCACTTTTGAATTCTCTAGTGATTCAGAAGAGGACACCATGGCTCAAAACGCTAACAGAACCTTGAAGGAGTTGGCAGCACCCACTATGAACCAACAACCCCTTTGCATAACCTATCCTACTTTAGATGTTGCTTTTGAATTAAAATCTGGTTTGATACATCTTTTACCAACTTTTCATGGTCTTGCAGGTGAAGATCCACACAAACATCTAAAGGAGTTCCATGTTGTTTGCTCCACCATGAAGCCTGCTGGGGTTAGTGAAGAGCAAATCAAGCTAAGGGCCTTTCCATTCTCTTTGGCAGATGCAGCCAAGGATTGGCTTTACTACTTACCTTCTGGGACCATCAACACTTGGGATGATATGAAGAGACTCTTCTTGGAAAGATATTTTCCTGCTTCTAGGGCAGCCAACATCCGCAAAGAAATTTGTGGAATTAGGCAATTTAATGGTGAGTCACTCTATGAATATTGGGAAAGATTTAAACTATTATGTGCTAGTTGCCCACATCACCAAATTCATGAGCAACTATTGATCCAATATTTCTATGAGGGACTATTACCCCATGATAGAAGCATGATAGATGCTGCCAGTGGAGGAGCTTTGGTGGATAAGACTCCTCAAGAAGCTCAAAACTTGATAGCAAACATGGCTGCCAATTCTCAACAATTTAACACAAGGAGAGATCCACCACTACCACTTAAGCAAGCACATGAGGTAAGTACTTCTTCTTTGGAAAAACAAATTGCTAATCTAACATCCCTTGTGCAACAATTGGCTGTAGGTAACATGCAACAAGCCAAGGCTTGTGGAGTTTGCTCCAACATCGGACACCCTACTGATATGTGTCCAACTTTACAAGAAGATTCCATGGAGCAAGCTAATGTTGTAGGAGGATTCCTAGGACCTTCCCAAGGTAAGTATGACCCTTACTCCAATTCTTACAACTCTGGTTGGAGGGACCACCCAAATTTGCAATATGGAAATAGGTCTACACCATATGTCCCACCACACAATAGGCCAAATAATTTCCAAGTCCCCAAACCTACATACCAAGAGAGGCCACCACACCAAACACAACACCAAAGTGGAAGCATGTCTCTTGAAGAAATTGTAAAGAATCTTGCTGCCTCTACTTTACAAAATCAACAAGAGAACAATCAAAGAATTGCACACCTTGAGCACCAAATGAGCCAAATGGCTACTTCACTAAGCAGACTTGAAGCTAGGGAATCCAACAAGTCGCCTTCTCAACCTATGGTGAATCCAAGGGAGAATGTGAGTGCCATCTTTTTGAGGAGTGAGAAGGAAATTGGACCCAAAGAGAATGCATATGAAGAGGTCAACTTTAAGGCTCCACCACATAAAAATGTAGTCAAGCTCCCTCCTCTTTATAGAGATTTTGACAAGGTAAGTGAAAAACGTGTCCCTTTTAATGTTGGTACTTACCCTCCTCCTTTTCCTAGCAGGTTAGCCAACAACAAGAAAGAAGAGCAAGACAAAGAGATCTTGGAGACCTTTAGGAAAGTGGAGGTGAACATTCCTCTTCTTGATGCTATCAAGCAAGTACCCAGGTACGCAAAATTTTTAAAAGAATTGTGTACTAACAAGAAGAAATTAAAAGGTGATGAAAAAGTAGTTGTGGGGGAGAATGTGTCTGCCATCATTCAAAGAAAACTTACCCCAAAGTGTGGAGATCCTGGCATGTTTAGTATTTCATGTAAGATAGGTAACACCATGATTGATAAGTCCATGATAGATTTAGGAGCTTCTATAAATGTCATGCCTTTGTCAATTTATAAATCTTTAAATCTTGGACCTTGGAAAGAGACTGGTGTTATTATACAATTGGCTGATAGAACTAATGCCTATCCTGAAGGGATATTAGAGGATGTTCTTGTGCAGGTTGATAAATTAGTCTTCCCAGCAAACTTCTATGTTCTTGATATGGAGGATGATAATTCTCCTTTTCCAACACCAATGCTGCTAGGGAGACCATTCTTGAAGACATCCAAAGCCAAAATAGATGTGGATAAGGAAACACTCACCATGGAGTTTGATGATAACATAGTGGAGTTCAACATCTTTGGAGAAGTAATCATAAGTCAGAACCAACAGAAATCAAAGAAAAGGTTTGCATTTGGGATTGGATGATGGAAAGTGGAGCAGTCGAGCTAACGACATTAAACAAAAGCGCTACTTGGGAGGCAACCCAAGGATGTAAAATGAGGGAGTATTTCTTTCCTTTACTTGTATTACCATTTAATTTTTGAGTTTTTATTGTTCTTCTTTGCATGCTAGACTTACTTTGAGGACAAAGTAAGATTTAAGTGTGGGGGGGAATATTGGTTTATGAGTCGATAGAGTTTTTTTTTTTTTAGGAAGTGGAAATTAAAAAAAAAGAGGTCAAATTTTTAAGAGTTTTGAAGATCATGATATGTTTTCTTTCTTTTAAGGATTGATTCTAAACTAAAACAAAGTTTTATAAGAAAGTTGAGACTATTTTGATTGTTATTATTATTGAAGTGAGTACTTTCTAAAGAATTTATGTGAGTTCATGATTAAATATGATTGATCATATGATATTGATAATGTGATTAGTTCATTGAAGTTGGTATAAGCAAAGGATAAATAGACAAGAACAAAAGAAAAAAAAATAAAAATAAACATAAAAGAGAAAAAAAAGAAGAAAAAAAAATAGAGGTTGAAAGCTTTAAATTCTACTCCAATGTTTTGAGTTGCTTGATCTTGTTGATTAAATTCTTTGAAGTGACTTGAAATATGAGTATGCAAAGCACTCTAAAAGAGGGCTAACTTGTTGAGTAACCGGGTGTTGGTATCACCAATATTAACATTCGCGTAAAAAGGCAAGTAAGTACTTAGGGAAACCATTGTTGAAACCTCAAAAGAAAAAAAAAAGGTTCTTGATCTATTGACTTTGTTTGTAGTAATGTAAAGTGGATAATTGCAAAGTTGATATTATATGTTTCAGTTGTGTTGATTGTAAATTTTGCATGAATTTATTTAGAAGTATGCATGAATATGAGAAGTAATGATTAGAAAATGATTGACTTGATTATTTAACTCTTGTTGAAGTTACGAGTTAAGAATTGAAAGATTTGAAAATATGTCCATGATCTTAATCTTGTTTTGGAGATGGAGTCATAATTTTTAAAATTGAGTCTTATTTTGAATTTTTAGGATTGAGTCTTAAGTAAAAGATTTTGTGGGTATATCTTCTGAAAGCCCTCACGAGACACAACTCGTCCACTAGGGATGACCTAGGGGTTTAAAGGCTTATTGCATATGCTAAATGCAATCGTGATTCCTACGAAAGTGAGTTAGGATTTTAGGATTTAGTTCTTTAGGAATTAGTTTAGCTAAGGTTTGCTAGAGGACTAGCAAAAGCTAAGTGTGGGGGAATTTGATAAGATGATATTTTGCAAATTATATATGTGCTAATATATTTTCTTTATTGATGTTTTATGCCTAAAAGAGCTTACTAATGTTTATTTTATGTTTTAGGTATCAAATATCAAAGTTGGAATAAAAAGAAGCTAAAAAGAGCAAAGTGCAGTATTTTCTGTCCAGCTTGAAAGATTGACGTTTTTGACCAATTTAACGACCTGATCTCAAGAAGTGGCCTTCATGGAAGTTGTAGAGGACTTCTCAAGGTTTCCAGAATGCACAAGATCGCAAAAATTGGAGTTCGTTTGGTTGGTCAAACGTCTGGACAAAATCAGTACGAAATTCTGGGCAAAAAAACGAGATTGAGAAGAAATTCCAACTAAGCAAGTTCAAGACAAGATTTTGTTGAGACAAGATAATTTCTTAATTTTATTATGTCTTAGATCTGTAATTAATTAATAAAAATAGGCCTTAGGAATTTTACTTAGAAAGTAATTGTAAAAAGATGATGAGATAAAGGTAAGAGTTTGACTAGTCAAATTACTTGTTTCCCAAGTAAACTCTTATCTGAATCCCACATTGCTTAGGAAAGTCTTTTAAACTCTTCCTTAGGCCTATATAAAGAGCACAAGGCTCTCATAAACAGCATCTCTCTAATCCCTCACATCCTTCTTATCCCTCTTCCCTCTTTTAGTCTTGTAGGATTTTCTTTAGGGTTTTTAATAAAATTTTATTTTTTTCTTTATTTTTAATTAGTTGCTGATTTCTTTATTATTTTTAATTCTGATTTTGTTTTCTTTATTTAAATTAATATTGTTTGTGTGTTCTTGCTTACTAGTTTATAATCTTGATTAGTAATTCTGATTTTATATTATTAAAGATTGCTTCTTTGATTGTTTCTTGCATGATATTTGTAATCTTTATAATATATAACTTGAATTTTATGATCTTGAATATGTCTAGTGAGTAGTTTTCTTATTCAGTTATGAGGTAAATTCATTGTTCTTGGGAAAAAGAATGTTGTGAGATTTTGAGCTTATAATATAATTGTTGATTAAGTATCTAAGATTCTCTGAGCACATTTGCATGATTATTTGCTTGATTAGATGGTAGGGCCCACTATTTAATTTAATTGAATAATCTACTGCCAGATTAAAAACATAAGTCCGTAATTGCTTATGGAGTTAATCACTAGGGATGGAGGAGAATTGAGGTTTAGATTAAATGAACCGAGCTTATGTGTTTGTTATCTAATGTCAACCCATATCTTTCTAGTTGTTAATGCTGCTACAACTTATATCTAGAGAGCTTGTTCTAGGTAGGTTAAGTAGTTAGAGATTAGTTAAAGAGCTTGTTTTAACTAGCGACTCAGTAAGGGAAGATGGTGTAACAGAGCTTGTTGTTATGCTACGGTTGACTATTTAATTGACAATAATATTTTGTAATCAATGATCAACATCTAAATCCAAGAATAATTAATTACCTTGTAACTGAAGCTTTTTCATATTTGTTTTTGATATTTAATAATCCTTGCTTTCTCTCTTTTAGGCATAGCTTACAAAACTCCAAAACCCCAAAATTTCTTCTTTCCGTAAAACTTAAGATTAGATTTTTAATTTAATAATTAACTTAAATAATTCAGTCTCTGTGGGTTCGACCCTTGCTCCGCTATCTACATAGTAGAGTTAGGAAATTTTATTTTTGGTGACTGACGACACTCATCAAAGACACAGCAAGACTCAAACGTGGGCTATCCAAACACTTAGCCCATCTTATTGTTAAGCTAAAATAAGATAGTAAACCATGCTCATGTCGTTTGGGCTTCCAAGCAAGTATAGATGTCTTGGGACTCTTCATGGAAGCTTCCTTGACACTTCAATGATGCCAGAGCTTGTTACATGAATGAGGCCAGAGCTTGTTGCGTTTTCTTAGCTCGAGCTCGGGTAATTGGACCTCCTTGGATGACCAATGGATCCTTAGCATCACGAACATCACGAGCAAGTGGATCTCCATCATTCCCCCTCTCCTAAAAAGGATTTGTCCTCAAATCGCATATACCTTTATCAAAAGAAAAGGGAGAAAGATCAGAAACATTAAAAGTAGCAGATACACCATACTCACCAGGAAGATCCAATTTGTAGGCATTATTGTTGATCTTCGATATGACTTGGAATGGTCCATCTCCTCGGGGATGCAGCTTGGTTCGTCGCTGAACAAGAAACCTCTCCTTTCTCATATGCACCCAAACCCAATCACCAGGTGATATGAACCTCACCGAAAGAAGATGAGGTTCAATGAAGAAGATGAAGAACACTTGAAGAAAAACAGTAACAAGTTAAAAATGCAGCAAAAGAAAACAAAAATTAGAAGTAAAACCAAGACCCGTTGTGTAGAAACACAAGAACCTATGGTATTGGACCAAGACCCGTTGCTTAGAAAAGCAAGAACCTATGGTATATATTGGTGGAAGGTAGAAGAACGCCACAAGGAAGACCTTGATAAGTTCAAGAGTTCTCAAGAGAACCAAAGAGAAGAAGTCTCTCAGTTTTATTACTAAAATCAATTGTGTTCTCCCCAAAGGGTTACATAACTATTTATAGGCAAATAGATAACTTGCAGTATAAGTAATAGGAATCCTACTTTCCTAACTTGCAGAATAGGAAATAGCAAACTTGCAGAACAAGCAATAGGAATCCTACTCTCCTAACTTGCAGAACAAGTAATAGAAGTCTTACAAAATCTATTATTTAAAAAGGAATTGGGCTTAAATTAAATTAAGACAATGTTCAGCCCAATAATACTTAACTAAATAAAATATGCATCTAGCCTAATTTGCATTTCGGCCCAATACTTGTGTGTCTTCAAGAAGGTTGAACTTGGGCTTGGACCATGTTGTAGAAGACTTTATCATCCTCCATGCTCAAGCTTTGTTGGGCTTTCTCTCTAGCCATATCAATGAAACCAGCCAAGGCTTGTTGCATTATCTTTGATTTAGCTCTTGTAATCGGACCTCCATGGATACTCAAAGGATCACGATCATCACGAACATGACTTGAGCTTTGTGAGCTTGGATCTCCATCATTCCCCCTCTCCTCGAAAGGATTTGTTCTCAAATCAGAATCACCTACATCAATATCAAAGGGAGAAAGATCAGAAACATTAAATGTAGCACTAACATTATACTCACCTGGAAGATCTAACTTATAAGCATTGTCATTGATCTTCTTAATCACTTGGAATGGTCCATCTCCTCGAGGTTGCAACTTGGAGCGACGTTGAGCAGGAAATCTCTCTTTACGCATATGTACCCAAACCCAATCACCAGGTTCAAAGACAACTTTCTTGCGATGCTTGTTGGCTTGAGTAGCATATTGCTCAGTCCTCTTCTTAATGTTTTGACGTACCTTCTCATGTAGTTGCTTAACAAAATCAGCTTTCTTTTCCCCATCCAAACTAGCTCTCTCCTCAATAGGTAGTGGTAAAAGATCCAATGGAGTGAGTGGATTAAAACCATAGACAACTTCAAATGGAGAATAACTAGTATTAGAATGCACAATTCTATTGTAGCAAACTCCACATGAGGCAAACAATCTTCCCAATTCTTCAAATTCTTTTGAATAATGGATCTCAACAAAGTAGACAAAGTACGATTGACTACTTCAGTTTGACCATCGGTTTGTGGATGACAAGTAGTTGAAAACAATAGCTTTGTTCCTAACTTTCCCCATAATGTTTTCCAAAAGTAGCTAAGGAACTTCACATCACGGTCAGAAACAATGGTCCTCGGAACTCCATGTAGACGAACAATTTCCTTGAAGAATAAATCGGCAATGTTACTTGCATCATCTGTCTTGTGACAAGCAAGAAGTGAGCCATCTTAGAGAACCTGTCAACAACAAAAAAAACAGAATCTCTACCTCTCTTTGTTCTTGGTAACCCCAAAACAAAGTCCATAGAAATGTCAGTCCAAGAAGCAGTAGGAATAGGTAATGGAGTATAAAGACCATGATTCATAACTCTAGACTTAGCTTGTTTACAAGTGACACATCTTTCACACAATTTTTCAACATCTCTTTTCATGTTAGGCCAAAAGAAGTGATCATGCAATATATCTAAAGTTTTCTTTACTCCAAAATGTCCCATTAATCCACCACTATGGCCTTCTCTAACAAGTAATTCTCTTAAAGAACTCCTAGGCACACATAATCTATTTTCCCTAAATAAGAATCCATCATGCCTATAAAACTTTCCAAAACCAGTTTTCTCACATGCAATGAACACATTTTCAAAATCCTCATCAGTAGCATACAAGTCTTTAATATACTCAAATCCAAGTAGTTTTGCATTAAGAGTAGTGATTAGAGTATACCTTCGAGATAATGCATCATCAGCCACGACATTTTCTTTACCTTGTTTATATTTGATCACATATGGAAATGTTTCAATGAACTCCATCCACTTGGCATGACGCTTGTTCAACTTGCTTTGTCCTTTCAAGTGCTTCAAGGACTCATGATCAGTGTGGATGACAAATTCCTTGGGCCATAAATAGTGTTGCCATGTTTCCAAGGCCCTCACTAATGCATACATCTCTTTATCATATGTGGGATAGTTAAGGGCAGCTCCACTTAACTTCTCACTGAAAAAAGCAATGGGGCGCTTCTCATGCATTAAAACAGCTCCAATACCTATACTTGAAGCATCATACTCAATCTCAAAAGTTTTAGAAAAGTCAGGTAAGGATAATAAAGCTGCGGAACAAAGCTTCTCTTTAAGCAAGTTAAAAGCACGATCTTGCTCAAGACCCCATTTAAAACCAACATTCTTTTTAACAACATCAGTTAAAGGTGCAGCTATAGTACTGAAGTCTCTAACAAACCTACGGTAGAAACTAGCTAATCCATGAAAACTACGCACTTCAGAGATATTCTTAGGTATAGGCCAATCTTTAATTGCCTTAACCTTTTCATCTTCTACTGCTATACCCTTAGAAGAAACAACATATCCAAGAAATATAATCTTATCAGTGCAAAAGGAACATTTCTTAAGGTTAGCATACAACTTCTCCTTTCTCAAGACATTAAGCACATTCTTTAAATGTTCAATATGTTCATGCAAACTTCTACTATAGATCAAGATATCATCAAAATAGACAACTACAAATTTTCCAATGAAAGCACGCAAAACATGGTTCATTAATCTCATGAAAGTGCTAGGTGCATTAGTTAATCCAAAAGGCATAACTAACCATTCATACAAACCATGCTTAGTCTTAAATGCAGTTTTCCACTCATCACCTTCTCTCATGCGAATTTGATGATAACCACTTTTCAAATCAATTTTAGAAAAGATGCAAGAACCATGTAACTCATCAAGCATATCATCTAATCTAGGAATGAGATAGCGATACTTTACAGTGATTTTGTTGATGACACGACAATCAACACACATCCTCCACGTCCCATCCTTCTTAGGAACAAGTAACACAGGAACAGCACATGGACTCATGCTCTCTCTAACGTAGCCTTTCTTCATGAGCTCATCCACTTGCCTTTGAAGCTCCTTTGTCTCCTCGGGATTACTTCTATAGGCAGGTCTGTTGGGAATGGCAGCTCCAGGAACAAGGTCTATTTGATGCTCAATTCCTCTAATAGGTGGCAAACCATTTGGAATCTCCTCGGGGAATATATCTCCAAATTCCTTCAAAAGAGACACAACATTAGTAGGCAAAGAAGATTTAAGATCATTAGAACTAAAACAAGATTCTTTATATAAAAACAAAAGGATTGGGCACTTAGCTAGAAAAGCAGCCTTTACATCACTTTGCTTTGCATAGAAGCTCACATCCTTTCTTTCTTTCTTTGCAATATCTTTGCCTTTGTCTAGATTCTTTAACGTTTGTTGTGATTCATTTTGCTCTTTCAACCTCAACTGATCCTCATAAATCTCCTTAGGACTCAAGGGTGCAAGTGTAAATTTCTTACCATCAATGGTAAATGAATAACGGTTTGTGAATCCATGATGTATGACACGTCTATCAAATTGCCATGGTCTTCCTAAAAGCAAATGGCCAGCATGCATAGGCACAACATCACACAACACTTTATCATTATACCTTCCAATTGAAAATGGCACCAATACTTGCTTGGTCACATTTACTTCTCCACAATTATTGAGCCATTGAAGTTTGTATGGTTTGGGATGTTTTGTAGTGGGCAAACTCAATTTGTCAACCAAATAAGTGCTAGCAACATTAGTGCAACTACCACCATCAATAATCAAAGAGCATACCTTATTGTTGACGTGGCATCTAGTATGAAAAATATTTTCTCGTTGCACTTCATCTTCATCCTTAACTTGGGCACTTAATGCACGACGAGCTACAAGTGCTTCACCATGTGCAGCAAACTCAACATAGTCATCATCCTCATCAATGTCCTCCAATGGTGGCATCTCATCATCAACATCAGAATCTTCACTTACAACATCACCATCATCACGCATAATCATGACTCGTTTATTTGGGCATTGTGATGCAATGTGTCCTCTTCCCAAACATCTAAAACACTTAATGTCTCTACTCTTACCTTGGGATGCTTGGACCGCCTCGGGTTTGGGCTTTTGGATACTCTCACCCTTAGGCTTGAATGAGGATTCAGTCTTAAGTTTGAATGTAGTCCTATCATCCCTTCGAAAGGTGTTCGGTTTCCAAGAAGAAGACGAACTAGAACCTTGCATAAAACGAGATGAATAACCTTTTCTCTTGAGTTGCCTTTCAACCTTTATAGCCATATGCAACATATCATCAAACTCCACATAGTGATGTAACTCCACTACATTAGCAATCTCACTATTTAATCCTTGTAAGAATCGAGCCATAGTAGCTTCACTATCTTCTTCAACATTAGCTCTGATCATGATAATCTCCATTTCTTTATGATAATCCTCAACACTCTTAGAACCTTGAGTGAGACCTTGTAACCTTTGATAAAGCTCTCTATAGTAATGATTAGGAACAAACCTTTTTCTCATAACACGTTTCATTTCATCCCATGTAACTATAGGTGGCTCTCTATTCCTACGTCTACCAAGCATGAGTTGGTCCCACCAAATGATTGCATAATCCGTGAACTCTACAGCAGCAAGTTTCACCTTTTTTTCCTTGGAATAGTTATGGCAATCAAAGACCATCTCCACTTTCTTTTCCCATTCTAAGTAAGCCTCAGGATCATTCTTACCTTGAAAGGAAGGAATCTTCAATTTGATACTCCCTAAATTTCCATCTATCCTATCATAATACCTATCTCCTTTATACCTATCTCCACGACCTCCTTTATTACCATGGTTACCTTTAACACTTCTACTAAACTCATCATCAAACTCATCATCAACTTTATCATCAAAGTCATTATTCACAACATTGCCATTCTCATGAGAAGTATCACCTTGCTTTACCTTAGTTAGGACAGCTTCATGTTCCTCCAACTTATCATGAATATTATTAAACCTCAACTCTATCCTTGAAAATTGTTGTTGCATAGCTTGGAACATGAACTCAATCTTACTCAAATCAGGCTTTTCACTATTAGAAGACATGATTTTATCCTGCAAGAAACGTTAGTAAAAGAAAAGGACCTCACAAGTATGACCTCAGGTGTTTACACTCAATACACACAAGAATGTAACACTCACACTCGTGTTTCACACAATTTTAATATGGCTTTTCTCTACTAATGTTACTCACACACTCTTGCCTTTTTCCCTCACACAACTTTTCTCTATAGGTTCTATATTGAACTCAAGACTCAATCAAAAATCAGCTTATGGAATTCAACTATCAACCAACAATAAACAAGCTGAGAACAAGATTTTAATCAAGGGAAAACAAAACAATGAAGACTCAAGAAGACTTTGCAAGACTCAATAAGGCTTAAGAAGACTATAATGAAACTAAACCTTGAAGGAAATATGCATGTTTTGGGGTGTTTAATTAGGGTAGGGTCTAGCCAAAGGTGGGGTAGTTTTGTCCTTTTATATGGTAGGGTCAAAAAGGTAATTTTAGGCAGTAGGGTAGAATGGTAACAATGAGTTTTCAAATTAGGCAAATAAGAAATCCCAAAGCTCAAGAAAGAATGACTACCTCAAGATTTTGATGAAGCACACCTCCACAAATTGCCTTTGATGTTGCACTTGCTACACACGATGTAATAAATCCCCTCTTGAATTGATTTTTCTTTTCTCTTTTTTTTTTCTTTTCTTTTTTTTTCTCTTTTTTTTCTTTTACTAAAGTAAACGAACAATGAAGAAAAACAAAAAGTCTAAATAATAAGAAGAGGTTTACTTGGGGAACAAGGCAACTTTTGAGAAAAACAAGCTAGTTTTGGTAGTAGCTTGTGTGGCAAGGAACGAGAGGGAACGGTGGCTTGTGAAACAAGTAGTCTTTATGTGATGTAGAGCTTTTGAAGGTTTCTTGGTGAGCAAGAAAACCTTTGGAATTTGGTTGCTTGGAGAACAAGATAGGGTTTACTTGGTGGCTAAGTAAAGGTAGGTTATTTTAATGAATACAATAGGTTTGAAGGACAAACAATATTAGTGGTGGCTTGGAAAAGGATTCAAGATCAAGGTTTGTCCAAGACAAGAAGACAGAAAAAAAAATGAGACTCCCATGAATTGAACCTAAGCTCTGATGCCAAATGATATGAACCTCACCGAAAGAAGATGAGGTTCAATGAAGAAGATGAAGAACACTTGAAGAAAAACAGTAACAAGTTAAAAATGCAGCAAAAGAAAACAAAAATTAGAAGTAAAACCAAGACCCGTTGTGTAGAAACACAAGAACCTATGGTATTGGACCAAGACCCGTTGCTTAGAAAAGCAAGAACCTATGGTATATATTGGTGGAAGGTAGAAGAACGCCACAAGGAAGACCTTGATAAGTTCAAGAGTTCTCAAGAGAACCAAAGAGAAGAAGTCTCTCAGTTTTATTACTAAAATCAATTGTGTTCTCCCCAAAGGGTTACATAACTATTTATAGGCAAATAGATAACTTGCAGTATAAGTAATAGGAATCCTACTTTCCTAACTTGCAGAATAGGAAATAGCAAACTTGCAGAACAAGCAATAGGAATCCTACTCTCCTAACTTGCAGAACAAGTAATAGAAGTCTTACAAAATCTATTATTTAAAAAGGAATTGGGCTTAAATTAAATTAAGACAATGTTCAGCCCAATAATACTTAACTAAATAAAATATGCATCTAGCCTAATTTGCATTTTGGCCCAATACTTGTGTGTCTTCAAGAAGGTTGAACTTGGGCTTGGACCATGTTGTAGAAGACTTTATCATCCTCCATGCTCAAGCTTTGTTGGGCTTTCTCTCTAGCCATATCAATGAAACCAGCCAAGGCTTGTTGCATTATCTTTGATTTAGCTCTTGTAATCGGACCTCCATGGATACTCAAAGGATCACGATCATCACGAACATGACTTGAGCTTTGTGAGCTTGGATCTCTCATCACCAGGCTCAAAGACTACTTTCTTTCGATGCTTATTTGCTTGGGTGGTATACTGCTCAGTCTTCTTTTCAATAGCTTGACGAACTCTCTCATGGAGTGATGGAGATCCAGATGGAGATCCACTTGCTCGTGATGTTCGTGATGCTAAGGATCCATTGGTCATCCAAGGAGGTCCAATTACCCAAGCTCGAGCTATGTGAGAAAACTGGTTTTGGAAAGTTTTAGAGGCATGATGGATTCTTATTTAGGGAAAATAGATTATGTGTGCCTAGGAGTTCTTTAAGAGAATTACTTGTTAGAGAAGCCCATAGTGGTGGATTAATGGGACATTTTGGAGTAAAGAAAACTTTAGATATATTGCATGATCACTTGTTTTGGCCTAACATGAAAAGAGATGTTGAAAAATTGTGTGAAAGATGTGTCACTTGTAAACAAGCTAAGTCTAGAGTTATGAATCATGGTCTTTATACTCCATTACCTATTCCTGCTGCTCCTTGGACTAACATTTCTATGGACTTTGTTTTGGGGTTACCAAGAACAAAGAGAGGTAGAGATTCTGTTTTTGTTGTTGTTGACAGGTTCTCTAAGATGGCTCACTTCATTGCTTGTCACAAGACAGATGATACAAGTAACATTGCCGATTTATTCTTCAAGGAAATTGTTCGTCTACATGGAGTTCCGAGGACCATTGTTTCTGACCGTGATGTGAAGTTCCTTAGCTACTTTTGGAAAACTTTATGGGGAAAGTTAGGAACAAAGCTATTGTTTTCAACTACTTGTCATTCACAAACCGATGGTCAAACTGAAGTAGTCAATCGTACTTTGTCTACTTTGTTGAGATCCATTATTCAAAAGAATTTGAAGAATTGGGAAGATTGTTTGCCTCATGTGGAGTTTGCTACAATAGAATTGTGCATTCTAATACTAGTTATTCTCCATTTGAAGTTGTCTATGGTTTTAATCCACTCACTCCATTGGATCTTTTACCACTACCTATTGAGGAGAGAGCTAGTTTGGATGGGGAAAAGAAAGCTGATTTTGTTAAGCAACTACATGAGAAGGTACGTCAAAACATTAAGAAGAGGACTGAGCAATATGCTACTCAAGCCAACAAGCATCGCAAGAAAGTTGTCTTTGAACCTGGTGATTGGGTTTGGGTACATATGCGTAAAGAGAGATTTCCTGCTAAACGTCGCTCCAAGTTGCAACCTCGAGGAGATGGACCATTCCAAGTGATTAAGAAGATCAATGACAATGCTTATAAGTTAGATCTTCCAGGTGAGTATAATGTTAGTGCTACATTTAATGTTTCTGATCTTTCTCCCTTTGATATTGATGTAGGTGATTCTGATTTGAGGACAAATCCTTTCGAGGAGAGGGGGAATGATGGAGATCCAAGCTCACAAAGCTCAAGTCATGTTCGTGATGATCGTGATCCTTTGAGTATCCATGGAGGTCCAATTACAAGAGCTAAATCAAAGATAATGCAACAAGCCTTGGCTGGTTTCATTGATATTGCTAGAGAGAAAGCCCAACAAAGCTTGAGCATGGAGGATGATAAAGTCTTCTACAACATGGTCCAAGCTGAAGTTCAACCTTCTTGAAGACACACAAGTATTGGGCCGAAATGCAAATTAGGCTAGATGCATATTTTATTTAGTTAAGTATTATTGGGCTAAACATTGTCTTAATTTAATTTAAGCCCAATTCCTTTTTAAATAATAGATTTTGTAAGACTTCTATTACTTGTTCTGCAAGTTTGCTATTTCCTATTCTGCAAGTTAGAAAAGTAGATTCCTATTACTTGTGCTGCAAGTTAGCTAGTTGCCTATAAATAGTTATGTAACCCTTTGGGGAGAACACAATTGATTTTAGTAAGGTTTCATTGATATTGCTAGAGAGAAAGCCCAACAAAGCTTGAGCATGGAGGATTATAAAGTCTTCTACAACATGGTCCAAGCCCAAGTTCAACCTTCTTGAAGACACACAAGTATTGGGCCGAAATGCAAATTAGGCTAGATGCATATTTTATTTAGGTAAGTATTATTGGGCTAAACATTGTCTTAATTTAATTTAAGCCCAATTCCTTTTTAAATAATAGATTTTGTAAGACTTCTATTACTTGTTCTGCAAGTTAGGAGAGTAGGATTCCTATTGCTTGTTCTGCAAGTTTGCTATTTCCTATTCTGCAAGTTAGGAAAGTAGGATTCCTATTACTTGTGCTGCAAGTTATCTATTTGCCTATAAATAGTTATGTAACCCTTTGGGGAGAATACTGATGGAGATCCAGATGGAGATCCACTTGCTCGTGATGTTCATGATGCTAAGGATCCATTGGTCATCCAAGGAGGTCCAATTACCCGAGCTCGAGCTAAGAAAATGCAACAAGCCCTGGCCTCATTCATGCAACAAGCTCTGGCATCATTGAAGTGTCAAGGAAGCTTCCATGAAGAGTCCCAAGACATCTATACTTGCTTGGAAGCCCAAACGACATGAGCATGGTTTACTATCTTATTTTAGCTTAACAATAAGATGGGCTAAGTGTTTGGATAGCCCACGTTTGAGTCTTGTTGTGTCTTGGACTATTTATTTTATGTAACTAGGTTTAGGCATGAATTTGGGTTTAGTTTTATTTTCTATTGGTGTTAATTCCAGCCCACTTGTTTATGGGCTTAAGTGCTAGGTATTATTATAAATACCTTGTAAACGCTATTGATGGAGATCAGTAAATTGAATTTTCAGAAATTGAGTGTGCCTTTCTCTTGGGTTCCCTCTCAACTAGGCTTATCAAGGTCTTCTTCCTTGTGGCGCCTCCTTCTTCACCATCCACCATTGCTATACCTTAGGTTCTCGAATTCTTATTCGTAGGGTCAAGGTCCAATACCTTTAGGTTCGAGTCTCTTTAGGCTTCGGGTCTAGGTTTCAGAAGTTGTCATTCATCAACTTTGCTTCTGTCTTCTTGCGTGTCAGCTCCTTCAAATTCCAAGCTACGTTTTGTCTTGTCCGTACGCATCAGTTGGTATCAGAGCTCAAGTTTCGATTTTCTGGTTTGTTTGTGCGTCACTCACTTTTCGATTTTTTTTTGGTTTCAATTTTTTTTCTTTTGTTCGTTCCACTTTCTGGTTTGTTTGTGTGTTCCTAGCCGCCACTTATTTCTTAACCCTAAAACCCTAGCCACCACTTATTTCATTGCACAAAAAACCCTAGCCGCACCCCTCAAAATAAAACCCTAGCCGCACCCCTTAAAAATAAAACCCTAGTCGCACCCCTCAAAAAAAAAAAAACCCTAGCTGCACCCCTCAAAAAAAAAAAAACCCTAGCTGCACCCCTCAAAAAAAAAACCCTAGCCGCACCCCTCAAAAAAAAAAACCCTAGCCTCACCCCTCAAAAAAAAACCCTAGCCTCACCCCTCAAAAAAAACCTAGCCGCACCCCTCCTCTTTCAAGGAAACCGCAACACTCAGAGTTAAAAAAAAAAAAAGAAGAAGAAGAAAAGAATTCAAAAAAAAAGAAGAAGAAGAAAAGAATTCGAAAAAAAAAAAGAAAAAAAAAAAGAAAAAAAAAATTTCTTTTGCGGTACTGTTCAAACAGAAGTTTTGGTTGAGTTAGGAGGCGTGTGAGTACCCGTTTTAAAGAAAACGACGAAAGAAAACGACCTAGTTGAGCTTTGCTCCACTAGCCCCACCCTATCTTGGCCAAATTCCAACGTTTTCCTATAGTTTTAGGCCATTTTTCATTTTTTTTGGTCATTCTAGTGCTTTTTTTTTTATTTTTTATTTTTTTCTTTCTTATTTTTTTTTCTTCTTTCTCTCTTTCTTTGAGTCACCCTAGCCCTAGCCACACCTTTCTGTGAAAAAAAAAAAAATTCTTGGTGACAATACTTGGTGAATTAGTTGACTTTACGAGGTTGAATCTTTGACTGGGTCTCTAGTGTGATTGTGAACCTATAGAGTTAAGGTAGAGTAAGGGAAAAAGGCACGAGTGTGTGAGAGACATTAGTAGAGAAAAGCCAAATTACTTGAGTGAAACAGGAGTGTAAACACGTGAGGATATTACTTGTTGACAATGTCTTCTGAAGGTGATAAGTCAGACTTTAAAAAGATTGAATTCCTGCTTCAGGCAATGCAACAACAGTTCCAACGGATGGATGTGAAATTCAATGACATTCATGATAAGTTGAACCAACATGAAGCTCGGTTTGCAAAGATCCAACAAGGTGATACTTCTCGTCAAAAAAGTAAGGTTGTTGCCAATGATGAGTATGATGATAATGTTGGGTATGATTCGAATGACGAGTCTGGGATAGATAGACATCATAGAAGGTACCATGGGTATAAAGATCGAGTTGATAGAGCCCGTGATAGAGGTAAGGAGAAGCTGGATGGAAACCTTAGCAGTATAAAATTAAAGATTCCTCCTTTCCAAGGCAAGAATGATCCTGAGGCATATTTGGAGTGGGAAAGGAAGCTTGAAATGGTGTTTGACTGCCACCACTACTCTGAAGAAAAGAAGGTCAAACTTGCAGCAATTGAGTTCACAGAGTATGCTATGGTTTGGTGGGATCAGTTAGTCAGTAGTCGAAGAAGATATGGTGATCCTCCAGTGTCTACATGGGATGAGATGAAGCGCATCATGAGGAAGAGATTTGTTCCTACTCATTACTACAGGGAGTTATACCAGAAGCTCCAAGGTCTTACCCAGGGCTCAAAGAGTGTTGAGGATTACTACAAAGAGATGGAAATAACCATGATCCGAGCCAATATCCAGGAGGATGCAGAAGCTACTATGGCTCGTTTTCTTCAAGGCTTAAACCGTGAGATTGCCAATGTAGTCGAGTTGCAGCATTACATGGATTTAGAGGAGATGTTGCATGTGGCCATCAAAGTGGAAAGGCAACTCAAAAGGAAAGGTACATCCCGTTTTACTTCTAGTTCAGTTCCTGTTTGGAAATCTAACACCTTTCATAGGGATGATAAGCCTGTGCCTACGCATAAGTCAGAGAGCTTTGCTAAGCCCAAGCCTGAGGGCCCTCCAAAGCCCAAGACTGAACCTGCCCAAGCATCCCAGAGCAGGACACGTGACATTAAGTGTTTCAAGTGCTTAGGTCGTGGACATGTTGCCTCACAGTGTCCCAACCGTAGAGTGATGATCATGCATGGGAATGGAGATGTTGAGAGTGAAGGTTCCGAACTCGGTGTAGAAGATGAGATGCCTGCATTAGAAGATGTCGATGAAGAAGAAGTTGTTGAGTATGCTGCTCATGGTGAGGCACTTGTTGCTAGGCGTGCTCTTACTACTCATGTGAAGTTTGAGGATGAGGCACAGCGCGAGAACATCTTCCATACGAGATGCCATATTAGTGACAAGGTATGTACTGTAATCATTGATGGTGGGAGTTGTACTAATGTTGCTAGCACATACCTTGTTGATAAATTAAAGTTGCCCACTACCAAGCATCACCACCCATATAAGTTGCAGTGGATTAATGACTGTGGTGAAGTCAACGTGGTGAAGCAAGTCTTGGTTCCTTTTCGTATTGGAAGGTATCACGATGAGGTGTTGTGTGACGTAGTGCCCATGCAAGCTAGCCACCTATTGCTGGGTAGACCATGGCAGTATGATCGGAGAGTCATCCACAACGGTTACACTAACCGTTATTCCTTTACTATGGATGGCAAGAAGATCGCTCTTGCTCCCCTTAGCCCCAAGGAGATTTATGAGGACCAATTAAGGCTAAAGGAGCAACATGACGAGCAAAGGAAGCAAGCTAAAGAAAAGAAGGAAAACAAGGACAGCAAAACAGTGAGCTGCTATGCCAAACCCCGAGATGTGAAGACTGCATTTCTTGCTAAGTCTCCTATCCTTTTACTCTTATTTAAAGATTCTTATTTTATTGATGCTGAACTCCATGATACTTTGCCTACTGATGTTGTCTCATTGTTGCAGGAGTTCGAGGATGTATTCCCTGAGGAGATCCCAAGTGGATTACCACCGATTCGTGGGATCGAGCACATGATTGACCTTGTCCCCGGAGCTACCATTCCTAACCGTCCAGCCTACAGAAGTAATCCCGAGGAGACGAAGGAGCTTCAAAGGCAAGTTGAGGAGCTCATGAGGAAAGGTTATGTGAGAGAGAGCATGAGTCCTTGCGCCGTGCCCGTACTGCTTGTGCCAAAAAAAGATGGGACGTGGAGGATGTGCGTTGACTGCCGAGCCGTCAACAAAATCACTGTAAAGTACCGCTATCCTATTCCTAGGCTAGATGACATGCTTGATGAGTTGCATGGTGCATGCATGTTTTCTAAAATTGATTTAAAGAGCGGATATCACCAAATTCGTATGAGAGAAGGTGATGAATGGAAAACCGCATTCAAGACTAAACATGGTCTCTACGAGTGGTTAGTTATGCCTTTTGGCTTGACTAATGCACCCAGTACTTTCATGCGTTTAATGAACCATGTTTTACGTGATTTCATTGGTAAGTTGATATGGACCTCTCCGAAAGAAGATGAGGTTCAATGAAGAACATGAAGAACACTTGAAGAAAAACAAAGAACAAGTTAAAAACGCAGCAAAAGAAAACAAAAATTAGAGATAAAACCAAGACCCGTTGTGTAGAAACACAAGAACCTATGGTATTGGACCAAGACCCGTTGCTTAGAAAAGCAAGAACCTATGGTATATATTGGTGGAAGGTAGAAGAACGCCACAAGGAAGACCTTGATAAGTTCAAGAGTTCTCAAGAGAACCAAAGAGAAGAAGTCTCTCAATTTTATTACTAAAATCAATTGTGTTCTCCCCAAAGGGTTACATAACTATTTATAGGCAAATAGATAACTTGCAGCACAAGCAATAGGAATCCTACTCTCCTAACTTGCAGAACAAGTAATAGAAGTCTTACAAAATCTATTATTTAAAAAGGAATTGGGCTTAAATTAAATTAAGACAATGTTCAGCCCAATAATACTTAACTAAATAAAATATGCATCTAGCCTAATTTGCATTTCGGCCCAATACTTGTGTCTTCAAGAAGGTTGAACTTGGGCTTGGATCATGTTGTAGAAGACTTTATCATCCTCCATGCTCAAGCTTTGTTGGGCTTTCTCTCTAGCAATATCAATGAAACCAGCCAAGGCTTGTTGCATTATCTTTGATTTAGCTCTTGTAATTGGACCTCTATGGATACTCAAAGGATCACGATCATCACGAACATGACTTGAGCTTTGTGAGCTTGGATCTCCATCATTCCCCCTCTCCTCGAAAGGATTTGTCCTCAAATCAGAATCACCTACATCAATATCAAAGGGAGAAAGATCAGAAACATTAAATGTAGCACTAACATTATACTCACCTGGAAGATCTAACTTATAAGCATTGTCATTGATCTTCTTAATCACTTGGAATGGTCCATCTCCTCGAGGTTGCAACTTGGAGCGACGCTGAGCAGGAAATCTCTCTTTACGCATATGTAACCAAACCCAATCACCAGGTTCAAAGACAACTTTCTTGCGATGCTTGTTGGCTTGAGTAGCATATTGCTCAGTCCTCTTCTTAATGTTTTGACGTACCTTCTCATGTTGTTGCTTAACAAAATCAGCTTTCTTTTCCCCATCCAAACTAGCTCTCTCCTCAATAGGTAGTGGTAAAAGATCCAATGGAGTGAGTAGATTAAAACCATAGACAACTTCAAATGGAGAATAACTAGTAGTAGAATGCACACTTCTATTGTAAGCAAACTCCACATGAGGCAAACAATCTTCCCAATTCTTCAAATTCTTTTGAATAATGGATCTCAACAAAGTAGACAAAGTACGATTGACTACTTCAGTTTGACCATCGGTTTGTGGATGACAAGTAGTTGAAAACAATAGCTTTGTTCCTAACTTTCCCCATAATGTTTTCCAAAAGTAGCTAAGGAACTTCACATCACGGTCAGAAACAATGGTCCTCGGAACTCCATGTAGACGAACAATTTCCTTGAAGAATAAATCGGCAATGTTACTTGCATCATCTGTCTTGTGACAAGCAATGAAGTGAGCCATCTTAGAGAACCTGTCAACAACAACAAGAACAGAATCTCTACCTCTCTTTGTTCTTGGTAACCCCAAAACAAAGTCCATAGAAATGTCAGTCCAAGGAGCAGTAGGAATAGGTAATGGAGTATAAAGACCATGATTCATAACTCTAGACTTAGCTTGTTTACAAGTGACACATCTTTCACACAATTTTTCAACATCTCTTTTCATGTTAGGCCAAAAGAAGTGATCATGCAATATATCTAAAGTTTTCTTTACTCCAAAATGTCCCATTAATCCACCACTATGGCCTTCTCTAACAAGTAATTCTCTTAAAGAACTCCTAGGCACACATAATCTATTTTCCCTAAATAAGAATCCATCATGCCTATAAAACTTTCCAAAACCAGTTTTCTCACATGCAATGAACACATTTTCAAAATCCTCATCAGTAGCATACAAGTCTTTAATATACTCAAATCCAAGTAGTTTTGCATTAAGAGTAGTGATTAGAGTATACCTTCGAGATAATGCATCAGCCACGACATTTTCTTTACCTTGTTTATATTTGATCACATATGGAAATGTCTCAATGAACTCCATCCACTTGGCATGACGCTTGTTCAACTTGCTTTGTCCTTTCAAGTGCTTCAAGGACTCATGATCAGTGTGGATGACAAATTCCTTAGGCCATAAATAGTGTTGCCATGTTTCTAAGGCCCTCACTAATGCATACATCTCTTTATCATATGTGGCATAGTTAAGGGCAGCTCCACTTAACTTCTCACTGAAAAAAGCAATGGGGCGCTTCTCTTGCATTAAAACAGCTCCAATACCTATACTGGAAGCATCACACTCAAACTCAAAAGTTTTAGAAAAGTCAGGTAAGGATAACAAAGGTGCGGAACAAAGCTTCTCTTTAAGCAAGTTAAAAGCACGATCTTGCTCAAGACCCCATTTAAATCCAACATTCTTTTTAACAACATCAGTTAAAGGTGCAGCTATAGTACTGAAGTCTCTAACAAACCTACGGTAGAAACTAGCTAATCCATGAAAACTACGCACCTCAGAGATATTCTTAGGTATAGGCCAATCTTTAATTGCCTTAACCTTTTCATCTTCTACTGCTATACCCTTAGAAGAAACAACATATCCAAGAAATATAATCTTATCAGTGCAAAAGGAACATTTCTTAAGGTTAGCATACAGCTTTTCCTTTCTCAAGACATTAAGCACATTCTTTAAATGTTCAATATGTTCATGCAAACTTCTACTATAGATCAAGATATCATCAAAATAGACAACTACAAATTTTCCAATGAAAGCACGCAAAACATGGTTCATTAATCTCATGAAAGTGCTAGGTGCATTAGTTAATCCAAAAGGCATAACTAACCATTCGTACAAACCATGCTTAGTCTTAAATGCAGTTTTCCATTCATCACCTTCTCTCATGCGAATTTGATGATAACCACTTTTCAAATCAATTTTAGAAAAGATGCAAGAACCATGTAACTCATCAAGCATATCATCTAATCTAGGAATGGGATAGCGATACTTTACAGTGATTTTGTTGATGGCACGACAATCAACACACATCCTCCACGTCCCATCCTTCTTAGGAACAAGTAACACAGGAACAGCGCATGGACTCATGCTCACTCTAACGTAGCCTTTCTTCATGAGCTCGTCAACTTGCCTTTGAAGCTCCTTTGTCTCCTCGGGATTACTTCTATAGGCAGGTCGGTTGGGAATGGCAGCTCCAGGAACAAGGTCTATTTGATGCTCAATTCCCCTAATAGGTGGCAAACCATTTGGAATCTCCTCGGGGAATATATCTCCAAATTCCTTCAAAAGAGACACAACATTAGTAGGCAAAGAAGATTTAAGATCATTAGAACTAAAACAAGATTCTTTATATAAAAACAAAAGGATTGGGTACTTAGCTAGAAAAGCAGCCTTTACATCACTTTGCTTTGCATAGAAGCTCACGTCCTTTCTTTCTTTCTTTGCAATATCTTTGCCTTTATCTAGATTCTTTGACCTTTGTTGTGATTCATTCTGCTCTTTCAACCTCAATTGATCCTCATAAATCTCCGTAGGACTCAAGGGTGCAAGTGTGAATTTCTTACCAGCCATGGTAAATGAATAACGGTTTGTAAATCCATCATGTATGACATGTCTATCAAATTGCCATGGTCTTCCTAAAAGCAAATGGCCAGCATGCATAGGCACAACATCACACAACACTTTATCATTATACCTTCCAATTGAAAATGGCACCAATACTTGCTTGGTCACATTTACTTCTCCACAATTATTGAGCCATTGAAGTTTGTATGGTTTGGGATGTTTTGTAGTGGGCAAACTCAATTTGTCAACCAAATAAGTGCTAGCAACATTAGTGCAACTACCACCATCAATAATCAAAGAGCATACCTTATTGTTGACGTGGCATCTAGTATGAAAAATATTTTCTCGTTGCACTTCATCTTCATCCTTAACTTGGGCACTTAATGCACGACGAGCTACAAGTGCTTCACCATGTGCAGCAAACTCAACATAGTCATCATCCTCATCAATGTCCTCCAATGGTGGGATCTCATCATCAACATCAGAATCTTCACTTACAACATCACCATCATCACGCATGATCATGACTCGTTTGTTTGGGCATTGTGATGCAATGTGTCCTCTTCCCAAACATCTAAAACACTTAATGTCTCTACTCTTACCTTGGGATGCTTGGACCGCCTTGGGTTTGGGCTTTTGGACACTCTCACCCTTAGGCTTGAATGAGGATTCAGCCTTAAGTTTGAATGTAGTCTTATCATCCCTTCGAAAGGTGTTCGGTTTCCAAGAAGAAGATGAACTAGAACCTTGCATAAAACGAGATGAATAACCTTTTCTCTTGAGTTGCCTTTCAACCTTGATAGCCATATGCAACATATCATCAAACTCCACATAGTGATGTAACTCCACTACATTAGCAATCTCACGATTCAATCCTTGTAAGAATCGAGCCATAGTAGCTTCACTATCCTCTTCAACATTAGCTCTGATCATGATAATTTCCATTTCTTTATGATAATCCTCAACACTCTTAGAACCTTGAGTGAGACCTTGTAACCTTTGATAAAGCTCTCTATAGTAATGATTAGGAACAAACCTTTTTCTCATAACACGTTTCATTTCATTCCATGTAACTATAGGTGGCTCTCTATTCCTACGTCTACCAAGCATGAGTTGGTCCCACCAAATGATTGCATAATCCGTGAACTCTACAGCAGCAAGTTTCACCTTTTTTTCTTCGGAATAGTTATGGCAATCAAAGACCATCTCCACTTTCTTTTCCCATTCTAAGTAAGCCTCAGGATCATTCTTACCTTGAAAGGAAGGAATCTTCAATTTGATACTTCCTAAATTTCCATCTATCCTATCATAATACCTATCTCCTTTATACCTATCTCCACGACCTCCTTTATTACCATGGTTACCTTTAACACTTCTACTAAACTCATCATCATCAAACTCATCATCTACTTTATCATCAAAGTCATTATTCACAACATTGCCTTTCACATGAGAAGTATTATCTTGATTTACTTTAGCTAGGACAGCTTCATGTTCCTCCAACTTATCATGAATATTATTAAACCTCAACTCTATCCTTGAAAATTGTTGTTGCATAGCTTGGAACATGAACTCGATCTTACTCAAATCAGGCTTTTCACTATTAGAAGACATGATTTTATCCTGCAAGAAAAGTTAGTAAAAGAAAAGGACCTCACAAGTATGACCTCACGTGTTTACACTCAATACACACAAGAATGTAACACTCACACTCGTGTTTTCACACAATTTTAATATGACTTTTCTCTACTAATGTTACTCACACACTCTTGCCTTTTTCCCTCACACAACTTTTCTCTATAGGTTCTATATTGAACTCAAGACTCAATCAAAAATCAGCTTATGTAATTCAACTATCAACCAACAATAAACAAGATGAGCACAAGATTTTAATCAAGGGAAAACAATGAAAACAATGAAGACTCAATAAGACCTAAGAAGACTCAATAAGACCTAAGAAGACTCCAATGAAACTAAACCTTGAAGGAAATATGTGTGTTTTGGGGTGTTTAATTAGGGTAGGGTTTAGCCAAAGGTGGGGTAGTTTTGTCCTTTTATGTGGTAGGGTCAAAAAGGTAATTTTAGGCAATAGGGTAGAATGGCAGCAATGAATTTTCAAATTAGGCAAATAAGAAATCTCAAAGCTCAAGAAAGAATGACTACCTCAAGATTTTGATGAAGCACACCTCCACGAATTGCCTTTGACGTTGCACTTGCTACACATGATGTAATAAATCCCCTCTTGAATTGATTTTTTTTTCTTTTCTCTTTTTTTTTTTCTTTTCTTTTTTTTCTCTTTTTTTCCTTTTTTTTGATATTTTACTAAAGTAAACGAACAATAAAGAAAAAAACAGAAAGTCTAAATAATAAGAAAAGGTTTACTTGGGGAACAAGGCAACTTTTGAAAAAAAACAAGCTAGTTTTGGTAGTAGCTTGTGTGGCAAGGAATGAGAGGGAACGGTGGCTTGTGAAACAAGTAGTCTTTATGTGATGTAGAGCTTTTGAAGGTTTCTTGGTGAGCAAGAAAACCTTTGAGATTTGGTTGCTTGGAGAACAAGATAGGGTTTACTTGGTGGCTAAGTAAAGGTAGGTTATTTTAACGAAGACAATAGGTTTGAGGGACAAACAATACTAGTGGTGGCTTGGAAAAGGATTCAAGATCAAGGTTTGTCCACGACAAGAAGACAAAGAAAAAAAAAACAAAAACGAAACTCCCACGAATTAAACCTAAGCTAAGAAGACAAACAAAAAAAAACAAAAAACGAGACTCCCACAAATTGAACCTAAGCTCTGATACCAAATGATATGGACCTCTCCGAAAGAAGATGAGGTTCAATGAAGAACATGAAGAACACTTGAAGAAAAACAAAGAACAAGTTAAAAACGCAGCAAAAGAAAACAAAAATTAGAGATAAAACCAAGACCCGTTGTGTAGAAACACAAGAACCTATGGTATTGGACCAAGACCCGTTGCTTAGAAAAGCAAGAACCTATGGTATATATTGGTGGAAGGTAGAAGAACGCCACAAGGAAGACCTTGATAAGTTCAAGAGTTCTCAAGAGAACCAAAGAGAAGAAGTCTCTCAATTTTATTACTAAAATCAATTGTGTTCTCCCCAAAGGGTTACATAACTATTTATAGGCAAATAGATAACTTGCAGCACAAGCAATAGGAATCCTACTCTCCTAACTTGCAGAACAAGTAATAGAAGTCTTACAAAATCTATTATTTAAAAAGGAATTGGGCTTAAATTAAATTAAGACAATGTTCAGCCCAATAATACTTAACTAAATAAAATATGCATCTAGCCTAATTTGCATTTCGGCCCAATACTTGTGTCTTCAAGAAGGTTGAACTTGGGCTTGGATCATGTTGTAGAAGACTTTATCATCCTCCATGCTCAAGCTTTGTTGGGCTTTCTCTCTAGCAATATCAATGAAACCAGCCAAGGCTTGTTGCATTATCTTTGATTTAGCTCTTGTAATTGGACCTCTATGGATACTCAAAGGATCACGATCATCACGAACATGACTTGAGCTTTGTGAGCTTGGATCTCCATCATAAGTATGTGGTTGTCTATTTTGATGATATTTTGATATACAGTAAGAGCCAGCATGAGCATGTTGAGCATCTTAGGAATGTTCTTACTGTTTTGAGGAATGCAAGTTTGTATGCCAATTTTAGGAAATGTACATTCTGCACTGATAAGGTTGTTTTTCTTGGGTATGTCGTTTCTTCACATGGCATTTCTGTTGATATTGAGAAGGTAAAGGCAATTAAAGAATGGCCTGTACCAAAGTCTGTTTCTGAGGTGCGTAGTTTCCATGGTTTAGCTAGTTTCTATCGTCGATTCGTTAGAGATTTTAGCACTATAGCCGCACCTTTGATCGAAGTGGTCAAAAAGAATGTTGCATTTCATTGGGGTCCTGCACAAGAGCATGCTTTTAATTTGCTTAAAGATAAACTTTGTTCTGCTCCTTTGTTATCTCTGCCTGACTTTACTAAAACTTTTGAGATTGAGTGCGATGCCTCAGGTGTAGGTATTGGCGCTGTGCTTATGCAGGAAAAACGCCCAATTGCTTTCTTTAGTGAGAAGTTAGGTGGAGCAGCACTTAACTATCCCACATATGACAAGGAGATGTACGCGTTAGTGAGGGCCTTGGAGACATGGCAACATTACTTGTGGCCCAAAGAATTTGTCATCCACACTGATCATGAGTCCTTGAAGCATTTGAAAGGACAGAGTAAGCTGCATAAGCGTCATGCCAAGTGGATAGAGTTCATTGAGATGTTCCCGTACGTGATCAAGTACAAACAAGGTAAAGAGAACGTCGTAGCTGATGCGTTATCTCGTAGGTATACTCTTATCACTACTCTTGATGCTAAACTTTTAGGATTTGAGTATATCAAAGAACAATATGCTGATGATGTTGATTTTGGTAATGTTTATGATGCATGTGCTACATCTGGTTTTGGCAAGTTCTTTAGGCATGATGGGTTCTTATTTAGAGAAAATAAATTATGTGTGCCTAGGAGTTCATTGCGCGAGCTGTTAGTTAGAGAAGCCCATAGTGGAGGATTAATGGGTCACTTTGGAGTTAGGAAAACTCTAGATGTTTTGCAAGCACATTTCTTTTGGCCTAACATGAGGAGGGATGTAGAGAGGTTATGTGCTAGATGCATTTCATGTAGGCAAGCTAAATCTAGAGTTCATAATCATGGTTTATATACTCCTTTACCCATTCCTACTACTCCGTGGACTGATATCTCTATGGATTTTGTTTTGGGCTTGCCTCGAACAAAACGCGGTAGAGATTCTGTTTTTGTTGTGGTTGACAGGTTCTCCAAAATGGCTCATTTCATTGCTTGCCACAAGACGGATGATGCGAGCAACGTTGCTGACCTTTTCTTCAAAGAGATAGTACGTCTACATGGTGTACCAAGGACCATTGTTTCTGATCGAGATGCAAAGTTCCTTAGTTACTTTTGGAAGACGTTATGGGGAAAGTTGGGAACTAAATTGTTATTCTCCACCACTTGTCACCCCCAGACTGATGGACAGACTGAGGTCGTCAACCGAACCCTGTCTACGTTATTGAGGTCCATTATTCAGAAAAATTTGAAGAATTGGGAAGATTGCTTGCCCCATGTGGAGTTTGCATATAACCGCAGTGTCCACTCCACTACTAGTTGCTCTCCATTCGAAGTTGTTTATGGCTTCAATCCTCTTACTCCTTTGGATTTGTTGCCATTACCTAGTGCGGAGCAGAGTAACTTGGATGGAGAACAGAAGGCTAAGTTTGTGAAGCAACTCCATGAGAGAGTTCGTCAAGCTATTGAAAAGAAGACTGAGCAGTATACCACCCAAGCAAATAAGCATCGAAAGAAAGTAGTCTTTGAGCCCGGTGATTGGGTTTGGGTGCATATGAGAAAAGAGAGGTTTCCTGTTCAGCGACGAACCAAGCTGCATCCCCGAGGAGATGGACCATTCCAAGTCATAGCGAAGATCAACGATAATGCCTACAAATTGGATCTTCCTGGTGAGTATGGTGTATCTGCTACTTTTAATGTTTCTGATCTTTCTCCCTTTTCTTTTGATGAAGGTATATGCGATTTGAGGACAAATCCTTTTGAGGAGAGGGGGAACAACTGATGCGTACGGACAAGACAAAACGTAGCTTGGAATTTGAAGGAGCTGACACGCAAGAAGACAGAAGCAAAGTTGATGAATGACAACTTCTGAAACCTAGACCCGAAGCCTAAAGAGACTCGAACCCAAAGGTATTGGACCTTGACCCTACGAATAAGAATTCGAGAACCTAAGGTATAGCAATGGTGGATGGGAAGAAGGAGGCGCCACAAGGAAGAAGACCTTGATAAGCCTAGTTGAGAGGGAACCCAAGAGAAAGGCACACTCAATTTCTGAAAATTCAATTAACTGATCTCCATCAATAGCGTTTACAAGGTATTTATAATAATACCTAGCACTTAAGCCCATAAACAAGTGGGCTGGAATTAACACCAATAGAAAATAAAACTAAACCCAAATTCATGCCTAAACCTAGTTACATAAAATAAATAGTCCAAGACACAACAAGACTCAAACGTGGGCTATCCAAACACTTAGCCCATCTTATTGTTAAGCTAAAATAAGATAGTAAACCATGCTCATGTCGTTTGGGCTTCCAAGCAAGTATAGATGTCTTGGGACTCTTCATGGAAGCTTCCTTGACACTTCAATGATGCCAGAGCTTGTTGCATGAATGAGGCCAGGGCTTGTTGCATTTTCTTAGCTCGAGCTCGGGTAATTGGACCTCCTTGGATGACCAATGGATCCTTAGCATCATGAACATCACGAGCAAGTGGATCTCCATCTGGATCTCCATCAAATACAATTGATTTTAGTAATAAAATTAAGAGACTTCTTCTCTTTGGTTCTCTTGAGAACTCTTGAACTTATCAAGGTCTTCCTTATGGCGTTCTTTTAACTTCCACCAATATATACCATAGGTTCTTGCTTTCCTAAGCAACGGGTCTTGGTCCAATACTATAGGTTCTTGTGTTTTTACACAACGGGTCTTGGTTTTACTTCTAATTTTTTATTTTCTTTTGCTGCGTTTTTAACTTGTTATTGTTTTTTTTTTCAAGTGTTCTTTGTCTTCTTCATATGAACCTCATCTTCTTTCGGTGAGGTCCATATCATCGATCAAAGGTGCAGCTATAGTGCTAAAATCTCTAACGAATTGACAATAAAAACTAGTTAAACCATGGAAACTACGCACCTCAGAAACAGACTTAGGTACAGGCCAATCTTTAATTGCCATGTGAAGAAACAATGAAATCACGTAAAACATGGTTCATTAAGTGCATGAATGTACTAGGTGCATTAGTCAAGCCAAAAGGCATAACAAACCACTCGTAGAGACCATGTTTAGTCTTAAATGCGGTTTTCCATTCATTACCTTGTCTCATACGAATTTGGTGATATCCGCTATTTAAATCAATTTTAGAAAACATGCATGCACCAGACAACTCATCAAGCATGTCATCTAACCCAGGAATAGGATAGCGGTACTTTACAGTGATTTTGTTTACGGCTCGGCAGTCAACGCACATCCACCACATCCCTTCGTTTTTAGGCACAAGCAGTACGGGCACGGCGCATGGACTCATGCTCTCTCTCACATAACCTTTCCTCATGAGCTCCTCAACTTGCCTTTGAAGCTCCTTTGTCTCCTCGGGATTACTTCTGTAGGCTGGACGGTTAGGAATGGCAGCTTCAGGGACAAGGTCAATCATGTGCTCAATCCCACGAATCGGTGGTAATCCACTTGGGATCTCCTCAGGGAATACATCCTCGAGCTCCTGCAACAATGATACAACATCAGTAGGCAAAGTATCATGGAGTTCAGCATTAATGACGCAAGAATCTTTAAATAAGAGTAAAAGGATAGGAGACTTAGCAAGAAACGCAGTCTTCACATCTCGGGGTTTGGCAGAGCAGCTCACTGTTTTGCTTTCCTTGTTTTCCTTCTTTTCTTTAGCTTGCTTCCTTTGATCATCATGTTGCTCCTTTAACCTTATTTGGTCCTCATAAATCTCCTTAGGGCTAAGGGGAGCAAGAGTGATCTTCTTGACATTCGTAGTAAAGGAGTATCGGTTAGTGTAATCATCGTGGATGACTCTCCGATCATACTGCCACGGTCTACCCAGCAATAGGTGGCTGGCTTGCATGGGCACCACGTCACATAACACATTATCCCGATAACATCCAATACAAAAAGGAACCAAGACTTGCTTCACCACGTTCGCTTCACCACAATCATTAATCCACTGCAACTTATATGGGTGGTGATGCTTGGTAGTGGGCAACTTTAACTTATCAACAAGGTATGTGCTAGCAACATTAGTACAGCTCCCACCATCAATGATTACAGTGCATACCTTGTCACTAATATAGCACATCGTATGGAAGATGTTCTCACGCTGTGCTTCATCTTCAAACTTCACATGGGTATTAAGAGCACGCCTGGCAACAAGCGCTTCACCATGAGCAGCATACTCAACAACTTCTTCTTCCTCAACATCTTCTAATGCAGGCATCTCATCTTCAACACTGACTTCAGAACCTTCACTCTCAACATCTCCATTTTCATGCATGATCATCACTCTACGATTGGGACACTGTGAGGCAACATGTCCACGACCTAAACAGTTGAAATACTTAATGTCACGTGTCCTGCTTTGGGATGCTTGGACAAGTTCAATCTTAGGCTTTGGAGGGCCCTCAGGCTTGGGCTTAGCAAAGCTCTCTGACTTAGGCATAGACACAGGCTTATCATCCCTACGAAAGTTGTTAGATTTCCAAACAGGAACTGAACTAGAAGTGAAACGGGATGTACCTTTCCTTTGGAGTTGCCTTTCCACTTTGATGGCCACATGCAGCATCTCCTCTAAATCCATGTAATGCTGTAACTCTACGACATTGGCAATCTCACAGTTTAAGCCTTAGAGAAAATGAGCCATAGTAGCTTCTGCATCCTCTGGATATTGCTCGGATCATGGTTATTTCCATCTTTTTGTAGTAATCCTCAACACTCTTTGAGCCCTGGGTAAGACATTGGAGCTTCTGGTATAACTCTGTAGTAATGAGTAGTAACAAATCTCTTCCTCATGATGCTTTTCATCTCATCCCATGTAGACACTAGAGGATCACCATATCTTCTTTCACTAGTGACTAACTGATCCCACCAAACCATAGCATACTCTGTGAACTCAATTGCTGCAAGTTTGACCTTCTTTTCCTCAGAGCAGTGGTGGCAGTCAAACACCATTTCAATCTTCCTTTCCCACTCCAAATATGCCTCAAGATCATTCTTGCCTTGGAAAGGAGGAATCTTCAATATTATATTGCCAAGGTTTCCATCCATCTTCTCCTTGCCTCTATCACGGGCTCTATCAACTCGATCTCTATACCCATGGTACCTTCTATGATGTCTATCTACCCCAGACTCTTCGTTCGAGTCATACCCAACATTATCATCATACTCGTCATTGGCAACAACCTTACTTTTTAGATGGGAAGTACCACCTTGTTGGATCTTCACAAACCAAGCTTCATGTTGGTTCAACTTATCATGAATGTCATTGAATTTCACGTCCATCCGTTGGAACTGTTGTTGCATTGCTTGAAGCATGAATTCAATCTTTTTAAAGTCCGACTTATCACATTCAGAAGACATTGATGAGTGTCGTCAGTCACCAAAAATAAAATTTCCTAACTCTACTATGTAGATAGTGGAGCAAGGGTCGAACCCACAGAGACTGAATTATTTAAGTTAATTATTAAATTAAAAATCTAATCTTCGGGTTTAGGGAAAGAAGAAATTTGGGGGTTTTGGAGACTATTCTAAAATAAAGAAAACAAGAATTAGGAAATATCACTATTCTAAAATATCAAAAACAAATAGCAAAAAGCTTCAGTTACGAGGTATTTAATTATTCTTGGATTTAGGTGTTGATCATTGATTACAAAATATCACTGTCAATTAAATAGTCAACCGTAGCATAACAACAAGCTCTGTTACACCATTTTTCCTTACTGAGTCGTTAGTTAAAACAAGCTCTTTAACTAATCTCTAACTACTAAACCTACCTAGAACAAGCTCTCTAGATATAAGTTGTAGCAGCATTAACAACAAGAAAGATATGGGTTGACATTAGATAACAAACACATAAGCTCGATTCATTTAATCTAAACCTTAATTCTCCTCCATCCCTAGTGATTAACTCCACAAGCAATTACGGACTTATGTTTTTAATTTGGCGGTAGATTATTTAATTTAACTAAATAGTGTGCACCCTATCTAATCAAACAAACAATCATTATAATGTGCTCAGAGAATCTTGGATATTTAATCAACAATTATATTGTTGGTTCAAGAATCTCACAACATGCTTTTCCCAAGAATAATCAATTTACCTCATAACTGAATAAGAAAACTACTCACTAGACATATTCAAGATCATAAAATTCAATTTATATATTATAAAGATTACAAATATCATGCAAGAAACAATCAAAGAAGCAATCTTTAATAATATAAAATCAGAATTACTAATCAAGATTATAAACTAGCAAGCAAGAACACACAAACAATATTAATTTAAATAAAGAAAACAAAATCAGAATTAAAAATAATAAAGAAATCAGCAACTAATTAAAAATAAAGAAAAAAATAAAATTTTATTAAAAACACTAAAGAAAATCCTTCAAGACTAAAAGAGAAGAGGGAGGAGAGGGATGTAAGGGGATTTGAGGGATGTGTTTATGAGAGCCTTGTGCTCTTTATATAGGCCTAAGGAAGAGTTTAAAAGACTTTCCTAAGCAATGTGGGATTCAGATAAGAGTTTACTTGGGAAACAAGTAATTTGACTAGTCAAACTCTTATCTTTATCTCATCATCTTTTACAATTATTTTCTAAGCAAAATTCCTAAGGCCTATTTTTATTAATTAATTATAGATCTAAGACAAAATAAAATTAAGAACAAAATCTGGTCTTGAACTTGCTTTGTTGGAATTTCTTCTCAATCTCGTTTTTCTGCCCAGAATTTCGTACTGATTTTGTCCAGACGTTTGACCCACCAAATGAACTCCGAATTTTACGATCTTGGACATTCTGGAAACCTTGAAAAGTCCTCTACAACTTCCATGAAGGCTACTTCTTGAGATCAGGTCGTTAAATTGGTCAAAAATGTCAATCTTTCAAGCTGGACAGAAAATACTGCACTTTGCTCTTTTTATCTTCTTTTTATTCCAACTTTGATATTTAATACCTAAAACATAAAATAAACATTAGTAAGCTCTTTTAGGCATAAAACATCAATAAAGAAAATATATTAGCACATATAAAATTCACAAAATATCATCCTATCAGACATTTCCAACAAATGATATCCTCACGTATTTACACTCGTGTTTCACTCAAGTAATTTGGCTTTTCTTTACTAATGTTTCTCACACACTCATGCCTTTTTCCCTTACTCTACCTTAGCTCTATAGGTTCACAATCGTACTAGAGACTCAGTCAAAGATTCAACCTCGCAGAATCAACTAATTCACCAACTATTTTTACCAAGTATTTCCTCTTTTTTTTGGAATTCTTCTCTTTTTTTTTCACTGAAAGGTGCGGCTAAGGTGACTCAAAGAAAGAAAAAATATAAATTAAAAATTAAAAAAAATCACTAGAAAGACCAAAAAAATGAAAAATGACCTAAAACGATAGGAAAACGATGGAATTTGACCAAGATACATAAAATGATGCGTACGGACAAGACAAAACGTAGCTTGGAATTTGAAGGAGCTGACACGCAAGAAGACAGAAGCAAAGTTGATGAATGACAACTTCTGAAACCTAGACCCGAAGCCTAAAGAGACTCGAACCCAAAGGTATTGGACCTTGACCCTACGAATAAGAATTCGAGAACCTAAGGTATAGCAATGGTGGATGGTGAAGAAGGAGGCGCCACAAGGAAGAAGACCTTGATAAGCCTAGTTGAGAGGGAACCCAAGAGAAAGGCACACTCAATTTCTGAAAATTCAATTAACTGATCTCTTCATCAATAGCGTTTACAAGGTATTTATAATAATACCTAGCACTTAAGCCCATAAACAAGTGGGCTGGAATTAACACCAATAGAAAATAAAACTAAACCCAAATTCATGCCTAAACCTAGTTACAAAAAAATAAATAGTCCAAGACACAACAAGACTCAAACGTGGGCTATCCAAACACTTAGCCCATCTTATTGTTAAGCTAAAATAAGATAGTAAACCATGCTCATGTCGTTTGGGCTTACAAGCAAGTATAGATGTCTTTGGACTCTTCATGGAAGCTTTCTTGACACTTCAATGATGCCAGAGCTTGTTGCATGAATGAGGCCAGGGCTTGTTGCGTTTTCTTAGCTCGAGCTCGGGTAATTGGACCTCCTTGGATGACCAATGGATCCTTAGCATCACGAACATCACGAGCAAGTGGATCTCCATCATTCCCCCTCTCCTCAAAAGGATTTGTCCTCAAATCGCATATACCTTCATCAAAAGAAAAGGGAGAAAGATCAGAAACATTAAAAGTAGCAGATACACCATACTCACCAGGAAGATCCAATTTGTAGGCATTATCGTTGATCTTCGCTATGACTTGGAATGGTCCATATCCTCGGGGATGCAGCTTGGTTCGTCGCTGAACAGGAAACCTCTCCTTTCTCATATGCACCCAAACCCAATCACCAGGCTCAAAGACTACTTTCTTTCGATGCTTATTTGCTTGGGTGGTATACTGCTCAGTCTTCTTTTCAATAGCTTGACGAACTCTCTCATGGAGTTGCTTCACAAACTTAGCCTTCTGTTCTCCATCCAAGTTACTCTGCTCCGCACTAGGTAATGGCAACAAATCCAAAGGGGTAAGAGGATTGAAGCCATAAACAACTTCGAATGGAGAGCAACTAGTAGTGGAGTGGACACTGCGGTTATATGCAAACTCCACATGGGGCAAGCAATCTTCCCAATGCTTCAAATTTTTCTGAATAATGGACCTCAATAATGTAAACAGGGTTCGGTTGACGACCTCAGTCTGTCCATCAGTCTGGGGGTGACAAGTGGTGGAGAATAACAATTTAGTTCCCAACTTTCCCCATAACGTCTTCCAAAAGTAACTAAGGAACTTTGCATCTCGATCAGAAACAATGGTCCTTGGTATACCATGTAGACGTACTATCTCTTTGAAGAAAAGGTCAGCAACGTTGCTGGCGTCATCCGTCTTGTGGCAAGCAATGAAATGAGCCATCTTAGAGAACCTGTCAACCACAACAAAAACAGAATCTCTACCGCGTTTTGTTCGAGGCAAGCCCAAAACAAAATCCATAAAGATATCAGTCCACGGAGTAGTAGGAATGGGTAAAGGAGTATATAAACCATGATTATGAACTCTAGATTTAGCTTGCCTACATGAAATGCATCTAGCACATAACCTCTCTACATCTCTCCTCATGTTAGGCCAAAAGAAATGTGCTTGCAAAACATCTAGAGTTTTCCTAACTCCAAAGTGACCCATTAATCCTCCACTATGGGCTTCTCTAACTAACAGCTCGCGTAATGAACTCCTAGGCACACATAATTTATTTTCTCTAAATAAGAACCCATCATGCCTAAAGAACTTGCCAAAACCAGATGTAGCACATGCATCATAAACATTACCAAAATCAACATCATCAGCATACTGTTCTTTGATATACTCAAATCCTAAAAGTTTAGCATCAAGAGTAGTGATAGGAGTATACCTACGAGATAACGCATCAGCTACGACGTTCTCTTTACCTTGTTTGTACTTGATCACGTACGGGAACATCTCAATGAACTCTATCCACTTGGCATGACGCTTATGCAGCTTACTCTGTCCTTTCAAATGCTTCAAGGACTCATGATCAGTGTGGATGACAAATTCTTTGGGCCACAAGTAATGTTGCCATGTCTCCAAGGCCCTCACTAACGCGTACATCTCCTTGTCATATGTGGGATAGTTAAGTGCTGCTCCACTTAACTTCTCACTAAAGAAAGCAATTGGGCGTTTTTCTTGCATAAGCACAGCTCCAATACCTACACCTGAGGCATCGCACTCAATCTCAAAAGTTTTAGTAAAGTCAGGCAGAGATAACAAAGGAGCAGAACAAAGTTTATCTTTAAGCAAAAAAAGCATGCTCTTGTGCAGGACCCCAATGAAATGCAACATTCTTTTTGACCACTTCGATCAAAGGTGCAGCTATAGTGCTAAAATCTCTAACGAATCGACGATAGAAACTAGCTAAACCATGGAAACTACGCACCTCAGAAACAGACTTAGGTACAGGCCAATCTTTAATTGCCTTTACCTTCTCATTATCAACAGAAATGCCATGTGAAGAAACGACATACCCAAGGAAAACAATCTTATCAGTGCAGAACGTACATTTCTTAAAATTGGCTTACAAACTTGCATTCCTCAAAACAGTAAGAACATTCCTAAGATGCTCAACATGCTCATGCTGGCTCTTACTGTATATCAAAATATCATCAAAATAGACAACCACATACTTACCAATGAAATCACGTAAAACATGGTTCATTAAACGCATGAATGTACTGGGTGCATTAGTCAAGCCAAAAGGCATAACTAACCACTCGTAGAGACCATGTTTAGTCTTGAATGCGGTTTTCCATTCATCACCTTCTCTCATACGAATTTGGTGATGTCCGCTCTTTAAATCAATTTTAGAAAACATGCATGCACCATGCAACTCATCAAGCATGTCATCTAGCCTAGGAATAGGATAGCGGTACTTTACAGTGATTTTGTTGACGGCTCGGCAGTCAACGCACATCCTCCACGTCCCATCTTTTTTTGGCACAAGCAGTACGGGAACGGCGCAAGGACTCATGCTCTCTCTCACATAACCTTTCCTCATGAGCTCCTCAACTTGCCTTTGAAGCTCCTTCGTCTCCTCGGGATTACTTCTGTAGGCTGGACGGTTAGGAATGGTAGCTCCGGGGATAAGGTCAATCATGTGCTCGATCCCACGAATCGGTGGTAATCCACTTGGGATCTCCTCAGGGAATAAATCCTCGAACTCCTGCAACAATGAGACAACATCAGTAGGCAAAGTATCATGGAGTTCAGCATCAATAAAATAAGAATCTTTAAATAAGAGTAAAAGGATAGGAGACTTAGCAAGAAATGCAGTCTTCACATCTCGGGGTTTGGCATAGCAGCTCACTGTTTTGCTGTCCTTGTTTTCCTTCTTTTCTTTAGCTTGCTTCCTTTGCTCATCATGTTGCTCCTTTAGCCTTAATTGGTCCTCATAAATCTCCTTGGGGCTAAGGGGAGCAAGAGCGATCTTCTTGCCATCGATAGTAAAGGAATAACGGTTAGTGTAACCGTCGTGGATGACTCTCCGATCATACTGCCACGGTCTACCCAGCAATATGTGGCTAGCTTGCATGGGCACCACGTCACACAATACCTCATCTTGATACCTTCCAATACGAAAAGGAACCAAGACTTGCTTCACCACGTTTACTTCACCACAGTCATTAATCCACTGCAACTTATATGGGTGGTGATGCTTGGTAGTGGGCAACTTTAATTTATCAACAAGGTATGTGCTAGCAACATTAGGACAACTCCCACCATCAATGATTACAGTACATACCTTGTCACTAATATGGCATCTCGTATGGAAGATGTTCTCGCGCTGTGCCTCATCCTCAAACTTCACATGAGTAGTAAGAGCACGCCTAGCAACAAGTGCTTCACCATGAGCAGCATACTCAACAACTTCTTCTTCGTCGACATCTTCTAACGCAGGCATCTCATCTTCTACACCGAGTTCAGAACCTTCACTCTCAACATCTCCATTCCCATGCATGATCATCACCCTACGGTTGGGACACTGTGAGGCAATATGTCCACGACCTAAACACTTGAAACACTTAATGTCACGTGTCCTGCTCTGGGATGCTTGGGCAGGTTCAGTCTTGGGCTTTGGAGGGCCCTCAGGCTTGGGCTTAGCAAAGCTCTCTGACTTATGCGTAGGCACAGGCTTATCATCCCTATGAAAGGTGTTAGATTTCCAAACAGGAACTGAACTAGAAGTAAAACGGGATGTACCTTTCCTTTTGAGTTGCCTTTCCACTTTGATGGCCACATGCAACATCTCCTCTAAATCCATGTAATGCTGCAACTCGACTACATTGGCAATCTCACGGTTTAAGCCTTGAAGAAAACGAGCCATAGTAGCTTCTGCATCCTCCTGGATATTGGCTCGGATCATGGTTATTTCCATCTCTTTGTAGTAATCCTCAACACTCTTTGAGCCCTGGGTAAGACCTTGGAGCTTCTGGTATAACTCCCTGTAGTAATGAGTAGGAACAAATCTCTTCCTCATGATACGCTTCATCTCATCCCATGTAGACACTGGAGGATCACCATATCTTCTTCGACTAGTGACTAACTGATCCCACCAAACCATAGCATACTCTGTGAACTCAATTGCTGCAAGTTTGACCTTCTTTTCTTCAGAGTAGTGGTGGCAGTCAAACACCATTTCAAGCTTCCTTTCCCACTCCAAATATGCCTCAGGATCATTCTTGCCTTGGAAAGGAGGAATCTTTAATTTTATACTGCTAAGGTTTCCATCCAGCTTCTCCTTACCTCTATCACGGGCTCTATCAACTCGATCTCTATACCCATGGTACCTTCTATGATGTCTATCTATCCCAGACTCTTCATTCGAATCATACCCAACATTATCATCATACTCATCATTGGCAACAACCTTACTTTTTGGACGAGAAGTATCACCTTGTTGGATCTTTGCAAACCGAGCTTCATGTTGGTTAAACTTATCATGAATGTCATTGAATTTCACATCCATCCGTTGGAACTGTTGTTGCATTGCCTGAAGCAGGAATTCAATCTTTTTAAAGTCTGACTTATCACCTTCAGAAACATTGTCAACAAGTAATATCCTCACGTGTTTACACTCCTGTTTCACTCAAGTAATTTGGCTTTTCTCTACTAATGTCTCTCACACACTCGTGCCTTTATCCCTTACTCTACCTTAACTCTATAGGTTCACAATCACACTAGAAACTCAGTCAAAGATTCAACCTCAGAAAATCAACTAATTCACCAAGTATTGTCACCAAGAATTTTTTTTTTCTTTTTTTTTTTTTTCACAGAAAGGTATGGCTAGGGCTAGGTGACTCAAAGAAAGAAAGAAAGAAGAAAAAAAATAAGAAAGAAAAAAAAATTACTAGAATGAGCAAAAAAATGAAAAATGGCCTAAAACTATAGGAAAACGATGGAATTTGGCCAAGATAGGGTGGGGGCTTCACTAGGTCGTTTTCTTTCGTCGCTTTCTTTAAAACGGGTACTCACACGCCTCCTAACTCAACCAAAACTTCTGTTTGAACAGTACCACAAAAAAATTATTTTTTTTTTCTTCTTTTTTTTTTCGAATTCTTTTCTTCTTTTTTTTTTTCGAATTCTTTTCTTCTTCTTTTTTTTGAATTCTTTTCTTCTTCTTCTTCTTTTTTTAACTCTGAGTGATGCGGTTTCCTTGAAAAAGGAGGGGTGCGGCTAGGTTTTTTTTTTTTTGAGGGGTGAGGCTAGGGTTTTTTTTTTGAGGGGTGCGGCTAGGGTTTTTTTTAGGGGTGCAGCTAGGGTTTTTTTTTTTATTTGAGGGGTGCGGCTAGGGTTTTATTTTTGAGGGGTGCGGCTAGGGTTTTATTTTTAAGGGGTGCGGCTAGGGTTTTTTTTGTGTAATGAAATAAGTGGTGGCTAGGGTTTTAGGGTTAAGAAATAAGTGGCGGCTAGGAACACTGATGCGTACGGACAAGACAAAACGTAGCTTGGAATTTGAAGGAGCTGACACGCAAGAAGACAGAAGCAAAGTTGATGAATGACAACTTCTGAAAACCTAGACCCGAAGCCTAAAGAGACTCGAACCCAAAGGTATTGGACCTTGACCCTACGAATAAGAATTCGAGAACCTAAGGTATAGCAATGGTGGATGGTGAAGAAGGAGGCGCCACAAGGAAGAAGACCTTGATAAGCCTAGTTGAGAGGGAACCCAAGAGAAAGGCACACTCAATTTCTGAAAATTCAATTAACTGATCTCCCATCAATAGCGTTTACAAGGTATTTATAATAATACCTAGCACTTAAGCCCATAAACAAATGGGCTGGAATTAACACCAATAGAAAATAAAACTAAACCCAAATTCATGCCTAAACCTAGTTACATAAAATAAATAGTCCAAGACACAACAAGACTCAAACGTGGGCTATCCAAATGATAAGATGATATTTTGCAAATTATATATGTGCTAATATATTTTCTTTATTGATGTTTTATGCCTAAAAGAGGTTACTAATCTTTATTTTATGTTTTAGGTATTAAATATCAGAGTTGGAATAAAAAGAAGCTAAAAAGAGCAAAGTGCAGTATTTTCTGTCCAGCTTGAAAGATTGACATTTTTGACCAATTTAAAGACCTGATCTCAAGAAGTGGCCTTCATGGAAGTTGTAGAGGACTTCTCAAGGTTTCCAGAATGCACAAGATCGCAAAAATTGGAGTTTGTTTGGTTGGTCAAACGTCTGGACAAAATCAGTACGAAATTCTGGGCAGAAAAACGAGATTGAGAAGAAATTCCAACTAAGCAAGTTCAAGACAAGATTTTGTTGAGACAAGATAATTTCTTAATTTTATCATGTCTTAGATCTGTAATTAATTAATAAAAATAGGCCTTAGGAATTTTACTTAGAAAGTAATTGTAAAAAGATGATGAGATAAAGGTAAGAGTTTGACTAGTCAAATTACTTGTTTCCCAAGTAAACTCTTATCTGAATCCCACATTGCTTAGGAAAGTCTTTTAAACTCTTCCTTAGGCCTATATAAAGAGCACAAGGCTCTCATAAACAGCATCTCTCTTATCCCTCACATCCTTCTTATCCCTCTTCCCTCTTTTAGTCTTGTAGGATTTTCTTTAGGGTTTTTAATAAAATTTTATTTTTTTCTTTATTTTTAATTAGTTGCTGATTTCTTTATTATTTTTAATTCTGATTTTGTTTTCTTTATTTAAATTAATATTGTTTGTGTGTTTTTGCTTACTAGTTTATAATCTTGATTAGTAATTCTGATTTTATATTATTAAAGATTGCTTCTTTGATTGTTTCTTGCATGATATTTGTAATCTTTATAATATATAACTTGAATTTTATGATCTTGAATATGTCTAGTGAGTAGTTTTCTTATTCAGTTATGAGGTAAATTCATTGTTCTTGGGAAAAAGAATGTTGTGAGATTTTGAGCTTATAATATAATTGTTGATTAAGTATCCAAGATTCTCTGAGCACATTTGCATGATTATTTGCTTTATTAGATGGTAGGGCCCACTATTTAATTTAATTGAATAATCTACTGCCAGATTAAAAACATAAGTCCGTAACTGCTTATGGAGTTAATCACTAGGGATGGAGGAGAATTGAGGTTTAGATTAAATGAACAGAGCTTGTTGTTATGCTACGGTTGACTATTTAATTGACAATAATATTTTGTAATCAATGATCAACTTCTAAATCCAAGAATAATTAATTACCTTGTAACTGAAGCTTTTTCATATTTGTTTTTGATATTTAATAATCCTTGCTTTCTCTCTTTTAGGCATAGCTTACAAAACTCCAAAACCACAAAATTTCTTCTTTCCGTAAAACTTAAGATTAGATTTTTAATTTAATAATTAACTTAAATAATTCAGTCTCTGTGGGTTCGACCCTTACTCGCTATCTACATAGTAGAGTTAGGAAGTTTTATTTTTGGTGACTGACGACACTCATCACCAAACACTTAGCCCATCTTATTGTTAAGCTAAAATAAGATAGTAAACCATGCTCATGTCATTTGGGCTTCCAAGCAAGTACAGATGTCTTGGGACTCTTCATGGAAGCTTCCTTGACACTTCAATGATGCCAGAGCTTGTTGCATGAATGAGGCCAGGGCTTGTTGCGTTTTCTTAGCTCGAGCTCGGGTAATTGGACCTCCTTGGATGACCAATGGATCCTTAGCATCACGAACATCACGAGCAATTGGATCTCCATCTGGATCTCCATCAAACACACAAACAAACCAGAAAGTGGAACGAACAAAAGAAAAAAAAATTGAAACCAAAAAAAAAATCGAAAAGTGAGTGACGAACAAACAAACCAGAAAATCGGAACTTGAGCTCTGAATACCAACTGATGCGTACGGACAAGACAAAACGTAGCTTGGAATTTGAAGGAGCTGACACGCAAGGAGACAGAAGCAAAGTTGATGAATGACAACTTCTGAAACCTAGACCCGAAGCCTAAAGAGACTCGAACCCAAAGGTATTGGACCTTGACCCTACGAATAAGAATTCGAGAACCTAAGGTATAGCAATGGTGGATGGTGAAGAAGGAGGCGCCACAAGGAAGAAGACCTTGATAAGCCTAGTTGAGAGGGAACCCAAGAGAAAGGCACACTCAATTTCTGAAAATTCAATTAACTGATCTCCCATCAATAGCGTTTACAAGGTATTTATAATAATACCTAGCACTTAAGCCCATAAACAAGTGGGCTGGAATTAACACCAATAGAAAATAAAACTAAACCCAAATTCATGCCTAAACCTAGTTACATAAAATAAATAGTCCAAGACACAACAAGACTCAAACGTGGGCTATCCAAATGATAAGATGATATTTTGCAAATTATATATGTGCTAATATATTTTCTTTATTGATGTTTTAAGCCTAAAAGAGGTTACTAATCTTTATTTTATGTTTTAGGTATTAAATATCAGAGTTGGAATAAAAAGAAGCTAAAAAGAGCAAAGTGCAGTATTTTCTGTCCAGCTTGAAAGATTGACATTTTTGACCAATTTAAAGACCTGATCTCAAGAAGTGGCCTTCATGGAAGTTGTAGAGGACTTCTCAAGGTTTCCAGAATGCACAAGATCGCAAAAATTGGAGTTCGTTTGGTTGGTCAAACGTCTGGACAAAATCAGTACGAAATTCTGGGCAGAAAAACGAGATTGAGAAGAAATTCCAACTAAGTAAGTTCAAGACAAGATTTTGTTGAGACAAGATAATTTCTTAATTTTATCATGTCTTAGATCTGTAATTAATTAATAAAAATAGGCCTTAGGAATTTTACTTAGAAAGTAATTGTAAAAAGATGATGAGATAAAGGTAAGAGTTTGACTAGTCAAATTACTTGTTTCCCAAGTAAACTCTTATCTGAATCCCACATTGCTTAGGAAAGTCTTTTAAACTCTTCCTTAGGCCTATATAAAGAGCACAAGGCTCTCATAAACAGCATCTCTCTTATCCCTCACATCCTTCTTATCCCTCTTCCCTCTTTTAGTCTTGTAGGATTTTCTTTAGGGTTTTTAATAAAATTTTATTTTTTTCTTTATTTTTAATTAGTTGCTGATTTCTTTATTATTTTTAATTCTGATTTTGTTTTCTTTATTTAAATTAATATTGTTTGTGTGTTTTTGCTTACTAGTTTATAATCTTGATTAGTAATTCTGATTTTATATTATTAAAGATTGCTTCTTTGATTGTTTCTTGCATGATATTTGTAATCTTTATAATATATAACTTGAATTTTATGATCTTGAATATGTCTAGTGAGTAGTTTTCTTATTCAGTTATGAGGTAAATTCATTGTTCTTGGGAAAAAGAATGTTGTGAGATTTTGAGCTTATAATATAATTGTTGATTAAGTATCCAAGATTCTCTGAGCACATTTGCATGATTATTTGCTTGATTAGATGGTAGGGCCCACTATTTAATTTAATTGAATAATCTACTGCCAGATTAAAAACATAAGTCCGTAATTGCTTATGGAGTTAATCACTAGGGATGGAGGAGAATTGAGGTTTAGATTAAATGAACAGAGCTTGTTGTTATGCTACGGTTGACTATTTAATTGACAATAATATTTTGTAATCAATGATCAACTTCTAAATCCAAGAATAATTAATTACCTTGTAACTGAAGCTTTTTCATATTTGTTTTTGATATTTAATAATCCTTGCTTTCTCTCTTTTAGGCATAGCTTACAAAACTCCAAAACCACAAAATTTCTTCTTTCCGTAAAACTTAAGATTAGATTTTTAATTTAATAATTAACTTAAATAATTCAGTCTCTGTGGGTTCGACCCTTACTCAGCTATCTACATAGTAGAGTTAGGAAGTTTTATTTTTGGTGACTGACGACACTCATCACCAAACACTTAGCCCATCTTATTGTTAAGCTAAAATAAGATAGTAAACCATGCTCATGTCATTTGGGCTTCCAAGCAAGTACAGATGTCTTGGGACTCTTCATGGAAGCTTCCTTGACACTTCAATGATGCCAGAGCTTGTTGCATGAATGAGGCCAGGGCTTGTTGCGTTTTCTTAGCTCGAGCTCGGGTAATTGGACCTCCTTGGATGACCAATGGATCCTTAGCATCACGAACATCACGAGCAATTGGATCTCCATCTGGATCTCCATCAAACACACAAACAAACCAGAAAGTGGAACGAACAAAAGAAAAAAAAATTGAAACCAAAAAAAAAAATCGAAAAGTGAGTGACGAACAAACAAACCAGAAAATCGGAACTTGAGCTCTGAATACCAACTGATGCGTACGGACAAGACAAAACGTAGCTTGGAATTTGAAGGAGCTGACACGCAAGAAGACAGAAGCAAAGTTGATGAATGACAACTTCTGAAAACCTAGACCCGAAGCCTAAAGAGACTCGAACCCAAAGGTATTGGACCTTGACCCTACGAATAAGAATTCGAGAACCTAAGGTATAGCAATGGTGGATGGTGAAGAAGGAGGCGCCACAAGGAAGAAGACCTTGATAAGCCTAGTTGAGAGGGAACCCAAGAGAAAGGCACACTCAATTTCTGAAAATTCAATTAACTGATCTCCCATCAATAGCGTTTACAAGGTATTTATAATAATACCTAGCACTTAAGCCCATAAACAAATGGGCTGGAATTAACACCAATAGAAAATAAAACTAAACCCAAATTCATGCCTAAACCTAGTTACATAAAATAAATAGTCCAAGACACAACAAGACTCAAACGTGGGCTATCCAAATTAAGATGATATTTTGCAAATTATATATGTGCTAATATATTTTCTTTATTGATGTTTTAAGCCTAAAAGAGGTTACTAATCTTTATTTTATGTTTTAGGTATTAAATATCAGAGTTGGAATAAAAAGAAGCTAAAAAGAGCAAAGTGCAGTATTTTCTGTCCAGCTTGAAAGATTGACATTTTTGACCAATTTAAAGACCTGATCTCAAGAAGTGGCCTTCATGGAAGTTGTAGAGGACTTCTCAAGGTTTCCAGAATGCACAAGATCGCAAAAATTGGAGTTCGTTTGGTTGGTCAAACGTCTGGACAAAATCAGTACGAAATTCTGGGCAGAAAAACGAGATTGAGAAGAAATTCCAACTAAGTAAGTTCAAGACAAGATTTTGTTGAGACAAGATAATTTCTTAATTTTTATCATGTCTTAGATCTGTAATTAATTAATAAAAATAGGCCTTAGGAATTTTACTTAGAAAGTAATTGTAAAAAGATGATGAGATAAAGGTAAGAGTTTGACTAGTCAAATTACTTGTTTCCCAAGTAAACTCTTATCTGAATCCCACATTGCTTAGGAAAGTCTTTTAAACTCTTCCTTAGGCCTATATAAAGAGCACAAGGCTCTCATAAACAGCATCTCTCTTATCCCTCACATCCTTCTTATCCCTCTTCCCTCTTTTAGTCTTGTAGGATTTTCTTTAGGGTTTTTAATAAAATTTTATTTTTTTCTTTATTTTTAATTAGTTGCTGATTTCTTTATTATTTTTAATTCTGATTTTGTTTTCTTTATTTAAATTAATATTGTTTGTGTGTTTTTGCTTACTAGTTTATAATCTTGATTAGTAATTCTGATTTTATATTATTAAAGATTGCTTCTTTGATTGTTTCTTGCATGATATTTGTAATCTTTATAATATATAACTTGAATTTTATGATCTTGAATATGTCTAGTGAGTAGTTTTCTTATTCAGTTATGAGGTAAATTCATTGTTCTTGGGAAAAAGAATGTTGTGAGATTTTGAGCTTATAATATAATTGTTGATTAAGTATCCAAGATTCTCTGAGCACATTTGCATGATTATTTGCTTGATTAGATGGTAGGGCCCACTATTTAATTTAATTGAATAATCTACTGCCAGATTAAAAAACATAAGTCCGTAATTGCTTATGGAGTTAATCACTAGGGATGGAGGAGAATTGAGGTTTAGATTAAATGAACAGAGCTTGTTGTTATGCTACGGTTGACTATTTAATTGACAATTATTTTGTAATCAATGATCAACTTCTAAATCCAAGAATAATTAATTACCTTGTAACTGAAGCTTTTTCATATTTGTTTTTGATATTTAATAATCCTTGCTTTCTCTCTTTTAGGCATAGCTTACAAAACTCCAAAACCACAAAATTTCTTCTTTCCGTAAAACTTAAGATTAGATTTTTAATTTAATAATTAACTTAAATAATTCAGTCTCTGTGGGTTCGACCCTTACTCAGCTATCTACATAGTAGAGTTAGGAAGTTTTATTTTTGGTGACTGACGACACTCATCACCAAACACTTAGCCCATCTTATTGTTAAGCTAAAATAAGATAGTAAACCATGCTCATGTCATTTGGGCTTCCAAGCAAGTACAGATGTGATGGAGATCTAAGCTCACAAAGCTCAAGTCATGTTCGTGATGATCGTGATCCTTTGAGCATCCATGGCGGTCCAATTACAAGAGCTAAATCAAAGATAATGCAACAAGCCTTGGCTGGTTTCATTAATATTGCTAGAGAGAAAGCCCAACAAAGCTTGAGCATGGAGGATGATAAAGTCTTCTACAACATGATCCAAGCCCAAGTTCAACCTTCTTGAAGACACACAAGTATTGGGCCGAAATGCAATTAGGCTAGATGCATATTTTATTTAGTTAAGTATTATTGGGCTGAACATTGTCTTAATTTAATTTAAGCCCAATTCCTTTTTAAATAATAGATTTTGTATGACTTCTATTACTTGTTCTGCAAGTTAGAAGAGTAGGATTCCTATTGCTTGTTCTGCAAGTTTGCTATTTCCTATTCTGCAAGTTAGGAAAGTAGGATTCCTATTACTTGTGCTGCAAGTTATCTATTTGCCTATAAATAGTTATGTAACCCTTTGGGGAGAACACAATTGATTTTAGTAATAAAATTGAGAGACTTCTTTGCTTTGGTTCTCTTGAGAACTCTTGAACTTATCAAGGTCTTCCTTGTGGCGTTCTTCTACCTTCCACCAATATATACCATAGGTTCTTGCTTTTCTAAGAAGGGGTCTTGTCCAATACCATAGGTTCTTGTGTTTCTACACAACGGGTCTTGGTTTTATCTCTAATTTTTGTTTTCTTTTGCTGCGTTTTTAACTTGTTCTTGTTTTTCTTCAAGTGTTCTTCATGTTCTTCATTGAACCTCATCTTCTTTCGGTGAGGTTCATATCATTTGGTATCAGAGCTTAGGTTCAATTCGTGGGAGTCTCGTTTTTGTTTTTTTTTTGTTTGTCTTCTTGTCTTGGGTTCAATTCGTGAGAGTCTCGTTTTTGTTTTTTTTGTTTGTCTTCTTGTCTTGGACAAACCTTGATCTTAAATCCTTTTCCAAGCGCCACTAATATTGTTTGTCCCTCAAACCTATTTTCTTTACTTAGCCACCAAGTAAACCCTATCTTGTTCTCCAAGCAACCAAATCCCAAAGGTTTTCTTGCTCACCAAGAAACCTTCAAAAGCTCTACATTACATAAAGACTACTTGTTTCACAAGCCACCGTTCCCTCTCATTCCTTGCCACACAAGCTGCTACCAAAACTAGCTTGTTTTTGTCAAAAGTTGCCTTATTCCCCAAGTAAACCTCTTCTTATTATTTAGACTTTTTTTTTCTTCATTGTTCGTTTACTTTAGTAAAATATAAAAAAAAAAGAAAAAAAGAGAAAAAAAAAGAAAAGAAAAAAAAAGAAAAAAAGAAAAATCAATTCAAGAGGGGATTTATTACATCGTGTAGCAAGTGCAACGTCAAAGGCAATTCGTGGAGGTGTGCTTCATCAAAATCTTGAGGTAGTCATTCTTTCTTGAGCTTTGAGATTTCTTATTTGCCTAATTTGAAAATTCATTGTTACCATTCTACCCTACTGCCTAAAATTATCTTTTTGACCCTACCACATAAAAGGACAAAACTACCCCACCTTTGGCTAAACCCTACCCTAATTAAACACCCAAAAACACCCATATTTCCTTCAAGGTTTAGTTTCATTAGAGCCTTCTTAAGCCTTATTGAGTCTTGCAAAGTCTTGTTGAGTCTTCTTTGTTTTTGTTTTCCCTTGATTAAAATCTTGTGCTCAGCTTGTTTATTGTGGTTGATAGTTGAAGTCCATAAGCTGATTTTTGATTGAGTCTTGAGTTCAATATAGAACCTATAGAAAAGTTGTGTGAGGAAAAAAAAAGGCAAGAGTATGTGAGTAACATTAGTAGAGAAAAGCCTATTAAAATTGTGTGAAACACGAGTGTGAGTGTTACATTCTTATGTGTATTGAGTGTAAACACGGAGTCATACTTGTGAGGTCCTTTTCTTTTACTAACGTTTCTTGCAGGTTACAATCATGTCTTCTAATAGTGAAAAGCTTGATTTGAGTAAGATTGAGATCATGTTCCTAGCCATGCAACAACAACTTTCGAGGATAGAGTCGAAGTTGATTAAATATGATAAGTTGGAGCAACACGATGTTGCCCTAGCTAAGGTAAACCAAGATAATACTTCTTATGCATGTGATAATGTTGCTCATAATAAGTTGGATAGCAATTATGAAGAAGATTTTGATGATGATTCTATGCTGCAATTAGAGGATGATGAGGATAGTATGAAATTACCCATGGATGGAAAGGAATATATAGCATGTCAAACTTTAAGTGTGCTAATGAAAGATGAGGATCAATTGAGATTAAAAGAGAGTAAGAAAAAAATAGTGAGTGAAGATGAGGTTAAGCAAAAAGAGAAAACAATTAAGATTGAGTGTGATGCTTCAAGCATAGGTATCGAAGTTGTTTTAATGCAGGAGAAGAGCCCCATTGCTTTTTCAGTGAGAAGTTAAGTGGAGCTGCCCTTAACTATTCCACATATGATAAAGAGATGTATGCATTAGTGAGGCCTTAGAAACATGGCAACACTATTTATGGCCCAAGGAATTTGTCATCCACACTGATCATGAGTCTTTGAAGCACTTGAAAGGACAAAGCAAGTTGAACAAGCGTCATGCCAAGTGGATGGAGTTCATTGAGACATTTCCATATGTGATCAAATATAAAACAAGGTAAAGAAAATGTTGTGGCTGATGCATTGTCTCGAAGGTATACTCTAATCACTACTCTTAATGCAAAACTACTTGGATTTGAGTATATTAAAGACTTGTATGTTACTGATGAGGATTTTGAAAATGTGTTCATTGCATGTGAGAAAACTGGTTTTGGAAAGTTTTATAGGCATGATGGATTCTTATTTAGGGAAAATAGATTATGTGTGCCTAGGAGTTCTTTAAGAGAAGTACTTGTTAGAGAAGCCCATAGTGGTGGATTAATGGGACATTTTGGAGTAAAGAAAACTTTAGATATATTGCATGATCACTTCTTTTGGCCTAACATGAAAAGAGATGTTGAAAAATTGTGTGAAAGATGTGTCACTTGTAAACAAGCTAAGTCTAGAGTTATGAATCATGGTCTTTATACTCCATTACCTATTCCTACTGCTCCTTGGACTGTCATTTCTATGGACTTTGTTTTGGGGTTACCAAGAACAAAGAGAGGTAGAGATTCTGTTTTTGTTGTTGTTGACAGGTTCTCTAAGATGGCTCACTTCATTGCTTGTCACAAGACAGATGATGCAAGTAACATTGCCGATTTATTCTTCAAGGAAATTGTTCGTCTACATGGAGTTCCGAGGACCATTGTTTCTGACCGTGATGTGAAGTTCCTTAGCTACTTTTGGAAAACATTATGGGGAAAGTTAGGAACAAAGCTATTGTTTTCAACTACTTGTCATCCACAAACCGATGGTCAAACTGAAGTAGTCAATTGTACTTTGTCTACTTTGTTGAGGTCCATTATTCAAAAGAATTTGAAGAATCGGGAAGATTGTTTGCCTCATGTGGAGTTTGCTTACAATAGAAGTGTGCATTCCACTACTAGTTATTCTCCATTTGAAGTTGTCTATGGTTTTAATCCACTCACTCCCTTGGATCTTTTACCACTACCTATTGAGGAGAGAGCTAGTTTGGATGGGGAAAAGAAAGGTTTTTGCTAAGCAACTACATGAGAAGGTACGTCAAAACATTAAGAAGAGAACTGAGCAATATGCTACTCAAGCCAACAAGCATCGCAAGAAAGTTGTCTTTGAACCTGGTGATTGGGTTTGGGTACATATGCGTAAAGAGAGATTTCCTGCTCAGCGTCGCTCCAAGTTGCAACCTCGAGGAGATGGACCATTCCAAGTGATTAAGAAGATCAATGACAATGCTTATAAGTTAGATCTTCCAGGTGAGTATAATGTTAGTGCTACATTTAATGTTTCTGATCTTTCTCCCTTTGATATTGATGTAGGTGATTCTGATTTGAGGACAAATCCTTTTGAGGAGAGGGGGAATGATGGAGATCTAAGCTCACAAAGCTCAAGTCATGTTCGTGATGATCGTGATCCTTTGAGCATCCATGGCGGTCCAATTACAAGAGCTAAATCAAAGATAATGCAACAAGCCTTGGCTGGTTTCATTAATATTGCTAGAGAGAAAGCCCAACAAAGCTTGAGCATGGAGGATGATAAAGTCTTCTACAACATGATCCAAGCCCAAGTTCAACCTTCTTGAAGACACACAAGTATTGGGCCGAAATGCAATTAGGCTAGATGCATATTTTATTTAGTTAAGTATTATTGGGCTGAACATTGTCTTAATTTAATTTAAGCCCAATTCCTTTTTAAATAATAGATTTTGTATGACTTCTATTACTTGTTCTGCAAGTTAGAAGAGTAGGATTCCTATTGCTTGTTCTGCAAGTTTGCTATTTCCTATTCTGCAAGTTAGGAAAGTAGGATTCCTATTACTTGTGCTGCAAGTTATCTATTTGCCTATAAATAGTTATGTAACCCTTTGGGGAGAACACAATTGATTTTAGTAATAAAATTGAGAGACTTCTTTTCTTTGGTTCTCTTGAGAACTCTTGAACTTATCAAGGTCTTCCTTGTGGCGTTCTTCTACCTTCCACCAATATATACCATAGGTTCTTGCTTTTCTAAGCAACGGGTCTTGGTCCAATACCATAGGTTCTTGTGTTTCTACACAACGGGTCTTGGTTTTATCTCTAATTTTTGTTTTCTTTTGCTGCGTTTTTAACTTGTTCTTGTTTTTCTTCAAGTGTTCTTCATGTTCTTCATTGAACCTCATCTTCTTTCGGTGAGGTTCATATCAAGATGTCTTGGGACTCTTCATGGAAGCTTCCTTGACACTTCAATGATGCCAGAGCTTGTTGCATGAATGAGGCCAGGGCTTGTTGCGTTTTCTTAGCTCGAGCTCGGGTAATTGGACCTCCTTGGATGACCAATGGATCCTTAGCATCACGAACATCACGAGCAATTGGATCTCCATCTGGATCTCCATCAAACACACAAAACAAACCAGAAAGTGGAACGAACAAAAGAAAAAAAAATTGAAACCAAAAAAAAAATCGAAAAGTGAGTGACGAACAAACAAACCAGAAAATCGGAACTTGAGCTCTGAATACCAACTGATGCGTACGGACAAGACAAAACGTAGCTTGGAATTTGAAGGAGCTGACACGCAAGGAGACAGAAGCAAAGTTGATGAATGACAACTTCTGAAACCTAGACCCGAAGCCTAAAGAGACTCGAACCCAAAGGTATTGGACCTTGACCCTACGAATAAGAATTCGAGAACCTAAGGTATAGCAATGGTGGATGGTGAAGAAGGAGGCGCCACAAGGAAGAAGACCTTGATAAGCCTAGTTGAGAGGGAACCCAAGAGAAAGGCACACTCAATTTCTGAAAATTCAATTAACTGATCTACTCATCAATAGCGTTTACAAGGTATTTATAATAATACCTAGCACTTAAGCCCATAAACAAGTGGGCTGGAATTAACACCAATAGAAAATAAAACTAAACCCAAATTCATGCCTAAACCTAGTTACATAAAATAAATAGTCCAAGACACAACAAGACTCAAACGTGGGCTATCCAAACACTTAGCCCATCTTATTGTTAAGCTAAAATAAGATAGTAAACCATGCTCATGTCGTTTGGGCTTCCAAGCAAGTATAGATGTCTTGGGACTCTTCATGGAAGCTTCCTTGACACTTCAATGATGCCAGAGCTTGTTGCATGAATGAGGCCAGGGCTTGTTGCGTTTTCTTAGCTCGAGCTCGGGTAATTGGACCTCCTTGGATGACCAATGGATCCTTAGCATCACGAACATCACGAGCAAGTGGATCTCCATCATTCCCCCTCTCCTCAAAAGGATTTGTCCTCAAATCGCATATACCTTCATCAAAAGAAAAGGGAGAAAGATCAGAAACATTAAAAGTAGCAGATACACCATACTCACCAGGAAGATCCAATTTGTAGGCATTATCGTTGATCTTCGCTATGACTTGGAATGGTCCATCTCCTCGGGGATGCAGCTTGGTTCGTCGCTGAACAGGAAACCTCTCCTTTCTCATATGCACCCAAACCCAATCACCAGGCTCAAAGACTACTTTCTTTCGATGCTTATTTGCTTGGGTGGTATACTGCTCAGTCTTCTTTTCAATAGCTTGACGAACTCTCTCATGGAGTTGCTTCACAAACTTAGCCTTCTGTTCTCCATCCAAGTTACTCTGCTCCGCACTAGGTAATGGCAACAAATCCAAAGGAGTAAGAGGATTGAAGCCATAAACAACTTCGAATGGAGAGCAACTAGTAGTGGAGTGGACACTGCGGTTATATGCAAACTCCACATGGGGCAAGCAATCTTCCCAATTCTTCAAATTTTTCTGAATAATGGACCTCAATAATGTAGACAGGGTTCGGTTGACGACCTCAGTCTGTCCATCAGTCTGGGGGTGACAAGTGGTGGAGAATAACAATTTAGTTCCCAACTTTCCCCATAACGTCTTCCAAAAGTAACTAAGGAACTTTGCATCTCGATCAGAAACAATGGTCCTTGGTACACCATGTAGACGTACTATCTCTTTGAAGAAAAGGTCAGCAACGTTGCTCGCGTCATCCGTCTTGTGGCAAGCAATGAAATGAGCCATCTTAGAGAACCTGTCAACCACAACAAAAACAGAATCTCTACCGCGTTTTGTTCGAGGCAAGCCCAAAACAAAATCCATAGAGATATCAGTCCACGGAGTAGTAGGAATGGGTAAAGGAGTATATAAACCATGATTATGAACTCTAGATTTAGCTTGCCTACATGAAATGCATCTAGCACATAACCTCTCTACATCTCTCCTCATGTTAGGCCAAAAGAAATGTGCTTGCAAAACATCTAGAGTTTTCCTAACTCCAAAGTGACCCATTAATCCTCCACTATGGGCTTCTCTAACTAACAGCTCGCGCAATGAACTCCTAGGCACACATAATTTATTTTCTCTAAATAAGAACCCATCATGCCTAAAGAACTTGCCAAAACCAGATGTAGCACATGCATCATAAACATTACCAAAATCAACATCATCAGCATACTGTTCTTTGATATACTCAAATCCTAAAAGTTTAGCATCAAGAGTAGTGATAAGAGTATACCTATGAGATAACGCATCAGCTACGACGTTCTCTTTACCTTGTTTGTACTTGATCACGTACGGGAACATCTCAATGAACTCTATCCACTTGGCATGACGCTTATGCAGCTTACTCTGTCCTTTCAAATGCTTCAAGGACTCATGATCAGTGTGGATGACAAATTCTTTGGGCCACAAGTAATGTTGCCATGCCTCCAAGGCCCTCACTAACACGTACATCTCCTTGTCATATGTGGGATAGTTAAGTGCTGCTCCACTTAACTTCTCACTAAAGAAAGCAATTGGGCGTTTTTCCTGCATAAGCACAGCTCCAATACCTACACCTGAGGCATCGCACTCAATCTCAAAAGTTTTAGTAAAGTCAGGCAGAGATAACAAAGGAGCAGAACAAAGTTTATCTTTAAGCAAATTAAAAGCATGCTCTTGTGCAGGACCCCAATGAAATGCAACATTCTTTTTGACCACTTCGATCAAAGGTGCAGCTATAGTGCTAAAATCTCTAACGAATCGACGATAGAAACTAGCTAAACCATGGAAACTACGCACCTCAGAAACAGACTTAGGTACAGGCCAATCGTTAATTGCCTTTACCTTCTCATTATCAACAGAAATGCCATGTGAAGAAACGACATACCCAAGGAAAACAGTCATATCAGTGCAGAACGTACATTTCTTAAAATTGGCATACAAACTTGCATTCCTCAAAACAGTAAGAACATTCCTAAGATGCTCAACATGCTCATGCTGGCTCTTACTGTATATCAAAATATCATCAAAATAGACAACCACATACTTACCAATGAAATCACGTAAAACATGGTTCATTAAACGCATGAATGTACTGGGTGCATTAGTCAAGCCAAAAGGCATAACTAACCACTCGTAGAGACCATGTTTAGTCTTGAATGCGGTTTTCCATTCATCACCTTCTCTCATACGAATTTGGTGATATCCTCTCTTTAAATCAATTTTAGAAAACATGCATGCACCATGCAACTCATCAAGCATGTCATCTAGCCTAGGAATAGGATAGCGGTACTTTACAGTGATTTTGTTGACGGCTCGGCAGTCAACGCACATCCTCCACGTCCCATCTTTTTTTGGCACAAGCAGTACGGGCACGGCGCAAGGACTCATGCTCTCTCTCACATAACCTTTCCTCATGAGCGCCTCAACTTGCCTTTGAAGCTCCTTCGTCTCCTCGGGATTACTTCTGTAGGCTGGACGGTTAGGAATGGTAGCTCCGGGGACAAGGTCAATCATGTGCTCGATCCCACGAATCGGTGGTAATCCACTTGGGATCTCCTCAGGGAATAAATCCTCGAACTCCTGCAACAATGAGACAACATCAGTAGGCAAAGTATCATGGAGTTCAGCATCAATAAAATAAGAATCTTTAAATAAGAGTAAAATGATAGGTGACTTAGCAAGAAATGCAGTCTTCACATCTCGGGGTTTGGCATAGCAGCTCACTGTTTTGCTGTCCTTGTTTTCCTTCTTTTCTTTAGCTTGCTTCCTTTGCTCGTCATGTTGCTCCTTTAGCCGTAATTGGTCCTCATAAATCTCCTTGGGGCTAAGGGGAGCAAGAGCGATCTTCTTGCCATCCATAGTAAAGGAATAACGGTTAGTGTAACCGTCGTGGATGACTCTCCGATCATACTGCCACGGTCTACCCAGCAAGATGTGGCTAGCTTGCATGGGCACCACGTCACACAATACCTCATCTTGATACCTTCCAATACGAAAAGGAACCAAGACTTGCTTCACCACGTTGACTTCACCACAGTCATTAATCCACTGCAACTTATATGGGTGGTGATGCTTGGTAGTGGGCAACTTTAATTTATCAACAAGGTATGTGCTAGCAACATTAGTACAACTCCCACCATCAATGATTACAGTACATACCTTGTCACTAATATGGCATCTCGTATGGAAGATGTTCTCGCGCTGTGCCTCATCCTCAAACTTCACATGAGTAGTAAGAGCACGCCTAGCAACAAGTGCCTCACCATGAGCAGCATACTCAACAACTTCTTCTTCGTCGACATCTTCTAACGTAGGCATCTCATCTTCTACACCGAGTTCAGAACCTTCACTCTCAACATCTCCATTCCCATGCATGATCATCACCCTACGGTTGGGACACTGTGAGGCAATATGTCCACGACCTAAACACTTGAAACACTTAATGTCACGTGTCCTGGTCTGGGATGCTTGGGCAGGTTCAGTCTTGGGCTTTGGAGGGCCCTCAGGCTTGGGCTTAGCAAAGCTCTCTGACTTATGCGTAGGCACAGGCTTATCATCCCGATGAAAGGTGTTAGATTTCCAAACAGGAACTGAACTAGAAGTAAAACGGGATGTACCTTTCCTTTTGAGTTGCCTTTCCACTTTGATGGCCACATGCAACATCTCCTCTAAATCCATGTAATGCTGCAACTCGACTACATTGGCAATCTCACGGTTTAAGCCTTGAAGAAAACGAGCCATAGTAGCTTCTGCATCCTCCTGGATATTGGCTCGGATCATGGTTATTTCCATCTCTTTGTAGTAATCCTCGACACTCTTTGAGCCCTGGGTAAGACCTTGGAGCTTCTGGTATAACTCCCTGTAGTAATGAGTAGGAACAAATCTCTTCCTCATGATGCGCTTCATCTCATCCCATGTAGACACTGGAGGATCACCATATCTTCTTCGACTAGTGACTAACTGATCCCACCAAACCATAGCATACTCTGTGAACTCAATTACTGTAAGTTTGACCTTCTTTTCTTCAGAGTAGTGGTGGCAGTCAAACACCATTTCAAGCTTCCTTTCCCACTCCAAATATGCCTCAGGATCATTCTTGCCTTGGAAAGGAGGAATCTTTAATTTTATACTGCTAAGGTTTCCATCCAGCTTCTCCTTGCCTCTATCACGGGCTCTATCAACTCGATCTCTATACCCATGGTACCTTCTATGATGTCTATCTATCCCAGACTCTTCATTCGAATCATACCCAACATTATCATCATACTCATCATTGGCAACAACCTTACTTTTTTGACGAGAAGTATCACCTTGTTGGATCTTTGCAAACCGAGCTTCATGTTGGTTCAACTTATCATGAATGTCATTGAATTTCACATCCATCTGTTGGAACTGTTGTTGCATTGCCTGAAGCAGGAACTCAATCTTTTTAAAATCTGACTTATCACCTTCAGAAGACATTGTCAACAAGTAATATCCTCACGTGTTTACACTCCTGTTTCACTCAAGTAATTTGGCTTTTCTCTACTAATGTCTCTCACACACTCGTGCCTTTTTCCCTTACTCTACCTTAACTCTATAGGTTCACAATCACACTAGAAACTCAGTCAAAGATTCAACCTCGTAAAATCAACTAATTCACCAAGTATTGTCACCAAGAATTTTTTTTTTGAATTCTCTTTTTTTTTCTTTTTTTTTTCACAGAAAGGTGTGGCTAGGGCTAGGGTGACTCAAAGAAAGAAAGAAAGAATAAAAAAAATAAAAAAAATCACTAGAATGACAAAAAAATAAAAAATAGCCTAAAACTATAGGAAAACGATGGAATTTGGCCAAGATAGGGTGGGGCTAGGTCGTTTTCTTTCGTCGTTTTCTTTAAAATGGGTACTCACACGCCTCCTAACTCAACCAAAACTTCTGTCTGAACAGTACCGCAAAAAAATTTTTTTTTCCTTCTTTTTTTTTTTTCGAATTCTTTTCTTCTTTTTTTTTTTTCGAATTCTTTTCTTCTTCTTTTTTTTTGAATTCTTTTCTTCTTCTTTTTTTTAACTCTGAGTGTTGCGATTTCCTTGAAAGAGGAGGGGTGCGGCTAGGTTTTTTTTTTCTTTGAGGGGTGAGGCTAGGGTTTTTTTTTTGAGGGGTGCGGCTAGGGTTTTTTTTTTGAGGGGTGCAGCTAGGGTTTTTCTTTTTTGAGGGGTGCGGCAAGGGTTTTATTTTTAAGGGGTGCGGCTAGGGTTTTTTTTTTTGAGGGGTGCGGCTAGGGTTTTATTTTTGAGGGGTGCGGCTAGGGTTTTTTTGAAGGGGTGCGACAGGGTTTTGAGGAATTGCGGCTAGGGTTATGAATTCAACTCAAACACAACAACAAACCAGAAATCGAAACCAACAAGAGAGAAAAAAAAGAAAAAAAATCGAAACCAATAAACCAAAAAAAAAACGAAAAGTGAGTAACGCACAAACAAACCAGAAATCGAAACTTGAGCTCTGATACCAACTGATGCGTACGGACAAGACAAAACGTAGCTTGGAATTTGAAGGAGCTGACACGCAAGAAGACAGAAGCAAAGTTGATGAATGACAACTTCTGAAAACCTAGACCCGAAGCCTAAAGAGACTCGAACCCAAAGGTATTGGACCTTGACCCTACGAATAAGAATTCGAGAACCTAAGGTATAGCAATGGTGGATGGTGAAGAAGGAGGCGCCACAAGGAAGAAGACCTTGATAAGCCTAGTTGAGAGGGAACCCAAGAGAAAGGCACACTCAATTTCTGAAAATTCAATTAACTGATCTCCCATCAATAGCGTTTACAAGGTATTTATAATAGTACCTAGCACTTAAGCCCATAAACAAATGGGCTGGAATTAACACCAATAGAAAATAAAACTAAACCCAAATTCATGCCTAAACCTAGTTACATAAAATAAATAGTCCAAGACACAACAAGACTCAAACGTGGGCTATCCAAACACTTAGCCCATCTTATTGTTAAGCTAAAATAAGATAGTAAACCATGCTCATGTCATTTGGGCTTCCAAGCAAGTACAGATGTCTTGGGACTCTTCATGGAAGCTTCCTTGACACTTCAATGATGCCAGAGCTTGTTGCATGAATGAGGCTAGGGCTTGTTGCGTTTTCTTATCTCGAGCTCGGGTAATTGGACCTCCTTGGATGACCAATGGATCCTTAGCATCACGAACATCACGAGCAATTGGATCTCCATCTGGATCTCCATCAAACACACAAACAAACCAGAAAGTGGAACGAACAAAAGAAAAAAAAATTGAAACCAAAAAAAAAATCGAAAAGTGAGTGACGCACAAACAAACCAGAAAATCGGAACTTGAGCTCTGAATACCAACTGATGCGTACGGACAAGACAAAATGTAGCTTGGAATTTGAAGGAGCTGACACGCAAGAAGACAGAAGCAAAGTTGATGAATGACAACTTCTGAAACCTAGACCCGAAGCCTAAAGAGACTCGAACCCAAAGGTATTGGACCTTGACCCTACGAATAAGAATTCGAGAACCTAAGGTATAGCAATGGTGGATGGTGAAGAAGGAGGCGCCACAAGGAAGAAGACCTTGATAAGCCTAGTTGAGATGGAACCCAAGAGAAAGGCACACTCAATTTCTGAAAATTCAATTGACTGATCTCTTCATCAATAGCGTTTACAAGGTATTTATAATAATACCTAGCACTTAAGCCCATAAACAAGTGGGCTGGAATTAACACCAATAGAAAATAAAACTAAACCCAAATTCATGCCTAAACCTAGTTACATAAAATAAATAGTCCAAGACACAACAAGACTCAAACGTGGGCTATCCAAACACTTAGCCCATCTTATTGTTAAGCTAAAATAAGATAGTAAACCATGCTCATGTCGTTTGGGCTTCCAAGCAAGTATAGATGTCTTGGGACTCTTCATGGAAGCTTTCTTGACACTTCAATGATGCCAGAGCTTGTTGCATGAATGAGGCCAGGGCTTGTTGCGTTTTCTTAGCTCGAGCTCGGGTAATTGGACCTCCTTGGATGACCAATGGATCCTTAGCATCACGAACATCACGAGCAAGTGGATCTCCATCAGAGCTGACACGCAAGAAGACAGAAGCAAAGTTGATGAATGACAACTTCTGAAACCTAGACCCAAAGCCTAAAGAGACTCGAACCCAAAGGTATTTGATAGGATGATATTTTGTGAATTTTATATGTGGCAATATATTTTTTTTATTGATGTTTTATGCCTAAAAGAGCTTACTAATGTTTATTTTATGTTTTAGGTATTAAATATCAAAGTTGGAATAAAAAGAAGTTAAAAAGAGCAAAGTGCAGTATTTTCTGTCCAGCTTGAAAGATTGACATTTTTGACCAATTTAACGACCTGATCTCAAGAAGTGGCCTTCATGGAAGTTGTAGAGGACTTCTCAAGGTTTCCAGAATGTCCAAGATCACAAAATTTGGAGTTCATTTGGTGGGTCACACGTCTGGACAAAATCAGTACGAAATTCTGGGCAGAAAAACGAGATTGAGAAGAAATTCCAACAAAGCAAGTTCAAGACCAGATTTTGTTGAGAGAAGATAGTTTCTTAATTTTATTTTGTCTTAGATTTGTAATTAATTAATAAAAATAGGCCTTAGGAATTTTACTTATAAAATAATTGTAAAAAGATGATGAGATAAAGGTAAGAGTTTGACTAGTCAAATTACTTGTTTTCCAAGTAAACTCTTATCTGAATCCCACATTGCTTAGGAAAGTCTTTTAAACTCTTCCTTAGGCCTATATAAAGAGCACAAGGCTCTCATAAACAACATCTCTCTTATCCCTCACATCCTTCTTATCCCTCTTCCCTCTTTTAGTCTTGTAGGATTTTCTTTAGGGTTTTTAATAAAATTTTATTTTTTTCTTTATTTTTAATTAGTTGCTGATTTCTTTATTATTTTTAATTCTGATTTTGTTTTCTTTATTTAAATTAATATTGTTTGTGTGTTTTTGCTTACTAGTTTATAATCTTGATTAGTAATTCTGATTTTATATTATTAAAGATTGCTTCTTTGATTGTTTCTTGCATGATATTTGTAATCTTTATAATATATAACTTGAATTTTATGATCTTGAATATGTCTAGTGAGTAGTTTTCTTATTCAGTTATGAGGTAAATTCATTGTTCTTGGGAAAAAGAATGTTGTGAGATTTTGAGCTTATAATATAATTGTTGATTAAGTATCCAAGATTCTCTGAGCACATTTGCATGATTATTTGCTTGATTAGATGGTAGGGCCCACTATTTAATTTAATTGAATAATCTACTGCCAGATTAAAAACATAAGTCCGTAATTGCTTATGGAGTTAATCACTAGGGATGGAGGAGAATTGAGGTTTAGATTAAATGAACCGAGCTTTTTGTGTTTGTTATCTAATGTCAACCCATATCTTTCTTGTTGTTAATGCTGCTACAACTTATATCTAGAGAGCTTGTTCTAGGTAGGTTAAGTAGTTAGAGATTAGTTAAAGAGCTTGTTTTAACTAACGACTCAGTAAGGGAAGATGGTGTAACAGAGCTTGTTGTTATGCTACGGTTGACTATTTAATTGACAATAATATTTTGTAATCAATGATCAACTTCTAAATCCAAGAATAATTAATTACCTTGTAACTGAAGCTTTTTCATATTTGTTTTTGATATTTAATAATCCTTGCTTTCTCTCTTTTAGGCATAGCTTACAAAACTCCAAAACCACAAAATTTCTTCTTTCCGTAAAACTTAAGATTAGATTTTTAATTTAATAATTAACTTAAATAATTCAGTCTCTGTGGATTCGACCCTTACTCCGCTATATACATAGTAGAGTTAGGAAGTTTTATTTTTGGTGACTGACGACACTCATCAGTATTGGACCTTGACCCTACGAATAAGAATTCGAGAACCTAAGGTATAGCAATGGTGGATGGTGAAGAAGGAGGCGCCACAAGGAAGAAGACCTTGATAAGCCTAGTTGAGAGGGAACCCAAGAGAAAGGCACACTCAATTTCTGAAAATTCAATTAACTGATCTACTCATCAATAGCGTTTACAAGGTATTTATAATAATACCTAGCACTTAAGCCCATAAACAAGTGGGCTGGAATTAACACCAATAGAAAATAAAACTAAACCCAAATTCATGCCTAAACCTAGTTACATAAAATAAATAGTCCAAGACACAACAAGACTCAAACGTGGGCTATCCAAACACTTAGCCCATCTTATTGTTAAGCTAAAATAAGATAGTAAACCGTGCTTATGTCGTTTGGGCTTCCAAGCAAGTATAGATGTCTTGAGACTCTTCATGGAAGCTTCCTTGACACTTCAATGATGCCAGAGCTTGTTGCATGAATGAGGCCAGGGCTTGTTGCGTTTTCTTAGCTCGAGCTAGGGTAATTGGACCTCCTTGGATGACCAATGGATCCTTAGCATCACGAACATCACGAGCAAGTGGATCTCCATCATTCCCCCTCTCCTCAAAAGGATTTGTCCTCAAATCGCATATACCTTCATCAAAAGAAAAGGGAGAAAGATCAGAAACATTAAAAGTAGCAGATACACCATACTCACCAGGAAGATCCAATTTGTAGGCATTATCGTTGATCTTCGCTATGACTTGGAATGGTCCATCTCCTCGGGGATGCAGCTTGGTTCGTCGCTGAACAGGAAACCTCTCCTTTCTCATATGCACCCAAACCCAATCACCAGGCTCAAAGACTACTTTCTTTCGATGCTTATTTGCTTGGGTGGTATACTGCTCAGTCTTCTTTTCAATAGCTTGACGAACTCTCTTATGTAGTTGCTTCACAAACTTAGCCTTCTGTTCTCCATCCAAGTTACTCTGCTCCGCATTAGGTAATGGCAACAAATCCAAAGGAGTAAGAGGATTGAAGCCATAAACAACTTCGAATGGAGAGCAACTAGTAGTGGAGTGGACACTGCGGTTATATGCAAACTCCACATGGGGCAAGCAATCTTCCCAATTCTTCCAATTTTTCTGAATAATGGACCTCAATAATGTAGACAGGGTTCGGTTGACGACCTCAGTCTGTCCATCAGTCTGGGGGTGACAAGTGGTGGAGAATAACAATTTAGTTCCCAACTTTCCCCATAACGTCTTCCAAAAATAACTAAGGAACTTTGCATCTCGATCAGAAACAATGGTCCTTGGTACACCATGTAGACGTACTATCTCTTTGAAGAAAAGGTCAGCAACGTTGCTCGCGTCATCCGTCTTGTGGCAAGCAATGAAATGAGCCATTTAGAGAACCTGTCAACCACAACAAAAACAGAATCTCTACCGCGTTTTGTTCGAGGCAAGCCCAAAACAAAATCCATAGAGATATCAGTCCACGGAGTAGTAGGTATGGGTAAAGGAGTATATAAACCATGATTATGAACTCTAGATTTAGCTTGCCTACATGAAATGCATCTAGCACATAACCTCTCTACATCTCTCCTCATGTTAGGCCAAAAGAAATGTGCTTGCAAAACATCTAGAGTTTTCCTAACTCCAAAGTGACCCATTAATCCTCCACTATGGGCTTCTCTAACTAACAGCTCACGCAATGAACTCCTAGGCACACATAATTTATTTTCTCTAAATAAGAACCCATCATGCCTAAAGAACTTGCCAAAACCAGATGTAGCACATGCATCATAAACATTACCAAAATCAACATCATCAGCATACTGTTCTTTGATATACTCAAATCCTAAAAGTTTAGCATCAAGAGTAGTGATAAGAGTATACCTACGAGATAACGCATCAGCTACGACGTTCTCTTTACCTTGTTTGTACTTGATCACGTACGGGAACATCTCAATGAACTCTATCCACTTGGCATGACGCTTATGCAGCTTACTCTGTCCTTTCAAATGCTTCAAGGACTCATGATCAGTGTGGATGACAAATTCTTTGGGCCACAAGCAATGTTGCCATGTCTCCAAGGCCCTCACTAACGCGTACATCTCCTTGTCATATGTGGGATAGTTAAGTGCTGCTCCACTTAACTTCTCACTAAAGAAAGCAATTGGGCGTTTTTCCTGCATAAGCACAGCTCCAATACCTACACCTGAGGCATCGCACTCAATCTCAAAAGTTTTAGTAAAGTCAGGCAGAGATAACAAAGGAGCAGAACAAAGTTTATCTTTAAGCAAATTAAAAGCATGCTCTTGTGCAGGACCCCAATGAAATGCAACATTCTTTTTGACCACTTCGATCAAAGGTGCAGCTATAGTGCTAAAATCTCTAACAAATCGACGATAGAAACTTGCTAAACCATGGAAACTACGCACCTCAGAAACAGACTTAGGTACAGGCCAATCTTTAATTGCCTTTACCTTCTCATTATCAACAGAAATGCCATGTGAAGAAACGACATACCCAAGAAAAACAATCTTATCAGTGCAGAATGTACATTTCCTAAAATTGGCATACAAACTTGCATTCCTCAAAACAGTAAGAACATTCCTAAGATGCTCAACATGCTCATGCTGGCTCTTACTGTATATCAAAATATCATCAAAATAGACAACCACATACTTACCAATGAAATCACGTAAAACATGGTTCATTAAACGCATGAATGTACTGGGTGCATTAGTCAAGCCAAAAGGCATAACTAACACCGTAGAGACCATGTTTAGTCTTGAATGCGGTTTTCCATTCATCACCTTCTCTCATACGAATTTGGTGATATCCGCTCTTTAAATCAATTTTAGAAAACATGCATGCACCATGCAACTCATCAAGCATGTCATCTAGCCTAGGAATAGGATAGCGGTACTTTACAGTGATTTTGTTGACGGCTCGGCAGTCAACGCACATCCTCCACGTCCCATCTTTTTTTGGCACAAGCAGTACGGGCACGGCGTAAGGACTCATGCTCTCTCTCACATAACCTTTCCTCATGAGCTCCTCAACTTGCCTTTGAAGCTCCTTCGTCTCCTCGGGATTACTTCTGTAGGCTGGACGGTTAGGAATGGTAGCTCCGGGGACAAGGTCAATCATGTGCTCGATCCCACGAATCGGTGGTAATCCACTTGGGATCTCTTCAGGGAATACATCCTCGAACTCCTGCAACAATGAGACAACATCAGTAGGCAAAGTATCATGGAGTTTAGCATCAATAAAATAAGAATCTTTAAATAGGAGTAAAAGGATAGGAGACTTAGTGATAAGATGATATTTTGCAAATTATATATGTGCTAATATATTTTCTTTATTGATGTTTTATGCCTAAAAGAGGTTACTAATCTTTATTTTATGTTTTAGGTATTAAATATCAGAGTTGGAATAAAAAGAAGCTAAAAAGAGCAAAGTGCAGTATTTTCTGTCCAGCTTGAAAGATTGACATTTTTGACCAATTTAAAGACCTGATCTCAAGAAGTGGCCTTCATGGAAGTTGTAGAGGACTTCTCAAGGTTTCCAGAATGCACAAGATCGCAAAAATTGGAGTTCGTTTGGTTGGTCAAACGTCTGGACAAAATCAGTACGAAATTCGGGGCAGAAAAACGAGATTGAGAAGAAATTCCAACTAAGCAAGTTCAAGACAAGATTTTGTTGAGACAAGATAATTTCTTAATTTTATCATGTCTTAGATCTGTAATTAATTAATAAAAATAGGCCTTAGGAATTTTACTTAGAAAGTAATTGTAAAAAGATGATGAGATAAAGGTAAGAGTTTGACTAGTCAAATTACTTATTTCCCAAGTAAACTCTTATCTGAATCCCACATTGCTTAGGAAAGTCTTTTAAACTCTTCCTTAGGCCTATATAAAGAGCACAAGGCTCTCATAAACAGCATCTCTCTTATCCCTCACATCCTTCTTATCCCTCTTCCCTCTTTTCTTTTAGTCTTGTAGGATTTTCTTTAGGGTTTTTTAAATTTTATTTTTTTCTTTATTTTTAATTAGTTGCTGATTTCTTTATTATTTTTAATTCTGATTTTGTTTTCTTTATTTAAATTAATATTGTTTGTGTTTTTTGCTTACTAGTTTATAATCTTGATTAGTAATTCTGATTTTATATTATTAAAGATTGCTTCTTTGATTGTTTCTTGCATGATATTTGTAATCTTTATAATATATAACTTGAATTTTATGATCTTGAATATGTCTAGTGAGTAGTTTTCTTATTCAGTTATTCAGAGGGTAAATTCATTGTTCTTGGGAAAAGAATGTTGTGAGATTTTGAGCTTATAATATAATTGTTGATTAAGTATCCAAGATTCTCTGAGCACATTTGCATGATTATTTGCTTGATTAGATGGTAGGGCCACTATTTAATTTAATTGAATAATCTACTGCCAGATTAAAAACATAAGTCCGTAATTGCTTATGGAGTTAATCACTAGGGATGGAGGAGAATTGAGGTTTAGATTAAATGAACCGAGCTTATGTGTTTGTTATCTAATGTCAACCCATATCTTTCTTGTTGTTAATGCTGCTACAACTTATATCTAGAGAGCTTGTTCTAGTATAGGTTAAGTAGTTAGAGATTAGTTAAAGAGCTTGTTTTAACTAACGACTCAGTAAGGGAAGATGGTGTAACAGAGCTTGTTGTTATGCTACGGTTGACTATTTAATTGACAATAATATTTTGTAATCAATGATCAACTTCTAAATCCAAGAATAATTAATTACCTTGTAACTGAAGCTTTTTCATATTTGTTTTTGATTATTTAATTCCTTGCTTTTCTCTCTTTTAGGCATAGCTTACAAAACTCCAAAACCACAAAATTTCTTCTTTCCGTAAAAATTAAGATTAGATTTTTAATTTAATAATTAACTTAAATAATTCAGTCTCTGTGGGTTCGACCCTTACTCCGCTATCTACATAGTAGAGTTAGGAAGTTTTATTTTTGGTGACTGACGACACTCATCAAATTTTGGCGCCGTTGCCGGGGACTGTTATTTATTTAAGTTGTTTATTATAATTTAAAGATCTAATTATTTTCTTTTCTTTTTCCTTGCAGGGTTTGCATGTCTGACGAGCACTCTAGTTACAAACTTCGAAAGATTAGAGATTACATTCAGGCAACCCAAAGTGCGGTGCTACAAACGCCCCAACCACCACCATCCACTTCCGAAGATCCACCTTCCCCCGAGCCCACGTTCAATCCCACTTTTGAATTCTCTAGTGATTCAGAAGAGGACACCATGGCTCAAAACGCTAACAGAACCTTGAAGGAGTTGGCAGCACCCCTATGAACCAACAACCCCTTTGCATAACCTATCCTACTTTAGATGTTGCTTTTGAATTAAAATCTGGTTTGATACATCTTTTACCAACTTTTCATGGTCTTGCAGGTGAAGATCCACACAAACATCTAAAGGAGTTCCATGTTGTTTGCTCCACCATGAAGCCTGCTGGGGTTAGTGAAGAGCAAATCAAGCTAAGGGCCTTTCCATTCTCTTTGGCAGATGCAGCCAAGGATTGGCTTTACTACTTACCTTCTGGGACCATCAACACTTGGGATGATATGAAGAGACTCTTCTTGGAAAGATATTTTCCTGCTTCTAGGGCAGCCAACATCCGCAAAGAAATTTGTGGAATTAGGCAATTTAATGGTGAGTCACTCTATGAATATTGGGAAAGATTTAAACGATTATGTGCTAGTTGCCCACATCACCAAATTCATGAGCAACTATTGATCCAATATTTCTATGAGGGACTATTACCCCATGATAGAAGCATGATAGATGCTGCCAGTGGAGGAGCTTTGGTGGATAAGACTCCTCAAGAAGCTCAAAACTTGATAGCAAACATGGCTGCCAATTCTCAACAATTTAACACAAGGAGAGATCCACCACCACCACTTAAGCAAGCACATGAGGTAAGTACTTCTTCTTTGGAAAAACAAATTGCTAATCTAACATCCCTTGTGCAACAATTGGCTGTAGGTAACATGCAACAAGCCAAGGCTTGTGGAGTTTGCTCCAACATCGGACACCCTACTGATATGTGTCCAACTTTACAAGAAGATTCCATGGAGCAAGCTAATGTTGTAGGAGGATTCCCAGGACCTTCCCAAGGTAAGTATGACCCTTACTCCAATTCTTACAACTCTGGTTGGAGGGACCACCCAAATTTGCAATATGGAAATAGGTCTACACCATATGTCCCACCACACAATAGGCCAAATAATTTCCAAGTCCCCAAACCTACATACCAAGAGAGGCCACCACACCAAACACAACACCAAAGTGGAAGCATGTCTCTTGAAGAAATTGTAAAGAATCTTGCTGCCTCTACTTTGCAAAATCAACAAGAGAACAATCAAAGAATTGCACACCTTGAGCACCAAATGAGCCAAATGGCTACTTCACTAAGCAGACTTGAAGCTAGGGAACCCAACAAGTCGCCTTCTCAACCTATGGTGAATCCAAGGGAGAATGTGAGTGCCATCTTTTTGAGGAGTGAGAAGGAAATTGGACCCAAAGAGAATGCATATGAAGAGGTCAACTTTAAGGCTCCACCACATAAAAATGTAGTCAAGCTCCCTCCTCTTTATAGAGATTTTGACAAGGTAAGTGAAAAACGTGTCCCTTTTAATGTTGGTACTTACCCTCCTCCTTTTCCTAGTAGGTTGGCAAAACCAAAGAAAGAAGAGCATGTTGACACTAACATGGAAGCAAAAGGAGAAGTTGACAACAATGCTTCAAAGTCTAAGGTAAGTGATAAAAGAGTCCCCTTTAATACTGGAACTTACCCTCCTCCTTTTCCTAGCAGGTTAGCCAACAACAAGAAAGAAGAGCAAGACAAAGAGATCTTGGAGACCTTTAGGAAAGTGGAGGTGAACATTCCTCTTCTTGATGCTATCAAGCAAGTACCCAGGTACGCAAAATTTTTAAAAGAATTGTGCACTAACAAGAAGAAATTAAAAGGTGATGAAAAAGTAGTTGTGGGGGAGAATGTGTCTGCCATCATTCAAAGAAAACTTCCCCCAAAGTGTGGAGATCCTGGCATGTTTAGTATTTCATGTAAGATAGGTAACACCATGATTGATAAGTCCATGATAGATTTAGGAGCTTCTATAAATGTCATGCCTTTGTCAATTTATAAATCTTTAAATCTTGGACCTTTGAAAGAGACTGGTGTTATTATACAATTGGCTGATAGAACTAATGCCTATCCTGAAGGGATATTAGAGGATGTTCTTGTGCAGGTTGATAAATTAGTCTTCCCAGCAGACTTCTATGTTCTAGATATGGAGGATGATAATTCTCCTTTTCCAACACCAATGCTGCTAGGGAGACCATTCTTGAAGACATCCAAAGCCAAAATAGATGTGGATAAGGAAACACTCACCATTGAGTTTGATGATAACATAGTGGAGTTCAACATCTTTGGAGAAGTAATCATAAGTCAGAACCAACAGAAATCAAAGAAAAGGTTTGCATTTGGGATTGGATGATGGAAAGTGGAGCAGTCGAGCTAACGACATTAAACAAAAGCGCTACTTGGGAGGCAACCCAAGGATGTAAAATGAGGGAGTATTTCTTTCCTTTACTTGTATTACCATTTAATTTTTGAGTTTTTATTGTTCTTCTTTGCATGCTAGACTTACTTTGAGGACAAAGTAAGATTTAAGTGTGGGGGGGAATATTGGTTTAAGAGTCTATAGAGTTTTTTTTTAGGAAGTGGAAATTAAAAAAAAAAGGGTCAAAATTTACAGTAGTTTAAAAGATCCTGATATGTTTTCTTTCTTTTAAGGATTGATTCTAAACTAAAACAAAGTTTTATAGAAAGTTGAGACTATTTTGATTGTTATTATTGTTGAAGTGAGTACTTTCTAAAGAATTTATGTGAGTTCATGATTAAATATGATTGATCATATGATATTGATAATGTGATTAGTTCATTGAAGTTGGTATAAGCAAAGGATAAATAGACAAGAACAAAAGAAAAAAAATAAAAATAAACATAAAGAGAAAAAAAAAAGAAGAAAAAAAAATAGAGGTTGAAAGCTTTAAATTCTACTCCAATGTTTTGAGTTGCTTGATCTTGTTGATTAAATTCTTTGAAGTGACTTGAAATATGAGTATGCAAAGCACTCTAAAAGAGGGCTAACTTGTTGAGTAACCGGGTGTTGGTATCACCAATATTAACATTCGCGTAAAAAGGCAAGTAAGTACTTAGGGAAACCATTGTTGAAACCTCAAAAGAAAAAAAAAAGGTTCTTGATCTATTGACTTTGTTTGTAGTAATGTAAAGTGGATAATTGCAAAGTTGATATTATATGTTTCAGTTGTGTTGATTGTAAATTTTGCATGAATTTATTTAGAAGTATGCATGAATATGAGAAGTAATGATTAGAATATGATTGACTTGATTATTTAACTCTTGTTGAAGTTACGAGTTAAGAATTGAAAGATTTGAAAATATGTCCATGATCTTAATCTTGTTTTGGTGATGGAGTCATAATTTTTAAAATTGAGTCTTATTTTGAATTTTTAGGATTGAGTCTTAAGTAAAAGATTTTGTGGGTATATCTTCTGAAAGCCCTCACGAGACACAACTCGTCCACTAGGGGTGACCTAAGGGTTTAAAGGCTTATTGCATATGCTAAATGCAATCGTGATTCCTACGAAAGTGAGTTAGGATTTTAGGATTTAGTTCTTTAGGAATTAGTTTAGCTAAGGTTTGCTAGAGGACTAGCAAAAGCTAAGTGTGGGGGAATTTGATAAGATGATATTTTGCAAATTATATATGTGCTAATATATTTTCTTTATTGATGTTTTATGCCTAAAAGAGGTTACTAATCTTTATTTTATGTTTTAGGTATTAAATATCAGAGTTGGAATAAAAAGAAGCTAAAAAGAGCAAAGTGCAGTATTTTCTGTCCAGCTTGAAAGATTGACATTTTTGACCAATTTAAAGACCTGATCTCAAGAAGTGGCCTTCATGGAAGTTGTAGAGGACTTCTCAAGGTTTCCAGAATGCACAAGATCGCAAAAATTGGAGTTCGTTTGGTTGGTCAAACGTCTGGACAAAATCAGTACGAAATTCTGGGCAGAAAAACGAGATTGAGAAGAAATTCCAACTAAGCAAGTTCAAGACAAGATTTTGTTGAGACAAGATAATTTCTTAATTTTATCATGTCTTAGATCTGTAATTAATTAATAAAAATAGGCCTTAGGAATTTTACTTAGAAAGTAATTGTAAAAAGATGATGAGATAAAGGTAAGAGTTTGACTAGTCAAATTACTTATTTCCCAAGTAAACTCTTATCTGAATCCCACATTGCTTAGGAAAGTCTTTTAAACTCTTCCTTAGGCCTATATAAAGAGCACAAGGCTCTCATAAACAGCATCTCTCTTATCCCTCACATCCTTCTGATGAGTGTCGTCAGTCACCAAAAATAAAATTTCCTAACTCTACATGTAGATAGCGGAGCAAGGGTCGAACCCACAAAGACTGAATTTTTTAAGTTAATTATTAAATTAAAAATCTAATCTTAGGGTTTAGGGAAAGAAGAAGTTTGGGGGTTTTGGAGACTATTCTAAAATAAAGAAAACAAGAATTATTAAGTATCAAAGACAAATAGCAAAAAGCTTCAGTTACGAGGCAATCAATCATTCTTGGATTTTGATGTTGATCATTGATTACAAAATATCACTGTCAATTAAATAGTCAACCGTAGCATAACAACAAGCTCTGTTACACCATCTTTCCTTACTGAGTCGTTAGTTAAAACAAGCTCTTTAACTAATCTCTAACTACTTAACCTACCTAGAACAAGCTCTCTAGATATAAGTTGTAGCAGCATTAACAACAAGAAAGATATGGGTTGACATTAGATAACAAACACATAAGCTCGGTTTATTTAATCTAAACCTTAATTCTCCTCCATCCCTAGTGATTAACTCCACAAGCAATTACGGACTTATGTTTTTAATCTGGCGGTAGATTATTTAATTTAACTAAATAGTGTGCACCCTATCTAATCAAACAAACAATCATTATAATGTACTCAGAGAATCTTGGATATTTAATCAACAATTATATAATACGTTCAAGAATCTCACAACATGCTTTTCCCAAGAATAATTAATTTACCTCATAACTGAATAAGAAAACTACTCACTAGACATATTCAAGATCATAAAATTCAAGTTTAATATTATAAAGATTACAAATATCATGCAAGAAACAATCAAAGAAGCAATTTTTAATAATATAAAATTAGAATTAATAATCACGATTATAAACTAGCAGGCAAGAACACACAAACAATATTAATTTAAATAAAGAAAACAAAATCAGAATTAAAAATAATAAAGAAATCAGCAACTAATTAAAAATAAAGAAAAAAATAAAATTTTATTAAAAACCCTAAAGAAAATCCTACAAGACTAAAAGAGAAGAGGGATTTGAGGGATGTGAGGGATTTGAGGGATGTGTTTATGAGAGCCTTGTGCTCTTTATATAGGCCTAAGGAAGAGTTTAAAAGACTTTCCTAAGCAAAGTGGGATTCAGATAAGAGTTTACTTGGGAAACAAGTAATTTGACTAGTCAAACTCTTATCTTTATCTCATCATCTTTTACAATTATTTTCTAAGTAAAATTCCTAAGGCCTATTTTTATTAATTAATTACAGATCTAAGACAAAATAAAATTAAGAAATTATCTGCTCTCAACAAAATCTGGTCTTGAACTTGCTTTGTTGGAATTTCTTCTCAATCTCGTTTTTCTGCCCAGAATTTCGTACTGATTTGTCCAGACGTTTGACCCACCAAATGAACTCCAATTTTTGCGATCTTGGACATTCTGGAAACCTTGAGAAGTCCTCTACAACTTCCATGAAGACCACTTCTTGAGATCTGATAGGATGATATTTTGTGAATTTTATATGTGCTAATATATTTTCTTTATTGATGTTTTATGCCTAAAAGAGCTTACTAATGTTTATTTTATGTTTTAGGTATTAAATATCAAAGTTGGAATAAAAAGAAGATAAAAAGAGTAAAGTGCAGTATTTTCTATCCAGCTTGAAAGATTGACATTTTTGACCAATTTAACGACCTGATCTCAAGAAGTGGCCTTCATGGAAGTTGTAGAGGACTTCTCAAGGTTTCCAGAATGTCCAAGATCGCAAAAACGGAGTTCATTTGGTGGGTCAAACGTCTGGACAAAATCAGTACGAAATTCTGGGCAGAAAAACGAGATTGAGAAGAAATTCCAACTAAGCAAGTTCAAGACAAGATTTTGTTGAGACAAGATAATTTCTTAATTTTATTATGTCTTAGATCTGTAATTAATTAATAAAAATAGGCCTTAGGAATTTTACTTAGAAAGTAATTGTAAAAAGATGATGAGATAAAGGTAAGAGTTTGACTAGTCAAATTACTTGTTTCCCAAGTAAACTCTTATCTGAATCCCACATTGCTTAGGAAAGTCTTTTAAACTCTTCCTTAGGCCTATATAAAGAGCACAAGGCTCTTATAAAAAAAATCCCTCAAATCCCTCACATCCCTCTCTTCCCCCTCTTCTCTCTTGTTTAGTTTTAGAGTAGATTTAATAGAAATTTTATTTTTATTATTTTGCTTATTTCTTTATTATTTTTAATTCTGATTTTGTTTTCTTTATTTAAATTAATATTGTTTGTGTGTTCTTGCTTGCTAGTTTATAATCTTGATTATTAATTCTGATTTTATATTATTAAAGATTGCTTCTTTGATTGTTTCTTGCATGATATTTGTAATCTTTATAATATTAAACTTGAATTTTATGATCTTGAATATGTCTAGTGAGTAGTTTTCTTATTCAGTTATGAGGTAAATTAATTATTCTTGGGAAAAGCATGTTGTGAGATTCTTGAACCTATTATATAATTGTTGATTAAGTATCCAAGATTCTCTGAGCACATTATAATGGTTGTTTGTTTGATTAGATAGGGTGCACACTATTTAGTTAAACTAAATAATCTACCGCCAGATTAAAAACATAAGTCTGTAATTGCTTGTGGAGTTAATCACTAGGGATGGAGGAGAATTAAGGTTTAGATTAAATAAACCGAGCTTATGTGTTTGTTATCTAATGTCAACCCATATCTTTCTTGTTGTTAATGCTGCTACAACTTATATCTAGAGAGCTTGTTCTAGGTGGGTTAAGTAGTTAGAGATTAGTTAAAGAGCTTGTTTTAACTAACGACTCAGTAAGGAAAGATGGTGTAACAGAGCTTGTTGTTATGCTACGGTTGACTATTTAATTGACAGTGATATTTTGTAATCAATGATCAACATCAAAATCCAAGAATGATTGATTGCCTCGTAACTGAAGCTTTTTGCTATTTGTCTTTGATACTTAATAGTTCTTGTTTTCTTTATTTTAGAATAGTCTCCAAAACCCCCAAATTTTCTTCTTCTTTCCCCAAATCCTAAAATTAGATTTTTAATTTAATAATTAATTTAAATAATTCAGTCTCTGTGGGTTCGACCCTTGCTCCGCTATTTACATAGTAGAGTTAGGAAATTTTATTTTTGGTGACTGACGACACTCATCAAATTTTGGCGCCGTTGCCGGGGACTGTTATTTATTTAAGTTGTTTATTATAATTTAAAGATCTAATTATTTTCTTTTCTTTCTTCCTTGCAGGGTTTGCATGTCTGACGAGCACTCTAGTTACAAACTTCGAAAGATTAGAGATTACATTCAGGCAACCCAAAGTGCGGTGCTACAAACGCCCCAACCACCACCATCCACTTCCGAAGATCCACCTTCCCCCGAGCCCACGTTCAATCCCACTTTTGAATTCTCTAGTGATTCAGAAGAGGACACCATGGCTCAAAACGCTAACAGAACCTTGAAGGAGTTGGCAGCACCCACTATGAACCAACAATCCCTTTGCATAACCTATCCTACTTTAGATGTTGCTTTTGAATTAAAATCTGGTTTGATACATCTTTTACCAACTTTTCATGGTCTTGCAGGTGAAGATCCACACAAACATCTAAAGGAGTTCCATGTTGTTTGCTCCACCATGAAGCCTGCTGGGGTTAGTGAAGAGCAAATCAAGCTAAGGGCCTTTCCATTCTCTCTGGCAGATGCAGCCAAGGATTGGCTTTACTACTTACCTTCTGGGACCATCAACACTTGGGATGATATGAAGAGACTCTTCTTGGAAAGATATTTTCCTGCTTCTAGGGCAGCCAACATCCGCAAAGAAATTTGTGGAATTAGGCAATTTAATGGTGAGTCACTCTATGAATATTTGGAAAGATTTAAACGATTATGTGCTGGTTGCCCACATCACCAAATTCATGAGCAACTATTGATCCAATATTTCTATGAGGGACTATTACCCCATGATAGAAGCATGATAGATGCTGCCAGTGGAGGAGCTTTGGTGGATAAGAGTCCTCAAGAAGCTCAAAACTTGATAGCAAACATGGCTGCCAATTCTCAACAATTTAACACAAGGAGAGATCCACCACCACCACTTAAGCAAGCACATGAGGTAAGTACTTCTTCTTTGGAAAAACAAATTGCTAATCTGACATCCCTTGTGCAACAATTGGCTGTAGGTAACATGCAACAAGCCAAGGCTTGTGGAGTTTGCTCCAACATCGGACACCCTACTGATATGTGTCCAACTTTACAAGAAGATTCCATGGAGCAAGCTAATGTTGTAGGAGGATTCCCAGGACCTTCCCAAGGTAAGTATGACCCTTACTCCAATTCTTACAACTCTGGTTGGAGGGACCACCCAAATTTGCAATATGGAAATAGGTCTACACCATATGTCCCACCACACAATAGGCCAAATAATTTCCAAGTCCCCAAACCTACATACCAAGAGAGGCTAGCACAACAAACACAACACCAAAGTGGAAGCATGTCTCTTGAAGAAATTGTAAAGAATCTTGCTGCCTCTACTTTACAAAATCAACAAGAGAACAATCAAAGAATTGCACACCTTGAGCACCAAATGAGCCAAATGGCTACTTCACTAAGCAGACTTGAAGCTAGGGAATCCAACAAGTTGCCTTCTCAACCTATGGTGAATCCAAGGGAGAATGTGAGTGCCATCTTTTTGAGGAGTGAGAAGGAAATTGGACCCAAAGAGAATGCATATGAAGAGGTCAACTTTAAGGCTCCACCACATAAAAATGTAGTCAAGCTCCCTCCTCTTTATAGAGATTTTGACAAGGTAAGTGAAAAACGTGTCCCTTTTAATGTTGGTACTTACCCTCCTCCTTTTCCTAGTAGGTTGGCAAAACCAAAGAAAGAAGAGCATGTTGACACTAACATGGAAGCAAAAGGAGAAGTTGACAACAATGCTTCAAAGTCTAAGGTAAGTGATAAAAGAGTCCCCTTTAATATTGGTACTTACCCTCCTCCTTTTCCTAGCAGGTTAGCCAACAACAAGAAAGAAGAGCAAGACAAAGAGATCTTGGAGACCTTTAGGAAAGTGGAGGTGAACATTCCTCTTCTTGATGCTATCAAGCAAGTACCCAGGTACGCAAAATTTTTAAAAGAATTGTGTACTAACAAGAAGAAATTAAAAGGTGATGAAAAAGTAGTTGTGGGGGAGAATGTGTCTGCCATCATTCAAAGAAAACTTCCCCCAAAGTGTGGAGATCCTGGCATGTTTAGTATTTCATGTAAGATAGGTAACACCATGATTGATAAGTCCATGATAGATTTAGGAGCTTCTATAAATGTCATGCCTTTGTCAATTTATAAATCTTTAAATCTTGGACCTTTGAAAGAGACTGGTGTTATTATACAATTGGCTGATAGAACTAATGCTTATCCTGAAGGGATATTAGAGGATGTTCTTGTGCAGGTTGATAAATTAGTCTTCCCAGCAGACTTCTATGTTCTTGATATGGAGGATGATAATTCTCCTTTTCCAACACCAATGCTGCTAGGGAGACCATTCTTGAAGACATCCAAAGCCAAAATAGATGTGGATAAGGAAACACTCACCATGGAGTTTGATGATAACATAGTGGAGTTCAACATCTTTGGAGAAGTAATCATAAGTCAGAAGCAACAGAAATCAAAGAAAAGGTTTGCATTTGGGATTGGATGATGGAAAGTAGAGCAGTCGAGCTAACGACATTAAACAAAAGCGCTACTTGGGAGGCAACACAAGGATGTAAAACGAGGGAGTATTTCTTCCTTTACTTGTATTACCATTTAATTTTTGAGTTTTTTTTATTGTTCTTCTTTGCATGCTAGACTTACTTTGAGGACAAAGTAAGATTTAAGTGTGGGGGGGAATATTGATTTATGAGTCTATAGAGTTTTTTTTAGGAACTGGAATTTTTTTTTTTGAAAAAAAAAAGGGTCAAATTTTTTAGAGTTTTAAAGATCATGATATGTTTTCTTTCTTTTAAGGATTGATTCTAAACTAAAACAAAGTTTTATAGGAAAGTTGAGAGTATTTTGATTGTTATTATTGTTGAAGTGAGTACTTTCTAAAGAATTTATGTGAGTTCATGATTAAATATGATTGCTCATATGATATTGATAATGTGATTATTTCATTGAAGTTGGTATAAGCAAAGGATAAATAGACAAGAACATAAAAAATAAAACGAGAAGAAAAATAGAGGTTGAAAGCTTTAAATTCTACTCCAATGTTTTGAGTTACTCGATCTTGTTGATTAAATTCTTGAAGTGACTTAAAATATGAGTATGCAAAGCACTCTAAAAGAGGGCTTACTTGTTGAGTAACCGGGTGTTGGTATCACCAATATTAACATTCGCGTAAAAAGGCAAGTAAGTACTTAGGGAAACCATTATTGAAACCTCAAAAGAAAAAAAAGAAAAAGAAGGAAGAGAAAATAGAAAAAAAAATTTCTTGATCTATTGACTTTGTTTGTGGTAATGTAAAGTGGATAATTGCAAAGTTGGTGTTATATGTTTCAATTGTGTTGATTGTGAATTTTGCATGAATTTATTTAGAAGTATGCATGAATATGAGAAGTAATGATTAGAATATGATTGACTTGATTATTTTACTCTTGTTGAAGTTATGAGTTAAGAATTGAAAGATTTGAAAATATGATCATGATCTTAATCTTGTTTTGAGTCTTAATTTTTAAATTTTCAGTCTTATTTTGAATTTTTAGGATTGAGTCTTAAGTAAAAGATTTTGTGGGTATATCTTCTGAAAGCCCTCACGAGACACAACTCGTCCACTAGGGGTGACCTAGGGGTTTAAAGGCTTATTGCATATGCTAAATGCAATCGTGATTCCTACGAAAGTGAGTTAGGATTTAAGATTTGGAATTTAGGATTTAGTTCTTTAGGAAGTTAGTTTAGGTTTTGCTAGAGGACTAGCAAAAGCTAAGTGTGGGGGAATTTGATAGGATGATATTTTGTGAATTTTATATGTGCTAATATATTTTCTTTATTGATGTTTTATGCCTAAAAGAGCTTACTAATGTTTATTTTATGTTTTAGGTATTAAATATCAAAGTTGGAATAAAAAGAAGATAAAAAGAGTAAAGTGCAGTATTTTCTGTCCAGCTTGAAAGATTGACATTTTTGACCAATTTAACGACCTGATCTCTAGAAGTGGCCTTCATGGAAGTTGTAGAGGACTTCTCAAGGTTTCCAGAATGTCCAAGATCGAAAAAATCGGAGTTCATTTGGTGGGTCAAACGTCTGGACAAAATCAGTACGAAATTCTGGGCAGAAAAACGAGATTGAGAAGAAATTCCAACTAAGCAAGTTCAAGACAAGATTTTGTTGAGACAAGATAATTTCTTAATTTTATTATGTCTTAGATATGTAATTAATTAATTAGGCCTTAGGAATTTTACTTAGAAAGTAATTGTAAAAAGATGATGAGATAAAGGTAAGAGTTTGACTAGTCAAATTACTTGTTTCCCAAGTAAACTCTTATATGAATCCCACATTGCTTAGGAAAGTCTTTTAAACTCTTCCTTAGGCCTATATAAAGAGCACAAGGCTCTTATAAAAAAATCCCTCAAATCCCTCACATCCCTCTCTTCCCCCTCTTCTCTCTTGTTTAGTTTTAGAGTAGATTTAATAGAAATTTTATTTTTATTATTTTGCTTATTTCTTTATTATTTTTAATTCTGATTTTGTTTTCTTTATTTAAATTAATATTGTTTGTGTGTTCTTGCTTGCTAGTTTATAATCTTGATTATTAATTCTGATTTTATTATTAAAGATTGCTTCTTTGATTGTTTCTTGCATGATATTTGTAATCTTTATAATATTAAACTTGAATTTTATGATCTTGAATATGTCTAGTGAGTAGTTTTCTTATTCAGTTATGAGGTAAATTAATTATTCTTGGGAAAAGCATGTTGTGAGATTCTTGAACCTATTATATAATTGTTGATTAAGTATCCAAGATTCTCTGAGCACATTATAATGGTTGTTTGTTTGATTAGATAGGGTGCACACTATTTAGTTAAACTAAATAATCTACCGCCAGATTAAAAACATAAGTCCGTAATTGCTTGTGGAGTTAATCACTAGGGATGGAGGAGAATTAAGGTTTAGATTAAATAAACCGAGCTTATGTGTTTGTTATCTAATGTCAACCCATATCTTTCTTGTTGTTAATGCTGCTACAACTTATATCTAGAGAGCTTGTTCTAGGTAGGTTAAGTAGTTAGAGATTAGTTAAAGAGCTTGTTTTAACTAACGACTCAGTAAGGAAAGATGGTGTAACAGAGCTTGTTGTTATGCTACGGTTGACTATTTAATTGACAGTGATATTTTGTAATCAATGATCAACATCAAAATCCAAGAATGATTGATTGCCTCGTAACTGAAGCTTTTTGCTATTTGTCTTTGATACTTAATAGTTCTTGTTTTCTTTATTTTAGAATAGTCTCCAAAACCCCCAAATTTTCTTCTTCTTTCCCCAAATCCTAAAATTAGATTTTTAATTTAATAATTAATTTAAATAATTCAGTCTCTGTGGGTTCGACCCTTGCTCCGCTATTTACATAGTAGAGTTAGGAAATTTTATTTTTGGTGACTGACGACACTCATCAAGATCAGGTCGTTAAATTGGTCAAAAATGTCAATCTTTCAAGCTGGACAGAAAATACTCCAGTTTGCTCTTTTTAGCTTCTTTTTATTCCAACTTTGATATTTAATACCTAAAACATAAAATAAACATTAGTAAGCTCTTTTAGGCATAAAACATCAATAAGGAAAATATATTAGCACATATAAAATTCACAAAATATCATCCTATCAAATTCCCCCACACTTAGCTTTTGCTAGTCCTCTAGCAAACCTAAACTAACTTCCTAAAGAACTAAATCCGAAATTCCAAATCTTAAATCCTAACTCACTTTCGTAGGAATCACGATTGCACGATTGCATTTAGCTTATGCAATAAGCCTTTAAACCCCTAGGTCACCCCTAGTGGACGAGTTGTGTCTCGTGAGGGCTTTCAGAAGATATACCCACAAAATCTTTTACTTAAGACTCAATCCTAAAAATTCAAAATAAGACTCAAAAATTTAAAAATTAAGACTCAAAACAAGATTAAGATCATGAACATATTTTCAAATCTTTCAATTCTTAACTCATAACTTCAACAAGAGTCAAATAATCAAGTCAATCATATTCTAATCATTATTTCTCATATTCATGCATACTTCTAAATAAATTCATGCAAAATTCACAATCAACACAATTGAAACATATAAAATCAACTTTGCAATTATCCATTTTACATTACTACAAACAAAGTCAATAGATCAAGAACTTTTTTTTTTGTTTTTCTTTTTTTCTTTTTTTTTTCTTTTGAGGTTTCAATAATGGTTTCCCTAAGTACTTACTTGCCTTTTTACGCGAATGTTAATATTGGTGATACCAACACCCAGTTACTCAACAAGTAAGCCCTCTTTTAGAGTGCTTTGCATACTCATATTTCAAGTCACTTCAAAGAATTTAATCAACAAGATCAAGCAACTCAAAACATTGGAGTAGAATTTAAAGCTTTCAACCTCTATATTTTTTTTTTCTTCTTTTTTTTTTCTTTTATGTTTATTTTTATTTTTTTTTTTCTTTTGTTCTTGTCTATTTATCCTTTGCTTATACCAACTTCAATGAACTAATCACATCATCAATATCATATGAGCAATCATATTTAATTATGAACTCACATAAATTCTTTAGAAAGTATTCACTTCAACAATAATAACAATCAAAATACTCTCAACTTTCTTATAAAACTTTGTTTTAGTTTAGAATCAATCCTTAAAAGAAAGAAAACATATCATGATCTTCAAAACTCTTAAAAATTTGACTTTTTTTTAAGCTTTTTTTTTTTAATTTTCACTTCCTAAAAAAAAACTCTATAGACTCATAAACCAATATTCCCCCCCACACTTAAATCTTACTTTGCCCTCAAAGTAAGTCTAGCATGCAAAGAAGAACAATAAAAACTCAAAAATTAAATGGTAATACAAGTAAAGGAAAGAAATACTCCCTCATTTTACATCCTTGGGTTGCCTCCCAAGTAGCGCTTTTGTTTAATGTCGTTAGCTCGACCGCTCCACCTTCCATCATCCAATCCCAAACCTCAACTTTTTTATCGGTTTCTCGAGTTCCTCATTCTCAAGATTTTTGCTCATGGCTATTTCTAGCTCATCTTTAAGAACTTGCTTTTCATCACCTTTTAATTTCCTCTTGGAAGTGCATAGTTCCTTTAAAAACTTGGCATCGCAAAGCACTTGATCATTAATTTCATCAAGGAGAGGAATATTAACTTCCATTTTCCTAAATGTCTTCAATGTCTCCTTGTCTTGCTCTTCGTTTGTAGCTCTTGCAAACCTACCAGGAAAAGGAGGAGGGTAAGTAGAAGAATTAAAAGGAATTTGTTTTTCACTTACCTCAGCTTTGAATTCTTTGATTTCAACATCCTCATAGTGCTTTATAAAATTGTCAAAATTCTCTCTCCCTTTTACATTGTGCATGTCAACAACTCCACCTTTAATATTGAAATCGGTTTCATCCTCCCTTTCTATAAAGTCATCGACATCTTCATGTGCACTTTCCTTGGATTCAATTTCCCTTTCACTTTTCAAGGTGATGTTAGTAACATTATCTCTTGGATTCTCCACAGGTTGAGAGGTCATAGCTTCAATGTTACTTATGGAATTCATTATTTGACTCACATGGTGATCAATATTCTTAATATAAACATCAGCCTCTTGTGACAATTGTAAAGTTTTAATCTCAAGAGTCTTAACAATATCTTCAAGAGACATACCTGATTCTTGAGGTGGAGGCATACCTGAGTCTTGAGATGGAGCTTGATATGTATCTTGGAATGGTGCATTGTAAACCTCATATTGATTCCCATAACTAAAATTAGAATGATCCCACCATCCTTGATAGTAAGTATCGTAGTGTGGTTCATAATTATAGTATGGGTCATAATCATAGTGTGGTTCATAAGCTTGCTCCATGGAGTCCTCTTATTGTCTTAGGTGGTAGTGATGGTGGATGTTGTGGTGTTTGTGGCACTGCGCTTTGGGTTGCTTGTATGTACTCCCTAATCTTTTGAAGTTTGTGACTAGAATCCTTCTCAGACAAGCAATCCCTGAAAAAGAAAAAAAAAATTAGACTTAAAATTAAAATAATTAACTTAAACAAATTTCAGTCCCCGGCAACGGCGCCAAAATTTGATGAGTGTCGTCAGTCACCAAAAATAAAATTTCCTAACTCTACATGTAGATAGCGGAGCAAGGGTCGAACCCACAAAGACTGAATTTTTTAAGTTAATTATTAAATTAAAAATCTAATCTTAGGGTTTAGGGAAAGAAGAAGTTTGGGGGTTTTGGAGACTATTCTAAAATAAAGAAAACAAGAATTATTAAGTATCAAAGACAAATAGCAAAAAGCTTCAGTTACGAGGCAATCAATCATTCTTGGATTTTGATGTTGATCATTGATTACAAAATATCACTGTCAATTAAATAGTCAACCGTAGCATAACAACAAGCTCTGTTACACCATCTTTCCTTACTGAGTCGTTAGTTAAAACAAGCTCTTTAACTAATCTCTAACTACTTAACCTACCTAGAACAAGCTCTCTAGATATAAGTTGTAGCAGCATTAACAACAAGAAAGATATGGGTTGACATTAGATAACAAACACATAAGCTCGGTTTATTTAATCTAAACCTTAATTCTTCTCCATCCCTAGTGATTAACTCCACAAGCAATTACGGACTTATGTTTTTAATCTGGCGGTAGATTATTTAATTTAACTAAATAGTGTGCACCCTATCTAATCAAACAAACAATCATTATAATGTACTCAGAGAATCTTGGATATTTAATCAACAATTATATAATACGTTCAAGAATCTCACAACATGCTTTTCCCAAGAATAATTAATTTACCTCATAACTGAATAAGAAAACTACTCACTAGACATATTCAAGATCATAAAATTCAAGTTTAATATTATAAAGATTACAAATATCATGCAAGAAACAATCAAAGAAGCAATCTTTAATAATATAAAATTAGAATTAATAATCACGATTATAAACTAGCAGGCAAGAACACACAAACAATATTAATTTAAATAAAGAAAACAAAATCAGAATTAAAAATAATAAAGAAATCAGCAACTAATTAAAAATAAAGAAAAAAATAAAATTTTATTAAAAACCCTAAAGAAAATCCTACAAGACTAAAAGAGAAGAGGGATTTGAGGGATGTGAGGGATTTGAGGGATGTGTTTATGAGAGCCTTGTGCTCTTTATATAGGCCTAAGGAAGAGTTTAAAAGACTTTCCTAAGCAATGTGGGATTCAGATAAGAGTTTACTTGGGAAACAAGTAATTTGACTAGTCAAACTCTTATCTTTATTTCATCATCTTTTACAATTATTTTCTAAGTAAAATTCCTAAGGCCTATTTTTATTAATTAATTACAGATCTAAGACAAAATAAAATTAAGAAATTATCTTCTCTCAACAAAATCTGGTCTTGAACTTGCTTTGTTGGAATTTCTTCTCAATCTCGTTTTTCTGCCCAGAATTTCGTACTGATTTGTCCAGACGTTTGACCCACCAAATGAACTCCAATTTTTGCGATCTTGGACATTCTGGAAACCTTGAGAAGTCCTCTACAACTTCCATGAAGACCACTTCTTGAGATCAGGTCGTTAAATTGGTCAAAAATGTCAATCTTTCAAGCTGGACAGAAAATACTCCAGTTTGCTCTTTTTAGCTTCTTTTTATTCCAACTTTGATATTTAATACCTAAAACATAAAATAAACATTAGTAAGCTCTTTTAGGCATAAAACATCAATAAGGAAAATATATTAGCACATAGGGATTTGAGGGATGTGAGGGATTTGAGGGATGTGTTTATGAGAGCCTTGTGCTCTTTATATAGGCCTAAGGAAGAGTTTAAAAGACTTTCCTAAGCAATGTGGGATTCAGATAAGAGTTTACTTGGGAAACAAGTAATTTGACTAGTCAAACTCTTATCTTTATCTCATCATCTTTTACAATTATTTTCTAAGTAAAATTCCTAAGGCCTATTTTTATTAATTAATTACAGATCTAAGACAAAATAAAATTAAGAAATTATCTTCTCTCAACAAAATCTGGTCTTGAACTTGCTTTGTTGGAATTTCTTCTCAATCTCGTTTTTCTGCCCAGAATTTCGTACTGATTTGTCCAGACGTTTGACCCACCAAATGAACTCCAATTTTTGCGATCTTGGACATTATGGAAACCTTGAGAAGTCCTCTACAACTTCCATGAAGACCACTTCTTGAGATCAGGTCGTTAAATTGGTCAAAAATGTCAATCTTTCAAGCTGGACAGAAAATACTCCAGTTTGCTCTTTTTAGCTTCTTTTTATTCCAACTTTGATATTTAATACCTAAAACATAAAATAAACATTAGTAAGCTCTTTTAGGCATAAAACATCAATAAGGAAAATATATTAGCACATATAAAATTCACAAAATATCATCCTATCACCTTCTTATCCCTCTTCCCTCTTTTAGTCTTGTAGGATTTTCTTTAGGGTTTTTAATAAAATTTTATTTTTTTCTTTATTTTTAATTAGTTGCTGATTTCTTTATTATTTTTAATTCTGATTTTGTTTTCTTTATTTAAATTAATATTGTTTGTGTGTTTTTGCTTACTAGTTTATAATCTTGATTAGTAATTCTGATTTTATATTATTAAAGATTGCTTCTTTGATTGTTTCTTGCATGATATTTGTAATCTTTATAATATATAACTTGAATTTTATGATCTTGAATATGTCTAGTGAGTAGTTTTCTTATTCAGTTATGAGGTAAATTCATTGTTCTTGGGAAAAAGAATGTTGTGAGATTTTGAGCTTATAATATAATTGTTGATTAAGTATCCAAGATTCTCTGAGCACATTTGCATGATTATTTGCTTGATTAGATGGTAGGGCCCACTATTTAATTTAATTGAATAATCTACTGCCAGATTAAAAACATAAGTCCGTAATTGCTTATGGAGTTAATCACTAGGGATGGAGGAGAATTGAGGTTTAGATTAAATGAACCGAGCTTATGTGTTTGTTATCTAATGTCAACCCATATCTTTCTTGTTGTTAATGCTGCTACAACTTATATCTAGAGAGCTTGTTCTAGATAGGTTAAGTAGTTAGAGATTAGTTAAAGAGCTTGTTTTAACTAACGACTCAGTAAGGGAAGATGGTGTAACAGAGCTTGTTGTTATGCTACGGTTGACTATTTAATTGACAATAATATTTTGTAATCAATGATCAACTTCTAAATCCAAGAATAATTAATTACCTTGTAACTGAAGCTTTTTCATATTTGTTTTTGATATTTAATAATCCTTGCTTTCTCTCTTTTAGGCATAGCTTACAAAACTCCAAAACCACAAAATTTCTTCTTTCCGTAAAACTTAAGATTAGATTTTTAATTTAATAATTAACTTAAATAATTCAGTCTCTGTGGGTTCGACCCTTACTCCGCTATCTACATAGTAGAGTTAGGAAGTTTTATTTTTGGTGACTGACGACACTCATCACTTAGCAAGAAATGCAGTCTTCACATCTCGGGGTTTGGCATAGCAGCTCATTGTTTTGCTGTCCTTGTTTTCCTTCTTTTCTTTAGCTTACTTCCTTTGCTCGTCATGTTGCTCCTTTAGCCTTAATTGGTCCTCATAAATCTCTTTGGGGCTAAGGGGAGCAAGAGCGATCTTCTTGCCATCCATAGTAAAGGAATAACGGTTAGTGTAACCGTCGTGGATGACTCTCCGATCATACTGCCACGGTCTACCCAGCAATATGTGGCTGGCTTGCATGGGCACCACGTCACACAATACCTCATCTTGATACCTTCCAATACGAAAAGGAACCAGGACTTGCTTCACCACGTTGACTTCACCACAGTCATTAATCCACTGCAACTTATATGGGTGGTGATGCTTGGTAGTGGGCAACTTTAATTTATCAACAAGGTATGTGCTAGCAACATTAGTACAACTCCCACCATCAATGATTACAGTACATACCTTGTCACTAATATGGCATCTCGTATGGAAGATGTTCTCGCGCTGTGCCTCATCCTCAAACTTCACATGAGTAGTAAGAGCACGCCTAGCAACAAGTGCTTCACCATGAGCAGCATACTCAACAACTTCTTCTTCGTCGACATCTTCTAACGCAGGCATCTCATCTTCTATACCGATTTCAGAACCTTCACTCTCAACATCTCCATTCCCAAGCATGATCATAACTCTACGGTTGGGACACTGAGAGGCAATATGTCCATGACCTAAACACTTGAAACACTTAATGTCACGTGTCCGGCTTTGGGATGCTTGGGCAGGTTCAGTCTTGGGCTTTGGAGGGCCCTCAGGCTTGGGCTTAGCAAAGCTCTCTGACTTATGCGTAGGCACAGGCTTATCATCCCTATGAAAGGTGTTAGATTTCCAAACAGGAACTGAACTAGAAGTAAAACGGGATGTACCTTTCCTTTTGAGTTGCCTTTCCACTTTGATGGCCACATGCAACATCTCCTCTAAATCCATGTAATGCTGCAACTCGACTACATTGGCAATCTCACGGTTTAAGCCTTGAAGAAAACGAGCCATAGTAGCCTCTGCATCCTCCTGGATATTGGCTCGAATCATGGTCATTTCCATCACTTTGTAGTAATCCTCAACACTCTTTGAGCCCTGGGTCAGACCTTGGAGTTTCTGGTATAACTCCCTGTAGTAATGAGTAGGAACAAATCTCTTCCTCATGATGCGCTTCATCTCATCCCATGTAGACACTGGAGGATCACCATATCTTCTTCGACTAGTGACTAACTGATCCCACCAAACCATAGCATACTCTGTGAACTCAATTGCTGCAAGTTTGACCTTCTTTTCTTCAGAGTAGTGGTGGCAGTCAAACACCATTTCAAGCTTCCGTTCCCACTTGAAATACGCCTCAGGATCATTCTTGCCTGGGAAAGGAGGAATCTTCAATTTTATACTGCCAAGGTTTCCATCCATCTTCTCCTTGCCTCTATCACGAGCTCTATCAACTCGATCTCGATACTCATGGGACCTTCTATGATGTCTATCTATCCCAGACTCTTCATTCGAATCATACCCAATATTATCATCATACTCGTCATTGGCAACAACCTTACTTTTTTGACGAGAAGTATCACCTTGTTGGATCTTTGCAAACCGAGCTTCATGTTGGTTCAACTTATCATGAATGTCATTGAATTTCACATCCATCCGTTGGAACTGTTGTTGCATTGCCTGAAGCAGGAATTCAATCTTTTTAAAGTCTGACTTATCACCTTCAGAAGACATTGTCAACAAGTAATATCCTCACGTGTTTACACTCCTGTTTCACTCAAGTAATTTGGCTTTTCTCTACTAATGTCTCTCACACACACGTGCCTTTTTCCCTTACTCTACCTTAACTCTATAGGTTCACAATCACACTAGAGACTCAGTCAAAGATTCAACCTCGTAAAATCAACTAATTCACCAAGTATTTTCACCAATTTTTTTTTCACAGAAAGGTACAGCTAGGGCTAGGTGACTCAAAGAAAGAAAGACAGAATAGAAATAATAAAAAAAATAAAACAAATCACTAGAATGACCAAAAAAAAAAATGGCCTAAAACTATAGGAAAACGATAGAATTTGGCCAAGATAGGGTGGGGCTAGTAAAGCATAGCTTAACTAGGTCGTTTTCTTTCGTCGTTTTCTTTAAAATGGATACTCACACGCCTCCTAACTCAACCAAAACTTCTGTTTGAACAGTACCGCAAAAAAATTTTTTCCTTCTTTTTTTTTCTTTTTTTTTTCGAATTTTTTTTCTTCTTTTTTTTTTTTGAATTCTTTTCTTCTTTTTTTTTTAAACTTGAGTGTTGCGGTTTCCTTGAAAAGAGGAGAGGTGCGGCTAGGGTTTTTGTTGAGGGGTGCGGCTAGGGTTTTTTGAAGGGGTGCGACAGGGTTTTGAGGAATTGCGGCTAGGGTTTTTGTTTTTGAAGGAAGGGGTGCAGCTAGGGTTTTGAGGAATTGCGGCTAGGGTTTTTTTTTTGAAGGAAGGGGTGCAGCTAGTGTTTTGAGGAATTGCGGCTAGGGTTTTTTTTTTTAAGGAAGAGGTGCAGCTAGGGTTTTGAGGAATTGCGGCTAGGGTTATGAATTCAACTCAAACACAACAACAAACCAGAATCGAAACTAACAAGAGAAAAAAAAATCGAAACCAACAAACCAAAAAATCGAAAAGTGAGTGACGCACAAACAAACCAGAAATCGAAACTTGAGCTCTGAATACCAACTGATGCGTACGGACAAGACAAAACGTAGCTTAGAATTTGAAGGAGCTGACACGCAAGAAGACAGAAGCAAAGTTGATGAATGACAACTTCTGAAACCTAGACCCAAAGCCTAAAGAGACTCGAACCCAAAGTGATGGACACCCATCAAGCTCACACAGCTCAAGTCATGTTCGTGATGTTCGTGATCCTTTGAGCGTCCATGGAGGTCCAATTACAAGAGCTAAATCAAAGATAATGCAACAAGCCTTGGCTGGTTTCATTAATATTGCTAGAGAGAAAGCCCAACAAAGCTTGAGCATGGACGATGATAAAGTCTTCTACAACATGATCCAAGCCCAAGTTCAACCTTCTTGAAGACACACAAGTATTGGGCCGAAATGCAAATTAGGCTAGATGCATATTTTATTTAGTTAAGTATTATTGGGCTGAACATTGTCTTAATTTAATTTAAGCCCAATTCCTTTTTAAATAATAGATTTTGTAAGACTTCTATTACTTGTTCTGCAAGTTAGGAGAGTAGGATTCCTATTGCTTGTTCTGCAAGTTAGGAAAGTAGGATTCCTATTACTTGTGCTGCAAGTTATCTATTTGCCTATAAATAGTTATGTAACCCTTTGGGGAGAACACAATTGATTTTAGTAATAAAATTGAGAGACTTCTTCTCTTTGGTTCTCTTGAGAACTCTTGAACTTATCAAGGTCTTCCTTGTGGCGTTCTTCTACCTTCCACCAATATATACCATAGGTTCTTGCTTTTCTAAGCAACGGGTCTTGGTCCAATACCATAGGTTCTTGTGTTTCTACACAACGGGTCTTGGTTTTATCTCTAATTTTTGTTTTCTTTTGCTGCGTTTTTAACTTGTTCTTGTTTTTCTTCAAGTGTTCTTCATGTTCTTCATTGAACCTCATCTTCATTCGGTGAGGTCCATATCATTTGGCATCAGAGCTTAGGTTCAATTCGTGGGAGTCTCGTTTTTGTTTTTGTTTGTCTTCTTGTCTTGGGTTCAATTCGTGGGAGTCTCGTTTTTGTTTTTTTTTGTTTGTCTTCTTGTCTTGGACAAACCTTGATCTTGAATCCTTTTCCAAGCCACCACTAATATTGTTTGTCCCTCAAACCTATTGTCTTTACTTAGCCACCAAGTAAACCCTATCTTGTTCTTCAAGCAACCAAATCCCAAAGGTTTTCTTGCTCACCAAGAAACCTTCAAAAGCTCTACATTACATAAAGACTACTTGTTTCACAAGCCACCGTTCCCTCTCATTCCTTGCCACACAAGCTGCTACCAAAACTAGCTTGTTTTTGTCAAAAAGTTGCCTTGTTCCCCAAGTAAACCTCTTCTTATTATTTAGACTTTTTTTTTCTTCATTGTTCGTTTACTTTAGTAAAATATAAAAAAAAGAGAAAAAAAAAAGAAAAAAAAAAGAGAAAAAAAGAAAAGAAAATAAAAAGAAAAAAGAAAAATCAATTCAAGATGGGATTTATTACATCGTGTAGCAAGTGCAACATCAAAGGCAATTCGTGGAGGTGTGCTTCATCAAAATCTTGAGGTAGTCACTCCTTCTTGCGCTTTGAGATTTTTTTTTATTTGCCTAATTGGAAAATTCATTGTTACCATTCTACCCTACTGCCTAAAATTACCTTTTTGACCCTACCACATAAAAGGACAAAACTACCCACCTTTGGCTACCATTCTACCCTACTGCCTAAAATTACCTTTTTGACCCTACCACATAAAAGGACAAAACTACCCCACCTTTGGCTAAACCCTACCCTAATTAAACACCCATATTTCCTTCAAGGTTTAGTTTCATTAGAGTCTTCTTAAGCCTTATTGAGTCTTGCAATGTCTTGTTGAGTCTTCTTTGTTTTGTTTTCCCTTGATTAAAATCTTGTGCTCAGCTTGTTTATTGTTGGTTGATAGTTGAAGTCCATAAGCTGATTTTTGATTGAGTCTTGAGTTCAATATAGAACCTATAGAGAAAAGTTGAGTGAGGAAAAAAAAAAGGCAAGAGTATGTGAGTAACATTAGTAGAGAAAAGCCTATTAAAATTGTGTGAAACACGAGTGTGAGTGTTACATTCTTATGTGTATTGAGTGTAAACACGGGAGATCATACTTGTGAGGTCCTTGTCTTTTACTAACGTTTCTTGCAGGTTACAATTATGTCTTCTAATAGTGAAAAGCTTGATTTGAGTAACATTGAGATCATGTTCCTAGCCATGCAACAACAACTTTCGAGGATAGAGTCGAAGTTGATTAAATATGATAAGTTGGAGCAACACGATGTTGCCCTAGCTAAGGTAAACCAAGATAATACTTATTATGCATGTGATAATGTTGCTCATAATAAGTTGGATAGCAATTATGAAGAAGATTTTGATGATGATTCTATGCTGCAATTAGAGGATGATGAGGATAGTATGGAATTACCCATGGATGGAAAGGAATATATAGCATGTCAAACTTTAAGTGTGCTAATGAAAGATGAGGATCAATTGAGATTAAAAGAGAGTGAGAAAAAAATAGGGAGTGAAGATGAGGTTAAGCAAAAAGAGAAAACAATCAAGATTGAGTGTGATGCTTCAATGATGGAGACCCATCAAGCTCACACAGCTCAAGTCATGTTCGTGATGTTCGTGATCCTTTGAGCATCCATGGAGGTCCAATTACAAGAGCTAAATCAAAGATAATGCAACAAGCCTTGGCTGGTTTCATTAATATTGCTAGAGAGAAAGCCCAACAAAGCTTGAGCATGGAGGATGATAAAGTTTTCTACAACATGATCCAAGCCCAAGTTCAACCTTCTTGAAGACACACAAGTATTGGGCCGAAATGCAAATTAGGCTAGATGCATATTTTATTTAGTTAAGTATTATTGGGCTGAACATTGTCTTAATTTAATTTAAGCCCAATTCCTTTTTAAATAATAGATTTTGTAAGACTTCTATTACTTGTTCTACAAGTTAGGAGAGTAGGATTCCTATTGCTTGTTCTGCAAGTTAGGAAAGTAGGATTCCTATTACTTGTGCTGCAAGTTATCTATTTGCCTATAAATAGTTATGTAACCCTTTGGGGAGAACACAATTGATTTTAGTAATAAAATTGAGAGACTTCTTCTCTTTGGTTCTCTTGAGAACTCTTGAACTTATCAAGGTCTTCCTTGTGGCGTTCTTCTACCTTCCACCAATATATACCATAGGTTCTTGCTTTTCTAAGCAACGGGTCTTGGTCCAATACCATAGGTTCTTGTGTTTCTACACAACGGGTCTTGGTTTTATCTCTAATTTTTGTTTTCTTTTGCTGCGTTTTTAACTTGTTCTTGTTTTTCTTCAAGTGTTCTTCATGTTCTTCATTGAACCTCATCTTCTTTCGGTGAGGTTCATATCATTTGGCATCAGAGCTTAGGTTTAATTCGTGGGAGTTTCGTTTTTGTTTTTTTTTTCTTTGTCTTCTTGTCGTGGACAAACCTTGATCTTGAATCCTTTTCCAAGCCACCACTAGTATTGTTTGTCCCTCAAACCTATTGTCTTCGTTAAAATAACCTACCTTTACTTAGCCACCAAGTAAACCCTATCTTGTTCTCCAAGCAACCAAATCCCAAAGGTTTTCTTGCTCACCAAGAAACCTTCAAAAGCTCTACATCACATAAAGACTACTTGTTTCACAAGCCACCGTTCCCTCTCATTCCTTGCCACACAAGCTACTACCAAAACTAGCTTGTTTTTTTCAAAAGTTGCCTTGTTCCCCAAGTAAACCTTTTCTTATTATTTAGACTTTCTGTTTTTTTTTTATTGTTCGTTTACTTTAGTAAAATATCAAAAAAAAAAGGAAAAAAAGAGAAAAAAAAAAGAAAAGAAAAAAAAAGAGAAAAGAAAAAAATCAATTCAAGAGGGGATTTATTACATAGTGTGTAGCAACTGCAACGTCAAAGGCAATTCGTGGAGGTGTGCTTCATCAAAATCTTGAGGTAGTCATTCTTTCTTGAGCTTTGAGATTTCTTATTTGCCTAATTTGAAAATTCATTGTTACCATTCTACCCTATTGCCTAAAATTACCTTTTTGACCCTACCACATAAAAGGACAAAACTACCCCACCTTTGGCTAAACCCTACCCTAATTAAACACCCCAAAACACACATATTTCCTTCAAGGTTTAGTTTCATTGGAGTCTTCTTAGGTCTTATTGAGTCTTGCTAAGTCTTGTTGAGTCTTCATTGTTTTGTTTTCCCTTGATTAAAAATCTTGTGCTCATCTTGTTTATTGTTGGTTGATAGTTGAATTCCATAAGCTGATTTTTGATTGAGTCTTGAGTTCAATATAGAACCTATAGAGAAAAGTTGTGTGAGGGAAAAAAAGGCAAGAGTGTGTGAGTAACATTAGTAGAGAAAAGTCATATTAAAATTGTGTGAAACACGAGTGTGAGTGTTACATTCTTGTGTGTATTGAGTGTAAACACGTGAGGTCATACTTGTGAGGTCCTTTTCTTTTACTAACTTTCTTGCAGGATAAAATCATGTCTTCTAATAGTAAAAGCTGATTTGAGTAAGATTGAGATCATGTTCCAAGCCATGCAACAACAACTTTCGAGGATAGAGTCGAAGTTGGTTAAATATGATAAGTTGGAGAAACATGATGCTACCCTAACTAAGGTAAACCAAGGTAATACTTTTCATGCATTTGGTGATGTTGGTAATAATAAGTTGGATAGCAACTACGAAGAAGATTTTGATGATGATTCTATGCTGCCATTAGAGGATGATGAGGATAGTATGGAATTACCCAAGGATGGAAGGAATCTATAGCATGTCAAACTTTAAGTGTGCTACTGAAAGATGAGGATCAATTGAGATTAAAAGAGAGTGAGAAAAGAATAGTGAGTGAAGCCGAGGCTAAGCAAAAAGAGAAAACAATTGAGATTGGGTGATGCTTTAAGCATAGGTATCGAAGTTGTTTTAATGCAGGAGAAGCGCCCCATTGCTTTTTTAGTGAGAAGTTAAGTGGAGCTGCCCTTAACTATCCTACATATGATAAAGAGATGTATGCATTAGTGAGGACCTTGGAAACATGGCAACACTATTTATGGCCCAAGGAATTTGTCATCCACACTGATCATGAGTCCTTGAAGCACTTGAAAGGACAAAGCAAGTTGAACAAGCGTCATGCCAAGTGGATGGAGTTCATTGAAACATTTCCATATGTGATCAAATATAAACAAGGTAAAGAAAATGTCGTGGCTGATGCATTATCTCGAAGGTATACTCTAATCACTACTCTTAATGCAAAACTACTTGGATTTGAGTATATTAAAGACTTGTATGCTACTGATGAGGATTTTGAAAATGTGTTCATTGCATGTGAGAAAACTGGTTTTGGAAAGTTTTATAGGCATGATGGATTCTTATTTAGGGAAAATAGATTATGTGTGCCTAGGAGTTCTTTCAGAGAATTACTTGTTAGAGAAGCCCATAGTGGTGGATTAATGGGACATTTTGGAGTAAAGAAAACTTTAGATATATTGCATGATCACTTCTTTTGGCCTAACATGAAAAGAGATGTTGAAAAATTGTGTGAAAGATGTGTCACTTGTAAACAAGCTAAGTCTAGAGTTATGAATTATGGTCTTTATACTCCATTACCTATTCCTATTGCTCCTTGGACTGACATTTCTATGGACTTTGTTTTGGGGTTACCAAGAACAAAGAGAGGTAGAGATTCTGTTTTTGTTGCTGTTGACAGGTTCTCTAAGATGGCTCACTTCATTGCTTGTCACAAGACAGATGATGCAAGTAACATTGCCGATTTATTCTTCAAGGAAATTGTTCGTCTACATGGAGTTCCGAGGACCATTGTTTCTGACCGTGATGTGAAGTTCCTTAGCTACTTTTGGAAAACATTATGGGGAAAGTTAGGAACAAAGCTATTGTTTTCAACTACTTGTCATCCACAAACCGATGGTCAAACTGAAGTAGTCAATCGTACTTTGTCTACTTTGTTGAGATCCATTATTCAAAAGAATTTGAAGAATTGGGAAGATTGTTTGCCTCATGTGGAGTTTGCTTACAATAGAAGTGTGCATTCTACTACTAGTTATTCTCCATTTGAAGTTGTCTATGGTTTTAATCCACTCACTCCATTGGATCTTTTACCACTACCTATTGAGGAGAGAGCTAGTTTGGATGGGGAAAAGAAAGCTGATTTTGTTAAGCAACTACATGAGAAGGTACGTCAAAACATTAAGAAGAGGACTGAGCAATATGCTACTCAAGCCAACAAGCATCGCAAGAAAGTTGTCTTTGAACCTGGTGATTGGGTTTGGGTACATATGCGTAAAGAGAGATTTCCTGCTCAACGTCGCTCCAAGTTGCAACCTCGAGGAGATGGACCATTCCAAGTGATTGAGAAGATCAATGACAATGCTTATAAATTGGATCTTCCAGGTGAGTATAATGTTAGTGCTACATTTAATGTTTCTGATCTTTCTCCCTTTGATATTGATATAGGTGATTCTGATTTGAGGACAAATCCTTTCGAGGAGAGGGGGAATGATGGAGACCCATCAAGCTCACACAGCTCAAGTCATGTTCGTGATGTTCGTGATCCTTTGAGCATCCATGGAGGTCCAATTACAAGAGCTAAATCAAAGATAATGCAACAAGCCTTGGCTGGTTTCATTAATATTGCTAGAGAGAAAGCCCAACAAAGCTTGTGCATGGAGGATGATAAAGTTTTCTACAACATGATCCAAGCCCAAGTTCAACCTTCTTGAAGAGACACAAGTATTGGGCCGAAATGCAAATTAGGCTAGATGCATATTTTATTTAGTTAAGTATTATTGGGCTGAACATTGTCTTAATTTAATTTAAGCCCAATTCCTTTTTAAATAATAGATTTTGTAAGACTTCTATTACTTGTTCTGCAAGTTAGGAGAGTAGGATTCCTATTGCTTGTTCTGCAAGTTTGCTATTTCCTATTCTGCAAGTTAGGAAAGTAGGATTCCTATTACTTGTGCTGCAAGTTATCTATTTGCCTATAAATAGTTATGTAACCCTTTGGGGAGAACACAATTGATTTTAGTAATAAAATTGAGAGACTTCTTCTCTTTGGTTCTCTTGAGAACTCTTGAACTTATCAAGGTCTTCCTTGTGGCGTTCTTCTACCTTCCACCAATATATAACATAGGTTCTTGCTTTTCTAAGCAACGGGTCTTGGTCCAATACCATAGGTTCTTGTGTTTCTACACAACGGGTCTTGGTTTTATCTCTAATTTTTGTTTTCTTTTGCTGCGTTTTTAACTTGTTCTTGTTTTTCTTCAAGTGTTCTTCATGTTCTTCATTGAACCTCATCTTCTTTCGGTGAGGTTCATATCATTCAAGCATAGGTATCGAAGTTGTTTTAATGCAAGAGAAGCCCCCCATTGCTTTCTTCAGTGAGAAGTTAAGTGGAGCTGGCCTTAACTATCCCATGTACAATAAAGAGATGTATGCATTAGTGAGGACCTTGGAAACATGGCAACACTATTTATGGCCCAAGGAATTTGTCATCCACACTGATCATGAGTCCTTGAAGCACTTGAAAGGACAAAGCAAGTTGAACAAGCGTCATGCCAAGTGGATGGAGTTCATTGAAACATTTCCATATGTGATCAAATATAAACAAGGTAAAGAAAATGTCGTGGCTGATGCATTATCTCGAAGGTATACTCTAATCACTACTCTTAATGCAAAACTACTTGGATTTGAGTATATTAAAGACTTGTATGCTACTGATGAGGATTTTGAAAATGTGTTCATTGCATGTGAGAAAACTGGTTTTGGAAAGTTTTATAGGCATGATGGATTCTTATTTAGGGAAAATAGATTATGTGTGCCTAGGAGTTCTTTAAGAGAATTACTTGTTAGAGAAGCCCATAGTGGTGGATTAATGGGACATTTTGGAGTAAAGAAAACTTTAGATATATTGCATGATCACTTCTTTTGGCCTAACATGAAAAGAGATGTTGAAAAATTGTGTGAAAGATGTGTCACTTGTAAACAAGCTAAGTCTAGAGTTATGAATCATGGTCTTTATACTCCATTACCTATTCCTACTGCTTCTTGGACTGACATTTCTATGGACTTTGTTTTGGGGTTACCAAGAACAAAGAGAGGTAGAGATTCTGTTTTTGTTGTTGTTGACAGGTTCTCTAAGATGGCTCACTTCATTGCTTGTCACAAGACAGATGATGCAAGTAACATTGCCGATTTATTCTTCAAGGAAATTGTTCGTCTACATGGAGTTCCGAGGACCATTGTTTCTGACCGTGATGTGAAGTTCCTTAGCTACTTTTGGAAAACATTATGGGGAAAGTTAGGAACAAAGCTATTGTTTTCAACTACTTGTCATCCACAAACCGATGGTCAAACTGAAGTAGTCAATCGTACTTTGTCTACTTTGTTGAGATCCATTATTCAAAAGAATTTGAAGAATTGGGAAGATTGTTTGCCTCATGTGGAGTTTGCTTACAATAGAAGTGTGCATTCTACTACTAGTTATTCTCCATTTGAAGTTGTCTATGGTTTTAATCCACTCACTCCATTGGATCTTTTACCACTACCTATTGAGGAGAGAGCTAGTTTGGATGGGGAAAAGAAAGCTGATTTTGTTAAGCAACTACATGAGAAGGTACGTCAAAACATTAAGAAGAGGACTGAGCAATATGCTACTCAAGCCAACAAGCATCGCAAGAAAGTTGTCTTTGAACCTGGTGATTGGGTTTGGGTACATATGCGTAAAGAGAGATTTCCTGCTCAACGTCGCTCCAAGTTGCAACCTCGAGGAGATGGACCATTCCAAGTGATTGAGAAGATCAATGAGAATGCTTATAAATTGTATCTTCCAGGTGAGTATAATGTTAGTGCTACATTTAATGTTTCTGATCTTTCTCCCTTTGATATTGATATAGGTGATTCTGATTTGAAGACAAATCCTTTCGAGGAGAGGGGGAATGATGGACACCCATCAAGCTCACACAGCTCAAGTCATGTTCGTGATGTTCGTGATCCTTTGAGCGTCCATGGAGGTCCAATTACAAGAGCTAAATCAAAGATAATGCAACAAGCCTTGGCTGGTTTCATTAATATTGCTAGAGAGAAAGCCCAACAAAGCTTGAGCATGGACGATGATAAAGTCTTCTACAACATGATCCAAGCCCAAGTTCAACCTTCTTGAAGACACACAAGTATTGGGCCGAAATGCAAATTAGGCTAGATGCATATTTTATTTAGTTAAGTATTATTGGGCTGAACATTGTCTTAATTTAATTTAAGCCCAATTCCTTTTTAAATAATAGATTTTGTAAGACTTCTATTACTTGTTCTGCAAGTTAGGAGAGTAGGATTCCTATTGCTTGTTCTGCAAGTTAGGAAAGTAGGATTCCTATTACTTGTGCTGCAAGTTATCTATTTGCCTATAAATAGTTATGTAACCCTTTGGGGAGAACACAATTGATTTTAGTAATAAAATTGAGAGACTTCTTCTCTTTGGTTCTCTTGAGAACTCTTGAACTTATCAAGGTCTTCCTTGTGGCGTTCTTCTACCTTCCACCAATATATACCATAGGTTCTTGCTTTTCTAAGCAACGGGTCTTGGTCCAATACCATAGGTTCTTGTGTTTCTACACAACGGGTCTTGGTTTTATCTCTAATTTTTGTTTTCTTTTGCTGCGTTTTTAACTTGTTCTTGTTTTTCTTCAAGTGTTCTTCATGTTCTTCATTGAACCTCATCTTCATTCGGTGAGGTCCATATCACAAAGGTATTGGACCTTGACCCTACGAATAAGAATTCGAGAACCTAAGGTATAGCAATGGTGGATGGTGAAGAAGGAGGCGCCACAAGGAGGAAGACCTTGATAAGCCTAGTTGAGAGGGAACCCAAGAGAAAGGCACACTCAATTTCTGAAAATTCAATTAACTGATCTCCTCATCAATAGCGTTTACAAGGTATTTATAATAATACCTAGCACTTAAGCCCATAAACAAGTGGGCTGGAATTAACACCAATAGAAAATAAAACTAAACCCAAATTCATGCCTAAACCTAGTTACATAAAATAAATAGTCCAAGACACAACAAGACTCAAACGTGGGCTATCCAAACACTTAGCCCATCTTATTGTTAAGCTAAAATAAGATAGTAAACCATGCTCATGTCGTTTGGGCTTCCAAGCAAGTATAGATGTCTTGAGACTCTTCATGGAAGCTTCCTTGACACTTCAATGATGCCAGAGCTTGTTGCATGAATGAGGCCAGGGCTTGTTGTGTTTTCTTAGCTCGAGCTCGGGTAATTGGACCTCCTTGGATGACCAATGGATCCTTAGCATCACGAACATCACGAGCAAGTGGATCTCCATCTGGATCTCCATCATAAAAAATATGCAAACTCCACCGGTTCATTTTATTTTGTCGTTTTCTTTAAAACGGGTACTCTCATGCCTCCTAACTCAACCAAATTTTTTTGTTTGAACAGTACCACAATAATTTTTTTTTGGAATTCTTTTTTTTTCTTCTTTTTGTTTTTTGTAATTTGATTTTTGCGGTTTCCTTGAAAAGAGTAGGGGTGCGGCTAGCGTTGAATTAAGTGGTTGAAGAAGTGCCGCTAGGGTTATAATTGAGAGGTACGGCTAGGGTTATGAGGTAAGTGGCGGCTAGGGTTATGAAATAAGTGGTGGCTAGGGTTATGAAATAAGTGGCGGGATTTCCAAGGATTCTACCAAAAGTGAGAGACGCATAAACAAACCAGAAATTGAAACCAACAAAAGAAAAAAAAATAGAAACCAACAAACCAAAAATCGAAAAGTGAGTGACGCATAAACAAACCAGAAAATCAAAACTTGAGCTCTGATTACCGACTCATGCGCACGGACAAGAGAAAACGTAGTTTGGAATTTGAAGGAGCTGAAACGCAATAGGACAAACTTCTGAAACCTAGTCCCGAGGCCTAAAGAGACTCGAACCCAAAGGTATTGGACCTTAACCCTACGAATAAGAATTCGAGAACCTAAGGTATAGCAATGGTGGATGGTGAAAAAGGAGGTGCCATAAGGAAGAAGACCTTGATATGGCTAGTTGAGAGGGAACCCAAGAGAAAGGCACACTCAATTTCTGAAAATTCAATTAACTGATCTGTCATCAATAGCGTTTACAAGGTATTTATAATAATACCTAGCACTTAAGCCCATAAACAAGTGGGCTGTAATTAAACTAAACCCAAATTCATGCCTAAACCTAGTTACATAAAATAAATAGTCCAAGACACAACAAGACTCAAACGTGGGCTATTCAAACATTTAGCCCATCTTATTGTTAAGCTAAAATAAGACAGTAAGCCATGCTCATGTCGTTTGGGCTTCCAAGCAAGTATAGATGTCTTGGGACTCTTTATGGAAGCTTCCTTGATACTTCAATGATGCCAGAGCTTGTTGCATGAATGAGGTCAGGGCTTGTTGCGTCTTCTTGGCTCGAGCTCGAGTAATTGGACCTCCTTGGATGACCAATGGATCCTTACCATCACGAACATCACAAGCAAGTGGATCTCCATCACCATGGCAATTTGATAGATGTGTCATACATGATAGATTCACAAACCGTTATTCATTTACCATGGATGGTAAGAAATTCAAACTTGCACCCTTGAGTCTTAAGGAGATTTATGAGGACCAACTGAGGTTGAAAGAGCAAAATGAATCACAGTAAAGGTTAAAGAATCTAGATAAAGGCAAAGATATTGCAAAGAAAGAAAAAAAGGATGTGAGCTTCTATGCAAAGCAAAGTGATGTAAAGGCTGCTTTTCTAGCTAAGTACCCAATCCTTTTGTTTTTATATAAAGAATCTTGTTTTAGTTCTAATGAGCTTAAATCTTCTTTGCCTACTAATGTTGTGTCTCTTTTGAAGGAATTTCGAGATATATTCCCTGAGATTCCAAATGGATTGCCACCTATTAGGAGAATTGAGCATCAAATAAACCTTGTTCCTGGAATTGCCATTCCCAACCGACCTGCCTATAGAAGTAATCTCGAGGAGACAAAGGAGTTTCAAAGGCAAGTTGACAAGCTCATGAAGAAAGACTACGTTCAAGAGAGCATGAGTCCATGTGCTGTTCCTGTGTTACTTGTTCCTAAGAAGGATGGGACGTGGAGGATGTGTGTTGATTGTCGTGCCATCAACAAAATCACTGTAAAGTATCGCTATCCCATTCCTCGATTAGATGATATGCTTGATGAGTTACATGGTTCTTGCATCTTTTCTAAAATTGATTTGAAAAGTGGTTATCATCAAATTCACATGAGAGAAGGTGATGAGTGGAAAACTGCATTTAAGACTAAGCGTGGTTTGTATGAATGGTTAGTTATACCTTTTGGATTAACTAATGCACCTAGCACTTTTATGAGATTAATGAACCATGTCTTGAGTGCTTTCATTGGAAAATTTGTAGTTGTCTATTTTGATGATATCTTGATCTATAGTAGAAGTTTACATGAACATATTGAACATTTAAAGAATGTGCTTAATGTCTTGAGAAAGGAAAAGCTGTATGCTAACCTTAAGAAATGTTCCTTTTGCACTGATAAGATTATATTTCTTTGATATGTTATTTCTTCTAAGGGTATAGCAGTAGAAGATGAAAAGGTTAAGGCAATTAAAGATTGGCCTATACCTAATAATACCTCTGAGGTGCGTTGTTTTCATGGATTAGCTAGTTTCTACCATAGGTTTGTTAGAGACTTTAGTACTATAGCTGCACCACCTTTAACTGATGTTGTTAAAAAGAATGTTGGATTTAAATCGGGCCTTGAGCAAAATCATGCTTTTAACTTGCTTAAAGAGAAGCTTTGTTCCGCACCTTTATTATCCTTACCTGACTTTTCTAAAACTTTTGAGATTGAGTGTGATGCTTCAAGTATAGGTATTAGAGCTGTTTTAATGTAGGAGAAGCGCCCCATTGCTTTTTTTAGTGAGAAGTTAAGTGGAGCTACCCTTAACTATCCCACATACGATAAAGAGATGTATACATTATTGAGGACCTTGGAAACATGGCAACACTATTTATGGCCCAAGGAATTTGTCATCCACACTTATCCTGAGTCCTTGAAGAACTTGAAAGGACAAAGCAAGTTGAACAAGCATCATGCCAAGTGGATGGAGTTCATTGAGACATTTTCATATGTTATCAAATATAAATAAGGTAAAGAAAATGTCATGGCTGATGCATTGTCTCGAAGGTATACTCTAATCACTACTCTTAATGCAAAACTACTTGGATTTGAGTATATTTAGGACTTGTATTTGAAGGAACTGAAACGCAACAAGACAGAATGATGGAGATCCAAGCTCAAAAAGCTCAAGTCATGTTCGTGATGATCGTGATCCTTTGAGTATCCATGGAGGTCCAATTACAAGAGCTAAATCAAAGATAATGCAACAAGCCTTGGCTGGTTTCATTGATATTGCTAGAGAGAAAGCCCAACAAAGCTTGAGCATGGAGGATTATAAAGTCTTGTACAACATGGTCCAAGCCCAAGTTCAACCTTCTTGAAGACACACAAGTATTGGGCCGAAATGCAAATTAGGCTAGATGCATATTTTATTTAGTTAAGTATTATTGGGCTTAACATTGTCTTAATTTAATTTAAGCCCAATTCCTTTTTAAATAATATATTTTGTAGGACTTCTATTACTTGTTCTGCAAGTTAGGAGAGTAGGATTCCTATTGCTTGTTCTGCAAGTTTGCTATTTCCTATTCTGCAAGTTAGGAAAGTAGGATTCCTATTACTTGTGCTGCAAGTTATCTATTTGCCTATAAATAGTTATGTAACCCTTTGGAGAGAACACAATTGATTTTAGTAATAAAATTGAGAGACTTCTTCTCTTTGGTTCTCTTGAGAACTCTTGAACTTATCAAGGTCTTCCTTGTGGCGTTCTTCTAACTTCCACCAATATATACCATAGGTTCTTGCTTTCCTAAGCAACGGGTCTTGGTCCAATACCATAGGTTCTTGTGTTTCTACACAACGGGTCTTGGTTTTACTTATAATTTTTGTTTTCCTTTGCTGCGTTTTAACTTGTTATTGTTTTTCTTCAAGTGTTCTTCGTCTTCTTCATATGAACCTCATCTTCTTTCGGTGAGGTTCATATCATTTGGCATCAGAGCTTAGGTTTAATTCGTGGGAGTTTCGTTTTTGTTTTTTTTTCTTTGTCTTCTTGTTGTGGACAAACCTTGATCTTAAATCCTTTTCCAAGCCACCACTAATATTGTTTGTCCCTCAAACTTATTGTCTTTACTTAGCCACCAAGTAAACCCTATCTTGTTCTTCAAGCAACCAAATCCCAAAGGTTTTCTTGCTCACCAAGAAACCTTCAAAAGCTCTACATTACATAAAGACTACTTGTTTCACAAGCCACCGTTCCCTCTCATTCCTTGCCACACAAGCTGCTACCAAAACTAGCTTGTTTTTGTCAAAAAGTTGCCTTGTTCCCCAAGTAAACCTCTTCTTATTATTTAGACTTTTTTTTTCTTCATTGTTCGTTTACTTTAGTAAAATATAAAAAAAAGAGAAAAAAAAGGAAAAAAAAAGAAAGGAAAAAAAAAGAAAAAAAAAGAGAAAAGAAAAATCAATTCAAGAGGGGATTTATTACATCGTGTGTAGCAAGTGCAACATCAAAGGTAATTCGTGGAGGTGCGCTTCATCAAAATCTTGAGGTAGTATTCTTTCTTGAGCTTTGAGATTTCTTATTTGCCTAATTTGAAAATTCATTGCTGCCATTCTACCCTACTACCTAAAATTACCTTTTTGACCCTACCACATAAAAGGACAAAACTACCCCACCTTTGGCTAAACCCTACCCTACTTAAACACCGCAAAACACACATATTTCCTTCAAGGTTTAGTTTCATTAGAGTCTTCTTAAGCCTTATTGAGTCTTGCAAAGTCTTGTTGAGTCTTCATTGTTTTGTTTTCCCTTGATTAAAATCTTGTGCTCGGCTTGTTTATTGTTGGTTGATAGTTGAATTCCATAAGCTGATTTTTGATTGAGTCTTGAGTTCAATATAGAACCTATAGAGAAAAGTTGTGTGAGTGAAAAAGGCAAGAGTGTGTGAGTAACATTAGTAGAGAAAAGCCATATTAAAATTGTGTGAAACACGAGTGTGAGTGTTACATTCTTATGTGTATTGAGTGTAAACACGTGAGGTCATACTTGTGAGGTCCTTTTTTTTTACTAACGTTTCTTGCAAGTTACAATCATGTCTTCTAATAGTGAAAAGCTTGATTTGAGTAAGATTGAGATCATTTCCAAGCCATGCAACAACAACTTTCGAGGATAGAGTCGAAGTTGGGTAAATATGATAAGTTGGAGAAACACGATGCTACCCTAACTAAGGTAAACCAAGGTAATACTTTTCATGCATTTGGTGATGTTGGTAATAATAAGTTGGATAGCTACTATGGAGAAGAATCCAATGATGATTCTATGCTGCCATTAAAAGATGATGAGGATAGTATGGAATTACCTAAGGATGGAAAGGTAACTGTAGCATATCAAGCTTTAAGTGTGCTAGTGAAAGATGAGGATCAATTAGGATTAAAAGAGAGTGAGGAAAAAATAGTGAGTGAAGCTGAGGTTAAGCAAAAAGAGAAAACAATCAAGATTGAGTATGATGCTTCAAGCATAGGTATCGAAGTTGTTTTAATGCAAGAGAAGCGCCCCATTGCTTTCTTAAGTGAGAAGTTAAGTGGAGCTGCCCTTAACTATCCCACATATGATAAAGAGATGTATGCATTAGTGAGGGCCTTGGAAACATGGCAACACTATTTATGGCCCAAGGAATTTGTCATCCACACTGATCATGAGTCCTTGAAGCACTTGAAAGGACAAAGCAAGTTGAACAAGTGTCATGCCAGGTGGATGGAGTTCATTGAAACATTTCCATATGTGATCAAATATAAACAAGGTAAAGAAAATGTCATGGCTGATGCATTATCTCGAAGGTATACTCTAATCACTACTCTTAATGCAAAACTACTTGGATTTGAGTATATTAAAGACTTGTATGCTACTGATGAGGATTTTGAAAATGTGTTCATTGCATGTGAGAAAACTGGTTTTGGAAAGTTTTATAGGCATGATGGATTCTTATTTAGGGAAAATAGATTATGTGTGCCTAGGAGTTCTTTAAGAGAATTACTTGTTAGAGAAGCCCATAGTTGTGGATTAATGGGACATTTTGGAGTAAAGAAAACTTTAGATATATTGCATGATCACTTCTTTTGGCCTAACATGAAAAGAGATGTTGAAAAATTGTGTGAAAGATGTGTCACTTGTAAACAAGCTAAGTCTAGAGTTATGAATCATGGTCTTTATATTCCATTACCTATTCCTACTGCTCCTTGGACTGACATTTCTATGGACTTTGTTTTGGGGTTACCAAGAACAAAGAGAGGTAGAGATTATGTTTTTGTTGTTGTTGACAAGTTCTCTAAGATGGCTCACTTCATTGCTTGTCACAAGACAGATGAAGCAAGTAACATTGCCGATTTATTCTTCAAGGAAATTGTTCGTCTACATGGAGTTCCGAGAACCATTGTTTCTGACCGTGATGTGAAGTTCCTTAGCTACTTTTGGAAAACATTTTGGGGAAAGTTAGGAACAAAGCTATTGTTTTCAACTACTTGTCATCCACAAACCGATGGTCAAACTAAAGTAGTCAATCGTACTTTGTCTACTTTGTTGAGGTCCATTATTCAAAAGAATTTGAAGAATTGGGAAGATTGTTTGCCTCATGTGGAGTTTGCTTACAATAGAAGTGTGCATTCTACTACTAGTTATTCTCCATTTGAAGTTGTCTATGGTTTTAATCCACTCACTCCATTGGATCTTTTACCACTACCTATTGAGGAGAGAGCTAGTTTGGATGGGGAAAAGAAAGCTGATTTTTTTAAGCAACTACATGAGAAGGTACGTCAAAACATTAAGAAGAGGACTGAGCAATATGCTACTCAAGCCAACAAGCATCGCAAGAAAGTTGTCTTTGAACCTGGTGATTGGGTTTGGGTACATATGCGTAAAGAGAGATTTCCTGCTCAGCGTCGCTCCAAGTTGCAACCTCGAGGAGATGGACCATTCCAAGTGATTAAGAAGATCAATGACAATGCTTATAAGTTAGATCTTCCAGGTGAGTATAATGTTAGTGCTACATTTAATGTTTCTGATCTTTCTCCATTGATATTGATGTAGGTGATTCTGATTTGAGGACAAATCCTTTCGAGGAGAGGGGGAATGATGGAGATCCAAGCTCAAAAAGCTCAAGTCATGTTCGTGATGATCGTGATCCTTTGAGTATCCATGGAGGTCCAATTACAAGAGGTAAATCAAAGATAATGCAACAAGCCTTGGCTGGTTTCATTGATATTGCTAGAGAGAAAGCCCAACAAAGCTTGAGCATGGAGGATGATAAAGTCTTGTACAACATGGTCCAAGCCCAAGTTCAACCTTCTTGAAGACACACAAGTATTGGGCCGAAATGCAAATTAGGCTAGATGCATATTTTATTTAGTTAAGTATTATTGGGCTTAACATTGTCTTAATTTAATTTAAGCCCAATTCCTTTTTAAATAATATATTTTGTAGGACTTCTATTACTTGTTCTGCAAGTTAGGAGAGTAGGATTCCTATTGCTTGTTCTGCAAGTTTGCTATTTCCTATTCTGCAAGTTAGGAAAGTAGGATTCCTATTACTTGTGCTGCAAGTTATCTATTTGCCTATAAATAGTTATGTAACCCTTTGGAGAGAACACAATTGATTTTAGTAATAAAATTGAGAGACTTCTTCTCTTCGGTTCTCTTGAGAACTCTTGAACTTATCAAGGTCTTCCTTGTGGCGTTCTTCTAACTTCCACCAATATATACCATAGGTTCTTGCTTTCCTAAGCAACGGGTCTTGGTCCAATACCATAGGTTCTTGTGTTTCTACACAACGGGTCTTGGTTTTACTTATAATTTTTGTTTTCCTTTGCTGCGTTTTAACTTGTTATTGTTTTTCTTCAAGTGTTCTTCGTCTTCTTTATTGAATCTCATCTTCTTTCGGTGAGGTCCATATCACAGAAGCAAAGATGATGAAAGATATCTTTTGAAACCAAGACCCGAAGCCTAAAAAGACTTGAACCCAAAGGTATTGGACCTTGACCCTATGAATAAGAATTCGAGAATCTAAGGTATAGCAATGGTGGATGGTGAAAAGGAGGTGACACAAGGAAAAAGACCTTGATAAGCCTAGTTGAGAGGGAACCCAAGAGAAAGGCACACTCAAATTCTGAAAATTCCAAAACTGATCTGATCATCAATAGCGTTTACAAGGTATTTAAAATAATACCCAGCACTTAAGCCCATAAACAAGTGGGCTGGAATTAACACCAATAGAAAATAAGACTAAACCTAAATTCATGCTTAAACCCAGTTACATAAAATAAATAGTCCAAGACACAATAAGACTCAAATGTGTTCTATATAAAAAAACCTTAACCCATCTTCTTGTTAAGCTAAAATAAGATAGTAAACCATGCTCATGTCGTTTGGGCTTCCAAGCAAGTATAGATGTCTTGGGACTCTTCATGGAAGCTTCCTTGACGCTTCAATGATGCCAGAGCTTATTGCATTAATGAGGCCAGGGCTTGTTGTGTCTTCTTGGCTCGAGCTCGGGTAATTGGATCTCCTTGGATGACTAATGGATCCTTAGCATCATGAACATCACAAGCAAGTGGATCTCCATCATTCCCCCTCTCCTCAAAAGGATTTGTCCTCAAATCGCATATACCTTCATCAAAAGAAAAGGGAGAAAGATCGGAAACATTAAAAGTAGCAGATACACCATACTCTCCAGGAAGATCCAATCGGTAGGCATTATCGTTGATCTTCTCAATGACTTGGAATGGTCCATCTCCTCAGGGATGCAGCTGGGATCGTCGTTGAATAGGAAACCTCTCCTTTCTCATATGCACCCAAACCCAATCACCAGGCTCAAAGACTACTTTCTTTCGATGCTTATTTGCTTGGGTGGTATACTGCTCAATCTTCTTTTCAATAGCTTGACGTACTCTCTCATGGAGTTGCTTCACAAACTTAGCTTTCTGTTCTTCATCCAAGTTACTCTGCTCAGTACTAGGTAATGGTAACAAATCCAAAGGAGTAAGAGGATTGAAGCCATAAACAACTTTGAATGGAGAGCAGCTCGTAGTGGAGTGGACACTGCAGTTATATGCAAACTCCACATGTGGTAAGCAATCTTCCCAATTCTTCAAATTCCTCTGTATAATGGACCTCAATAATGTAGATAGGATTCGGTTGACTACCTCAGTCTGTCCATCAGTCTAGGGGTGACAAGTGGTGGAAAATAACAATTTAGTTCCCAACTTTCCCCATAACGTCTTCCAAAAGTAACTAAGGAACTTGGCATCTCGATCGGAAACAATAGTCCTCGGTACACCATGTAGACGTACTATCTCTTTGAAGAAAAGGTTAGCAATGTTACTCGCATCATCCATCTTGTGGCAAGCTATTAAATGAGCCATCTTAGAGAAACTGTCAACCACAACAAAAATATAATCTCTACCGCATTTTGTTCTAGGTAAGCCCAAAACAAAATCCATAGAGATATCAGTCCATAGAGTAGTAGGAATGGGTAAAGGAGTATATAAACCATGATTATGAACTCTAGATTTAGCTTGCCTATATGAAATGCATCTATCACATAACCTCGCTATATCTCTCCTCATGTTAGGCAAAAAGAAATGTTCTTGCAAAACATCTAGAGTTTTCCTAACTCCAAAGTGACCCATTAATCCTCCACTATGGGCTTCTCTAACTAACAGCTCGCAACGAACTCCTAGGCACACATAATTTATTTTTTCTAAGTAAGAACTCATCGTGCCTAAAGAACTTGCCAAAGCCAGATGTAGCACATGCCTTATAAACTGATATGGACCTCACCGAAAGAAGATGAGGTTCAATGAAGAAGATGAAGAACACTTGAAGAAAAATAATGACAAGTTAAAAATGCAGCAAAGGAAAACAAAAATTAGAAGTAAAACCAAGACCCTTTGCATAGAAACACAAGAACCTATGGTATTGGACCAAGACCCGTTGCTTTGAAAAGCAAGAACCTATGGTATATATTGGTGGAAGGTAGAAGAACGCCACAAGAAAGACCTTGATAAGTTCAAGAGTTCTCAACAGAACCAAAGAGAAGAAGTCTCTCAATTTTATTACTAAAATCAATTGTGTTCTCCCCAAAGGGTTACATAACTATTTATAGGCAAATAGCAAACTTGCAGCACAGGTAATAGGAATCCTACAAGCAATAGGAATTCTACTCTCCTAACTTGCAGAACAAGAAATAGAAATCCTACAAAATCTATTATTTAAAAAGGAATTGGGCTTAAATTAAATTAAGACAATGTTCAACCCAATAATACTTAACTAAATAAAATATGCATCCAACCTAATTGCATTTCGGCCCAATACTTGTGTGTCTTCAAGAAGGTTGAACTTGGGCTTGGATCATGTTGTAGAAGATTTTATCATCCTCTATGCTCAAGCTTTGTTGGGCTTTCTCTCTAACAACATTAATGAAACCAGCCAAGGCTTGTTGCATTATCTTTGATTTAGCCCTTGTAATTGGACCTCCATGAATGCTCAAAGGATCACGATTATCACGAACATGACTTGAGCTTTGTGAGCTTGATGGGTCTCCATCATTCCCCCTTTCCTCGAAAGGATTTGTCCTCAAATCAAAATCACCTATATCAATATCAAAGGGAGAAAGATCAGAAACATTTTATGTAGCACTAACATTATACTTACCTAGAATATCCAACTTATAAGCATTGTCATTGATCTTCTCAATCACTTGGAATGGTCCATCTCTTCGAGGTTGCAATTTGGAGCGACGTTGAGCAGGAAATCTCTCTTTACGCATATGTACCCAAACTGAATCACCAGGTTCAAAGACAACTTTCTTGTGATGTTTGTTGGCTTGAGTAGCATATTGCTCAGTCCTCTTCATAATGTTCTGACGTACCTTCTCATGTAGTTGCTTAACAAAATCAGCTTTCTTTTCACCATCCAAACTAGTTCTCTCCTCAATAGGTAGTGGTAAAAGTTCTAATGGAGTGAGTGGATTAAAACCATAGACAAATTCAAATGGAGAATGACTAGTAATAGAATGTACACTTCTATTGCAAGCAAACTCCCCATAAAGCAAATAATCTTCTCAATTCTTCAAATTCTTTTGAATAATGGACCTCAACAAAGTAGATAAAGTACGATTGACTACTTTAGTTTGACAATCGGTTTGTGGATGACAGGTAGTTGAAATCAATGGCTTTGTTCCTAACTTTTCCCACAATGTTTTCCAAAAGTAGCTAAGGAACTTCACATCATAGTCAAAAACAATGGTACTCAGAACACCATGTAGACGAACAATTTTCTTGAAGAATAAATCGACAATGTTGCTTGCATCATCTATCTTGTGACAAGTAACGAAGTGAGCCAACTTAGAGAACCTGTCAACAACAACAAAAACAGAATCTCTACCTCCCTTTGTTCTTCGAGACAATGCCTCAGCCACGACATTTTCTTTTCCTTGTTTATATTTGATCACATATGGAAATGTCTCAATGAGCTCCATCCACTTGGCATGACGCTTGTTCAACTTGCTTTGTCCTTTCAAGTGCTTCAAGGACTCATGATCAGTGTGGATAACGAATTCCTTGGGCCATAAATAATGTTGCCACATTTCCAAGGCCCTCACTAATGCATACATTTCTTTATCATATGTGGGATAGTTAAGGGCAACTCTACTTAACTTCACACTTAAAAAAGCAATGGGGAGCTTCTCCTACATTAAAACAGCTTCGATACCTATGCTTAAAGCATCACACTCAGTCTCAATTATTTTCTCTTTTTGCTTAGCCTCGGCTTCACTCACTATTCTTTTCTCACTCTCTTTTATTCTCAATTGATCCTTATCTTTCAATAGCACACTTAATGCTTGATATGCTACAATTACCTTTCCATCCATAGGTAATTCCATATTATCCTCATCATCTTTTAATGGCAGCATAGAATCATCATTGGTTTCTTCTCCATGGTAGCTATCCAACTTATTATTACCAGCATTACCACATGCATGAAAAGTATTACCTTGGTTTACCTTAGCTAGGGCAACGTCATGTTACTCCACCTTATCATATTTAACCAACTTCGACTCTATCCTTGAAAGTTGTTGTTGCATGGCTTGGAACATGAACTCAATCTTACTCAAATCAGGCTTTTCACTATTAGAAGACATGGTTTTATCCTGCAAGAAACGTTAGTAAAAGAAAAGGACCTCACAAGTATGACCTCACGTGTTTACACTCAATACACACACAAATGTAACACTCACACTCGTGTTTCACACAATTTTAATATGGCTTTTCTCTACTAATGTTACTCACACACTCTTGCCTTTTTTTCCTCACACAACTTTTCTCTATATGTTCTATATTGAACTCAAGACTCAATAAAAAATCAGCTAATGGAATTCAACTATCAACCAAAAATAAACAAGCTGAGCACAAGATTTTTAATCAAGGGAAAACAAAACAATGAAGACTCAACAAGACTTTGCAAGACTCAATAAGGCTTAAGAAGACTCTAATGAAGCTAAACCTTGGAGGAAATATGCGTGTTTTGGGGTGTTTAATTAGGGTAGGGTTTAGCCAAAGGAGAGGTAGTTTTGTCCTTTTATGTGGTAGGCTCAAAAAGGTAATTTTAGGTAGTAGGGTAGAATGGTAACAATGAATTTTCAAATTGGGCAAATAAGAAATCTCAAAGCTCAAGAAACAATGACTACCTCAAGATTTTGATGAAGCACACATCCACAAATTGCCTTTGATGTTGCACTTGCTACACACGATGTAATAAACCCCCTCTTGAATTGATTTTTCTTTTCTCTTTTTTTTTTTTTCTTTTTTTCTCTTTTTTTTTTCTTTTTTTTTATATTTTACTAAAGTAAACGAACAATGAATAAAACAAAAAGTCTAAATAATAAGAAGAGGTTTACTTGGGGAACAAGTCAACTTTTGACAAAAACAAGTTAGTTTTGTAGTAGCTTGTGTGGCAAGGAACAAGAGGGAATGATGGCTTGTGAAACAAGTAGTCTTTATGTGATGTAGAGCTTTTGAAGGTTTCTTGGTGAGCAAGAAAACTTTTGGGATTTGGTTGCTTGGAGAACAAGATAGGGTTGTAAAGCTTTTGAAGGTTTCTTGGTGAGCAAGAAAACCCTTGGGATTTGGTTGCTTGGAGAACAAGATAGGGTTTACTTGGTGGCTAAGTAAAAGTAGGTTATTTTAATGAAGACAATAGGTTTGAGGAACAAACAATACTAGTGGTGGCTTGGAAAAGGATTCAAGATCAAGGTTTGTCCAAGATAAGAAGACAACGAAAAAAACAAAAACGAGACTCCCACGAATTGAACCTAAGCTCTGATGCCAAATGATATGGACCTCACCGAAAGAAGATGAGGTTCAACGAAGAAGACGAAGAACACTTGAAGAAAAATAATAAAAAGTTAAAAACGCAGCAAAGGAAAACAAAAATTAGAAGTAAAACCAAGATCCTTTACGTAGAAACACAAGAACCTATGGTATTGGACCAAGACCCGTTGCTTAAAAAGCAAGAACCTATGGTATATATTGGTGGAAGGTAGAAGAACACCACAAGAAAGACCTTGATAAGTTCAAGAGTTCTCAACAGAACCAAAGAGAAGAAGTGTGACGTCCCAGTCACCATACATTTCTTATTCATCTTTTTACTTTTTCTTACTTAACTTGATTAGATTTGCTTGTCAATGCCAATCATACTTTTCTTTCTTAAGCTTACTGTCTAAGAGCTCAATATAATTAATTCAATTACAATAAAACAGACTAATGATACATGTATATATGTACCATCCGTTTCCACAGGATCTCATACATCATCTTAACTTAAATCCCCGACATCTTACATACATAAATGTTAGCTGTACTGTACCATAACTGAATTACAAGTTTACTTTGCGTAACTACATAAGTATACCTTCTATACTACTTGGGAAGCGTCTCTGGAAGGTAAACTTTCAAAATCCACTCGTAGGCTCTTCTATTTAGAGCGAGGGATTACTTCAGATAGTCTGTATGAAAAATGTTCGTAAAAGGGTGAGTTTACGCTCAGTAAGAAAAATATGTAAAAGAGCGTGCTATGCCTCTATATGTAGTTTTTTTTTTTCCTACTTGGCTCTATAATGTCATGTAAAGCATTATAAAGCATGCATCATAAACCTCTTTCATGCATTGTTTGCAACCATGCATATTTCCTTCAGATGGTGTAGGCAAACATACTTTCTTGAAAACATCATGCATCAAATCATACTTGGTATGCTTTTTTTTTTAATATAGCATACATAGAAACATGCACCATACTACTTCTTCTTATACTTTCTTTAAAACATCATGCTTCATAAACGTGCATCGAAACATACATTGTATTCTTAAAACATACATCATGCTTCTTTACTTTAAAACATACTTCATAACATACTTTAAAACATACTTTACATGCTTTTATAACATAGCATGCTTCGTGTACTTCTTCAAAACATATTTCAAATACTTCTTTGAAATATCATTTACATACATACATACCTTTCTTAAAACATTTTATACTTTCTTGAAAGCGTACTTCATATACTTCTTTTTAAACTTCTTGTACGAGTAAACCAAGTACTTTCGATTTCTTTATTCTTAGAAATCGTATATACATATAGTTTTTGATAGCATAAAAACTATTCATACTTTTGTGGAGTTATGCACTGCATCATCATCATCATCATAATCATGTGGCGTACCCCGTAGGGCCAGGAATTCTCCCTTAGCCGAACATGAAACATAAACAGATTGGCCAACTGCGGGTGGCTACAGCTAACACTAGTCAGGTGTCCTCTGTAGCAACTGAGGCCTGACTTATGGTCCTCAGCCCTTAACATACATAATTTTCAGGACTTGATCAGAGCCCCTACTAGAAACATGAAAGTGCATAATCTCAAAACATATGCCATGTAGCTTCTAGCCATGACATTTCATACTTTCGGAAATTAGGTATGAAAACCTCTTTTTTTAAAACAGGGCAGTCGACTGGCTCAACAGGGCAGTCGGCTGCTGCTTCATACTTTCATTTATCGAAATTATTTTCATTTAAAATTTCGATATTTTCATCTTTGAAAACATATAAGGGCAGTCGACTGGTCCATATAGCAGTCGACTGGTTTTCAAACAGAATGCTTCTTAAGAAATAGCAGTCGACTGGTACATATAGCGGTCGACTGTTTTTGAAACAGAATGCATCTCAGAAAATAGCAGTCGACTGGTCCTATAGGCAGTCGGCTGGTTTTGAAACAGAATGCTTTTCTGGAAAATAGCAGTCGACTGGCATACATAGCAGTCGACTGGTTTGCATCGGTTTTCGGAAAACGACGTTTTGGTTGTCTCTAGGCAGTCGGCTGCTACTTAAGGCAGTCGGCTGCTCCTAACCTAATTGGTACTAGGAGACAAGTCCGAAAATGCATCTTTTCATGCACCAAATCCAACTAGTACTTTTCTCCAAACCACATAAAACAGTATAAAACATGCGGACATAGCCGCCTTACGTCCGTTACATAAATTCCTTACCTTGATTCCTTCGGAAACGCAAAATCACTTGATGCGTTAACCCTAGCTTTCACTCCTTCAAATCTGAAATCATCAAATCAATTTAAACCTTAAATTAAACAACATACACATATCATATCAACTCCATACAACTCCATATCATGAACATAATTGAACAAATCATCTTCTTCTCTTACCTTCACTAGAGATTAAAATCTCAAACTTTGAGATCTCTTCCAATACTTGGAATCAATCCACCAAACTTCAGATATAACCTCGTCTAGTGACTATGATCGTTTTTCGTCTAACAAACTTAACGATTTGGTTACTAAACAAGGGTGTTTGTCAAGGTAGCTATGGAAGAAAACTTATGGAAACTTGGAGAACACGAGGGAGAGGGCTGGAAAAGTTGCTGCCGTGGGGTGATGGTTGGAGGTGGTGACTCATGCACTTGCATTAAATGCACCTCTATCCCTTTAATCATCTCAGCCAACTTTATCCCTTTGACTCAAGATCATTTGTCCATTTAATTCCTCTTCCATATGACTCATCCATTTAATCTCCAATAATATTTCTGATTTAATTTCTTGTCTCATACTCTTAATATTTTTCTGATATCAATATTATTTGACTACTTGACTATTTAATCTTTCATCTCATTACTTCTTCCATGTTCCATACATCCTTCATACTTCATAATTCTCATATCTACTTATTTTCATTTAAGCTAACATACTTTATAATTATGGAGGAATTTCCTGAAATTGAGGATTTCACAAGAAGTCTCTCAATGATGGAGATCCAAGCTCACAAAGCTCAAGTCAGGTTCGTGATGATCGTGATCCTTTGAGTATCCATAGAGGTCCAATTACAAGAGCTAAATCAAAGATAATGCAACAAGCCTTGGCTGGTTTCATTGATATTGCTAGAGAGAAAGCCCAACAAAGCTTGAGCACGGAGGATGATAAAGTCTTCTACAACATGATCCAAGCCCAAGTTCAACCTTCTTGAAGACACAAGTATTGGGCCGAAAAGCAAATTAGGCTAGATGCATATTTTATTTAGTTAAGTATTATTGGGCTGAACATTGTCTTAATTTAATTTAAGCCCAATTCCTTTTTAAATAATAGATTTTGTAAGACTTCTATTACTTGTTCTGCAAGTTAGGAGAGTAGGATTCCTATTGCTTGTGCTGCAAGTTATCTATTTACCTATAAATAGTTATGTAACCCTTTGGGGAGATGATAGGATGATATTTTGTGAATTTTATATGTGATAATATATTCTTTTATTGATGTTTTATGCCTAAAAGAGCTTACTAATGTTTATTTTATGTTTTAGGTATTAAATATCAAAGTTGGAATAAAAAGAAGTTAAAAAGAGCAAAGTGCAGTATTTTCTATCCAGCTTGAAAGATTGACGTTTTTGACCAATTTAACGACCTGATCTCAAGATGTGGCCTTCATGGAAGTTGTAGAGGACTTCTCAAGGTTTCCAGAATGCACAAGATCGCAAAAATTGGAGTTCGTTTGGTGGGTCAAACGTCTGGACAAAATCAGTACGAAATTCTGGGTAGAAAAACGAGATTGAGAAGAAATTCCAACTAAGCAAGTTCAAGACAAGATTTTGTTGAGACAAGATAATTTCTTAATTTTATTATGTCTTAGATCTGTAATTAATTAATAAAAATAGGCCTTAGGAATTTTACTTAGAAAGTAATTATAAAAAGATGATGAGATAAAGGTAAGAGTTTGACTAGTCAAATTACTTGTTTCCCAAGTAAACTCTTATCTGAATCCCACATTGCTTAGGAAAGTCTTTTAAACTCTTCCTTAGGCCTATATAAAGAGCACAAGGCTCTCATAAACAGCATCTCTCTTATCCCTCACATCCTTCTTATCCCTCTTCCCTCTTTTAGTCTTGTAGGATTTTCTTTAGGGTTTTTAATAAAATTTTATTTTTTATTTATTTTTAATTAGTTGCTGATTTCTTTATTATTTTTAATTCTGATTTTGTTTTCTTTATTTAAATTAATATTGTTTGTGTGTTCTTGCTTGCTACTTTATAATCTTGATTAGTAATTCTGATTTTATATTATTAAAGATTGCTTCTTTGATTGTTTCTTGCATGATATTTGTGATCTTTATAATATATAACTTGAATTATATGATCTTGAATATGTCTAGTGAGTAGTTTTCTTATTCAGTTATGAGGTAAATTAATTATTCTTGGTAAAAGCATGTTGTGAGATTCTTGAACGTATTATATAATTGTTGATTAAATATCCAAGATTCTCTGAGCACATTATAATGATTATTTGTTTGATTAGATAGGGTGCACACTATTTAGTTAAATTAAATAATCTACCGCCAGATTGAAAACATAAGTCCGTAATTGCTTGTGGAGTTAATCACTAGGGATGGAGGAGAATTAAGGTTTAGATTAAATAAACCGAGCTTATGTGTTTGTTATCTAATGTCAACCCATATCTTTCTTGTTGTTAATGCTGCTACAACTTATATCTAGAGAGCTTGTTCTAGGTAGGTTAAGTAGTTAGAGATTAGTTAAAGAGCTTGTTTTAACTAACGACTCAGTAAGGAAAGATGGTGTAACAGAGCTTGTTGTTATGCTACGGTTGACTATTTAATTGACAGTGATATTTTGTAATCAATGATCAACATCAAAATCCAAGAATGATTGATTGCCTCGTAACTGAAGCTTTTTGCTATTTGTACTTTGATACTTAATAATTCTTGTTTTCTTTATTTTAGAATAGTCTCCAAAACCCCCAGATTTTCTTCTTCTTTCCCCAAATCCTAAAATTAGATTTTTAATTTAATAATTAATTTAAATAATTCAGTCTCTGTGGGTTCGACCCTTGCTCCGCTATCTACATAGTAGAGTTAGGAAATTTTATTTTTGGTGACTGACGACACTCATCAAATTTTGGCGCCGTCGCCGGGGACTGAAATTTGTTTAGGTTAATTATTTTAATTTAAAGTCTAATTTTTTTCCTTTTCTTTTCTTTTTCAGGGATTGCTTGTCTGACAAGGATTCTAGTCACAAACTTCAAAAGATTAGGGACTATATACAAGCAACCCAAAGCGCAGTGCCACAAGCACCATAACATCCACCATCACTACCAACCAAGACAAGAAGTAAGAGGCCTCCATGGAGCAAGCTTATGAACCATACTATGATTATGATCCATACTATAATTATGAACCACACTATGATATCTACAATCAAGGATGGTGGGATCATTCTAATTTTAGTTATGGGAATCAATATGAGGTTTACAATGCACAATTCCTAGATACATATCAAGCTCCATCTCAAGACTCAGGTATGCCTCTACCTCAAGAATCAGGTATGTCTCTTGAAGATATTGTTAGGACTCTTGAGATTAAAACCTTACAATTTTCACAAGAGGCTGATGTTTATATTAAGAATATTGATCACCATGTGAGTCAAATAATGAATTCTTTAAGTAACATTGAAGCTATGACCTCTCAACCTGTGGAGAATCCAAGAGATAATGTTACTAACATCACCTTGAAAAGTAAAAGGGAAATTGAATCCAAGGAAAGTGCACATGAAGATGTCGACAACTTTATTGACAGGGAGGATGAATCCAATGTCTATATTAAAGGTGGAGTTGTTGACATGCACAATGTAAAAGGGAGAGAGAATTTCGACAACTTTATAAAGCACTATGAGGATGTTGAAATCAAGGAATTCAAAGCTGAGGTAAGTGATAAACAAATTCCTTTTAATGCTTCTACTTACCCTCCTCCTTTTCCTAGTAGGTTTGCAAGAGCTACAAACGAAGAGCAAGACAAGGAGACATTGAATACATTTAGGAAAATGGAAGTTAATATTCCTCTCCTTGATGAAATTAATGATCGAGTGCCTTGTGATGCCAAGTTTTTAAGGGAACTATGCACTTCCAAGAGGAAATTAAAAGGTGATGAAAAGCAAGTTCTTAAAGATGAGCTAGAAATAGCCACAAGTAAAAATCTTGAGAAGAAGGAACTTGAGAAACGGATAAAAAAGTTGAGGTCTGGGATTGGATGATGGAAGGCGGAGCAGTCGAGCTAACGACATTAAACAAAAGCGCTACTTGGGAGGCAACCCAAGGATGTAAAACGAGGGAGTATTTCTTTCCTTTACTTGTATTACCATTTTTTTTTGAGTTTTTATTGTTCTTCTTTGCATGCTAGACTTACTTTGAGGACAAAGTAAGATTTAAGTGTGGGGGGGAATATTGGTTTATGAGTCTATAGATTTTTTTCTAGGAAGTGGAAATTTTTTTTTTTGAAAAAAAAAGGGGTCAAATTTTTAAGAGTTTTAAAAGATCATGATATGTTTTCTTTCTTTTAAGGATTGATTCTAAACTAAAACAAAGTTTTATAAGAAAGTTAAAAGTACTTTGATTGTTATTATTGTTGAAGTGAGTACTTTCTAAAGAATTTATCTGAGTTCATGATTAAATATGATTGCTCATATGATATTGATAATGTGATTATTTCATTGAAGTTGGTATAAGCAAAGGATAAATAGACAAGAACATAAAAAATAAAAAGAGAAGAAAAATAGAGGTTGAAAGCTTTAAATTCTACTCCAATGTTTTGAGTTACTCGATCTTGTTGATTAAATTCTTGAAGTGACTTAAAATATGAGTATGCAAAGCACTCTAAAAGAGGGCTTACTTGTTGAGTAACCGGGTGTTGGTATCACCAAAATTAACATTCGCGTAAAAAGGCAAGTAAGTACTTAGGGAAACCATTATTGAAACCTCAAAAGAAAAAAAAAAAGGAAGAGAAAATAGAAAAAAAAATTCTTGATCTATTGACTTTGTTTGTAGTAATGTAAAATGGATAATTGCAAAGTTGATGTTATATGTTTCAGTTGTGTTGATTGTGAATTTTGCATGAATTTATTTAGAAGTATGCATGAATATGAGAAGTAATGATTAGAATATGATTGACTTGATTATTTAACTCTTGTTGAAGTTATGAGTTAAGAATTGAAAGATTTGAAAATATGTCCATGATCTTAATCTTGTTTTGAGTCTTATTTTGAATTTTTAGGATTGAGTCTTAAGTAAAAGATTTTGTGGGTATATCTTCTGAAAGCCCTCACGAGACACAACTCGTCCACTAGGGGTGACCTAGGGGTTTAAAGGCTTATTGCATATGCTAAATGCAATCGTGATTCCTACGAAAGTGAGTTAGGATTTTAGGATTTAGTTTTTTAGGAATTAGTTAGCTAAGGTTTGCTAGAGGACTAGCAAAAGCTAAGTGTGGGGGAATTTGATAGGATGATATTTTGTGAATTTTATATGTGATAATATATTCTTTTATTGATGTTTTATGCCTAAAAGAGCTTACTAATGTTTATTTTATGTTTTAGGTATTAAATATCAAAGTTGGAATAAAAAGAAGTTAAAAAGAGCAAAGTGCAGTATTTTCTATCCAGCTTGAAAGATTGACGTTTTTGACCAATTTAACGACCTGATCTCAAGATGTGGCCTTCATGGAAGTTGTAGAGGACTTCTCAAGGTTTCCAGAATGCACAAGATCGCAAAAATTGGAGTTCGTTTGGTGGGTCAAACGTCTGGACAAAATCAGTACGAAATTCTGGGTAGAAAAACGAGATTGAGAAGAAATTCCAACTAAGCAAGTTCAAGACAAGATTTTGTTGAGACAAGATAATTTCTTAATTTTATTATGTCTTAGATCTGTAATTAATTAATAAAAATAGGCCTTAGGAATTTTACTTAGAAAGTAATTATAAAAAGATGATGAGATAAAGGTAAGAGTTTGACTAGTCAAATTACTTGTTTCCCAAGTAAACTCTTATCTGAATCCCACATTGCTTAGGAAAGTCTTTTAAACTCTTCCTTAGGCCTATATAAAGAGCACAAGGCTCTCATAAACAGCATCTCTCTTATCCCTCACATCCTTCTTATCCCTCTTCCCTCTTTTAGTCTTGTAGGATTTTCTTTAGGGTTTTTAATAAAATTTTATTTTTTATTTATTTTTAATTAGTTGCTGATTTCTTTATTATTTTTAATTCTGATTTTGTTTTCTTTATTTAAATTAATATTGTTTGTGTGTTCTTGCTTGCTACTTTATAATCTTGATTAGTAATTCTGATTTTATATTATTAAAGATTGCTTCTTTGATTGTTTCTTGCATGATATTTGTGATCTTTATAATATATAACTTGAATTATATGATCTTGAATATGTCTAGTGAGTAGTTTTCTTATTCAGTTATGAGGTAAATTAATTATTCTTGGTAAAAGCATGTTGTGAGATTCTTGAACGTATTATATAATTGTTGATTAAATATCCAAGATTCTCTGAGCACATTATAATGATTATTTGTTTGATTAGATAGGGTGCACACTATTTAGTTAAATTAAATAATCTACCGCCAGATTGAAAACATAAGTCCGTAATTGCTTGTGGAGTTAATCACTAGGGATGGAGGAGAATTAAGGTTTAGATTAAATAAACCGAGCTTATGTGTTTGTTATCTAATGTCAACCCATATCTTTCTTGTTGTTAATGCTGCTACAACTTATATCTAGAGAGCTTGTTCTAGGTAGGTTAAGTAGTTAGAGATTAGTTAAAGAGCTTGTTTTAACTAACGACTCAGTAAGGAAAGATGGTGTAACAGAGCTTGTTGTTATGCTACGGTTGACTATTTAATTGACAGTGATATTTTGTAATCAATGATCAACATCAAAATCCAAGAATGATTGATTGCCTCGTAACTGAAGCTTTTTGCTATTTGTACTTTGATACTTAATAATTCTTGTTTTCTTTATTTTAGAATAGTCTCCAAAACCCCCAGATTTTCTTCTTCTTTCCCCAAATCCTAAAATTAGATTTTTAATTTAATAATTAATTTAAATAATTCAGTCTCTGTGGGTTCGACCCTTGCTCCGCTATCTACATAGTAGAGTTAGGAAATTTTATTTTTGGTGACTGACGACACTCATCAGGAGAAGACAATTGATTTTAGTAATAAAATTGAGAGACTTCTTCTCTTTGGTTCTCTTGAGAACTCTTGAACTTATCAAGGTCTTCCTTGTGGCGTTCTTCTACCTTCCACCAATATATACCATAGGTTCTTGCTTTTCTAAGCAACGGGTCTTGGTCCAATACCATAGGTTCTTGTGTTTCTACACAACGGGTCTTGGTTTTATCTCTAATTTTTGTTTTCTTTTGCTGCGTTTTTAACTTGTTCTTGTTTTTCTTCAAGTGTTCTTCATGTTCTTCATTGAACCTCATCTTCTTTCGGTGAGGTTCATATCATTTGGTATCAGAGCTTAGGTTCAATTCATGGGAGTATCGTTTTTGTTTTTTTTTCTTTTTCTTTCTTTGTCTTCTTGTCTTGGACAAACTTTTATCTTGAATCCTTTTCCAAGCCACCACTAATATTGTTTGTCCCTCAAACCTATTTTCTTTACATAGCCACCAAGTAAACCCTATCTTGTTCTCCAAGCAACCAAATCCCAAAGGTTTTCTTGCTCACCAAGAAACCTTCAAAAGCTCTACATCACATAAAGACTACTTGTTTCACAAGCCACCGTTCCCTCCCATTCCTTGCCACACAAGCTGCTACCAAAACTAGCTTGTTTTTGTCAAAAAGTTGCCTTGTTCCCCAAGTAAACCTCTTCTTATTATTTAGACTTTTTGTTTTTTTTTCTTTATTGTTCGTTTACTTTAGTAAAATATAAAAGAAAAAGGAAAAAAAAGAGAAAAAAAAAAGAAAAGAAAAAAAAAAAGAAAAGAAAAAAATCAATTCAAGAGGGGATTTATTACATTGTGTGTAGCAAGTACAACGTCAAAGGCAATTCGTGGAGGTGTGCTTCATCAAAATCTTGAGGTAGTCATTCTTTCTTGAGCTTTGAGATTTCTTATTTGCCTAATTTGAAAATTCATTGTTACCATTCTACCCTACTACCTAAAATTACCTTTTGACCCTACCACATAAAAGGACAAAACTACCCCACCATTGGCTAAACCTTACCCTAATTAAACACTCATATTTTCTTCAAGGTTTAGTTTCATTGGAGTCTTCTTAGGTATTATTGAGTCTTGCTAAGTCTTGTTGAGTCTTCATTGTTTTGTTTTCCCTTGATTAAAATCTTGTGCTCATCTTGTTTATTGTTGGTTGATAGTTGAATTCCATAAGCTGATTTTTGATTGAGTCTTGAGTTCAATATAGAACCTATAGAGAAAAGTTGTGTGAGGGAAAAAGGCAAGAGTGTGTGAGTAACATTAGTAGAGAAAAGCCATATTAAAATTGTGTGAAAACACGAGTGTGAGTGTTACATTCTTGTGTGTATTGAGTGTAAACACGTGAGGTCATACTTGTGAGGTCCTTTTCTTTTACAAACTTTTCTTGCAGGATAAAATCATGTCTTCTAATAGTGAAAAGCCTGATTTGAGTAAGATCGAGTTCATGTTCCAAGCTATGCAACAACAATTTTCAAGGATAGAGTTGAGGTTTAATAATATTCATGATAAGTTGGAGGAACATGAAGCTGTCCTAGCTAAAGTAAATCAAGATAATACTTCTCATGTGAAAGGCAATGTTGTGAATAATGACTTTGATGATAAAGTAGATGATGAGTTTGATGATGATGAGTTTAGTAGAAGTGTTAAAGGTAACCATGGTAATAAAGGAGGTCGTGGAGATAGGTATAAAGGAGATAGGTATTATGATAGGATAGATGGAAATTTAGGAAGTATCAAATTGAAGATTCCTTCCTTTCAAGGTAAGAATGATCCTGAGGCTTACTTAGAATGGGAAAAGAAAGTGGAGATGGTCTTTGATTGCCATAACTATTCCGAAGAAAAAAAGGTGAAACTTGCAGCTGTAGAGTTCACGGATTATGCAATCATTTGGTGGGACCAACTCATGCTTGGTAGACGTAGGAATAGAGAGCCACCTATAGTTACATGGAATGAAATGAAACGTGTTATGAGAAAAAGGTTTGTTCCTAATCATTACTATAGAGAGCTTTATCAAAGGTTACAAGGGCTCACTCAAGGTTCTAAGAGTGTTGAGGATTATCATAAAGAAATGGAAATTATCATGATCAGAGCTAATGTTGAAGAGGATAGTGAAGCTACTATGGCTCGATTCTTACAAGGATTGAATCGTGAGATTGCTAATGTAGTGGAGTTACATCACTACGTGGAGTTTGATGATATGTTGCATATGGCTATCAAGGTTGAAAGGCAACTCAAGAGAAAAGGTTATTCGTCTCGTTTTATGCAAGGTTCTAGTTCATCTTCTTCTTGGAAACCGAACACCTTTCGAAGGGATGATAAGACTACATTCAAACTTAAGACTGAATCCTCATTCAAGCCTAAGGGTGAGAGTGTCCAAAAGCCCAAACCCGAGGCTGTCCAAGCATCCCAAGGTAAGAGTAGAGACATTAAGTGTTTTAGATGTTTGGGAAGAGGACACATTGCATCACAATGCCCAAACAAACGAGTCATGATTATGCGTGATGATGGTGATGTTGTAAGTGAAGATTCTGATGTTGATGATGAGATGCCACCATTGGAGGACATTAATGAGGATGATGACTATATTGAGTTTGCTGCACATGGTGAAGCACTTGTAGCTCGTCGTGCATTAAGTGCCCAAGTTAAGGATGAAGATGAAGTGCAACGAGAAAATATTTTTCATACTAGATGCCACGTCAACAATAAGGTATGCTCTTTGATTATTGATGGTGGTAGTTGCACTAATGTTGCTAGCACTTATTTGGTTGACAAATTGAGTTTGCCCACTACAAAATATCCCAAACCATACAAACTTCAATGGCTCAATAATTGTGGAGAAGTAAATGTGACCAAGCAAGTATTGGTGCTATTTTCAATTGGAAGGTACAATGATAAAGTGTTGTGTGATGTTGTGCCTATGCATGCTGGTCATTTGCTTTTAGGAAGACCATGGCAATTTGATAGACATGTCATACATGATGGATTTACAAACCGTTATTCATTTACCATGGCTGGTAAGAAATTCACACTTGCACCCTTGAGTCCTACGGAGATTTATGAGGATCAATTGAGGTTGAAAGAGCAGAATGAATCACAACAAAGGTCAAAGAATCTAGATAAAGGCAAAGATATTGCAAAGAAAGAAAGAAAGGACGTGAGCTTCTATGCAAAGCAAAGTGATGTAAAGGTTGCTTTTCTAGCTAAGTGCCCAATCCTTTTGTTTTTATATAAAGAATCTTGTTTTAGTTCTAATGATCTTAAATCTTCTTTGCCTACTAATGTTGTGTCTCTTTTGAAGGAATTTGGAGATATATTCCCCGAGGAGATTCCAAATGGTTTGCCACCTATTAGGGGAATTGAGCATCAAATAGACCTTGTTCCTGGAGCTGCCATTCCCAACCGACCTGCCTATAGAAGTAATCCCAAGGAGACAAAGGAGCTTCAAAGGCAAGTTGACGAGCTCATGAAGAAAGGCTACGTTAGAGAGAGCATGAGTCCATGCGCTGTTCCTGTGTTACTTGTTCCTAAGAAGGATGGGACGTGGAGGATGTGTGTTGATTGTCGTGCCATCAACAAAATCACTGTAAAGTATCGCTATCCCATTCCTAGATTAGATGATATGCTTGATGAGTTACATGGTTCTTGCATCTTTTCTAAAATTGATTTGAAAAGTGGTTATCATCAAATTCGCATGAGAGAAGGTGATGAATGGAAAACTGCATTTAAGACTAAGCATGGTTTGTACGAATGGTTAGTTATGCCTTTTGGATTAACTAATGCACCTAGCACTTTCATGAGATTAATGAACCATGTTTTGCGTGCTTTCATTGGAAAATTTGTAGTTGTCTATTTTGATGATATCTTGATCTATAGTAGAAGTTTGCATGAACATATTGAACATTTAAAGAATGTGCTTAATGTCTTGAGAAAGGAAAAGCTGTATGCTAACCTTAAGAAATGTTCCTTTTGCTCTGATAAGATTATATTTCTTGGATATGTTGTTTCTTCTAAGGGTATAGCAGTAGAAGATGAAAAGGTTAAGGCAATTAAAGATTGGCCTATACCTAAGAATATCTCTGAGGTGCGTAGTTTTCATGGATTAGCTAGTTTCTACCGTAGGTTTGTTAGAGACTTCAGTACTATAGCTGCACCTTTAACTGATGTTGTTAAAAAGAATGTTGGATTTAAATGGGGTCTTGAGCAAGATCGTGCTTTTAACTTGCTTAAAGAGAAGCTTTGTTCCGCACCTTTGTTATCCTTACCTGACTTTTCTAAAACTTTTGAGTTTGAGTGTGATGCTTCCAGTATAGGTATTGGAGCTGTTTTAATGCAAGAGAAGCGCCCCATTGCTTTTTTCAGTGAGAAGTTAAGTGGAGCTGCCCTTAACTATCCCACATATGATAAAGAGATGTATGCATTAGTGAGGGCCTTAGAAACATGGCAACACTATTTATGGCCTAAGGAATTTGTCATCCACACTGATCATGAGTCCTTGAAGCACTTGAAAGGACAAAGCAAGTTGAACAAGCGTCATGCCAAGTGGATGGAGTTCATTGAGACATTTCCATATGTGATCAAATATAAACAAGGTAAAGAAAATGTCGTGGCTGATGCATTGTCTCGAAGGTATACTCTAATCACTACTCTTAATGCAAAACTACTTGGATTTGAGTATATTAAAGACTTGTATGCTACTGATGAGGATTTTGAAAATGTGTTCATTGCATGTGAGAAAACTAGTTTTGGAAAGTTTTATAGGCATGATGGATTCTTATTTAGGGAAAATAGATTATGTGTGCCTAGGAGTTCTTTAAGAGAATTACTTGTTAGAGAAGCCCATAGTGGTGGATTAATGGGACATTTTGGAGTAAAGAAAACTTTAGATATATTGCATGATCACTTCTTTTGGCCTAACATGAAAAGAGATGTTGAAAAATTGTGTGAAAGATGTGTCACTTGTAAACAAGCTAAGTCTAGAGTTATGAATCATGGTCTTTATACTCCATTACCTATTCCTACTGCTCCTTGGACTGACATTTCTATGGACTTTGTTTTGGGGTTACCAAGAACAAAGAGAGGTAGAGATTCTGTTTTTGTTGTTGTTGACAGGTTCTCTAAGATGGCTCACTTCATTGCTTGTCACAAGACAGATGATGCAAGTAACATTGCCGATTTATTCTTCAAGGAAATTGTTCGTCTACATGGAGTTCCGAGGACCATTGTTTCTGACCGTGATGTGAAGTTCCTTAGCTACTTTTGGAAAACATTATGGGGAAAGTTAGGAACAAAGCTATTGTTTTCAACTACTTGTCATCCACAAACCGATGGTCAAACTGAAGTAGTCAATCGTACTTTGTCTACTTTGTTGAGATCCATTGTTCAAAAGAATTTGAAGAATTGGGAAGATTGTTTGCCTCATGTGGAGTTTGCTTACAATAGAAGTGTGCATTCTACTACTAGTTATTCTCCATTTGAAGTTGTCTATGGTTTTAATCCACTCACTCCATTGGATCTTTTACCACTACCTATTGAGGAGGGAGCTAGTTTGGATGGGGAAAAGAAAGCTGATTTTGTTAAGCAACTACATGAGAAGGTACGTCAAAACATTAGGAAGAGGACTGAGCAATATGCTACTCAAGCCAACAAGCATCGCAAGAAAGTTGTCTTTGAACCTGGTGATTGGGTTTGGTTACATATGCGTAAAGAGAGATTTACTGCTCAGCGTCGCTCCAAGTTGCAACCTCGAGGAGATGGACCATTCCAAGTGATTAAGAAGATCAATGACAATGCTTATAAGTTAGATCTTCCAGGTGAGTATAATGTTAGTGCTACATTTAATGTTTCTGATCTTTCTCCCTTTGATATTGATGTAGGTGATTCTGATTTGAGGACAAATCCTTTCGAGGAGAGGGGGAATGATGGAGATCCAAGCTCACAAAGCTCAAGTCAGGTTCGTGATGATCGTGATCCTTTGAGTATCCATAGAGGTCCAATTACAAGAGCTAAATCAAAGATAATGCAACAAGCCTTGGCTGGTTTCATTGATATTGCTAGAGAGAAAGCCCAACAAAGCTTGAGCACGGAGGATGATAAAGTCTTCTACAACATGATCCAAGCCCAAGTTCAACCTTCTTGAAGACACAAGTATTGGGCCGAAAAGCAAATTAGGCTAGATGCATATTTTATTTAGTTAAGTATTATTGGGCTGAACATTGTCTTAATTTAATTTAAGCCCAATTCCTTTTTAAATAATAGATTTTGTAAGACTTCTATTACTTGTTCTGCAAGTTAGGAGAGTAGGATTCCTATTGCTTGTGCTGCAAGTTATCTATTTACCTATAAATAGTTATGTAACCCTTTGGGGAGAAGACAATTGATTTTAGTAATAAAATTGAGAGACTTCTTCTCTTTGGTTCTCTTGAGAACTCTTGAACTTATCAAGGTCTTCCTTGTGGCGTTCTTCTACCTTCCACCAATATATACCATAGGTTCTTGCTTTTCTAAGCAACGGGTCTTGGTCCAATACCATAGGTTCTTGTGTTTCTACACAACGGGTCTTGGTTTTATCTCTAATTTTTGTTTTCTTTTGCTGCGTTTTTAACTTGTTCTTGTTTTTCTTCAAGTGTTCTTCATGTTCTTCATTGAACCTCATCTTCTTTCGGTGAGGTTCATATCACTCAATTTTATTACTAAAATCAATTGTATTCTGCCCAAAGGGTTACATAACTATTTATAGGCAAATAGCAAACTTGCAGCACAAGTAATAGGAATCCTACTTTCCTAACTTGCAGAATAGCAAATAGCAAACTTGCAGAACAAGCAATAGGAATTCTACTCTCCTAACTTGCAGAACAAGAAATAGAAATCCTACAAAATCTATTATTTAAAAAGGAATTGGGCTTAAATTAAATTAAGACAATGTTCAACCCAATAATACTTAACTAAATTAAATACGCATACAGCCTAATTGCATTTCGGCCCAATACTTGTGTGTCTTCAAGAAGGTTGAACTTGGGCTTGGATCATGTTGTAGAAGACTTTATCATCCTCTGTGCTCAAGCTTTGTTGGGCTTTCTGATGGAGACCCAAGCTCACAAAGCTTAAGTCATGTTTGTGATGATCGTGATCTTTTGAGCATCCATAAAGGTCCAATTACTAAAGCTAAATCAAAGATAAATGCAACAAGCCTTGGCTGGTTTCATTAATATTGTTAGAGAGAAAGCCCAACAAAGCTTGAGCATTAAGTATGATAAAGTCTTCTACAACATGACCCAAGCCCAAGTTCAACCTTCTTGAAGACACATAAGTATTGGGCCGAAATGCAATTAGGCTGGATGCATATTTTATTTAGTTAAGTATTATTGGGTTGAACATTGTCTTAATTTAATTTAAGCCCAATTCCTTTTTAAATAATAGATTTTGTAGGATTTCTATTTCTTGTTCTGCAAGTTAGGAGAGTAGGATTCCTATTGCTTGTTCTGCAAGTTTGCTATTTCCTATTTTGCAAGTTAGGAAAGTAGGATTCCTATTACTTGTACTGCAAGTTAGCTATTTGCCTATAAATAGTAATGTAACCCTTTGGGGAGAACACAATTGATTTTAGTAATAAAATTAAGAGACTTCTTCTCTTTGGTTCTCTTGAGAACTCTTGAACTTATCAAGATCTTCCTTGTGGTGTTCTTCTACCTTCCACCAATATATACCATAGGTTCTTGCTTCTCTAAGCAACGGGTCTTGGTCCAATACCATAGGTTCTTGTGTTTCAACACAACGGGTCTTGGTTTTACTTCTAATTTTGTTTTTCCTTTGCTGCGTTTTTAACTTGTTAATGTTTTTCTTCAAGTGTTTTTCGTCTACTTCATTGAACCTCATCTTCCTTCGGTGAGGTCCATATCATTTGGCATCAGAGCTTAGGTTCAATTCGTGGGAGTCTCCTTTTCCAAGCCACCACTAATATTGTTTGTCCCTCAAACCTATTTTCTTTACTTAGCAACCAAGTAAACCCTATCTTGTTCTCCAACCAACCAAATCCCAAAGGTTTTCTTGCTCACCAAGAAACCTTCAAAAGCTCTATATCACATAAAGACTACTTGTTTCACAAGCCACCGTTCCCTCTCATTCCTTACCACACAAGCTGCTACCAAAACTAGCTTGTTTTTTTCAAAATGTTGCCTTGTTCCCCAAGTAAACCTCTTCTTATTATTTAGACTTTTTTTTTCATTGTTCGTTTACTTCAGTAAAATATAAAAAAAAAGAAACAAAGAGAAAATGATAGGATGATATTTTGTGAATTTTATATGTGCTAATATATTTGCTTTATTGATGTTTTATGCCTAAAAGAGCTTACTAATGTTTATTTTATGTTTTAGGTATTAAATATCAAAGTTGGAATAAAAAGAAGATAAAAAGAGTAAAGTGCAGTATTTTCTGTCCAGCTTGAAAGATTGACATTTTTGACCAATTTAACGACCTGATCTCAAGAAGTGGCCTTCATGGAAGTTGTAGAGGACTTCTCAAGGTTTCCAGAATATCCAAGATCGCAAAAATTGGAGTTCATTTGGTGGGTCAAACGTCTAGACAAAATCAGTACGAAATTCTGGGCAGAAAAACGAGATTGAGAAGAAATTCCAACAAAGCAAGTTCAAGACCAGATTTTGTTGAGAGAAGATAATTTCTTAATTTTATTTTATCTTAGATCTGTAATTAATTAATAAAAATAGGCCTTAGGAATTTTACTTAGAAAATAATTGTAAAAGATGATGAGATAAAGATAAGAGTTTGACTAGTCAAATTACTTGTTTCCCAAGTAAACTCTTATCTGAATCCCACATTGCTTAGGAAAGTCTTTTAAACTCTTCCTTAGGCCTATATAAAGAGCACAAGGCTCTCATAAACAGCAATCCCTCAAATCCCTCAAATCCCTCACATCCCTCTCCTCCCTCTTCTCTCTTGTTTAGTTTTAGAGTAGATTTAATAGAAATTTTATTTTTATTATTTTGCTTATTTCTTTATTATTTTTAATTCTGATTTTGTTTTCTTTATTTAAATTAATATTGTTTGTGTGTTCTTGCTTGCTAGTTTATAATCTTGATTATTAATTCTGATTTTATATTATTAAAGATTGCTTCTTTGATTGTTTCTTGCATGATATTTGTAATCTTTATAATATTAAACTTGAATTTTATGATCTTGAATATGTCTAGTGAGTAGTTTTCTTATTCAGTTATGAGGTAAATTAATTATTCTTGGGAAAAGCATGTTGTGAGATTCTTGAACCTATTATATAATTGTTGATTAAGTATCCAAGATTCCCTGAGCACATTATAATGGTTGTTTGTTTGATTAGATAGGGTGCACACTATTTAGTTAAACTAAATAATCTACCGCCAGATTAAAAACATAAGTCCGTAATTGCTTGTGGAGTTAATCACTAGGGATGGAGGAGAATTAAGGTTTAGATTAAATAAACCGAGCTTATGTGTTTGTTATCTAATGTCAACCCATATCTTTCTTGTTGTTAATGCTGCTACAATTTATATCTAGAGAGCTTGTTCTAGGTAGGTTAAGTAGTTAGAGATTAGTTAAAGAGCTTGTTTTAACTAACGACTCAGTAAGGAAAGATGGTGTAACAGAGCTTGTTGTTATGCTACGGTTGACTATTTAATTGACAGTGATATTTTGTAATCAATGATCAACATCAAAATCCATGAATGATTGATTGCCTCGTAACTGAAGCTTTTTGCTATTTATCTTTGATACTTAATAATTCTTGTTTTCTTTATTTTAGAATAGTCTCCAAAACCCCCAAACTTCTTCTTTCCCTAAACCCTAAGATTAGATTTTTAATTTAATAATTAACTTAAAAGATTCAGTCTCTGTGGGTTCGACCCTTGCTCCGCTATCTACAAAGTAGAGTTAGGAAATTTTATTTTTGGTGACTGACGACACTCATCAGAAAAGAAAAGAAAAAAAAAAAGAGAAAAGAAAAAAATCAATTCAAAAGGGGATTTTTTACATCGTGTGTAGCAAGTGCAACATCAAAGGCAATTCGTGGAGGTGTGCTTCATCAAAATCTTGAGGTAGTCATTCTTTCTTGAGCTTTGAGATTTCTTATTTGCCTAATTAGAAAATTCATTGTTACCATTCTACCCTACTGCCTAAAATTACCTTTTTGACCCTACCACATAAAAGGACAAAACTACCCCACCTTTGGCTAAACCCTACCCTAATTAAACACCAAAAACACCCATATTTCCTTCAAGGTTTAGTTTCATTAGAGTCTTCTTAAGCCTTATTGAGCCTTGCAAAGTCTTGTTGAGTCTTTATTGTTTTGTTTTCCCTTGATTAAAATCTTGTGCTCAGCTTGTTTATTGTTGGTTGATAGTTGAATTCCATTAGCTGATTTTTGATTGAGTCTTGAGTTCAATATAGAACATATAGAGAAAAGTTGTGTGAGGAAAAAAAGGCAAGAGTGTGTGAGTAACATTAGTAGAGAAAAGCCATATTAAAATTGTGTGAAACACGAGTGTGAGTGTTACATTCTTGTGTGTATTGAGTGTAAACACGTGAGGTCATACTTGTGAGGTCCTTCTCTTTTACTAACGTTTCTTGCAGGATAAAATCATGTCTTCTAATGGTGAAAAGCCTGATTTGAGTAAGATTGAGTTCATGTTCTTAGCCATGCAACAACAACTTTCGAGAATAGAGTCGAAGTTGGTTAAATATGATAAGTTGGAGCAACATGACTTTGCCCTAGCTAAGGTAAACCAAGATACTACTTCTTATGCTTGTGATAATGTTGCTCATAATAAGTTGGATAGCAACTATGAAGAAGATTTTGATGATGATTCTATGCTGCCATTAGAGGATGATGAGGATAGTATGGAATTACCCATGGATGGAAAGGAATCTATAGCATGTCAAACTTTAAGTGTGCTACTGAAAGATGAGGATCAATTGGGATTAAAAGAGAGTGAGAAAAGAATAGTGAGTGAAGCTGAGGCTGAGCAAAAAGAGAAAACAATTGAGATTGAGTGTGATGCTTTAAGCATAGGTATCGAAGTTGTTTTAATGCAGGAGAAGCGTCCCATTGCTTTTTTCAGTGAGAAGTTAAATGGAGATGCCCTTAACTATTCCACATATGATAAAGAAATGTATGCATTAGTGAGGGCCTTGGAAACATGGCAACACTATTTTTGGCCCAAGGAATTTGTCATCCACACTGATCATGAGTCCTTGAAGCACCTGAAAGGACAAAGCAAGTTGAACAAACGTCATGCCAAGTGGATGGAGTTCATTGAGACATTTCCATATGTGATCAAATATAAACAAGGTAAAGAAAATGTCGTGACTGATGCATTTCTCGAAGGTATACTCTAATCACTACTCTTAATGCAAAACTACTTGGATTTGAGTAAATTAAATACTTGTATGCTACTGATGAGGATTTTGAAATTGTTTTCATTGCATGTGAGAAAACTGGTTTTGGAAAGTTTTATAGGCATGATGGATTCTTATTTAGGAAAAATAGATTATGTGTGCCTAGGAGTTCTTTAAGAGAATTACTTGTTAGAGAAGCCCATAGTGGTGGATTAATGGGACATTTTGGAGTAAAGAAAACTTTAGATATATTGCATGATCACTTCTTTTGGCCTAACATGAAAAGAGATGTTGAAAAATTGTGTGAAAGATGTGTCACTTCTAAACAAAGTAAGTCTAGAGTTATGAATCATGGTCTGGTAGTGTCACATGTACCAATAATAAATTACTATACTTAAACCTATAGATAGGGCAAGCAAAGGTCGATCCGACAGAGATTGTTTTATTCAAGTTAATTATTTAAATTAAATACCTAACTATTATTTAGAGAGAAAAAAGAGATTTGGGGGAGGGTTTCAATTAAACTATAATAACTAAGAAAATAATCAGAAAAATAAGTAAATAAATTAGAAAATATCAAATACCACAAAACTTCAGTTACAAGGTAATTAATTATTCTTGGGATATGATGCTGATCATTGATTATTTAAGATCATTGTCAATTAAGTAGTCAACCGTAGTGTAATTCCCCAGCGTCCAATTACACCTATCTTTCCTTACTGTGTTGTTAATTAAAGGCTCAGCGTCTTAATTAATCTCTAACTATCAAAATTTACCTATGCTCAGCACTATAGATTAAGTTTTAATAGCAGCATTAATATCTAGAAAGATTTGAGTCAACATTAAGTAACAAACTCACTCAGCGCGGTTTATTTAACTTAAACCTTAATTCTCCTAGATCCCTAGTGATTAAATTCACAAGCTATTACGGACTTACGTTTTTAATCTGGCTGTAGATTATTTAATTTAACTAAATAGTAGGCCTCCTATCTAATCAAACAAACAATCATGCAACTCTGCTCAGAGAATCTTGGATACTTAATCAACAAATTATATTATAAGTTTAAAATCTCACAACATACTGTTTCCAAGAACAATTAATTTACCTTGTAACTGAATAAGAAACCTACTCACTAATCATATTCAAGATCATAAATCTCAAGTTTAATATTATAAAGATATCAAGAATCATGCAAAAGACAATCAATATATTAATCTTTAATAATTTAAAACAAGAAATCTAAAATCAAGATTATAAACTAGTAAGAACTAAACAAATAATATGAAAAACAAAACAAGAATCAAAAAATTATCACTAAAGAAATCAGCAACCATATAAAATAATAAAATAGAAAAGCCTAATAAACCTAAGAAGAATCAGTTTAAATAAAGAAAAGAAAAGAAAACAATTTAATCCTAAAAACTATAAAGAAGTTGCTTTACTTTGAAAAATTTAAATACGAAATTAAATCTGTTTCTATTGGGAAGACTAAAAAGAAAATAATTTTATAACATAAAAGAAAGAAATCAGCAAGACCAATGGTAAAGAAAAGAAGAAAAATAAAATTTTTAAAGAAAAAGAAATCAGCAATTTTAAAAGAAAGAAAATAAAACTTTTATTAAAACCCTAAAGAAAACCTTACAAAAGACTAAGAGGGAAGAGGGAGGAGAGGGATGTGAGGGATGCTGTTTATGAGAGCCTTGTGCTCTTTATATAGGCCTAAGGAAGAGTTTAAAAGACTTTCCTAAGCAATGTGGGATTCAGACAAGAGTTTACTTGGGAAACAAGTAATTTGACTAGTCAAACTCTTACCTTTATCTCATCATCTTTTTACAATTATTTTCAAAGTAAAATTCCTAAGGCCTATTTTTATTAATTCATTACAGATCTAAGACAAAATAAAATTAAGAAATTATCTTGTCTCAACAAAATCTGGTCTTTAACTTGCTTTGTTGGAATTTCTTCTCAATCTCGTTTTTCTGCCCAGAATTTCGTACTGAATTTGTCCAGATGTTTGACCCACCAAATGAACTCCAATTTTTGTGATCTTGTGCATTCTGGAAACCTTGAGAAGTCTTCTACAACTTCAATGAAGGCCACTTCTTGAGATCAGGTCATTAAATTGGTCGAAAATCTCAATCTTTCAAGCTGGACAGAAAATACTACACTTTGCTCTTTTTAGCTTCTTTTTATTCCAACTTTAATATTTAATACCTAAAACATAAAATAAACATTAGTAAGCTCTTTTAGGCATAAAATATCAATAAAGCAAATATATTAGCACATATAAAATTCACAAAATATCATCATATCAGGGTCTTTATACTCCATTGCCTATTCCTACTGCTCATTGGATTGACATTTCTATGGACTTTGTTTTGAGGTTACCAAGAACAAAGAGAGGTAGAGATTCTGTTTTTGTTGTTGACAGGTTCTCGAAGATGACTCACTTCATTGCTTGTGACAAGACAGATGATGCAAGCAACATTGCCGATTTATTCTTCAAGGAAATTGTTTGTCTACATGGTGTTCCGAGGACCATTGTTTTTGACTGTGATGTGAAGTTCCTTTGCTACTTTTCGAAAACATTATGGGGAAAGTTAGGAACAAAGCTATTATTTTCAACTACTTGTCTCCACAAATCGATGGTCAAACTGAAGTAGTCAATCGTACTTTGTCTACTTTGTTGAGGTGCATTATTCAAAAGAATTTGAAGAATTGGAAAGATTGTTTGCGTCATGTGGAGTTTGCTTACAATAGAAGTGTGCATTCTACTACTAGTTATTCTCCATTTGAAGTTGTCTATGGTTTTAATCCACTCTAATGGAGACCCATCAAGTTCACACAGCTCAAGTCATGTTCGTGATGTTCGTGATCCTTTGAGCATCCATGGAGGTCCAATTACAAGAGCTAAATCAAAGATAATGCAACAAGCCTTGGCTGGTTTCATTAATATTGCTAGAGAGAAAGCCCAACAAAGCTTGAGCATGGAGGATGATAAAGTCTTCTACAACATGATCCAAGCCCAGGTTCAACCTTCTTGAAGACATACACACAAGTATTAGGCTGAAATGCAATTAGGCTGGATGCATATTTTATTTAGTTAAGTACTATTGGGGTGAACGTTGTCTTAATTTAATTTAAGCCCAATTCCTTTTTAAATAATATATTTTGTAGGACTTCTATTACTTGTTCTGCAAGTTAGGAGAGTAGGATTCCTATTACTTGTTCTGCAAGTTTGCTATTTCCTATTCTGCAAGTTAGGAAAGTAGGATTCCTATAACTTGTGCTGCAAGTTAGCTAGTTACCTATAAATAGTTATGTAACCCTTTGGGGAGAACACAATTGATTTTAGTAATAAAATTGAGAGACTTCTTCTCTTTGGTTCTCTTGAGAACTCTTGAACTTATCAAGGTCTTCCTTGTGGCGTTCTTCTACCTTCCACAAATATATACCATAGGTTCTTGCTTTTCTAAACAACGGGTTTTGGTCCAATACCATAGGTTTTTGCGTTTCTACACAACGGGTCTTGGTTTTACTTCTAATTTTGTTTTTCCTTTGCTACGTTTTTAACTTGTTATTGTTTTTTCTTCAAGTGTTTTTCGTCTTATTCATTGAACCTCATCTTCTTTCGATGAGGTCCATATCATTTGGTATCAGAGCTTAGGCTTAATTAGTGGGAGTCTCGTTTTTGTTTTTTTTTCTTTCTTTCTTTGTGTTCTTGTCTTGGACAAACCTTGATCTTGAATCCTTTTCCAAGCCACCACTAATATTGTTTGTCCCTCAAACCTATTTTCTTTACTTAGCCACCAAGTAAACCCTATCTTGTTCTCAAGCAACCAAATCCCAAAGGTTTTCTTGCTCACCAAGAAACCTTCAAAAGCTCAATATCACATAAAGACTACTTGTTTCACAAGCCACCGTTCCCTCTCATTCCTTACCACACAAGCTGCTACCAAAACTAGCTTGTTTTTGTCAAAAAATTGCCTTGTTCCTTAAGTAAACCTCTTCTTATTATTTAGACTTTTTTTTTCATTGTTCGTTTACTTCAGTAAAATATAAAAAAAAGAAACAAAGCGAAAAGAAAAGAAAAGAAAAAAATCAATTCAAGAGGGGATTTTTTACATCGTGTGTAGCAAGTGCAACATCAAAGGCAATTCGTGGAGGTGTGCTTCATCAAAATCTTGAGGTAGTCATTCTTTCTTGAGCTTTGAGATTTCTTATTTGCCTAATTAGAAAATTCATTGTTACCATTCTACCCTACTGCCTAAAATTACCTTTTTGACCCTACCACATAAAAGGACAAAACTACCCCACCTTTGGCTAAACCCTACCCTAATTAAACACCCAAAAACACCCATATTTCCTTCAAGGTTTAGTTTCATTAGAGTCTTCTTAAGCCTTTTTGAGTCTTGCAAAGTCTTGTTGAGTCTTTATTATTTTGTTTTCCCATGATTAAAATCTTGTGCTCAGCTTGTTTATTGTTGGTTGATAGTTGAATTCCATTAGCTGATTTTTGATTGAGTCTTGAGTTCAATATAGAACATATAGAGAAAAGTTGTGTGAGGAAAAAAAGGCAAGAGTGTGTGAGTAACATTATGATAGGATGATATTTTGTGAATTTTATATGTACTAATATATTTTCTTTATTGATGTTTTATACCTAAAAGAGCTTACTAATGTTTATTTTATGTTTTAGGTATTAAATATCAAAGTTGGAATAAAAAGAAGATAAAAAGAGTAAAGTGCAGTATTTTCTGTCCAGCTTGAAAGATTGACATTTTTGACCAATTTAACGACCTGATCTCAAGAAGTGGCCTTCATGGAAGTTGTAGAGGACTTCTCAAGGTTTCCAGAATGTCCAAGATCACAAAAATTGGAGTTCATTTGGTGGGTCAAACGTCTAGACAAAATCAGTACGAAATTCTGGGCAGAAAAACGAGATTGAGAAGAAATTCCAACAAAGCAAGTTCAAGACCAGATTTTGTTGAGAGAAGATAATTTCTTAATTTTATTTTGTCTTAGATCTGTAATTAATTAATAAAAATAGGCCTTAGGAATTTTACTTAGAAAATAATTGTAAAAGATGATGAGATAAAGATAAGAGTTTGACTAGTCAAATTACTTGTTTCCCAAGTAAACTCTTATCTGAATCCCACATTGCTTAGGAAAGTCTTTTAAACTCTTCCTTAGGCCTATATAAAGAGCACAAGGCTCTCATAAACAAATCCCTCAAATCCCTCACATCCCTCTCTTCCCCCTCTTCTCTCTTGTTTAGTTTTAGAGTAGATTTAATAGAAATTTTATTTTTATTATTTTGCTTATTTCTTTATTATTTTTAATTCTGATTTTGTTTTCTTTATTTAAATTAATATTGTTTGTGTGTTCTTGCTTGCTAGTTTATAATCTTGATTATTAATTCTGATTTTATATTATTAAAGATTGCTTCTTTGATTGTTTCTTGCATGATATTTGTAATCTTTATAATATTAAACTTGAATTTTATGATCTTGAATATGTCTAGTGAGTAGTTTTCTTATTCAGTTATGAGGTAAATTAATTATTCTTGGGAAAAGCATGTTGTGAGATTCTTGAACCTATTATATAATTGTTGATTAAGTATCCAAGATTCTCTGAGCACATTATAATGGTTGTTTGTTTGATTAGATAGGGTGCACACTATTTAGTTAAATTAAATAATCTACCGCCAGATTAAAAACATAAGTCCGTAATTGCTTGTGGAGTTAGTCACTAGGGATGGAGGAGAATTAAGGTTTAGATTAAATAAACCGAGCTTATGTGTTTGTTATCTAATGTCAACCCATATCTTTCTTGTTGTTAATGCTGCTACAACTTATATCTAGAGAGCTTGTTCTAGGTAGGTTAAGTAGTTAGAGATTAGTTAAAGAGCTTGTTTTAACTAACGACTCAGTAAGGAAAGATGGTGTAACAGAGCTTGTTGTTATGCTACGGTTGACTATTTAATTGACAATAATATTTTGTAATCAATGATCAACATCAAAATCCAAGAATGATTGATTGCCTCGTAACGGAAGCTTTTTGCTATTTGTCTTTGATACTTAATAATTCTTGTTTTCTTTATTTTAGAATAGTCTCCAAAACCCCCAGATTTTCTTCTTCTTTCCCCAAATCCTAAAATTAGATTTTTAATTTAATAATTAATTTAAATAATTCAGTCTCTGTGGGTTCTGATGGAGATCCAAATGGAGATCCACTTGCTCGTGATGTTCGTGATGCTAAGGATCCATTGGTCATCCAAGGAGGTCCAATTACCCGAGCTCGAGCTAAGAAAACGCAACAAGCCCTGGCCTCATTCATGCAACAAGCTCTGGCATCATTGAAGTGTCAAGGAAGCTTCCATGAAGAGTCCCAAGACATCTATACTTGCTTGGAAGCCCAAACGACATGAGCATGGTTTACTATCTTATTTTAGCTTAACAATAAGATGGGCTAAGTGTTTGGATAGCCCATGTTTGAGTTTTGTTGTGTCTTGGACTATTTATTTTATGTAACTAGGTTTAGGCATGAATTTGGGTTTAGTTTTATTTTCTATTGGCCCACTTGTTTATGGGCTTAAGTGCTAGGTATTATTATAAATACCTTGTAAACGCTATTGATGGAGATCAGATCAGTTAATTGAATTTTCAGAAATTGAGTGTGCCTTTCTCTTGGGTTCCCTCTCAACTAGGCTTATCAAGGTCTTCTTCCTTGTGGCGCCTCCTTCTTCACCATCCACCATTGCTATACCTTAGGTTCTCGAATTCTTATTCGTAGGGTCAAGGTCCAATACCTTGGGTTCGAGTCTCTTTAGGCTTTGGGTCTAGGTTTCATAAGGTATCCTTCATCGTCTTTTGCTTTTATCCAGTTGCGTTTCAGTTCCTTCAAACTCCAACCTACGAGTTCTCCTGTCCGTGCGCATCAGTTGGTATCAGAGCTCAAGTTTCGATTTTCTGGTTTGTTTGTGCGTCACTCACTTTTCGATTTTTTTTAAATTTTTTTTTCTTTTGTTCGTTCCACTTTCTGGTTTGTTTGTGTGTTCCTAGCCGCCACTTATTTCTTAACCCTAAAACCCTAGCCACCACTTATTTCATTACACAAAAAACCCTAGCCACCACTTATTTCATTACACAAAAAACCCTAGCCGCACCCCTCAAAAATAAACTCCTTGCCGCACCCTAAAAAAAAAAAAACCCTAGCCGCAATTACTCAAAACCTTGTCGCACCCCTTCAACAAACCCTAGCCGCAATTCCTCAAAACCCTGTCGCACCCCTTCAAAAAAAACCCTAGCCGCGCTCCTCCTCTTTTCAAGGAAACCGCAACACTCAGAGTTGAAAAAAAAAAAACAGAAAAAAAAAGAATTAAAAAAAAAAAACAGAAAAAAAAAAAGAATTCGGAAGAAAAAAAAATTTGTTGCGGTACTGTTCAAACTGAAAATTTTGGTTGAGTTAGGAGGCGTGCGAGTACCCGTTTTAAAGGAAACGACGAAAGAAAACGACCCCGTGGAATTCATTACACGGGCCCCACCCTATTTTGGCCAAATTCCATCGTCTTCTTATAGTTTTAGGCCATTTTTTATTTTTTTGTCATTTTAGTGATTTTTTTTAATTTTTTTTTATTCTGTCTTTCTTTCTTTGAGTCATCCTAGCCCTAGCCACACCTTTCTGTGCAAAAAAAAAAGGAAAAGAATTCGAAAAAAAAAAATTCAGAAAAAAAAAAGAGAAGAATTCAAAAAAAAAAAAATCTTGGTGACAATACTTGGTGAATTAGTTGATTCTGTGAGGTTGATTCTTTGATTGAGTCTCTAGTGCGATTGTGAACCTATAGAGTTAAGGTAGAGTAAGGGAAAAAGGCAGGAGTGTGTGAGAAACATTAGTAGAGAAAAGCCAAATTACTTGAGTGAAACACGAGTGTACACACGTGAGGATATCTTTGTTGAAAATGTCTTCTGAAGGTGATAAGTCCGACTTTAAAAAGATTGAATTCATGCTTCAGGCAATGCAACAACAGTTCCAACGGATGGACGTGAAATTCAATGACATTCATGATAAGTTGAACCAACATGACGCTCGGTTTGCAAAGATCCAGCAAGGTGATACTTCTCGTCTAAAGAGTAAGGTTGTTGCCACTGACGAGTATGATGATAATGCTGGGTATGATTCGAACGAAGAGTCTGGGATCGATAGACATCATAGACGGTACCATGGATATAGAGATCAAGTTGATAGAGCCTGTGATAGAGGCAAGGAGAAGATGGATGGAAACCTTGGCAGTATAAAATTAAAGATTCCTCCTTTCCAAGGCAAGAATGATCCTGAGGCATATTTGGAATGGGAACGGAAGATTGAAATGGTGTTTGACTGCCACCACTACTCTGAGGAAAAGAAGGTCAAACTTGCAGCAATTGAGTTCACAGAGTATGCTATGGTTTGGTGGGATCAGTTAGTCACTAGCAGAAGAAGATATGGTGATCGTCCAGTGTCTACATGGGATGAGATGAAGCGCATCATGCGGAAGAGATTTGTTCCTACTCATTACTACAGGGAGTTATACCAGAAGCTCCAAGGTCTTACCCAGGGCTCAAAGAGTGTTGAGGATTACTACAAAGAGATGGAAATAACCATGATCCGAGCCAATATCCAGGAGGATGCAGAAGCTACTATGGCTCGTTTTCTTCAAGGCTTAAACCGTGAGATTGCCAATGTAGTCGAGTTGCAGCATTACATGGATTTAGAGGAGATGTTGCATGTGGCCATCAAAGTGGAAAGGCAACTCAAAAGGAAAGGTACATCCCGTTTTACTTCTAGTTCAGTTCCTGTTTGGAAATCTAACACCTTTCATAGGGATGATAAGCCTGTGCCTACGCATAAGTCAGAGAGCTTTGCTAAGCCCAAGCCTGAGGGCCCTCTAAAGCCCAAGACTGAACCTGCCCAAGCATCCCAGAGCAGGACACGTGACATTAAATGTTTCAAGTGTTTAGGTCGTGGACATATTGCCTCACAGTGTCCCAACCGTAGAGTGATGATCATGCATGGGAATGGAGATGTTGAGAGTGAAGGTTCTGAACTCGGTGTAGAAGATGAGATGCCTGCGTTAGAAGATGTCGACGAAGAAGAAGTTGTTGAGTATGCTGCTCATGGTGAAGCACTTGTTGCTAGGCGTGCTCTTACTACTCAAGTGAAGTTTGAGGATGAGGCACAGCGCGAGAACATCTTCCATACGAGATGCCATATTAGTGACAAGGTATGTACTGTAATCATTGATGGTGGGAGTTGTACTAATGTTGCTAGCACATACCTTGTTGATAAGTTAAAGTTGCCCACTACCAAGCATCACCACCCATATAAGTTGCAGTGGATTAATGACTGTGGTGAAGTCAACGTGGTGAAGCAAGTCTTGGTTCCGTTTCGTATTGGAAGGTATCACGATGAGGTGTTGTGTGACGTGGTGCCCATGCAAGCTAGCCACCTATTGCTGGGTAGACCGTGGCAGTATGATCGGAGAGTCATCCACGACGGTTACACTAACCGTTACTCCTTTACTATGGATGGCAAGAAGATCGCTCTTGCTCCCCTTAGCCCTAAGGAGATTTATGAGGACCAATTAAGGCTAAAGGAGCAACATGAAGAGCAAAGGAAGCAAGGTAACGAAAAGAAAGAAAAGAAGGAAAACAAGGAAAGCAAAACAGTGAGCTGCTATGCCAAATCCCGAGATGTGAAGACTGCATTTCTTGCTAAGTCTCCTATCCTTTTACTCTTATTTAAAGATTCTTATTTTATTGATGCAGAACTCCGTGATACTTTGCCTACTGATGTTGTCTCATTGTTGCAGGAGTTCGAGGATGTATTCCCTGCGGAGATCCCAAGTGGATTACCACCGATTCGTGGGATCGAGCATATGATTGACCTTGTCCCCGGAGCTACCATTCCTAACCGTCCAGCCTACAGAAGTAATCCTGAGGAGACGAAGGAGCTTCAAAGGCAAGTTGAGGAGCTCATGAGGAAAGGTTATGTGAGAGAGAGCATGAGTCCATGCGCCGTGCCCGTGCTGCTTGTGCCAAAAAAAGATGGGACGTGGAGGATGTGCGTTGACTGTCGAGCCGTCAACAAAATCACTGTAAAGTATCGCTATCCTATTCCTAGGCTAGATGACATGCTTGATGAGTTGCATGGTGCATGCCTGTTTTCTAAAATTGATTTAAAGAGCGGATATCACCAAATTCGTATGCGAGAAGGTGATGAATGGAAAACTGCATTCAAGACTAAACATGGTCTCTACGAGTGGTTAGTTATGCCTTTTGGCTTGACTAATGCACCCAGTACTTTCATGCGTTTAATGAACCATGTTTTACGTGATTTCATTGGTAAGTATGTGGTTGTCTATTTTGATGATATTTTGATATACAGTAAGAGCCAGCATGAGCATGTTGAGCATCTTAGGAATGTTCTTACTGTTTTGAGGAATGCAAGTTTGTATGCCAATTTTAAGAAATGTACATTCTGCACTGATAAGGTTGTTTTTCTTGGGTATGTCGTTTCTTCACATGGCATTTCTGTTGATATTGAGAAGGTAAAGGCAATTAAAGAATGGCCTGTACCAAAGTCTGTTTCTGAGGTGCGTAGTTTCCATGGTTTAGCTAGTTTCTATCGTCGATTCGTTAGAGATTTTAGCACTATAGCCGCACCTTTGATCGAAGTGGTCAAAAAGAATGTTGCATTTCATTGGGGTCCTGCACAAGAGCATGCTTTTAATTTGCTTAAAGATAAACTTTGTTCTGCTCCTTTGTTATCTCTGCCTGACTTTACTAAAACTTTTGAGATTGAGTGCGATGCCTCAGGTGTAGGTATTGGCGCTGTGCTTATGCAGGAAAAACGCCCAATTGCTTTCTTTAGTGAGAAGTTAAGTGGAGCAGCACTTAACTATCCCACATATGACAAGGAGATGTACGCGTTAGTGAGGGCCTTGGAGACATGGCAACATTACTTGTGGCCCAAAGAATTTATCATCCACACTGATCATGAGTCCTTGAAGCATTTGAAAGGACAGAGTAAGCTGCATAAGCGTCATGCCAAGTGGATAGAGTTCATTGAGATGTTCCCGTACGTGATCAAGTACAAACAAGGTAAAGAGAACGTCGTAGCTGATGCGTTATCTCGTAGGTATACTCTTATCACTACTCTTGATGCTAAACTTTTAGGATTTGAGTATATCAAAGAACAGTATGCTGATGATGTTGATTTTGGCAATGTTTATGATGCATGTGCTACATCTGGTTTTGGCAAGTTCTTTAGGCATGATGGGTTCTTATTTAGAGAAAATAAATTATGTGTGCCTAGGAGTTCATTGCGCGAGCTGTTCGTTAGAGAAGCCCATAGTGGAGGATTAATGGGTCACTTTGGGGTTAGGAAAACTCTAGATGTTTTGCAAGAACATTTCTTTTGGCCTAACATGAGGAGAGATGTAGAGAGGTTATGTGCTAGATGCATTTCATGTAGGCAAGCTAAGTCTAGAGTTCATAATCATGGTTTATATACTCCTTTACCCATTCCTACTACTCCGTGGACTGATATCTCTATGGATTTTGTTTTGGGCTTGCCTCGAACAAAACGCGGTAGAGATTCTGTTTTTGTTGTGGTTGACAGGTTCTCTAAGATGGCTCATTTCATTGCTTGCCACAAGACGGATGACGCGAGCAACGTTGCTGACCTTTTCTTCAAAGAGATAGTACGTCTACATGGTGTACCAAGGACCATTGTTTCTGATCGAGATGCAAAGTTCCTTAGTTACTTTTGGAAGACGTTATGGGGAAAGTTGGGAACTAAATTGTTATTCTCCACCACTTGTCACCCCCAGACTGATGGACAGACTGAGGTCGTCAACCGAACCCTATCTACATTATTGAGGTCCATTATTCAGAAAAATTTGAAGAATTGGGAAGATTGCTTGCCCCATGTGGAGTTTGCATATAACCGCAGTGTCCACTCCACTACTAGTTGCTCTCCATTCGAAGTTGTTTATGGCTTCAATCCTCTTACTCCTTTGGATTGTTGCCATTACCTAGTGCGGAGCAGAGTAACTTGGATGGAGAACAGAAGGCTAAGTTTGTGAAGCAACTCCATGAGAGAGTTCGTCAAGCTATTGAAAAGAAGACTGAGCAATATACCACACAAGCAAATAAGCATCGAAAGAAAGTAGTCTTTGAGCCTGGTGATTGGGTTTGGGTGCATATGAGAAAGGAGAGGTTTCCTGTTCAGCGACAAACCAAGCTGCATCCCCGAGGAGATGGACCATTCCAAGTCATAGCGAGGATCAACGATAATGCCTACAAATTGGATCTTCCTGGTGAGTATGGTGTATCTGCTACTTTTAATGTTTCTGATCTTTCTCCCTTTTCTTTTGAAGAAGGTATATGCGATTTGAGGACAAATCCTTTTGAGGAGAGGGGGAATGATGGAGATCCAAATGGAGATCCACTTGCTCGTGATGTTCGTGATGCTAAGGATCCATTGGTCATCCAAGGAGGTCCAATTACCCGAGCTCGAGCTAAGAAAATGCAACAAGCCCTGGCCTCATTCATGCAACAAGCTCTGGCATCATTGAAGTGTCAAGGAAGCTTCCATGAAGAGTCCCAAGACATCTATACTTGCTTGGAAGCCCAAACGACATGAGCATGGTTTACTATCTTATTTTAGCTTAACAATAAGATGGGCTAAGTGTTTGGATAGCCCATGTTTGAGTTTTGTTGTGTCTTGGACTATTTATTTTATGTAACTAGGTTTAGGCATGAATTTGGGTTTAGTTTTATTTTCTATTGGTGTTAATTCCAGCCCACTTGTTTATGGGCTTAAGTGCTAGGTATTATTATAAATACCTTGTAAACGCTATTGATGGAGATCAGATCAGTTAATTGAATTTTCAGAAATTGAGTGTGCCTTTCTCTTGGGTTCCCTCTCAACTAGGCTTATCAAGGTCTTCTTCCTTGTGGCGCCTCCTTCTTCACCATCCACCATTGCTATACCTTAGGTTCTCGAATTCTTATTCGTAGGGTCAAGGTCCAATACCTTGGGTTCGAGTCTCTTTAGGCTTTGGGTCTAGGTTTCATAAGGTATCCTTCATCGTCTTTTGCTTTTATCCAGTTGCGTTTCAGTTCCTTCAAACTCCAACCTACGAGTTCTCCTGTCCGTGCGCATCAGGTTCGACCCTTGCTCCGCTATCTACATAGTAGAGTTAGGAAATTTTATTTTTGGTGACTGACGACACTCAACAAATTTTGGCGCCGCTGCCGGGGACTGAAATTTGTTTAAGTTAATTATTGTAATTTAAAGTCTAATTTTTTCCTTTTCTTTTCTTTTTCAGGGATTGCTTGTCTGACAAGGATTCTAGTCACAAACTTCAAAAGATTAGGGACTATATACAAGCAACCCAAAGCGCAGTGCCACAAGCACCACAACATCCACCACCACTACCTCCCAAGACGAGAAGTGAGAGGACTCCATGGAGCAAGCTTATGAACCACACTATAATTATGACCCATACTATAATTATGAACCACACTACGATACCTACTATCAAGGATGGTGGGATCATTCTAATTTTAGTTATGGGAATCAATATGAGGTTTACAAATGCCATTCCAGATACATATCAAGCTCCACCTCAAGACTCAGGTATGCCTCCACCTCAAGAATCAGGTATGTCTCTTGAAGATATTGTTAAGACTCTTCAGATTAAAACTTTACAATTGTCACAAGAGGCTGATGTTTATATTAAGAATATTGATCACCATGTGAGTCAAATAATGAATTCCATAAGTAACATTGAAGCTATGACCTCTCAACCTGTGGAGAATCCAAGATATAATGTTACTAACATCACCTTGAAAAGTGAAAGGGAAATTGAATCCAAGGAAAGTGCAGATGAAGATGTCGATGACTTTATAGAAGGGAGGATGAAACCGATTTCAATATTAAAGGTGGAGTTGTTGACATGCACAATGTAAAAGGGAGAGAGAATTTCGACAACTTTATAAAGCACTATGAGGATGTTGAAATCAAAGAATTCAAAGCTGAGGTAAGTGAAAAACAAATTCCTTTTAATTCTTCTACTTACCCTCCTCCTTTTCCTGGTAGGTTTGCAAGAGCTATAAACGAAGAGCAAGACAAGGAGACATTGAAGACATTTAGGAAAATGGAAGTTAATATTCCTCTCCTTGATGAAATTAATGATCAAGTGCCTTGTGATGCCAAATTTTTAAGGGAACTATGCACTTCCAAGAGGAAATTAAAAGGTGATGAAAAGCAAGTTCTTAAAGATGAGCTAGAAATAGCCATGAGCAAAAATCTTGAGAATGAGGAACTCGAGAAACCGATAAAAAAGTTGAGGTTTGGGATTGGATGATGGAAGGTGGAGCAGTCGAGCTAACGACATTAAACAAAAGCGCTACTTGGGAGGCAACCCAAGGATGTAAAACGAGGGAGTATTTTTTTCCTTACTTGTATTACCATTTAATTTTTGAGTTTTTTTATTGTTCTTTTTTGCATGCTAGACTTACTTTGAGGACAAAGTAAGATTTAAGTGTGGGGGGGAATATTGGTTTATGAGTCTATAGAGTTTTTTTTTAACTGCTATTATTTTTGAAAAAAAAAGGGTCAAATTTTTAAAGAGTTTTAAAGATCATGATATGTTTTCTTTCTTTTAAGGATTGATTCTAAACTAAAACAAAGTTTTATAAGAAAGTTGAGACTATTTTGATTGTTATTATTGTTGAAGTGAGTACTTTCTAAAGAATTTATGTGAGTTCATGATTAAATATGATTGCTCATATGATATTGATAATGTGATTAGTTCATTGAAGTTGGTATAAGCAAAGGATAAATAGACAAGAACAAAAAAAAACATAAAAATAGAGGTTGAAAGCTTTAAATTCTACTCCGATGTTTTGAGTTACTCGATCTTGTTGATTAAATTCTTGAAGTGACTTAAAATATGAGTATGCAAAGCACTCTAAAAGAGGGCTTACTTGTTGAGTAACCAGGTGTTGGTATCACCAATATTAACATTCGCGTAAAAAGGCAAGTAAGTACTTAGGGAAACCATTATTGAAACCTCAAAAGAAAAAAAAAGAAAAAGAAAAACAAAAAAAAAATTCTTGATCTATTGACTTTGTTTGTGGTAATGTAAAGTGGATAATTGCAAAGTTGGTGTTATATGTTTCAATTGTGTTGATTGTGAATTTTGCATGAATTTATTTAGGAGTATGCATGAATATGAGAAGTAATGATTAGAATATGATTGACTTGATTATTTGACTCTTGTTGAAGTTATGAGTTAAGAATTGAAAGATTTGAAAATATGTTCATGATTTTAATCTTTTTTTTGAGTCTTAATTTTTAATTTTTGAGTCTTATTTTGAATTTTTAAGATTGAGTCTTAAGTAAAAGATTTTGTGGGTATATCTTCTGAAAGCCCTCACGAGACACAACTCGTCCACTAGGGGTGACCTAGGGGTTTAAAGGCTTATTGCATAAGCTAAATGCAATCGTGATTCCTACGAAAGTGAGTTAGGATTTAAAATTTGGAATTTAGGATTTAGTTCTTTAGGAAGTTAGTTTAGGTTTGCTAGAGGACTAGCAAAAGCTAAGTGTGGGGGAATTTGATAGGATGATATTTTGTGAATTTTATATGTACTAATTGATATGAACCTCACCGAAAGAAGTTGAGGTTCATATGAAGAAGACGAAGAACACTTGAAAAAAAACAATAACAAGTTAAAAACGCAGCAAAAGAAAATAAAAATTAGAAGTAAAACCAAGACCCGTTGTGTAGAAACACAAGAACCTATGGTATTGGACCAAGACCCGTTGCTTAGAAAAGCAAGAACCTATGGTATATATTGGTGGAAGGTAGAAGAACGCCACAAGGAAGACCTTGATAAGTTCAAGAGTTCTCAAGAGAACCAAAGAGAAGAAGTCTCTCAATTTTATTACTAAAATCAATTGTGTTCTCCCCAAAGGGTTACATAACTATTTATAGGCAAATAGATAACTTGCAGCACAAGTAATAGGAATCCTACTTTCCTAACTTGCAGAACAAGTAATAGAAGTCTTACAAAATCTATTATTTAAAAAGGAATTGGGCTTAAATTAAATTAAGACAATGTTCAGCCCAATAATACTTAACTAAATAAAATATTCATCTAGCCTAATTTCATTCCGGCCCAATACTTGTATGTCTTCAAGAAGGTTGAACTTGGGCTTGGACCATGTTGTAGAAGACTTTATCATCCTCCATGCTCAAGCTTTGTTGGGCTTTCTCTCTAGCGATATCAATGAAACCAGTCAAGGCTTGTTGCATTATCTTTGATTTAGCTCTTGTAATTGGACCTCCATGGATACTCAAAGGATCACGATCATCACGAACATGACTTGAGCTTTGTGAGCTTGGATCTCCATCATTCCCCCTCTCCTCGAAAGGATTTGTCCTCAAATCAGAATCACCTACATCAATATCAAAGGGAGAAAGATCAGAAACATTAAATGTAGCACTAACATTATACTCACCTGGAAGATCTAACTTATAAGCATTGTCATTGATCTTCTTAATCACTTGGAATGGTCCATCTCCTCGAGGTTGCAACTTGGAGCGACGCTGAGCAGGAAATCTCTCTTTACGCATATGTAGCCAAACCCAATCACCAGGTTCAAAGACAACTTTCTTGCGATGCTTGTTGGCTTGAGTAGCATATTGCTCAGTCCTCTTCTTAATGTTTTGACGTACCTTCTCATGTAGTTGCTTAACAAAATCAGCTTTCTTTTCCCCATCCAAACTAGCTCTCTCCTCAATAGGTAGTGGTAAAAGATCCAATGGAGTGAGTGGATTAAAACCATAGACAATTTCAAATGGAGAATAACTAGTAGTAGAATGCACACTTTTATTATAAGCAAACTCCACATGAGGCAAACAATCTTTCCAATTCTTCAAATTCTTTTGAATAATGGATCTCAACAAAGTAGACAAAGTACGATTGACTACTTCAGTTTGACCATCGGTTTGTGGATGACAAGTAGTTGAAAACAATAGCTTTGTTCCTAACTTTCCCCATAATGTTTTCCAAAAGTAGCTAAGGAACTTCACATCACGGTCAGAAACAATGGTCCTCGGAACTCCATGTAGACGAACAATTTCCTTGAAGAATAAATCGGCAATGTTACTTGCATCATCTGTCTTGTGACAAGCAATGAAGTGAGCCATCTTAGAGAACCTGTCAACAACAACAAAAACAGAATCTCTACCTCTCTTTGTTCTTGGTAACCCCAAAACAAAGTCCATAGAAATGTCAGTCCAAGGAGCAGTAGGAATAGGTAATGGAGTATAAAGACCATGATTCATAACTCTAGACTTAGCTTGTTTACAAGTGACACATCTTTCACACAATTTTTCAACATCTCTTTTCATGTTAGGCCAAAAGAAGTGATCATGCAATATATCTAAAGTTTTCTTTACTCCAAAATGTCCCATTAATCCACCACTATGGGCTTCTCTAACAAGTAATTCTCTTAAAGAACTCCTAGGCACACATAATCTATTTTCCCTAAATAAGAATCCATCATGCCTATAAAACTTTCCAAAACCAGTTTTCTCACATGCAATGAACACATTTTCAAAATCCTCATCAGTAGCATACAAGTCTTTAATATACTCAAATCCAAGTAGTTTTGCATTAAGAGTAGTGATTAGAGTATACCTTCGAGACAATGCATCAGCCACGACATTTTCTTTACCTTGTTTATATTTGATCAAATATGGAAATGTCTCAATGAACTCCATCCACTTGGCATGACGCTTGTTCAACTTGCTTTGTCCTTTCAAGTGCTTCAAGGACTCATGATCAGTGTGGATGACAAATTCCTTAGGCCATAAATAGTGTTGCCATGTTTCTAAGGCCCTCACTAATGCATACATCTCTTTATCATATGTGGGATAGTTAAGGGCAGCTCCACTTAACTTCTCACTGAAAAAAGCAATGGGGCGCTTCTCTTGCATTAAAACAGCTCCAATACCTATACTGGAAGCATCACACTCAATCTCAAAAGTTTTAGAAAAGTCAGGTAAGGATAACAAAGGTGCGGAACAAAGCTTCTCTTTAAGCAAGTTAAAAGCACGATCTTGCTCAAGACCCCATTTAAATCCAACATTCTTTTTAACAACATCAGTTAAAGGTGCAGCTATAGTACTGAAGTCTCTAACAAACCTACGATAGAAACTAGCTAATCCATGAAAACTACGCACCTCAGAGATATTCTTAGGTATAGGCCATTCTTTAATTGCCTTAACCTTTTCATCTTCTACTGCTATACCCTTAGAAGAAACAACATATCCAAGAAATATAATCTTATCAGTGCAAAAGGAACATTTCTTAAGGTTAGCATACAGCTTTTCCTTTCTCAAGACATTAAGCACATTCTTTAAATGTTCAATATGTTCATGCAAACTTCTACTATAGATCAAGATATCATCAAAATAGACAACTACAAATTTTCCAATGAAAGCACGCAAAACATGGTTCATTAATCTCATGAAAGTGCTAGGTGCATTAGTTAATCCAAAAGGCATAACTAACCATTCATACAAACCATGCTTAGTCTTAAATGCAGTTTTCCATTCATCACCTTCTCTCATGCGAATTTGATGATAACCACTTTTCAAATCAATTTTAGAAAAGATGCAAGAACCATGTAACTCATCAAGCATATCATCTAATCTAGGAATGGGATAGCGATACTTTACAGTGATTTTGTTGATGGCACGACAATCAACACACATCCTCCACGTCCCATCCTTCTTAGGAACAAGTAACACAGGAACAGCGCATGGACTCATGCTCTCTCTAACGTAGCCTTTCTTCATGAGCTCGTCAACTTGCCTTTGAAGCTCCTTTGTCTCCTCGGGATTGCTTCTATAGGCAGGTCGGTTGGGAATGGCAGCTCCAGGAATAAGGTCTATTTGATGCTCAATTCCCCTAATAGGTGGCAAACCATTTGGAATCTCCTCGGGGAATATATCTCCAAATTCCTTCAAAAGAGACACAACATTAGTAGGCAAAGAAGATTTAAGATCATTAGAACTAAAACAAGATTCTTTATATAAAAACAAAAGGATTGGGTACTTAGCTAGAAAAGCAGCCTTTACATCACTTTGCTTTGCATAGAAGCTCACGTCCTTTCTTTCTTTCTTTGCAATATCTTTGCCTTTATCTAGATTCTTTGACCTTTGTTGTGATTCATTCTGCTCTTTCAACCTCAATTGATCCTCATAAATCTCCGTAGGACTCAAGGGTGCAAGTGTGAATTTCTTACCAGCCATGGTAAATGAATAACGGTTTGTAAATCCATCATGTATGACATGTCTATCAAATTGCGATGGTCTTCCTAAAAGCAAATGACCAGCATGCATAGGCACAACATCACACAACACTTTATCATTGTACCTTCCAATTGAAAATAGCACCAATACTTGCTTGGTCACATTTACTTCTCCACAATTATTGAGCCATTGAGGTTTGTATGGTTTGGGATGTTTTGTAGTGGGCAAACTCAATTTGTCAACCAAATAAGTGCTAGCAACATTAGTGCAACTACCACCATCAATAATCAAAGAGCATACCTTATTGTTGACGTGGCATCTAGTATGAAAAATATTTTCTCGTTGCACTTCATCTTCATCCTTAACTTGGGCACTTAATGCACGACGAGCTACAAGTGCTTCACCATGTGCAGCAAACTCAACATAGTCATCATCCTCATTAATGTCCTCCAATGGTGGCATCTCATCATCAACATCAGAATCTTCACTTACAACATCACCATCATCGCGCATAATCATGACTCGTTTGTTGGGGCATTGTGATGCAATGTGTCCTCTTCCCAAACATCTAAAACACTTAATGTCTCTACTCTTACCTTGGGATGCTTGGACAGCCTCGGGTTTGGGCTTTTGGACACTCTCACCCTTAGGCTTGAATGAGGATTCAGTCTTAAGTTTGAATGTAGTCTTATCATCCCTTCGAAAGGTGTTCGGTTTCCAAGAAGAAGATGAACTAGAACCTTGCATAAAACGAGATGAATATCCTTTTCTCTTGAGTTGCCTTTCAACCTTGATAGCCATATGCAACATATCATCAAACTCCACATAGTGATGTAACTCCACTACATTAGCAATCTCACGATTCAATCCTTGTAAGAATCGAGCCATAGTAGCTTCACTATCCTCTTCAACATTAGCTCTGATCATGATAATTTCCATTTCTTTATGATAATCCTCAACACTCTTAGAACCTTGAGTGAGACCTTGTAACCTTTGATAAAGCTCTCTATAGTAATGATTAGGAACAAACCTTTTTCTCATAACACGTTTCATTTCATTCCATGTAACTATAGGTGGCTCTCTATTCCTACGTCTACCAAGCATGAGTTGGTCCCACCAAATGATTGCATAATCCGTGAACTCTACAGCAGCAAGTTTCACCTTTTTTCTTCGGAATAGTTATGGCAATCAAAGACCATCTCCACTTTCTTTTCCCATTCTAAGTAAGCCTCAGGATCATTCTTACCTTGAAAGGAAGGAATCTTCAATTTGATACTTCCTAAATTTCCATCTATCCTATCATAATACCTATCTCCTTTATACCTATCTCCACGACCTCCTTTATTACCATGGTTACCTTTAACACTTCTACTAAACTCATCATCATCAAACTCATCATCTACTTTATCATCAAAGTCATTATTCACAACATTGCCTTTCACATGAGAAGTATTATCTTGATTTACTTTAGCTAGGACAGCTTCATGTTCCTCCAACTTATCATGAATATTATTAAACCTCAACTCTATCCTTGAAAATTGTTGTTGCATAGCTTGGAACATGAACTCGATCTTACTCAAATCAGGCTTTTCACTATTAGAAGACATGATTTTACCCTGCAAGAAAAGTTAGTAAAAGAAAAGGACCTCACAAGTATGACCTCACGTGTTTACACTCAATACACACAAGAATGTAACACTCACACTCGTGTTTTCACACAATTTTAATATGGCTTTTCTCTACTAATGTTACTCACACACTCTTGCCTTTTTCCCTCACACAACTTTTCTCTATAGGTTCTATATTGAACTCAAGACTCAATCAAAAATCAGCTTATGGAATTCAACTATCAACCAACAATAAACAAGATGAGCACAAGATTTTAATCGAGGGAAAACAAAACAATGAAGACTCAACAAGACTTAGCAAGACTCAATAAGACCTAAGAAGACTCCAATGAAACTAAACCTTGAAGGAAATATGTGTGTTTTGGGGTGTTTAATTAGGGTAGGGTTTAGCCAAAGGTGGGGTAGTTTTGTCCTTTTATGTGGTAGGGTCAAAAAGGTAATTTTAGGCAATAGGGTAGAATGGCAGCAATGAATTTTCAAATTAGGCAAATAAGAAATCTCAAAGCTCAAGAAAGAATGACTACCTCAAGATTTTGATGAAGCACACCTCCACGAATTGCCTTTGACGTTGCACTTGCTACACACGATGTAATAAATCCCCTCTTGAATTGATTTTTTTCTTTTCTATTTTTTTTTTCTTTTCTTTTTTTTCTCTTTTTTTCCCTTTTTTTTGATATTTTACTAAAGTAAACGAACAATAAAGAAAAAAACAGAAAGTCTAAATAATAAGAAAAGGTTTACTTGGGGAACAAGGCAACTTTTGAAAAAAACAAGCTAGTTTTGGTAGTAGCTTGTGTGGCAAGGAATGAGAGGGAACGGTGGCTTGTGAAACAAGTAGTCTTTATGTGATGTAGAGCTTTTGAAGGTTTCTTGGTGAGCAAGAAAACCTTTGGGATTTGGTTGCTTGGAGAACAAGATAGGGTTTACTTGGTGGCTAAGTAAAGAAAATAGGTTTGAGGGACAAACAATATTAGTGGTGGCTTGGAAAAGGATTCAAGATCAAAGTTTGTCCAAGACAAGAAGACAAAGAAAGAAAAACAAAAACAAAAAAACAAAAAACAAAACAAAAACAATACTCCCACGAATTGAACCTAAGCTCTGATGCCAAATGATATGAACCTCACCGAAAGAAGTTGAGGTTCATATGAAGAAGACGAAGAACACTTGAAAAAAAACAATAACAAGTTAAAAACGCAGCAAAAGAAAATAAAAATTAGAAGTAAAACCAAGACCCGTTGTGTAGAAACACAAGAACCTATGGTATTGGACCAAGACCCGTTGCTTAGAAAAGCAAGAACCTATGGTATATATTGGTGGAAGGTAGAAGAACGCCACAAGGAAGACCTTGATAAGTTCAAGAGTTCTCAAGAGAACCAAAGAGAAGAAGTCTCTCAATTTTATTACTAAAATCAATTGTGTTCTCCCCAAAGGGTTACATAACTATTTATAGGCAAATAGATAACTTGCAGCACAAGTAATAGGAATCCTACTTTCCTAACTTGCAGAACAAGTAATAGAAGTCTTACAAAATCTATTATTTAAAAAGGAATTGGGCTTAAATTAAATTAAGACAATGTTCAGCCCAATAATACTTAACTAAATAAAATATTCATCTAGCCTAATTTCATTCCGGCCCAATACTTGTATGTCTTCAAGAAGGTTGAACTTGGGCTTGGACCATGTTGTAGAAGACTTTATCATCCTCCATGCTCAAGCTTTGTTGGGCTTTCTCTCTAGCGATATCAATGAAACCAGTCAAGGCTTGTTGCATTATCTTTGATTTAGCTCTTGTAATTGGACCTCCATGGATACTCAAAGGATCACGATCATCACGAACATGACTTGAGCTTTGTGAGCTTGGATCTCCATCATTAATATATTTTCTTTATTGATGTTTTATACCTAAAAGAGCTTACTAATGTTTATTTTATGTTTTAGGTATTAAATATCAAAGTTGGAATAAAAAGAAGATAAAAAGAGTAAAGTGCAGTATTTTCTGTCCAGCTTGAAAGATTGACATTTTTGACCAATTTAACGACCTGATCTCAAGAAGTGGCCTTCATGGAAGTTATAGAGGACTTCTCAAGGTTTCCAGAATGTCCAAGATCGCAAAAATTGGAGTTCATTTGGTGGGTCAAACGTCTAGACAAAATCAGTACGAAATTCTGGGCAGAAAAACGAGATTGAGAAGAAATTCCAACAAAGCAAGTTCAAGACCAGATTTTGTTGAGAGAAGATAATTTCTTAATTTTATTTTGTCTTAGATCTGTAATTAATTAATAAAAATAGGCCTTAGGAATTTTACTTAGAAAATAATTGTAAAAGATGATGAGATAAAGATAAGAGTTTGACTAGTCAAATTACTTGTTTCCCAAGTAAACTCTTATCTAAATCCCACATTGCTTAGGAAAGTCTTTTAAACTCTTCCTTAGGCCTATATAAAGAGCACAAGGCTCTCATAAACAAATCCCTCAAATCCCTCACATCCCTCTCTTCCCCCTCTTCTCTCTTGTTTAGTTTTAGAGTAGATTTAATAGAAATTTTATTTTTATTATTTTGCTTATTTCTTTATTATTTTTAATTCTGATTTTGTTTTCTTTATTTAAATTAATATTGTTTGTGTGTTCTTGCTTGCTAGTTTATAATCTTGATTATTAATTCTGATTTTATATTATTAAAGATTGCTTCTTTGATTGTTTCTTGCATGATATTTGTAATCTTTATAATATTAAACTTGAATTTTATGATCTTGAATATGTCTAGTGAGTAGTTTTCTTATTCAGTTATGAGGTAAATTAATTATTCTTGGGAAAAGCATGTTGTGAGATTCTTGAACCTATTATATAATTGTTGATTAAGTATCCAAGATTCTCTGAGCACATTATAATGGTTGTTTGTTTGATTAGATAGGGTGCACACTATTTAGTTAAATTAAATAATCTACCGCCAGATTAAAAACATAAGTCCGTAATTGCTTGTGGAGTTAGTCACTAGGGATGGAGGAGAATTAAGGTTTAGATTAAATAAACCGAGCTTATGTGTTTGTTATCTAATGTCAACCCATATCTTTCTTGTTGTTAATGCTGCTACAACTTATATCTAGAGAGCTTGTTCTAGGTAGGTTAAGTAGTTAGAGATTAGTTAAAGAGCTTGTTTTAACTAACGACTCAGTAAGGAAAGATAGTGTAACAGAGCTTGTTGTTATGCTACGGTTGACTATTTAATTGACAATAATATTTTGTAATCAATGATCAACATCAAAATCCAAGAATGATTGATTGCCTCGTAACTGAAGCTTTTTGCTATTTGTCTTTGATACTTAATAATTCTTGTTTTCTTTATTTTAGAATAGTCTCCAAAACCCCAGATTTTCTTCTTCTTTCCCCAAATCCTAAAATTAGATTTTTAATTTAATAATTAATTTAAATAATTCAGTCTCTGTGGGTTCGACCCTTGCTCCGCTATCTACATAGTAGAGTTAGGAAATTTTATTTTTGGTGACTGACGACACTCAACACATTAGTAGAGAAAAGCCATATTAAAATTATGTGAAACACGAGTGTGAGTGTTACATTCTTGTGTGTATTGAGTGTAAACACGTGAGGTCATACTTGTGAGGTCCTTCTCTTTTACTAACGTTTCTTGCAGGATAAAATCATGTCTTCTAATGGTGAAAAGCCTGATTTGAGTAAGATTGAGTTCATGTTCTTAGCCATGCAACAACAACTTTCGAGGATAGAGCCAAAGTTGGTTAAATATGATAAGTTGGAGCAACATGACGTTGCCCTAGCTAAGGTAAACCAAGATACTACTTCTTATGCCTGTGATAATGTTGCTCATAATAAGATTTTGATGATGATTCTATGCTGCCATTAGAGGATGATGAGGATAGTATGGAATTACCCATGGATGGAAAGGAATCTATAGCATGTCAAACTTTAAGTGTGCTACTGAAAGATGAGGATCAATTGGGATTAAAAGAGAGTGAGAAAAGAATAGTGAGTGAAACCGAGGCTAAGGAAAAAGAGAAAACAATTGAGATTGAGTGTGATGCTTTAAGCATAGGTATCGAAGTTGTTTTAATGCAGGAGAAGTGCCCCATTGCTTTTTTCAGTGAGAAGTTAAGTGGAGCTGCCCTTAACTATTCCACATATGATAAAGAGATGTATGCATTATTGAGGGCCTTGGAAACATGGCAACACTATTTTTGGCCCAAGGAATTGATGCGCACGGACAAGAGAAAACGTAGCTTGGAATTTGAAGGAGCTAAAACGCAACAGGACAAACTTCTGAAACCTAGACCCGAATCCTAAAGAGACTCGAACCCAAAGGTATTGGACCTTGACCTTACGAATAAGAATTCGAGAACCTAAGGTATAGCAATGGTGGATGGTGAAGAAGGAGGCTCCACAAGGAAGAAGACCTTGATAAGCCTAGTAGAGAGGGAACCCAAGAGAAAGGCACACTCAAATTCTAAAATTCAAAACTGATCTGTCCATCAATAGTGTTTACAAGGTATTTATATTAATACCTAGCACTTAAGCCCATAAACAAGTGGGCTGGAATTAACACCAACAGAACAAAAGACTAAACCCAAATTCATGCCTAAACCTAGTTACATAAAATAAATAGTCCAAGACATAACAAGACTCAAACGTGGGCTATCCAAACACTTAGCCCATCTTATTGTTAAGCTAAAATAAGATAGTAAACCATGCTCATGTCGTTTGGGCTTCCAAGTAAGTATAGATGTCTTGGGACTCTTCATGGAAGCTTCCTTGACACTTCAATGATGCTAGAGCTTGTTGCATTAATGAGGCCAGGGCTTGTTGCGTCTTCTTAGCTCGAGCTCGAGTAATTGGACCTCCTTGGATGACCAATGGATCCTTAGCATCACGAACATCACGAGCAAGTGGATCTCCATCATTCCCCCTCTCCTCAAAAGGATTTGTCCTCAAATCGCATATACCTTCATCAAAAGAAAAGGGAGAAAGATCAGAAACATTAAAAGTAGCAGATACACCATACTCACCAGGAAGATCCAATTTGTAGGCATTATCGTTAATCATCTCTATGACTTGGAATGGTCCATCTCCTCGGGGATGCAGCTTGGTTCGTCGCTGAACAGGAAACCTCTCCTTTCTCATATGCACCCAAACCCAATCACCAGGCTCAAAGACTACTTTCTTTCGATGCTTATTTTGCTTGGGTGGTATACTGCTCAGTCTTCTTTTCAATAGCTTGACGTACTCTCTCATGGAGTTGCTTCACAAACTTAGCTTTCTGCTCTCCATCCAAGTTACTCTATTCAGCACTAGGTAATGGCAACAAATCCAAGGGAGTAAGAGGATTGAAGCCATAAACAACTTCGAATGGAGAGCAACTCGTAGTTGAGTGAACACTGCAGTTATATGCAAGCTCCACATGTGACAAGCAATCTTCCCAATTCTTCAAATTCTTCTGAATAATGGACCTCAATAATGTAGATAGGGTTCGGTTGACGACCTCAGTCTGTCCATCAGTCTGGGGGTGACAAGTGGTGGAGAATAACAATTTAGTTCCCAACTTTCCCCATAATGTCTTCCAAAAGTAACTAGGGAACTTGGCATCTCGATCAGAAACAATGGTCCTTGGTACACCATGTAGACGTACGATCTCTTTGAAGAAAAGGTCAGCAATGTTGCTCGCATCATCCTGATAGGATGATATTTTGTGAATTTTATATGTGCTAATATATTTTCTTTATTGATGTTTTATGCCAAAAAGAGCTTACTAATGTTTATTTTATGTTTTAGGTATTAAATATCAAAGTTGGAATAAAAAGAAGATAAAAAGAGCAAAGTGCAGTATTTTCTGTCCAGCTTGAAAGATTGACATTTTTGACCAATTTAACGACCTGATCTCAAGAAGTGGCCTTCATGGAAGTTGTATAGGACTTCTTAAGGTTTCCAGAATGTCCAAGATCGCAAAAATCGGAGTTCATTTGGTGGGTCAAACGTCTGGACAAAATCAGTACGAAATTCTGGGCAGAAAAACGAGATTGAGAAGAAATTCCAACAAAGCAAGTTCAAGACCAGATTTTGTTGAGAGAAGATAATTTTTTAATTTTATTTTGTCTTAGATCTGTAATTAATTAATAAAAATAGGCCTTAGGAATTTTACTTAGAAAATAATTGTAAAAGATGATGAGATAAAGATAAGAGTTTGACTAGTCAAATTACTTGTTTCCCAAGTAAACTCTTATCTGAATCCCACATTGCTTAGGAAAGTCTTTTGAACTCTTCCTTAGGCCTATATAAAGAGCACAAGGCTCTCATAAACACATCCCTCAAATCCCCGACATCCCTCTCTTCCCCCTCTTCTCTCTTGTATAGTTTTAGAGTAGATTTAATAGAAATTTTATTTTTATTATTTTGCTTATTTCTTTATTATTTTTAATTCTGATTTTGTTTTCTTTATTTAAGTTAATATTGTTTGTGCGTTCTTGCTTGCTAGTTTATTGATGCGTACGGACAAGACAAAACGTAGCTTGGAATTTGAAGGAGCTGACACGCAAGAAGACAGAAGCAAAGTTGATGAATGACAACTTCTGAAACCTAGACCCGAAGCCTAAAGAGACTCGAACCCAAAGGTATTGGACCTTGACCCTACGAATAAGAATTCGAGAACCTAAGGTATAGCAATGGTGGATGGTGAAGAAGGAGGCGCCACAAGGAAGAAGACCTTGATAAGCCTAGTTGAGAGGGAACCCAAGAGAAAGGCACACTCAATTTCTGAAAATTCAATTAACTGATCTCCATCAATAGCGTTTACAAGGTATTTATAATAATACCTAGCACTTAAGCCCATAAACAAGTGGGCTGGAATTAACACCAATAGAAAAATAAAACTAAACCCAAATTCATGCCTAAACCTAGTTACATAAAATAAATAGTCCAAGACACAACAAGACTCAAACGTGGGCTATCCAAACACTTAGCCCATCTTATTGTTAAGCTAAAATAAGATAGTAAACCATGCTCATGTCGTTTGGGCTTCCAAGCAAGTATAGATGTCTTGGGACTCTTCATGGAAGCTTCCTTGACACTTCAATGATGCCAGAGCTTGTTGCATGAATGAGGCCAGGGCTTGTTGCATTTTCTTAGCTCGAGCTCGGGTAATTGGACCTCCTTGGATGACCAATGGATCCTTAGCATCACGAACATCACGAGCAAGTTGATCTCCCTCTGGATCTCCATCATTCCCCCTCTCCTCAAAAGGATTTGTCCTCAAATCGCATATACCTTCATCAAAAGAAAAGGGAGAAAGATCAGAAACATTAAAAGTAGCAGATACACCATACTCACCAGGAAGATCCAATTTGTAGGCATTATCGTTGATCTTCGCTATGACTTGGAATGGTCCATCTCCTCGGGGATGCAGCTTGGTTCGTCGCTGAACAGGAAACCTCTCTTTTCTCATATGCACCCAAACCCAATCACCGGGCTCAAAGACTACTTTCTTTCGATGCTTATTTGCGTGGGTGGTATACTGCTCAGTCTTCTTTTCAATAGCTTGACGAACTCTCTCATGGAGTTGCTTCACAAACTTAGCCTTCTGTTCTCCATCCAAGTTACTCTGCTCCGCACTAGGTAATGGCAACAAATCCAAAGGAGTAAGAGGATTGAAGCCATAAACAACTTCGAAGGGAGAGCAACTAGTAGTGGAGTGGACACTGCGGTTATATGCAAACTCCACATGGGGCAAGCAATCTTCCCAATTCTTCAAATTTTTCTGAATAATGGACCTCAATAACGTAGACAGGGTTCGGTTGACGACCTCAGTCTGTCCATCAGTCTGGGGGTGACAAGTGGTGGAGAATAACAATTTAGTTCCCAACTTTCCCCATAACGTCTTCCAAAAGTAACTAAGGAACTTTGCATCTCGATCAGAAACAATGGTCCTTGGTACACCATGTAGACGTACTATCTCTTTGAAGAAAAGGTCAGCAACGTTGCTCGCATCATCCGTCTTGTGGCAAGCAATGAAATGAGCCATCTTAGAGAACCTGTCAACCACAACAAAAACAGAATCTCTACCGCGTTTTGTTCGAGGCAAGCCCAAAACAAAATCCATAGAGATATCAGTCCACGGAGTAGTAGGAATGGGTAAAGGAGTATATAAACCATGATTATGAACTCTAGATTTAGCTTGCCTACATGAAATGCATCTAGCACATAACCTCTCTACGTCCCTCCTCATGTTAGGCCAAAAGAAATGTGCTTGCAAAACATCTAGAGTTTTCCTAACTCCAAAGTGACCCATTAATCCTCCACTATGGGCTTCTCTAACTAACAGCTCGCGCAATGAACTCCTAGGCACACATAATTTATTTTCTCGAAATAAGAACCCATCATGCCTAAAGAACTTGCCAAAACCAGATGTAGCACATGCATCATAAACATTACCAAAATCAACATCATCAGCATATTGTTCTTTGATATACTCAAATCCTAAAAGTTTAGCATCAAGAGTAGTGATAAGAGTATACCTACGAGATAACGCATCAGCTACGACGTTCTCTTTACCTTGTTTGTACTTGATCACGTACGGGAACATCTCAATGAACTCTATCCACTTGGCATGACGCTTATGCAGCTTACTCTGTCCTTTCAAATGCTTCAAGGACTCATGATCAGTGTGGATGACAAATTCTTTGGGCCACAAGTAATGTTGCCATGTCTCCAAGGCCCTCACTAACGCGTACATCTCCTTGTCATATGTGGGATAGTTAAGTGCTGCTCCACTTAACTTCTCACTAAAGAAAGCAATTGGGCGTTTTTCCTGCATAAGCACAGCTCCAATACCTACACCTGAGGCATCGCACTCAATCTCAAAAGTTTTAGTAAAGTCAGGCAGAGATAACAAAGGAGCAGAACAAAGTTTATCTTTAAGCAAATTAAAAGCATGCTCTTGTGCAGGACCCCAATGAAATGCAACATTCTTTTTGACCACTTCGATCAAAGGTGCAGCTATAGTGCTAAAATCTCTAACGAATCGACGATAGAAACTAGCTAAACCATGGAAACTACGCACCTCAGAAACAGACTTAGGTACAGGCCAATCTTTAATTGCCTTTACCTTCTCATTATCAACAGAAATGCCATGTGAAGAAACGACATACCCAAGAAAAACAATCTTATCAGTGCAGAATGTACATTTCCTAAAATTGGCATACAAACTTGCATTCCTCAAAACAGTAAGAACATTCCTAAGATGCTCAACATGCTCATGCTGGCTCTTACTGTATATCAAAATATCATCAAAATAGACAACCACATACTTACCAATGAAATCACGTAAAACATGGTTCATTAAACGCATGAATGTACTTGGTGCATTAGTCAAGCCAAAAGGCATAACTAACCACTCGTAGAGACCATGTTTAGTCTTGAATGCGGTTTTCCATTCATCACCTTCTCTCATACGAATTTGGTGATATCCGCTCTTTAAATCAATTTTAGAAAACATGCATGCACCATGCAACTCATCAAGCATGTCATCTAGCCTAGGAATAGGATAGCGGTACTTTACAGTGATTTTGTTGACGGCTCGGCAGTCAACGCACATCCTCCACGTCCCATCTTTTTTTGGCACAAGCAGTACGGGCACGGCGCAAGGACTCATGCTCTCTCTCACATAACCTTTCCTCATGAGCTCCTCAACTTGCCTTTGAAGCTCCTTCGTCTCCTCGGGATTACTTCTGTAGGCTGGACGGTTAGGAATGGTAGCTCCGGGGACAAGGTCAATCATGTGCTCGATCCCACGAATCGGTGGTAATCCACTTGGGATCTCCTCAGGGAATACATCCTCGAACTCCTGCAACAATGAGACAACATCAGTAGGCAAAGTATCATGGAGTTCAGCATCAATAAAATAAGAATCTTTAAATAAGAGTAAAAGGATAGGAGACTTAGCAAGAAATGCAGTCTTCACATCTCGGGGTTTGGCATAGCAGCTCACTGTTTTGCTGTCCTTGTTTTCCTTCTTTTCTTTAGCTTGCTTCCTTTGCTCGTCATGTTGCTCCTTTAGCCTTAATTGGTCCTCATAAATCTCCTTGGGGCTAAGGGGAGCAAGAGCGATCTTCTTGCCATCCATAGTAAAGGAATAACGGTTAGTGTAACCGTCGTGGATGACTCTCCGATCATACTGCCATGGTCTACCCAGCAATAGGTGGCTAGCTTGCATGGGCACTACGTCACACAACACCTCATCGTGATACCTTCCAATACGAAAAGGAACCAAGACTTGCTTCACCACGTTGACTTCACCACAGTCATTAATCCACTGCAACTTATATGGGTGGTGATGCTTGGTAGTGGGCAACTTTAATTTATCAACAAGGTATGTGCTAGCAACATTAGTACAACTCCCACCATCAATGATTACAGTACATACCTTGTCACTAATATGGCATCTCGTATGGAAGATGTTCTCGCGCTGTGCCTCATCCTCAAACTTCACATGAGTAGTAAGAGCACGCCTAGCAACAAGTGCCTCACCATGAGCAGCATACTCAACAACTTCTTCTTCGTCGACATCTTCTAATGCAGGCATCTCATCTTCTACACCGAGTTCGGAACCTTCACTCTCAACATCTCCATTCCCATGCATGATCATCACTCTACGGTTGGGACACTGTGAGGCAACATGTCCACGACCTAAGCACTTGAAACACTTAATGTCACGTGTCCTGCTCTGGGATGCTTGGGCAGGTTCAGTCTTGGGCTTTGGAGGGCCCTCAGGCTTGGGCTTAGCAAAGCTCTCTGACTTATGCGTAGGCACAGGCTTATCATCCCTATGAAAGGTGTTAGATTTCCAAACAGGAACTGAACTAGAAGTAAAACGGGATGTACCTTTCCTTTTGAGTTGCCTTTCCACTTTGATGGCCACATGCAACATCTCCTCTAAATCCATGTAATGCTGCAACTCGACTACATTGGCAATCTCACGGTTTAAGCCTTGAAGAAAACGAGCCATAGTAGCTTCTGCATCCTCCTGGATATTGGCTCGGATCATGGTTATTTCCATCTCTTTATAGTAATCCTCAACACTCTTTGAGCCCTGGGTAAGACCTTGGAGCTTCTGGTATAACTCCCTGTAGTAATGAGTAGGAACAAATCTCTTCCTCATGATGCGCTTCATCTCATCCCATGTAGACACTGGAGGATCACCATATCTTCTTCGACTACTGACTAACTGATCCCACCAAACCATAGCATACTCTGTGAACTCAATTGCTGCAAGTTTGACCTTCTTTTCTTCAGAGTAGTGGTGGCAGTCAAACACCATTTCAAGCTTCCTTTCCCACTCCAAATATGCCTCAGGATCATTCTTGCCTTGGAAAGGAGGAATCTTTAATTTTATACTGCTAAGGTTTCCATCCAGCTTCTCCTTACCTCTATCACGGGCTCTATCAACTCGATCTCTATACCCATGGTACCTTCTATGATGTCTATCTATCCCAGACTCTTCATTCGAATCATACCCAACATTATCATCATACTCATCATTGGCAACAACCTTACTTTTTTGACGAGACGTATCTCCTTGTTGGATCTTTGCAAACCGAGCTTCATGTTGGTTCAACTTATCATGAATGTCATTGAATTTCACATCCATCCGTTGGAACTGTTGTTGCATTGCCTGAAGCAGGAATTCAATCTTTTTAAAGTCTGACTTATCACCTTCAGAAGACATTGTCAACAAGTAATATCCTCACGTGTTTACACTCCTGTTTCACTCAAGTAATTTGGCTTTTCTCTACTAATGTCTCTCACACACTCGTGCCTTTTTCCCTTACTCTACCTTAACTCTATAGGTTCACAATCACACTAGAGACCCAGTCAAAGATTCAACCTCGTAAAGTCAACTAATTCACCAAGTATTGTCACCAAGAATTTTTTTTTTTTTTTTTCACAGAAAGGTGTGGCTAGGGCTAGGGTGACTCAAAGAAAGAGAGAAAGAAGAAAAAAAAATAAGAAAGAAAAAAATAAAAAATAAAAAAAAGCACTAGAATGACCAAAAAAAATGAAAAATGGCCTAAAACTATAGGAAAACGTTGGAATTTGGCCAAGATAGGGTGGGGCTAGTGGAGCTAAGCTCAACTAGGTCGTTTTCTTTCGTCGTTTTCTTTAAAACGGGTACTCACACGCCTCCTAATTCAACCAAAACTTCTGTTTGAACAGTACCGCAAAAGAAATTTCCTATTGAAAAGAAGACTGAGCAGTATACCACCCAAGCAAATAAGCATCGAAAGAAAGTAGTCTTTGAGCCCGGTGATTGGGTTTGGGTGCATATGAGAAATGAGAGGTTTCCTGTTCAGCGACGAACCAAGCTGCATCCCCGAGGAGATGGACCATTCCAAGTCATAGCGAAGATCAACGATAATGCCTACAAATTGGATCTTCCTGGTGAGTATGGTGTATCTGCTACTTTTAATGTTTCTGATCTTTCTCCCTTTTCTTTTGATGAAGGTATATGCGATTTGAGGACAAATCCTTTTGAGGAGAGGGGGAATGATGGAGATCCAGATGGAGATCCACTTGCTCGTGATGTTCGTGATGCTAAGGATCCATTGGTCATCCAAGGAGGTCCAATTACCCGAGCTCGAGCTAAGAAAATGCAACAAGCCCTGGCCTCATTCATGCAACAAGCTCTCGCATCATTGAAGTGTCAAGGAAGCTTCCATGAAGAGTCCCAAGACATCTATACTTGCTTGGAAGCCCAAACGACATGAGCATGGTTTACTATCTTATTTTAGCTTAACAATAAGATGGGCTAAGTGTTTGGATAGCCCACGTTTGAGTCTTGTTGTGTCTTGGACTATTTATTTTATGTAACTAGGTTTAGGCATGAATTTGGGTTTAGTTTTATTTTTCTATTGGTGTTAATTCCAGCCCACTTGTTTATGGGCTTAAGTGCTAGGTATTATTATAAATACCTTGTAAACGCTATTGATGGAGATCAGTTAATTGAATTTTCAGAAATTGAGTGTGCCTTTCTCTTGGGTTCCCTCTCAACTAGGCTTATCAAGGTCTTCTTCCTTGTGGCGCCTCCTTCTTCACCATCCACCATTGCTATACCTTAGGTTCTCGAATTCTTATTCGTAGGGTCAAGGTCCAATACCTTTGGGTTCGAGTCTCTTTAGGCTTCGGGTCTAGGTTTCAGAAGTTGTCATTCATCAACTTTGCTTCTGTCTTCTTGCGTGTCAGCTCCTTCAAACTCCAACCTACGAGTTCTCCTGTCCGTGCGCATCAAGCAACAACGTGGAAGAATCCAATGATGATTCTATACTGCCATTAGAAGATGATAAGGATAGTATGGAATTACCTATGGATGGAAAGGTATCTGTAGCATGTCAAGCTTCAAGTGTGAAAGATGAGAATCAATTGAGATTAAAAGAGGGTGAGAAAAGAATAGTGAGTGAAGCTAAGGCTAGGCAAAAAGAGAAAACAATTGAGATCGAGTATGATGCTTTAAGCATAGGTATCAAAGTTGTTTTAATGCAGGAGAAGTGCCCCATTGCTTTTTTCAGTGAGAAGTTAAGTGGAGCTGCCCTTAACTATCCCACATATGATAAAGAGATGTATGCATTAGTGAGGGCCTTAGAAACATGGCAACACTATTTATGGACTAAGGAATTTGTCATCCACACTGATCATAAGTCCTTGAAGCACTTGAAAGAACAAAGCAAGTTGAACAAACGTCATGCCAAGTGGATGGAGTTCATTGAAACATTTCCATATGCGATCAAATATAAACAAGGTAAAGAAAATGTCGTGGCTGATGCAATATCTCGAAGGTATACTCTAATCTCTACTCTTAATGCAAAACTACTTGGATTTGAGTATATTAAAGACTTGTATGCTACTGATGAGGATTTTGAAAATGTGTTCATTGCATGTGAGAAAACTGGTTTTGGAAAGTTTTATAGGCATGATGGATTCTTATTTAGGGAAAATAGATTATGTGTGCCTAGGAGTTCTTTAAGAGAATTACTTGTTAGAGAAGCCCATAGTGGTGGATTAATGGGACATTTTGGAGTAAAGAAAACTTTAGATATATTGCATGATCACTTCTTTTGGCCTAACATGAAAAGAGATGTTGAAAAATTGTGTGAAAGATGTGTCACTTGTAAACAAGCTAAGTCTAGAGTTATGAATCATGGTCTTTATACTCCATTACCTATTCCTACTGCTCCTTGGACTGACATTTCTATGGACTTTGTTTTGGGGTTACCAAGAACAAAGAGAGGTAGAGATTCTGTTTTTGTTGTTGTTGACAGGTTTTCTAAGATGGCTCACTTCATTGCTTGTCACAAGACAGATGATGCAAGTAACATTGCCGATTTATTCTTCAAGGAAATTGTTCGTCTACATGGAGTTCCGAGGACCATTGTTTCTGACCGTGATGTGAAGTTCCTTAGTTACTTTTGGAAAACATTATGGGGAAAGTTAGGAACAAAGCTATTGTTTTCAACTACTTGTCATCCACAAACCGATGGTCAAACTGAAGTAGTCAATCGTACTTTGTCTACTTTGTTGAGGTCCATTATTCAAAAGAATTTGAAGAATTGGGAAGATTGTTTGCCTCATGTGGAGTTTGCTTACAATAGAAGTGTGCATTCCACTACTAGTTATTCTCCATTTGAAGTTGTCTATGATTTTAATCCACTCACTCCATTGGATCTTTTACCACTACCTATTGAGGAGAGAGCTAGTTTGGATGGGGAAAAGAAAGCTGATTTTGTTAAGCAACTACATGAGAAGGTACGTAAAAACATTAAGAAAAGGACTGAGCAATATGCTACTCAAGCCAACAAGCATCGCAAGAAAGTTGTCTTTGAACCTGGTGATTGGGTTTGGGTACATATGCGTAAAGAGAGATTTCCTGCTCAGCGTCACTCCAAGTTGCAACCTCGAGGAGATGGACCATTCCAAGTGATTAAGAAGATCAATGACAATGCTTATAAGTTAGATCTTCCAGGTGAGTATAATGTTAGTGCTACATTTAATGTTTCTGATCTTTCTCCCTTTGATATTGATGTAGGTGATTCTGATTTGAGGACAAATCCTTTCGAGGAGAGGGGGAATGATGGAGATCCAAGCTCACAAAGCTCAAGTCATGTTCGTGATGATCGTGATCCTTTGAGTATCCATGGAGGTCCAATTACAAGAGCTAAATCAAAGATAATGCAACAAGCCTTGGCTGGTTTCATTGATATTGCTAGAGAGAAAGCCCAACAAAGCTTGAGCATGGAGGATGATAAAGTCTTCTACAACATGATCCAAGCCCAAGTTCAACCTTCTTGAAGACACACAAGTATTGGGCCGAAATGCAAATTAGGCTAGATGCATATTTTATTTAGTTAAGTATTATTGGGCTGAACATTGTCTTAATTTAATTTAAGCCAAATTCCTTTTTAAATAATAGATTTTGTAAGACTTTTATTACTTATTTTGCAAGTTAGGAGAATAGGATTCCTATTGCTTGTTCTGCAAGTTTGCTATTTCCTATTCTGCAAGTTAGGAAAGTAGGATTCCTATTACTTGTGCTGCAAGTTATCTATTTGCCTATAAATAGTTATGTAACCCTTTGGGGAGAACACAATTGATTTTAGTAATAAAATTGAGAGACTTCTTCTCTTTGGTTCTCTTGAGAACTCTTGAACTTATCAAGGTCTTCCTTGTGGCGTTCTTCTATCTTCCACCAATATATACCATAGGTTCTTGCTTTTCTAAGCAACGGGTCTTGGTCCAATACCATAGGTTCTTGCTCTTCTAAGCAACGGGTCTTGGTCCAATACCATAGGTTCTTGTGTTTCTACACAACGGGTCTTGGTTTTATCTCTAATTTTTGTTTTCTTTTGCTGCGTTTTTACTTGTTCTTGTTTTTCTTCAATTGTTCTTCATGTTCTTCATTGAACCTCATCTTCTTTCGGTGAGGTTCATATCACCATGGATACTCAAAGGATCACGATCATCACGAACATGACTTGAGCTTTGTGAGCTTGGATCTCCATCATTCCCCCTCTCCTCGAAAGGATTTATCCTCAAATCAGAATCACCTACATCAATATCAAAGGGAGAAAGATCAGAAACATTAAATGTAGCACTAACATTATACTCACCTGGAAGATCTAACTTATAAGCATTGTCATTGATCTTCTTAATCACTTGGAATGGTCCATCTCCTCGAGGTTGCAACTTGGAGCGACGTTGAGCAGGAAATCTCTCTTTACGCATATGTACCCAAACCCAATCACCAGGTTCAAAGACAACTTTCTTGCGATGCTTGTTGGCTTGAGTAGCATATTGCTCAGTCCTCTTCTTAATGTTTTGACGTACCTTCTCATGTAGTTGCTTAACAAAATCAGCTTTCTTTTCCCCATCCAAACTAGCTCTCTCCTCAATAGGTAGTGGTAAAAGATCCAATGGAGTGAGTGGATTAAAACCATAGACAACTTCAAATGGAGAATAACTAGTAGTAGAATGCACACTTCTATTGTAAGCAAACTCCACATGAGGCAAACAATCTTCCCAATTCTTCAGATTCTTTTGAATAATGGATCTTAATAAAGTAGACAAAGTACGATTGACTACTTCAGTTTGACCATCGGTTTGTGGATGACAAGTAGTTGAAAACAATAGCTTTGTTCCTAACTTTCCCCATAATGTTTTCCAAAAGTAGCTAAGGAACTTCACATCACGGTCAGAAACAATGGTCCTCGGAACTCCATGTAGACGAACAATTTCCTTGAAGAATAAATCGGCAATGTTACTTGCATCATCTGTCTTGTGACAAGCAATGAAGTGAGCCATCTTAGAGAACCTGTCAACAACAACAAAAACAGAATCTCTACCTCTCTTTGTTCTTGGTAACCCCAAAACAAAGTCCATAGAAATGTCAGTCCAAGGAGCAGTAGGAATAGGTAAGGAGTATAAAGACCATGATTCATAACTCTAGACTTAGCTTGTTTACAAGTGACACATCTTTCACACAATTTTTCAACATCTCTTTTCATGTTAGGCCAAAAGAAGTGATCATGCAATATATCTAAAGTTTTCTTTACTCCAAAATGTCCCATTAATCCACCACTATGGGCTTCTCTAACAAGTAATTCTCTTAAAGAACTCCTAGGCACACATAATCTATTTTCCCTAAATAAGAATCCATCATCCTATAAAACTTTCCAAAACCAGTTTTCTCACATGCAATGAACACATTTTCAAAATCCTCATCAGTAGCATACAAGTCTTTAATATACTCAAATCCAAGTAGTTTTGCATTAAGAGTAGTGATTAGAGTATACCTTCGAGATAATGCATCAGCCACGACATTTTCTTTACCTTGTTTATATTTGATCACATATGGAAATGTTTCAATGAACTCCATCCACTTGGCATGACGCTTGTTCAACTTGCTTTGTCCTTTCAAGTGCTTCAAGGACTCATGATCAGTGTGGATGACAAATTCCTTAGGCCATAAATAGTGTTGCCATGTTTCCAAGGCCCTCACTAATGCATACATCTCTTTATCATATGTGGGATAGTTAAGGGCAGCTCCACTTAACTTCTCACTGAAAAAAGCAATGGGGCGCTTCTCCTGCATTAAAACAGCTCCAATACCTATACTTGAAGCATCACACTCAATCTCAAAAGTTTTAGAAAAGTCAGGTAAGGATAATAAAGCTGCGAAACAAAGCTTCTCTTTAAGCAAGTTAAAAGCACGATCTTGCTCAAGACCCCATTTAAAACCAACATTCTTTTTAACAACATCAGTTAAAGGTGCAGCTATAGTACTGAAGTCTCTAACAAACCTACGGTAGAAACTAGCTAATCCATGAAAACTACGCACTTCAGAGATATTCTTAGGTATAGGCCAATCTTTAATTGCCTTAACCTTTTCATCATCTACTGCTATACCCTTAGAAGAAACAACATATCCAAGAAATATAATCTTATCAGTGCAAAAGGAACATTTCTTAAGGTTAGCATACAACTTCTCCTTTCTCAAGACATTAAGCACATTCTTTAAATGTTCAATATGTTCATGCAAACTTCTACTATAGATCAAGATATCATCAAAATAGACAACTACAAATTTTCCAATGAAAGCACGCAAAACATGGTTCATTAATCTCATGAAAGTGCTAGGTGCATTAGTTAATCCAAAAGGCATAACTAACCATTCATACAAACCATGCTTAGTCTTAAATGCAGTTTTCCACTCATCACCTTCTCTCATGCGAATTTGATGATAACCACTTTTCAAATCAATTTTATAAAAGATGCAAGAACCATGTAACTCATCAAGCATATCATCTAATCTAGGAATGGGATAGCGATACTTTACAGTGATTTTGTTGATGACACGACAATCAACACACATCCTCCACGTCCCATCCTTCTTAGGAACAAGTAACACAGGAACAGCACATGGACTCATGCTCTCTCTAACGTAGCCTTTCTTCATGAGCTCGTCAACTTGCCTTTGAAGCTCCTTTGTCTCCTCGGGATTACTTCTATAGGCAGGTCTGTTGGGAATGGCAGCTCCAGGAATAAGGTCTATTTGATGCTCAATTCCTCTAATAGGTGGCAAACCATTTGGAATCTCCTCGGGGAATATATCTCCAAATTCCTTCAAAAGAGACACAACATTAGTAGGCAAAGAAGATTTAAGATCATTAGAACTAAAACAAGATTCTTTATATAAAAACAAAAGGATTGGGCACTTAGCTAGAAAAGCAGCCTTTACATCACTTTGCTTTGCATAAAAGCTCACATCCTTTCTTTCTTTCTTTGCAATATCTTTGCCTTTGTCTAGATTCTTTAAACTTTGTTGTGATTCATTTTGCTCTTTCAACCTCAACTGATCCTCATAAATCTCCTTAGGACTCAAGGGTGCAAGTGTAAATTTCTTACCATCAATGGTATATGAATAACGGTTTGTGAATCCATCATGTATGACACGTCTATCAAATTGCCATGGTCTTCCTAAAACCAAATGGCCAGCATGCATAGGCACAACATCACACAACACTTTATCATTATACCTTCCAATTGAAAATGGCACCAATACTTGCTTGGTCACATTTACTTCTCCACAATTATTGAGCCATTGAAGTTTGTATGGTTTGGGATGTTTTGTAGTGGGCAAACTCAATTTGTCAACCAAATAAGTGCTAGCAACATTAGTGCAACTACCACCATCAATAATCAAAGAGCATACCTTATTGTTGACATGGCATCTAGTATGAAAAATATTTTCTCGTTGCACTTCATCTTCATCCTTAACTTGGGCACTTAATGCACGACGAGCTACAAGTGCTTCACCATGTGCAGCAAACTCAACATAGTCATCATCCTCATAATGTCCTCCAATGGTGGCATCTCATCATCAACATCAGAATCTTCACTTACAACATCACCATCATCACGCATAATCATGACTCGTTTGTTTGGGCATTGTGATGCAATGTGTCCTCTTCCCAAACATCTAAAACACTTAATGTCTCTACTCTTACCTTGGGATGCTTGGATAGCCTCGGGTTTGGGCTTTTGGACACTCTCACCCTTAGGGTTGAATGAGGATTCAGTCTTAAGTTTGAATGTAGTCCTATCATCCCTTCGAAAGGTGTTCGGTTTCCAAGAAGAAGACGAACTAGAACCTTGCATAAAACGAGATGAATAACCTTTTCTCTTGAGTTGCCTTTCAACCTTTATAGCCATATGCAACATATCATCAAACTCCACATAGTGATGTAACTCCACTACATTAGCAATCTCACTATTCAATCCTTGTAAGAATCGAGCCATAGTAGCTTCACTATCTTCTTCAACATTAGCTCTGATCATGATAATCTCCATTTCTTTATGATAATCCTCAACACTCTTAGAACCTTGAGTGAGACCTTGTAACCTTTGATAAAGCTCTCTATAGTAATGATTAGGAACAAACCTTTTTCTCATAACACGTTTCATTTCATCCCATGTAACTATAGGTGGCTCTCTATTCCTACGTCTACCAAGCATGAGTTGGTCCACCAAATGATTGCATAATCCGTGAACTCTACAGCAGCAAGTTTCACCTTTTTTTCTTCGGAATAGTTATGGCAATCAAAGACCATCTCCACTTTCTTTTCCCATTCTAAGTAAGCCTCAGGATCATTCTTACCTTGAAAGGAAGGAATCTTCAATTTGATACTCCCAAAATTTCCATCTATCCTATCATAATACCTATCTCCTTTATACCTATCTCCACGACCTCCTTTATTACCATGGTTACCTTTAACACTTCTACTAAACTCATCATCATCAAACTCATCATCAACTTTATCATCAAAGTCATTATTCACAACATTGCCATTCTCATGAGAAGTATCACCTTGCTTTACCTTAGTTAGGACAGCTTCATGTTCCTCCAACTTATCATGAATATTATTAAACCTCAACTTTATCCTTGAAAATTGTTGTTGCATAGCTTGGAACATGAACTCAATCTTACTCAAATCAGGCTTTTCACTATTAGAAGACATGATTTTATCCTGCAAGAAACGTTAGTAAAAGAAAAGGACCTCACAAGTATGACCTCAGGTGTTTACACTTAATACACACAAGAATGTAACACTCACACTCGTGTTTCACACAATTTTAATATAGCTTTTCTCTACTAATGTTACTCACACACTCTTGCCTTTTTCCCTCACACAACTTTTCTCTATAGGTTCTATATTGAACTCAAGACTCAATCAAAAATCAGCTTATGGAATTCAACTATCAACCAACAATAAACAAGCTGAGAACAAGATTTTAATCAAGGGAAAACAAAACAATGAAGACTCAAGAAGACTTTGCAAGACTCAATAAGGCTTAAGAAGACTCTAATGAAACTAAACCTTGAAGGAAATATGCATGTTTTGGGGTGTTTAATTAGGGTAGGATCTAACCAAAGGTGAGGTAGTTTTGTCCTTTTATATGGTAGGGTCAAAAAGGTAATTTTAGGCAGTAGGGTAGAATGGTAACAATGAGTTTTCAAATTAGGCAAATAAGAAATCCCAAAGCTCAAGAAAGAATGACTACCTCAAGATTTTGATGAAGCACACCTCCACGAATTGCCTTTGATGTTGCACTTGCTACACACGATGTAATAAATCCCCTCTTGAATTGATTTTTCTTTTCTCTTTTTTTTTCTTTTCTTTTTTTTTCTCTTTTTTTTTCTTTTACTAAAGTAAACGAACAATGAAGAAAAACAAAAAGTCTAAATAATAAGAAGAGGTTTACTTGGGGAACAAGGCAACTTTTGAGAAAAACAAGCTAGTTTTGGTAGTAGCTTGTGTGGCAAGGAACGAGAGGGAACGGTGGCTTGTGAAACAAGTAGTCTTTATGTGATGTAGAGCTTTTGAAGGTTTCTTGGTGAGCAAGAAAACCTTTGGGATTTGGTTGCTTGGCGAACAAGATAGGGTTTACTTGGTGGCTAAGTAAAGGTAGGTTATTTTAATGAAGACAATAGGTTTGAAGGACAAACAATATTAGTGGTGGCTTGGAAAAGGATTCAAGATCAAGGTATGTCCAAGACAAGAAGACAGAAAAAAAAATGAGACTCCCACGAATTGAACCTAAGCTCTGATGCCAAATGATATGGACCTCACCGAAGGAAGATGAGGTTCAATGAAGAAGACGAAGAACACTTGAAGAAAAACAATAACAAGTTAAAACGCAGCAAAGGAGAAGTAAAACCAAGACCCGTTGTGTAGAAACACAAGAACCTATGGTATTGGACCAAGACCCGTTGCTTAGGAAAGCAAGAACCTATGGTATATATTGGTGGAAGTTAGAAGAACGCCACAAGGAAGACCTTGATAAGTTCAAGAGTTCTCAAGAGAACCAAAGAGAAGAAGTCTCTCAATTTTATTACTAAAATCAATTGTGTTCTCCCCAAAGGGTTACATAACTATTTATAGGCAAATAGATAACTTGCAGCACAAGTAATAGGAATCCTACTTTCCTAACTTGCAGAATAGGAAATAGCAAACTTGCAGAACAAGCAATAGGAATCCTACTCTCCTAACTTGCAGAACAAGTAATAGAAGTCTTACAAAATCTATTATTTAAAAAGGAATTGGGCTTAAATTAAATTAAGACAATGTTCAGCCCAATAATACTTAACTAAATAAAATATGCATCTAGCCTAATTTGCATTTCGGCCCAATACTTGTGTGTCTTCAAGAAGGTTGAACTTGGGCTTGGATCATGTTGTAGAAGACTTTATCATCCTCCATGCTCAAGCTTTGTTGGGCTTTCTCTCTAGCAATATCAATGAAACCAGCCAAGGCTTGTTGCATTATCTTTGATTTAGCTCTTGTAATTGGACCTCCATGGATACTCAAAGGATCACGATCATCACGAACATGACTTGAGCTTTGTGAGCTTGGATCTCCATCAAGTTAAGTGGAGCAGCACTTAACTATCCCACATATGACAAGGAGATGTGCGCATTAGTGAGGGCCTTGGAGACATGGCAACATTAGTTGTGGCCCAAAGAATTTGTCATCCACACTGATCATGAGTCCTTGAAGCATTTGAAAGGACAGAGTAAGCTGCATAAGCGTCATGCCAAGTGGATAGAGTTCATTGAGATGTTCCCGTACGTGATCAAGTACAAACAAGGTAAAGAGAACGTCGTCGCTGATGCGTTATCTCGTAGGTTCTCTAAGATGGCTCATTTTATTGCTTGCCACAAGACGGATGACGCGAGCAACGTTGCTGACCTTTTCTTCAAAGAGATAGTACGTCTACATGGTGTACCAAGGACCATTGTTTCTGATCGAGATGCAAAGTTCCTTAGTTACTTTTGGAAGACGTTATGGGGAAAGTTGGGAACTAAATTGTTATTTTCCACCACTTGTCACCCCCAGACTGATGGACAGACTGAGGTCGTCAACCGAACCCTGTCTACATTATTGAGGTCCATTATTCAGAAAAATTTGAAGAATTTGGAAGATTGCTTGCCCCATGTGGAGTTTGCATATAACCGCAGTGTCCACTCCACTGCTAGTTGCTCTCCATTCGAAGTTGTTTATGGCTTCAATCCTCTTACTCCTTTGGATTTGTTGCCATTACCTAGTGCGGAGCAGAGTAACTTGGATGGAGAACAGAAGGCTAAGTTTGTGAAGCAACTCCATGAGAGAGTTCGTCAAGCTATTGAAAAGAAGACTGAGCAGTATACCACCCAAGCAAATAAGCATCGAAAGAAAGTAGTCTTTGAGCCTGGTGATTGGGTTTGGGTGCATATGAGAAAGGAGAGGTTTCCTGTTCAGCGACGAACCAAGCTGCATCCCCGAGGAGATGGACCATTCCAAGTCATAGCGAAGATCAACGATAATGCCTACAAATTGGATCTTCCTGGTGAGTATGGTGTATCTGCTACTTTTAATGTTTCTGATCTTTCTCCCTTTTCTTTTGATGAAGGTATATGCGATTTGAGGACAAATCCTTTTGAGGAGAGGGGGAATGATGGAGATCCAGATTGAGATCCACTTGCTCGTGATGTTCGTGATGCTAAGGATCCATTGGTCATCAAGGAGGTCCAATTACCCGAGCTCGAGCTAAGAAAATGCAACAAGCCCTGGCCTCATTCATGCAATAAGCTCTGGCATCATTGAAGTGTCAAGGAAGCTTCCATAAAGAGTCCCAAGACATCTATACTTGCTTGGAAGCCCAAACGACATGAGCATGGTTTACTATCTTATTTTAGCTTAACAATAAGATGGGCTAAGTGTTTGGATAGCCCACGTTTGAGTCTTGTTGTGTCTTGGACTATTTATTTTATGTAACTAGGTTTAGGCATGCATTTGGGTTTAGTTTTATTTTCTATTGGTGTTAATTCCAGCCCACTTGTTCATGGGCTTAAGTGCTAGGTATTATTATAAATACCTTGTAAACGCTATTGATGGAGAGATCAGTTAATTGAATTTTGAGAAATTGAGTGTGCCTTTCTCTTGGGTTCCCTCTCAACTAGGCTTATCAAGGTCTTCTTCCTTGTGGCGCCTCCTTCTTCACCATCCACCATTGCTATACCTTAGGTTCTCAAATTCTTATTCGTAGGGTCAAGGTCCAATACCTTTGGGTTCGAGTCTCTTTAGGCTTCGGGTCTAGGTTTCAGAAGTTGTCATTCATCAACTTTGCTTCTGTCTTCTTGCGTGTCAGCTCCTTCAAATTCCAAGCTATGTTTTGTCTTGTTCGTACGCATCACAAGCTCACAAAGCTCAAGTCATGTTCGTGATGATCGTGATCCTTTGAGATATGGAGGTCCAATTACAAGAGCTAAATCAAAGATAATGCAACAAGCCTTGGCTGGTTTCATTGATATTGCTTGAGAGAAAGCCCAACAAAGCTTGAGCATGGAGGATGATAAAGTCTTCTACAACATGATCCAAGCCCAAGTTCAACCTTCTTGAAGACACACACAAGTATTGGGCCGAAATGCAATTAGGCTGGATGCATATTTTATTTAGTTAAGTATTATTGGGCTGAACGTTATCTTAATTTAATTTAAGCCCAATTCCTTTTTAAATAATATATTTTGTAGGACTTCTATTACTTGTTCTGCAAGTTAAGAGAGTAGGATTCCTATTACTTGTTCAGCAAGTTTGCTATTTCCTATTCTGCAAGTTAGGAAAGTAGGATTCTTATTACTTGTGCTGCAAGTTAGCTAATTGCCTATAAATAGTTATGTAACCCTTTGGGGAGAACACAATTGATTTTAGTAATAAAATTGAGAGACTTCTTCTCTTTGGTTCTCTTGAGAACTCTTGAACTTATCAAGGTATTCCTTGTGGCGTTCTTCTACCTTCCATCAATATATACCATAGGTTCTTGCTTTTCTAAGCAACGGGTCTTGGTCCAATACCATAGGTTCTTGTGTTTCTACACAACGGGTTGATGAGTGTCGTCAGTCACCAAAAATAAATTTTCCTAACTCTACATGTAGATAGTGGAGCAAGGGTCGAACCCACAGAGACTGAATTTTTTTAAGTTGATTATTAAATTAAAAATCTAATCTTAGGGTTTAGGGAAAGAAGAACTTTGGGGGTTTTGGAGACTATTCTAAAATAAAGAAAATAAGAATTATTAAATATAAAAAAAAATAGCAAAAAGCTTCAGTTACGAGGCAATCAATCATTCTTGGATTTTGATGTTGATCATTGATTACAAAATATCACTGTCAATTAAATAGTCAACCGTAGCATAACAACAAGCTCTATTACACCATCTTTCCTTACTGAGTCGTTAGTTAAAACAAGCTCTTTAACTAATCTCTAACTACTTAACCTACCTAGAACAAGCTCTCTAGATATAAGTTGTAGCAGCATTAACAACAAGAAAGATATGGGTTGACATTAGATAACAAACACATAAGCTCGGTTTATTTAATCTAAACCTTAATTCTCCTCCATCCCTAGCGATTAACTCCACAAGCAATTACGGACTTATGTTTTTAATCTAGCGGTAGATTATTTAGTTTAACTAAATAGTGTGCACCCTATCTAATCAAACAAACAACCATTATAATGTGCTCAGAGAATCTTGGATACTTAATCAACAATTATATAATAGGTTCAAGAATCTCACAACATGCTTTTCCCAATAATAATTAATTTACCTCATAACTGAATAAGAAAACTACTCACTAGACATATTCAAGATCATATAATTCAAGTTATATATTATAAAGATCACAAATATCATGCAAGAAACAATCAAAGAAGCAATCTTTAATAATATAAAATCAGAATTAATAATCAAGATTATAAACTAGCAAGCAAGAACACACAAACAATATTAATTTAAATAAAGAAAACAAAATCAGAATTAAAAAAAATAATAAAGAAATCTGAAACTAATTAAAAATAAAAAAAATAAAATTTTATTAAAAACCCTAAAGAAAATCCTACAAGACTAAAAGAGAAAAGGGAGAAGAGGGATGTGAGGGATTTGAAGGATTAGAGGGATTTGAGGGATTAGAGGGATTGCTGTTTATGAGAGCCTTGTGCTCTTTATATAGGCCTAAGGAAGAGTTTAAAAGACTTTCCTAAGCAATGTGGGATTCAGATAAGAGTTTACTTGGGAAACAAGTAATTTGACTAGTCAAACTCTTACCTTTATCTCATCATCTTTTTACAATTATTTTCTAAGTAAAATTCCTAAGGCCTATTTTTATTAATTAATTACAGATCTAAGACAAAATAAAATTAAGAAATTATCTTCTCTCAACAAAATCTGGTCTTGAACTTGCTTTGTTGGAATTTCTTCTCAATCTCGTTTTTCTGCCCAGAATTTCGTACTGATTTTGTCTAGACGTTTGACCCATCAAATGAACTCCGATTTTTGCGATCTTGGACATTCTGGAAACCGTGAGAAGTCCTCTACAACTTCTATGAAGGCCACTTCTTGAGATTAGGTTGTTAAATTGGTCAAAAATGTCAATCTTTCAAGCTGGACAGAAAATACTGCACTTTGCTCTTTTTAACTTCTTTTTATTCCAACTTTGATATTTAATACCTAAAACATAAAATAAACATTAGTAAGCTCTTTTAGGCATAAAACATCAATAAAAAAATATATTGCCACATATAAAATTCACAAAATATCATCCTATCATGGGTCATGGTTGTATCTTTAATTTTTGTTTTCTTTTGCTGCGTTTTTAATTTGTTCTTGTTTTTATTCAAGTGTTCTTCATTGAACCTTATCTTCTTTCGGTGAGGTTCATATCATTTGGTATCAGAGCTTAGGTTCAATTCGTGGGAGTCTCGTTTTTGTTTTTTTTTCTTTCTTTGTCTTCTTGTCTTGGATCAACCTTGATCTTCAATCCTTTTCCAAGCCACCACTAATATTGTTTGTCCCTCAAACCTATTTTCTTTACTTAGCCACCAAGTAAACCCTATCTTGTATCCAAGCAACCAAATCCCAAAGGTTTTCTTGCTCACCAAGAAACCTTCAAAAGCTCTACATCACATAAAGACTACTTGTTTCACAAGCCACCATTCCTTCTCATTCCTTGCCACACAAGCTGCTACCAAAACTAGCTTGTTTTTGTTAAAAAATTGCCTTGTTCCCCAATTAAATCTCTTCTTATTATTTAAACTTTTTGTTTTTTTCTTCATTGTTCATTTACTTTAGTAAAATATAAAAAAAAGGAAAAAAAAGAAAAAAAAGAGAAAAGAAAAAATCAATTCAAGAGGGGATTTATTACATCGTGTGTAGCAAGTGCAACATCAAAGGCAATTCGTGGAGGTGTGCTTCATCAAAATCTTGAGGTAGTCATTCTTTCTTGAGCTTTGAGATTTCTTATTTGCCTAATTTGAAAATTCATTGTTACCATTCTACCCTACTGCCTAAAATTACCTTTTTGACCCTACCACATAAAAGGACAAAACTACCCCACTTTTGGCTAATCCCTACCCTAATTAAACACCCCAAAACTCGCATATTTCCTTCAAGGTTTAGTTTCATTAGAGTCTTCTTAAGCCTTATTGAGTCTTTATTGTTTTGTTTTCCCTTGATTAAAATCTTGTGCTCACCTTGTTTATTGTTGGTTGATAGTTGAATTTCATAAGCTGATTTTTTATTGAGTCTTGAGTTCAATATAGAACCTATAATTGTGTGTGGGAAAAAAAGGCAAGAGTATGTGAGTAACATTAGTAGAGAAAAGCCTATTAAAATTGTGTGAAACACGAGTGTGAGTGTTACATTCTTATGTGTATTGAGTGTAAACACGGGAGGTCATACTTGTGAGGTCCTTTTCTTTTACTAACGTTTCTTGCAGGTTACAATCATGTCTTCTAATAGTGAAAAGCTTGATTTGAGTAAAATAGAGATCATGTTCCTAGCCATGCTACAACAACTTTCGAGGATAGAGTCGAAGTTGATTAAATATGATAAGTTGGAGCAACATGATGTTACCCTAGCTAAGGTAAACCAAGATAATACTTCTTATGCATGTGATAATGTTGCTCATAATAAGTTGGATAGCAATTATGAAGAAGATTTTGATGATGATTCTATGCTGCAATTAGAGGATGATGAGGATAGTATGGAATTACCCATGGATGGAAAGGAATATATAGCATGTCAAACTTTAAGTGTGCTAATGAAAGATGAGGATCAATTGAGATTAAAAGAGAGTAAGAAAAAAATAGTGAGTGAAGATGAGGTTAAGCAAAAAGAGAAAACAATCAAGATTGAGTGTGATGCTTCAAGCATAGGTATCGAAGTTGTTTTAATGCAAGAGAAGTGCCCCATTGCCCTTAATTATCCCACATATGATAAAGAGATGTATGCATTAGTGAGGGCCTTGGAAACATGGCAACACTATTTATGGCCTAAGGACTTTGTCATCCACACTGATCATGAGTCCTTGAAGCACTTGAAAGGACAAAGCAAGTTGAACAAGCGTCATGCCAAGTGGATGGAGTTCATTGAGACATTTCCATATGTGATCAAATATAAACAAGGTAAAGAAAATGTCGTGGCTGATGCATTGTCTCGAAGGTATACTCTAATCACTACTCTTAATGCAAAACTACTTGGATTTGAGTATATTAAAGACTTGTATGCTAGTGATGAGGATTTTGAAAATGTGTTCATTGCATGTGAGAAAACTGGTTTTGGAAAGTTTTATAGGCATGATGGATTCTTATTTAAGGAAAATAGATTATGTGTGCCTAGGAGTTCTTTAAGAGAATTACTTGTTAGAGAAGCCCATAGTGGTGGGTTAATGGGACATTTTGGAGTAAAGAAAACTTTAGATATATTGCATGATCACTTCTTTTGGCCTAACATGAAAAGAGATGTTGAAAAATTGTGTGAAAGATGTGTCACTTGTAAACAAGCTAAGTCTAGAGTTATGAATCATGGTCTTTATACTCCATTGCCTATTCCTACTGCTCCTTGGACTGACATTTTTATGGACTTTGTTTTGGGGTTACCAAGAACAAAGAGAGGTAGAAATTCTGTTTTTGTTATTGTTGACAGGTTCTCTAAGATGGCTCACTTCATTGCTTGTCACAAGACAGATGATGCAAGCAACATTGCCGATTTATTCTTCAAGGAAATTATTCGTCTACATGGTGTTCCGAGAACCATTGTTTCTGACCGTGATGTGAAGTTCCTTAGCTACTTTTGGAAAACATTATGGGGAAAGTTAGGAACAAAGCTATTGTTTTCCACTACTTGTCATCCACAAACCGATGGTCAAACTGAAGTAGTCAATCGTACTTTTTCCACTTTGTTGAGGTCCATTATTCAAAAGAATTTGAAGAATTGGGAAGATTGTTTGCCTCATGTGGAGTTTGCTTACAATAGAAGTGTACATTCTACTACTAGTTATTCTCCATTTGAAGTTGTCTATCGTTTTAATCCACTTACTCCATTAGATCTTTTACCACTACCTATTGAGGAGAGAGCTAGTTTGGATGGTGATAAGATGATATTTTGCAAATTATATATGTGCTAATATATTTTCTTTATTGATGTTTTATGCCTAAAAGAGGTTACTAATCTTTATTTTATGTTTTAGGTATTAAATATCAGAGTTGGAATAAAAAGAAGCTAAAAAGAGCAAAGTGCAGTATTTTCTATCCAGCTTGAAAGATTGACATTTTTGACCAATTTAAAGACCTGATCTCAAGAAGTGGCCTTCATGGAAGTTGTAGAGGACTTCTCAAGGTTTCCAGAATGCACAAGATCGCAAAAATTGGAGTTCGTTTGGTTGGTCAAACGTCTGGACAAAATCAGTACGAAATTCTGGGCAGAAAAACGAGATTGAGAAGAAATTCCAACTAAGCAAGTTCAAGACAAGATTTTGTTGAGACAAGATAATTTCTTAATTTTATCATGTCTTAGATCTGTAATTAATTAATAAAAATAGGCCTTAGGAATTTTACTTAGAAAGTAATTGTAAAAAGATGATGAGATAAAGGTAAGAGTTTGACTAGTCAAATTACTTGTTTCCCAAGTAAACTCTTATCTGAATCCCACATTGCTTAGGAAAGTCTTTTAAACTCTTCCTTAGGCCTATATAAAGAGCACAAGGCTCTCATAAACAGCATATCTCTCTTATCTCTCACATCCCTCTTCCCTCTTCCCTCTTTTAGTCTTGTAGGATTTTCTTTAGGGTTTTTAATAAAATTTTATTTTTTTAGTTGCTGATTTCTTTATTATTTTTAATTCTGATTTTGTTTTCTTTATTTAAATTAATATTGTTTGTGTGTTCTTGTGCTTACTAGTTTATAATCTAGATTAGTAATTCTGATTTTATATTATTAAAGATTGCTTCTTTGATTGTTTCTTGCATGATATTTGTAATCTTTATAATATATAACTTGAATTTTATGATCTTGAATATGTCTAGTGAGTAGTTTTCTTATTCAGTTATGAGGTAAATTCATTGTTCTTGGGAAAAAGAATGTTGTGAGATTTTGACCTTATAATATAATTGTTGATTAAGTATCCAAGATTCTCTGAGCACATTTGCATGATTATTTGCTTGATTAGATAGTAGGGCCCACTATTTAATTTAATTAAATAATCTACTGCCAGATTAAAAACATAAGTCCGTAATTGCTTATGGAGTTAATCACTAGGGATGGAGGAGAATTAAGGTTTAGATTAAATGAACCGAGCTTATGTGTTTGTTATCTAATGTCAACCCATATCTTTCTAGTTGTTAATGCTGCTACAACTTATATCTAGAGAGCTTGTTCTAGGTAGGTTAAGTAGTTAGAGATTAGTTAAAGAGCTTATTTTAACTAACGACTCAGTAAGGGAAGATGGTGTAACAGAGCTTGTTGTTATGCTACGGTTGACTATTTAATTGACAATAATATTTTGTAATCAATGATCAACTTCTAAATCCAAGAATAATTAATTACCTTGTAACTGAAGCTTTTTCATATTTGTTTTTGATATTTAATAATCCTTGCTTTCTCTCTTTTAGGCATAGCTTACAAAACTCCAAAACCCCAAAATTTCTTCTTTCCGTAAAACTTAAGATTAGATTTTTAATTTAATAATTAACTTAAATAATTCAGTCTCTGTGGGTTCGACCCTTACTCCGCTATCTACATAGTAGAGTTAGGAAGTTTTATTTTTGGTGACTGACGACACTCATCAAATTTTGGCGCCGTTGTCGGGGACTGTTATTTATTTAAGTTGTTTATTATAATTTAAAGATCTAATTATTTTCTTTTCTTTCTTCCTTGCAGGGTTTGCATGTCTGACGAGCACTCTAGTTACAAACTTCGAAAGATTAGAGATTACATTCAGGCAACCCAAAGTGCGGTGCTACAAACGCCCCAACCACCACCATCCACTTCCGAAGATCCACCTTCCCCCGAGCCCACGTTCAATCCCACTTTTGAATTCTCTAGTGATTCAGAAGAGGACACCATGGCTCAAAACGCTAACAGAACCTTGAAGGAGTTGGCAGCACCCACTATGAACCAACAACCCCTTTGCATAACCTATCCTACTTTAGATGTTGCTTTTGAATTAAAATCTGGTTTGATACATCTTTTACCAACTTTTCATGGTCTTGCAGGTGAAGATCCACACAAACATCTAAAGGAGTTCCATGTTGTTTGCTCCACCATGAAGCCTGCTGGGGTTAGTGAAGAGCAAATCAAGCTAAGGGCCTTTCCATTCTCTTTGGCAGATGCAGCCAAGGATTGGCTTTACTACTTACCTTATGGGACCATCAACACTTGGGATGATATGAAGAGACTCTTCTTGGAAAGATATTTTCCTGCTTCTAGGGCAGCCAACATCCGCAAAGAAATTTGTGGAATTAGGCAATTTAATGGTGAGTCACTCTATGAATATTGGGAAAGATTTAAACGATTATGTGCTAGTTGCCCACATCATCAAATTCATGAGCAACTATTGATCCAATATTTCCATGAGGGACTATTACCCCATGATAGAAGCATGATAGATGCTGCCAGTGGAGGAGCTTTGGTGGATAAGACTCCTCAAGAAGCTCAAAACTTGATAGAAAACATGGCTGCCAATTCTCAACAATTTAACACAAGGAGAGATCCACCACCACCACTTAAGCAAGCACATGAGGTAAGTACTTCTTCTTTGGAAAAACAAATTGCTAATCTAACATCCCTTGTGCAACAATTGGCTGTAGGTAACATGCAACAAGCCAAGGCTTGTGGAGTTTGCTCCAACATCGAACACCCTACTGATATGTGTCCAACTTTACAAGAAGATTCCATGGAGCAAGCTAATGTTGTAGGAGGATTCCCAGGACCTTCCCAAGGTAAGTATGACCCTTACTCCAATTCTTACAACTCTGGTTGGAGGGACCACCCAAATTTGCAATATGGAAATAGGTCTACACCATATGTCCCACCACACAATAGGCCAAATAATTTCCAAGTCCCCAAACCTACATACCAAGAGAGGCCACCACCACACCAAACACAACACCAAAGTAGAAGCATGTCTCTTGAAGAAATTGTAAAGAATCTTGCTGCCTCTACTTTACAAAATCAACAAGAGAACAATCAAAGAATTGCACACCTTGAGCACCAAATGAGCCAAATGGCTACTTCACTAAGCAGACTTGAAGCTAGGGAATCCAACAAGTCGCCTTCTCAACCTATGGTGAATCCAAGGGAGAATGTGAGTGCCATCTTTTTGAGGAGTGAGAAGGAAATTGGACCCAAAGAGAATGCATATGAAGAGGTCAACTTTAAGGCTCCACCACATAAAAATGTAGTCAAGCTCCCTCCTCTTTATAGAGATTTTGACAAGGTAAGTGAAAAACGTGTCCCTTTTAATGTTGGTACTTACCCTCCTCCTTTTCCTAGTAGGTTGGCAAAACCAAAGAAAGAAGAGCATGTTGACACTAACATGGAAGCAAAAGGAGAAGTTGACAACAATGCTTCAAAGTCTAAGGTAAGTGATAAAAGAGTCCCCTTTAATACTGGTACTTACCCTCCTCCTTTTCCTAGCAGGTTAGCCAACAACAAGAAAGAAGAGCAAGACAAAGAGATCTTGGAGACCTTTAGGAAAGTGGAGGTGAACATTCCTCTTCTTGATGCTATCAAGCAAGTACCCAGGTACGCAAAATTTTTAAAAGAATTGTGTACTAACAAGAAGAAATTAAAAGGTGATGAAAAAGTAGTTGTGGGGGAGAATGTGTCTGCCATCATTCAAAGAAAACTTCCCCCAAAGTGTGGAGATCCTGGCATGTTTAGTATTTCATGTAAGATAGGTAACACCATGATTGATAAGTCCATGATAGATTTAGGAGCTTCTATAAATGCCATGCCTTTGTCAATTTATAAATCTTTAAATCTTGGACCTTTGAAAGAGACTGGTGTTATTATACAATTGGCTGATAGAACTAATGCCTATCCTGAAGGGATATTAGAGGATGTTCTTGTGCAGGTTGATAAATTAGTCTTCCCAGCAGACTTCTATGTTCTTGATATGGAGGATGATAACTCTCCTTTTCCAACACCAATGCTGCTAGGGAGACCATTCTTGAAGACATCCAAAGCCAAAATAGATGTGGATAAGGAAACACTCACCATGGAGTTTGATGATAACATAGTGGAGTTCAACATCTTTGGAGAAGTAATCATAAGTCAGAACCAACAGAAATCAAAGAAAAGGTTTGCATTTGGGATTGGATGTTGGAAAGTGGAGCAGTCGAGCTAACGACATTAAACAAAAGCGCTACTTGGGAGGCAACCCAAGGATGTAAAATGAGGGAGTATTTCTTTCCTTTACTTGTATTACCATTTAAGTTTTGAGTTTTTATTGTTCTTCTTTGCATGCTAGACTTACTTTGAGGACAAAGTAAGATTTAAGTGTGGGGGGGAATATTGGTTTAAGAGTCTATAGAGTTTTTTTTTTAGGAAGTGGAAATTAAAAAAAAAAGGGTCAAAATTTACAGTAGTTTTAAAAGATCCTGATATGTTTTCTTTCTTTTAAGGATTGATTCTAAACTAAAACAAAGTTTTATAGGAAAGTTGAGAGTATTTTGATTGTTATTATTGTTGAAGTGAGTACTTTCTAAAGAATTTATGTGAGTTCATGATTAAATATGATTGATCATATGATATTGATAATGTGATTAGTTCATTGAAGTTGGTATAAGCAAAGGATAAATAGACAAGAACAAAAGAAAAAAAATAAAAATAAACATAAAGAGAAAAAAAAAGAAAAAAAAAATAGAGGTTGAAAGCTTTAAATTCTACTCCAATGTTTTGAGTTGCTTGATCTTGTTGATTAAATTCTTTGAAGTGACTTGAAATATGAGTATGCAAAGCACTCTAAAAGAGGGCTAACTTGTTGAGTAACCGGGTGTTGGTATCACCAATATTAACATTCGCGTAAAAAGGCAAGTAAGTACTTAGGGAAACCATTGTTGAAACCTCAAAAGAAAAAAAAAAGGTTCTTGATCTATTGACTTTGTTTGTAGTAATGTAAAGTGGATAATTGCAAAGTTGATATTATATGTTTCAGTTGTGTTGATTGTAAATTTTGCATGAATTTATTTAGAAGTATGCATGAATATGAGAAGTAATGATTAGAATATGATTGACTTGATTATTTAACTCTTGTTGAAGTTACGAGTTAAGAATTGAAAGATTTGAAAATATGTCCATGATCTTAATCTTGTTTTGGTGATGGAGTCATAATTTTTAAAATTGAGTCTTATTTTGAATTTTTAGGATTGAGTCTTAAGTAAAAGATTTTGTGGGTATATCTTCTGAAAGCCCTCACGAGACACAACTCGTCCACTAGGGGTGACCTAAGGGTTTAAAGGCTTATTGCATATGCTAAATGCAATCGTGATTCCTACGAAAGTGAGTTAGGATTTTAGGATTTAGTTCTTTAGGAATTAGTTTAGCTAAGGTTTGCTAGAGGACTAGCAAAAGCTAAGTGTGGGGGAATTTGATAAGATGATATTTTGCAAATTATATATGTGCTAATATATTTTCTTTATTGATGTTTTATGCCTAAAAGAGGTTACTAATCTTTATTTTATGTTTTAGGTATTAAATATCAGAGTTGGAATAAAAAGAAGCTAAAAAGAGCAAAGTGCAGTATTTTCTATACAGCTTGAAAGATTGACATTTTTGACCAATTTAAAGACCTGATCTCAAGAAGTGGCCTTCATGGAAGTTGTAGAGGACTTCTCAAGGTTTCCAGAATGCACAAGATCGCAAAAATTGGAGTTCGTTTGGTTGGTCAAACGTCTGGACAAAATCAGTACGAAATTCTGGGCAGAAAAACGAGATTGAGAAGAAATTCCAACTAAGCAAGTTCAAGACAAGATTTTGTTGAGACAAGATAATTTCTTAATTTTATCATGTCTTAGATCTGTAATTAATTAATAAAAATAGGCCTTAGGAATTTTACTTAGAAAGTAATTGTAAAAAGATGATGAGATAAAGGTAAGAGTTTGACTAGTCAAATTACTTGTTTCCCAAGTAAACTCTTATCTGAATCCCACATTGCTTAGGAAAGTCTTTTAAACTCTTCCTTAGGCCTATATAAAGAGCACAAGGCTCTCATAAACAGCATATCTCTCTTATCTCTCACATCCCTCTTCCCTCTTCCCTCTTTTAGTCTTGTAGGATTTTCTTTAGGGTTTTTAATAAAATTTTATTTTTTTAGTTGCTGATTTCTTTATTATTTTTAATTCTGATTTTGTTTTTTTATTTAAATTAATATTGTTTGTGTGTTCTTGTGCTTACTAGTTTATAATCTAGATTAGTAATTCTGATTTTATATTATTAAAGATTGCTTCTTTGATTGTTTCTTGCATGATATTTGTAATCTTTATAATATATAACTTGAATTTTATGATCTTGAATATGTCCAGTGAGTAGTTTTCTTATTCAGTTATGAGGTAAATTCATTGTTCTTGGGAAAAAGAATGTTGTGAGATTTTGAGCTTATAATATAATTGTTGATTAAGTATCCAAGATTCTCTGAGCACATTTGCATGATTATTTGCTTGATTAGATAGTAGGGCCCACTATTTAATTTAATTAAATAATCTACTGCCAGATTAAAAACATAAGTCCGTAATTGCTTATGGAGTTAATCACTAGGGATGGAGGAGAATTAAGGTTTAGATTAAATGAACCGAGCTTATGTGTTTGTTATCTAATGTCAACCCATATCTTTCTAGTTGTTAATGCTGCTACAACTTATATCTAGAGAGCTTGTTCTAGGTAGGTTAAGTAGTTAGAGATTAGTTAAAGAGCTTATTTTAACTAACGACTCAGTAAGGGAAGATGGTGTAACAGAGCTTGTTGTTATGCTACGGTTGACTATTTAATTGACAATAATATTTTGTAATCAATGATCAACTTCTAAATCCAAGAATAATTAATTACCTTGTAACTGAAGCTTTTTCATATTTGTTTTTGATATTTAATAATCCTTGCTTTCTCTCTTTTAGGCATAGCTTACAAAACTCCAAAACCCCAAAATTTCTTCTTTCCGTAAAACTTAAGATTAGATTTTTAATTTAATAATTAACTTAAATAATTCAGTCTCTGTGGGTTCGACCCTTACTCCGCTATCTACATAGTAGAGTTAGGAAGTTTTATTTTTGGTGACTGACGACACTCATCAGATGGGGAAAAGAAAACTGATTTTGTTAAGCAACTACATGAGAAGGTACGTCAAAACATTAAGAAGAGGACTGAGCAATATGCTACTCAAGCCAACAAGCATCACAAGAAATTTGTCTTTGAACCTGGTGATTGCGTTTGGGTACATATGCATAAAGAGAGATTTCCTGCTCAACGTCGCTCCAAGTTGCAACCTCGAGGAGATAGACCATTCCAAGTGATTGAGAAGATCAATGACAATGCTTATAAGTTAGATCTTCTAGGTGAATATAATGTTAGTGCTACATTTAATGTTTCTGATCTTTCTCCCTTTGATATTGATGTAGGTGATTCTGATTTGAGGACAAATCCTTTCGAGGAGAGGGGGAATGATGGAGATCCAAGCTCACAAAGCTCAAGTCACGTTCGTGATGATCGTGATCCTTTGAGTATCCATGGAGGTCCAATTACAAGAGCTAAATCAAAGATAATGCAACAAGCCTTGGCTGGTTTCATTGATATTGCTAGAGAGAAAGCCCAACAAAGCTTGAGCATGGAGGATGATAAAGTCTTCTACAATATGATCCAAGCCCAAGTTCAACCTTCTTGAAGACACACACACAAGTATTGGGCCGAAATGCAATTAGGCTGGATGCATATTTTATTTAGTTAAGTATTATTGGGCTGAACGTTGTCTTAATTTATTTTAAGCCCAATTCCTTTTTAAATAATTTATTTTGTAGGACTTCTATTACTTGTTCTGCAAGTTAAGAGAGTAGGATTCCTATTACTTGTTCTGCAAGTTTGCTATTTCTTATTCTGCAAGTTAGGAAAGTAGGATTCCTATTACTTGTGCTGCAAGTTAGCTAATTGCCTATAGATAGTTATGTAACCCTTTGGGGAGAACACAATTGATTTTAGTAATAAAATTGAGAGACTTCTTGTCTTTGGTTCTCTTGAGAACTCTTGAACTTATCAAGGTATTCCTTGTGGCGTTCTTCTACCTTCCACCAATATATACCATAGGTTCTTGCTTTTCTAAGCAACGGGTCTTGGTCCAATACCATAGGTTCTTTTGTTTCTACACAATGGGTCTTGGTTTTATCTCTAATTTTTGTTTTCTTTTGCTGCGTTTTTAACTTGTTCTTGTTTTTCTTCAAGTGTTCTTCATTGAACCTTATCTTCTTTCGGTGAGGTTCATATCATACGGTTGACTATTTAATTGACAATAATATTTTTGTAATCAATGATCAACATCAAAATCCAAGAATGATTGATTGCTTCGTAACTGAAGCTTTTTGCTATTTGTTTTTTTTATATTTAATAATTCTTGTTTTCTTTATTTTAGAATAGTCTCCAAAACCCCCAAACTTCTTCTTTCCCTAAACCATAAGATTAGATTTTTAATTTAACAATTAACTTAAAAAATTCAGTCTCTATGGGTTCGACCCTTGCTCCGCTATCTACATAGTAGAGTTAGGAAATTTTATTTTTGGTGATTGACGACACTTATCAAATTTTGGCACCGTTGCCGGGGATTGAATTTTTGATTAAGTTAATTATTTTAATTAAAATCTGATTTTTTTTTCTTTTCTTTTCTTTTCTTTTTTAGGGATAGCTTGTCTGAGAAGGATTCTAGTCACAAACTTCAAAAGATTAGGGAGTACATACAAGCAACCCAAAGCGTGGTGCCACAAACACCACAACATCCATCACTACCACCTAAGACAAGAAGAGGACTCCATGGAGCAAGCTTATGAACCACACTATAATTATGACCCATACTATAATTATGAACCACACTATGATACCTACTATCAAGGATGGTGGGATCATTCTAATTTTAGTTATGGGAATCAATATGAGGTTTACAATATGCCATTCCAAGATACATATCAAGCTCCACCTCAAGACTCAGGTATGCCTCCACCTCAAGAATCAGGTATGTCTCTTGAAGATATTGTTAAGACTCTTGAGATTAAAACTTTACAATTGTCACAAGAGGCTGATGTTTATATTAAGAATATTGATCACCATGTGAGTCAAATAATGAATTCCATAAGTAACATTGAAGCTATGACCTCTCAACCTGTGGAGAATCTGATGCGTACGGACAAGACAAAACGTAGCTTGGAATTTGAAGGAGCTGACACGCAAGAAGACAGAAGCAAAGCTGATGAATGACAACTTCTGAAACCTAGATCCGAAGCCTAAAGAGACTCGAACCCAAAGGTATTGGACCTTGACCCTACGAATAAGAATTCGAGAACCTAAGGTATAGCAATGGTGGATGGTGAAGAAGGAGGCGCCACAAGGAAGAAGACCTTGATAAGCCTAGTTGAGATGGAACCCAAGAGAAAGGCACACTCAATTTCTGAAAATTCAATTAACTGATCTCCCCATCAATAGCGTTTACAAGGTATTTACAATAATACCTAGCACTTAAGCCCATAAACAAGTGGGCTGGAATTAACACCAACAGAAAATAAGACTAAACCAAAATTCATGCCTAAACCTAGTTACATAAAATAAATAGTCCAAGACACAACAAGACTCAAACGTGGGCTATCCAAACACTTAGCCCATCTTATTGTTAAGCTAAAATAAGATAGTAAACCATGCTCATGTCGTTTGGGCTTCCAAGCAAGTATAGATGTCTTGGGACTCTTCATGGAAGCTTCCTTGACACTTCAATGATGCCAGAGCTTGTTGCATGAATGAGGCCAGGGCTTGTTACGTTTTCTTAGCTCGAGCTCGGGTAATTGGACCTCCTTGGATGACCAATGGATCCATAGCATCACGAACATCACGAGCAAGTGGATCTCCATCTGGATCTCCATCATTCCCCCTCTCCTCAAAAGGATTTGTCCTCAAATCGCCTATACCTTCATCAAAAGAAAAGGGAGAAAGATCAGAAACATTAAAAGTAGCAGATACACCATACTCACCAGGAAGATCCAATTTGTAGGCATTATCTTTGATCTTCGCTATGACTTGGAATGGTCCATCTCCTCGGGGATGCAGCTTGGTTCGTCGCTGAACAGGAAACCTCTCCTTTCTCATATGCACCCAAACCCAATCACCAGGCTCAAAGACTACTTTCTTTCGATGCTTATTTGCTTGGGTGGTATACTGCTCAGTGTTCTTTTCAATAGCTTGACGAACTCTCTCATGGAGTTGCTTCACAAACTTAGCCTTCTGTTCTCCATCCAAGTTACTCTGCTCCGCACTAGGTAATGGCAACAAATCCAAAGGAGTAAGAGGATTGAAGCCATAAACAACTTCAAATGGAGAGCAACTAGTAGTGGAGTGGACACTGCGGTTATATGCAAACTCCACATGGGGCAAGCAATCTTCCCAATTCTTCAAATTTTTCTGAATAATGGAGCTCAATAATGTAGACAGGGTTCGGTTGACGACCTCAGTCTGTCCATCAGTCTGGGGGTGACAAGTGGTGGAGAATAACAATTTAGTTCCCAACTTTCCCCATAACGTCTTCCAAAAGTAACTAAGGAACTTTGCATCTCGATCAGAAACAATGGTCCTCGGTACACCATGTAGATGTACTATCTCTTTGAAGAAAAGGTCAGCAACGTTGCTCGCGTCATCCGTCTTGTGGCAAGCAATGAAATGAGCCATCTTAGAGAACCTGTCAACCACAACAAAAATAGAATCTCTACCACGTTTTGTTCGAGGCAAGCCCAAAACAAAATCCATAGAGATATCAGTCCACGGAGTAGTAGGAATGGGTAAAGGAGTATATAAACCATGATTATGAACTCTAGATTTAGCTTGCCTACATGAAATGCATCTAGCACATAACCTCTCTACATCTCTCCTCATGTTAGGCCAAAAGAAATGTGCTTGCAAAACATCTAGAGTTTTCCTAACTCCAAAGTGACCCATTAATCCTCCACTATGGGCTTCTCTAACTAACAGCTCGCTATTTAATTTAATTGAATAATCTACTGCCAGATTAAAAACATAAGTCCGTAATTGCTTATGGAGTTAATCACTAGGGATGGAGGAAAATTGAGGTTTAGATTAAATGAACCGAGCTTTTGTGTTTGTTATCTAATGTCAACCCATATCTTTCTTGTTGTTAATGCTGCTTCAACTTATATCTAGAGAGCTTGTTCTAGGTAGGTTAAGTAGTTAGAGATTAGTTAAAGAGCTTGTTTTAACTAACGACTCAGTAAGGGAAGATGGTGTAACAGAGCTTGTTGTTATGCTACGGTTGACTATTTAATTGACAATAATGTTTTGTAATCAATGATCAACTTCTAAATCCAATAATAATTAATTACCTTGTAACTGAAGCTTTTTCATATTTGTTTTTGATATTTAATAATCCTTGCTTTCTCTCTTTTAGGCATAGCTTACAAAACTCCAAAACCACAAAATTTCTTCTTTCCGTAAAACTTAAGATTAGATTTTTAATTTAATAATTAACTTAAATAATTCAGTCTCTGTGGATTCGACCCTTACTCCGCTATCTACAAAGTAGAGTTAGGAAGTTTTATTTTTGGTGACTGACGACACTCATCAAATTTTGGCGCCGTTGCCGGGGACTATTATTTATTTAAGTTGTTTATTATAATTTAAAGATCTAATTATTTTCTTTTCTTTCTTCCTTGCAGGGTTTGCATGTCTGACGAGCACTCTAGTTACAAACTTCGAAAGATTAGAGATTACATTCAGGCAACCCAAAGTGCGGTGCTACAAACGCCCCAACCACCACCATCCACTTCCGAAGATCCACCTTCCCCCGAGCCCACGTTCAATCCCACTTTTGAATTCTCTAGTGATTCAGAAGAGGACACCATGGCTCAAAACGCTAACAGAACCTTGAAGGAGTTGGCAGCACCCCTTATGAACCAACAACCCCTTTGCATAACCTATCCTACTTTAGATGTTGCTTTTGAATTAAAATCTGGTTTGATACATCTTTTACCAACTTTTCATGGTCTTGCAGGTGAAGATCCACACAAACATCTAAAGGAGTTCCATGTTGTTTGCTCCACCATGAAGCCTGCTGGGGTTAGTGAAGAGCAAATCAAGCTAAGGGCCTTTCCATTCTCTTTGGCAGATGCAGCCAAGGATTGGCTTTACTACTTACCTTCTGGGACCATTAACACTTGGGATGATATGTAGAGACTCTTCTTGGAAAGATATTTTCCTGCTTCTAGGGCAGCCAACATCCGCAAAGAAATTTGTGGAATTAGGCAATTTAATGGTGAGTCACTCTATGAATATTGGGAAAGATTTAAACGATTATGTGCTAGTTGCCCACATCACCAAATTCATGAGCAACTATTGATCCAATATTTCTATGAGGGACTATTACCCCATGATAGAAGCATGATAGATGCTGCCAGTGGAGGAGCTTTGGTGGATAAGACTCCTCAAGAAGCTCAAAACTTGATAGCAAACATGGCTGCCAATTCTCAACAATTTAACACAAGGAGAGATCCACCACCACCACTTAAGCAAGCACATGAGGTAAGTACTTCTTCTTTGGAAAAACAAATTGCTAATCTAACATCCCTTGTGCAACAATTGGCTGTAGGTAACATGCAACAAGCCAAGGCTTGTGGAGTTTGCTCCAACATCGGACACCCTACTGATATGTGTCCAACTTTACAAGAAGATTCCATGGAGCAAGCTAATGTTGTAGGAGGATTCCCAGGACCTTCCCAAGGTAAGTATGACCCTTACTCCAATTCTTACAACTCTGGTTGGAGGGACCACCCAAATTTGCAATATGGAAATAGGTCTACACCATATGTCCCACCACACAATAGGCCAAATAATTTCCAAGTCCCCAAACCTACATACCAAGAGAGGCCACCACACCAAACACAACACCAAAGTGGAAGCATGTCTCTTGAAGAAATTGTAAAGAATCTTGCTGCCTCTACTTTACAAAATCAACAAGAGAACAATCAAAGAATTGCACACCTTGAGCACCAAATGAGCCAAATGGCTACTTCACTAAGCAGACTTGAAGCTAGGGAATCCAACAAGTCGCCTTCTCAACCTATGGTGAATCCAAGGGAGAATGTGAGTGCCATCTTTTTGAGGAGTGAGAAGGAAATTGGACCCAAAGAGAATGCATATGAAGAGGTCAACTTTAAGGCTCCACCACATAAAAATGTAGTCAAGCTCCCTCCTCTTTATAGAGATTTTGACAAGGTAAGTGAAAAACGTGTCCCTTTTAATGTTGGTACTTACCCTCCTCCTTTTCCTAGTAGGTTGGCAAAACCAAAGAAAGAAGAGCATGTTGACACTAACATGGAAGCAAAAGGAGAAGTTGACAACAATGCTTCAAAGTCTAAGGTAAGTGATAAAAGAGTCCCCTTTAATACTGGTACTTACCCTCCTCCTTTTCCTAGCAAGTTAGCCAACAACAAGAAAGAAGAGCAAGACAAAGAGATCTTGGAGACCTTTAGGAAAGTGGAGGTGAACATTCCTCTTCTTGATGCTATCAAGCAAGTACCCAGGTACGCAAAATTTTTAAAAGAATTGTGCACTAACAAGAAGAAATTAAAAGGTGATGAAAAAGTAGTTGTGGGGGAGAATGTGTCTGCCATCATTCAAAGAAAACTTCCCCCAAAGTGTGGAGATCTTGGCATGTTTAGTATTTCATGTAAGATAGGTAACACCATGATTGATAAGTCCATGATAGATTTAGGAGCTTCTATAAATGTCATGCCTTTGTCAATTTATAAATCTTTAAATCTTGGACCTTTGAAAGAGACTGGTGTTATTATACAATTGGTTGATAGAACTAATGCCTATCCTGAAGGGATATTAGAGGATGTTCTTGTGCAGGTTGATAAATTAGTCTTCCCAGCAGACTTCTATGTTCTTGATATGGAGGATGATAATTCTCCTTTTCCAACACAATGCTGCTAGGGAGACCATTCTTGAAGACATCCAAAGCCAAAATAGATGTGGATAAGGAAACACTCACCATGGAGTTTGATGATAACATAGTGGAGTTCAACATCTTTGGAGAAGTAATCATAAGTCAGAACCAACAGAAATCAAAGAAAAGGTTTGCATTTGGGATTGGATGATGGAAAGTGGAGCAGTCGAGCTAACGACATTAAACAAAAGCGCTACTTGGGAGGCAACCCAAGGATGTAAAATGAGGGAGTATTTCTTTCCTTTACTTGTATTACCATTTAATTTTTGAGTTTTTATTGTTCTTCTTTGCATGCTAGACTTACTTTGAGGACAAAGTAAGATTTAAGTGTGGGGGGGAATATTGGTTTATGAGTCTATAGAGTTTTTTTTTTTAGGAAGTGGAAATTAAAAAAAAAAAAAAGAGGTCAAATTTTTAAGAGTTTTGAAGATCATGATATGTTTTCTTTCTTTTAAGGATTGATTCTAAACTAAAACAAAGTTTTATAAGAAAGTTGAGACTATTTTGATTGTTATTATTATTGAAGTGAGTACTTTCTAAAGAATTTATGTGAGTTCATGATTAAATATGATTGATCATATGATATTGATAATGTGATTAGTTCATTGAAGTTGGTATAAGCAAAGGATAAATAGACAAGAACAAAAGAAAAAAAATAAAAATAAACATTAAAGAGAAAAAAAAAGAAGAAAAAAAAATAGAGGTTGAAAGCTTTAAATTCTACTCCAATGTTTTGAGTTGCTTGATCTTGTTGATTAAATTCTTTGAAGTGACTTGAAATATGAGTATGCAAAGCACTCTAAAAGAGGGCTAACTTGTTGAGTAACCGGGTGTTGGTATCACCAATATTAACATTCGCATAAAAAGGCAAGTAAGTACTTAGGGAAACCATTGTTGAAACCTCAAAAGAAAAAAAAAAGGTTCTTGATCTATTGACTTTGTTTGTAGTAATGTAAAGTGGATAATTGCAAAGTTGATATTATATGTTTCAGTTGTGTTGATTGTAAATTTTGCATGAATTTATTTAGAAGTATGCATGAATATGAGAAGTAATGATTAGAATATGATTGACTTGATTATTTAACTCTTGTTGAAGTTACGAGTTAAGAATTGAAAGATTTGAAAATATGTCCATGATCTTAATCTTGTTTTGGAGATGGAGTCATAATTTTTAAAAATTGAGTCTTATTTTGAATTTTTAGGATTGAGTCTTAAGTAAAAGATTTTGTGGGTATATCTTCTGAAAGCCCTCACGAGACACAACTCGTCCACTAGGGGTGACCTAGGGGTTTAAAGGCTTATTGCATATGCTAAATGCAATCGTGATTCCTATGAAAGTGAGTTAGGATTTTAGGATTTAGTTATTTAGGAATTAGTTTAGCTAAGGTTTGCTAGAGGACTAGCAAAAGCTAAGTGTGGGGGAATTTGATAGGATGATATTTTGTAAATTTTATATGTGCTAATATATTTTCTTTATTGATGTTTTATGCCTAAAAGAGCTTACTAATGTTTATTTTATGTTTTAGGTATTAAATATCAAAGTTGGAATAAAAAGAAGCTAAAAAGAGCAAAGTGCAGTATTTTCTGTCCAGCTTGAAAGATTGACGTTTTTGACCAATTTAACGACCTGATCTCAAGAAGTGGCCTTCATAGAAGTTGTAGAGGACTTCTCAAGGTTTCCAGAATACACAAGATTGCAAAAATTGGAGATCGTTTGGTTGGTCAAACGTCTGGACAAAATCAGTACGAAATTCTGGGCAGAAAAACGAGATTGAGAAGAAATTCCAACTAAGCAAGTTCAAGACAAGATTTTGTTGAGACAAGATAATTTCTTAATTTTATTATGTCTTAGATCTGTAATTAATTAATAAAAATAGACCTTAGGAATTTTACTTAGAAAGTAATTGTAAAAAGATGATGAGATAAAGGTAAGAGTTTGACTAGTCAAATTACTTGTTTCCCAAGTAAACTCTTATCTGAATCCCACATTGCTTAGGAAAGTCTTTTAAACTCTTCCTTAGGCCTATATAAAGAGCACAAGGCTCTCATAAACAGCATCTCTCTTATCCCTCACATCCTTCTTATCCCTCTTCCCTCTTTTAGTCTTGTAGGATTTTCTTTAGGGTTTTTAATAAAATTTTATTTTTTTTCTTTATTTTTAATTAGTTGCTGATTTCTTTATTATTTTTAATTCTGATTTTGTTTTCTTTATTTAAATTAATATTGTTTGTGTGTTTTTGCTTACTAGTTTATAATCTTGATTAGTAATTCTGATTTTATATTATTAAAGATTGCTTCTTTGATTGTTTCTTGCATGATATTTGTAATCTTTATAATATATAACTTGAATTTTATGATCTTGAATATGTCTAGTGAGTAGTTTTCTTATTCAGTTATGAGGTAAATTCATTGTTCTTGGGAAAAAGAATGTTGTGAGATTTTGAGCTTATAATATAATTGTTGATTAAGTATCCAAGATTCTCTGAGCACATTTGCATGATTATTTGCTTGATTAGATGGTAGGGCCCACTATTTAATTTAATTGAATAATCTACTGCCAGATTAAAAACATAAGTCCGTAATTGCTTATGGAGTTAATCACTAGGGATGGAGGAGAATTGAGGTTTAGATTAAATGAACCGAGCTTTTGTGTTTGTTATCTAATGTCAACCCATATCTTTCTTGTTGTTAATGCTGCTACAACTTATATCTAGAGAGCTTGTTCTAGGTAGGTTAAGTAGTTAGAGATTAGTTAAAGAGCTTGTTTTAACTAACAACTCAGTAAGGGAAGATGGTGTAACAGAGCTTGTTGTTATGCTACGGTTGACTATTTAATTGACAATAATATTTTGTAATCAATGATCAACTTCTAAATCCAAGAATAATTAATTACCTTGTAACTGAAGCTTTTTCATATTTGTTTTTGATATTTAATAATCCTTGCTTTCTCTCTTTTAGGCATAGCTTACAAAACTCCAAAACCACAAAATTTCTTCTTTCCGTAAAACTTAAGATTAGATTTTTAATTTAATAATTAACTTAAATAATTCAGTCTCTGTGGATTCGACCCTTACTCCGCTATCTACATAGTAGAGTTAGGAAGTTTTATTTTTGGTAACTGACGACACTCATCATTAAGCAAATTAAAAGCATGCTCTTGTGCAGGACCCCAATGAAATGCAACATTCTTTTTGACCACTTCGATCAAAGGTGCAGCTATAGTGCTAAAATCTCTAACGAATCGACGATAGAAACTAGCTAAACCATGGAAACTACGCACCTCAGAAACAGACTTAGGTACAGGCCAATCTTTAATTGCCTTTACCTTCTCATTATCAACAGAAATGCCATGTGAAGAAACGACATACCCAAGAAAAACAATCTTATCAGTGCAGAACGTACATTTCCTAAAATTGGCATACAAACTTGCATTCCTCAAAACAGTAAGAACATTCCTAAGATGCTCAAATGCTCATGCTGGCTCTTACTGTATATCAAAATATCATCAAAATAGACAACCACATACTTACCAATGAAATCACGTAAAACATGGTTCATTAAAGCATGAATGTACTGGGTGCATTAGTCAAGCCAAAAGGCATAACTAACCACTCGTAGAGACCATGTTTAGTCTTGAATGCGGTTTTCCATTCATCACCTTCTCTCATACGAATTTGGTGATATCCGCTCTTTAAATCAATTTTAGAAAACATGCATGCACCATGCAACTCATCAAGCATGTCATCTAGCCTAGGAATAGGATAGCGGTACTTTACAGTGATTTTGTTGACGGCTCGGCAGTCAACGCACATCCTCCACGTCCCATCTTTTTTTGGCACAAGCAGTACGGGCACAAGCAAGGACTCATGCTCTCTCTCACATAACCTTTCCTCATGAGCTCCTCAACTTGCCTTTGAAGCTCCTTCGTCTCCTCGGGATTACTTCTGTAGGCTGGACGGTTAGGAATGGTAGCTCCGGGGACAAGGTCAATCATGTGCTCGATCCCACGAATCGGTGGTAATCCACTTGGGATCGCCTCAGGGAATACATCCTCGAACTCCTGCAACAATGAGACAACATCAGTAGGCAAAGTATCATGGAGTTCAGCATCAATAAAATAATAATCTTTAAATAAGAGTAAAAGGATAGGAGACTTAGCAAGAAATGCAGTTTTCACATCTCGGGGTTTGGCATAGCTGCTCACTGTTTTGCTGTCCTTGTTTTCCTTCTTTTCTTTAGATTGCTTCCTTTGCTCGTCATGTTGCTCCTTTAGCCTTAATTGGTCCTCATAAATCTCCTTGGGGCTAAGGGGAGCAAGAGCGATCTTCTTGCCATCCATAGTAAAGGAATAACGGTTAGTGTAACCGTCGTGGATGACTCTCCGATCATACTGCCACGGTCTACCCAGCAATAGGTGGCCAGCTTGCATGGGCACTACGTCACACAACACCTCATCGTGATACCTTCCAATACGAAAAGGAACCAAGACTTGCTTCACCACGTTGACTTCACCACAGTCATTAATCCACTGCAACTTATACGGGTGGTGATGCTTGGTAGTGGGCAACTTTAATTTATCAACAAGGTATGTGCTAGCAACATTAGTACAACTCCCACCATCAATGATTACGGTACATACCTTGTCACTAATATGGCATCTCGTATGGAAGATGTTCTCGCGCTGTGCCTCATCCTCAAACTTCACATGAGTAGTAAGAGCACGCCTAGCAACAAGTGCTTCACCATGAGCAGCATACTCAACAACTTCTTTCTCGTCGACATCTTCTAACGCAGGCATCTCATCTTCTACACCGAGTTCAGAACCATCACTCTCAACATCTCCATTCCCATGCATGATCATCACTCTACGGTTGGGAAACTGTGAGGCAATATGTCCACGACCTAAACACTTGAAACACTTAATGTCACATGTCCTGCTCTGGGATGCTTGGGCAGGTTCAGTCTTGGGCTTTGGAGGGCCCTCAGGCTTGGGCTTAGCAAAGCTCTCTGACTTATGCGTAGGCACAGGCTTATCATCCCTATGAAAGGTGTTAGATTTCCAAACAGGAACTGAACTAGAAGTAAAACGGGATGTACCTTTCCTTTTGAGTTGCCTTTCCACTTTGATGGCCACATGCAACATCTCCTCTAAATCCATGTAATGCTGCAACTCGACTACATTGGCAATCTCACGGTTTAAGCCTTGAAGAAAACGAGCCATAGTAGCTTCTGCATCCTCCTGGATATTGGCTCGGATCATGGTTATTTCCATCTCTTTGTAGTAATCCTCAACACTCTTTGAGCCCTGGGTAAGACCTTGTAGCTTCTTGTATAACTCCCTGTAGTAATGAGTAGGAACAAATCTCTTCCTCATGATGCGCTTCATCTCATCCCATGTAGACACTGGAGGATCACCATATCTTCTTCGACTAGTGACTAACTGATCCCACCAAACCATAGCATACTCTGTGAACTCAATTGCTGCAAGTTTGACCTTCTTTTCTTCAGAGTAGTGGTGGCAGTCAAACACCATTTCAAGCTTCCTTTCCCACTCCAAATATGCCTCAGGATCATTCTTGCCGTGGAAAGGAGGAATCTTTAATTTTATACTGCTAAGGTTTCCATCCAGCTTCTCCTTGCCTCTATCACGGGCTCTATCAACTCGATCTCTATACCCATGGTACCTTCTATGATGTCTATCTATCCCAGACTCTTCAATCGAATCATACCCAACATTATCATCATACTCATCATTGGCAACAACCTTACTTTTTTGACGAGAAGTATCACCTTGTTGGATCTTTGCAAACCGAGCTCCATGTTGGTTCAACTTATCATGAATGTCATTGAATTTCACATCCATCCGTTGGAACTGTTGTTGCATTTCCTGAAGCAGGAATTCAATCTTTTTAAAGTCTGACTTATCACCTTCAGAAGACATTGTCAACAAGTAATATCCTCACGTGTTTACACTCCTGTTTCACTCAAGTAATTTGGCTTTTCTCTACTAATGTCTCTCACACACTCGTGCCTTTTTCCCTTACTCTACCTTAACTCTATAGGTTCACAATCACACTAGAGACTCAGTCAAAGATTCAACCTCGTAAAATCAACTAATTGACCAAGTATTGTCACCTAGAATTTTTTTTTTTTGAATTATCTCTTTTTTTTCTTTTTTTTTCACAGAAAGGTGTGGCTAGGGCTAGGGTGACTCAAAGAAAGAAAGAAAGAATAAAAAAAATAAGAAAAAAAATAAAAAAATCACTAGAATGACAAAAAAATAAAAAATGGCCTAAAACTATAGGCAAACGATGTAATCGTTTTCTTTCGTCGTTTTCTTTAAAACGGGTACTCACACGCTTCCTAACCCAACCAAAACTTCTGTTTGAACAGTACCGTAAAAAATTTTTTTTTTCTTTTTTTTCTTCTTTTTTTTTTCGAATTCTTTTCTTCTTCTTTTTTTTTTCGAATTCTTTTCTTCTTCTTTCTTTTTTTAACTCTGAGTGTTGTGGTTTCCTTGAAAGAGGAGGGGTGCGGCTAGGTTTTTTTTTGAGGGGTGAGGCTAGGGTTTTTTTTTTAGGGGTGCTGATGAGTGTCGTGAGTCACCAAAATAAAATTTCCTAACTCTACTATGTAGATAGCGGAGCAAGGGTCGAACCCACAGAGACTGAATTATTTAAATTAATTATTAAATTAAAAATCTAATCTTAGGGTTTAGGGAAAGAAGAAGTTTGGGGGTTTTGGAGACTATTCTAAAATAAAGAAAATAAGAATTATGAAGTATCAAAGACAAATAGCAAAAAGCTTCAGTTACGAGGCAATCAATCATTCTTGGATTTTGATGTTGGTCATTGATTACAAAATATCACTGTCAATTAAATAGTCAACCGTAGCATAACAACAAGCTCTGTTACACCATCTTTCCTTACTGAGTCGTTAGTTAAAACAAGCTCTTTAACTAATCTCTAACTACTTAACCTACCTAGAACAAGCTCTCTAGATATAAGTTGTAGCAGCATTAACAACAAGAAAGATATGGGTTGACATTAGATAACAAACACATAAGCTCGGTTTATTTAATCTAAACCTAATTCTCCTCCATCCCTAGTGATTAACTCCACAAGCAATTACGGACTTATGTTTTTAATCTGGCGGTAGATTATTTAGTTTAACTAAATAGTGTGCACCCTATCTAATCAAACAAACAATCATTATAATGTGCTCAGAGAATCTTGGATACTTAATCAACAATTATGTAATAGGTTCAAGAATCTCACAGCATGCTTTTCCCAAGAATAATCAATTTACCTCATAACTGAATAAGAAAACTACTCACTAGACATATTCAAGATCATAAAATTCAAGTTTAATATTATAAAGATTACAAATATCATGCAAGAAACAATCAAAGAAGCAATCTTTAATAATATAAAATCAGAATTAATAATCAAGATTATAAACTAGCAGCAAGAACACACAAACAATATTAATTTAAATAAAGAAAACAAAATCAGAATTAAAAATAATAAAGAAATCAGCAACTAATTAAAAATAAAAAATTTTTTATTAAAAACCCTAAAGAAAATCCTACAAGACTAAAAGAGAAGAGGGAGAAGAGGGATGTGAGGGATTTGAGGGATCCTGTTTATGAGAGCCTTGTGCTCTTTATATAGGCCTAAGGAAGAGTTTAAAAGACTTTCCTAAGCAATGTGGGATTCAGATAAGAGTTTACTTGGGAAACAAGTAATTTGACTAGTCAAACTCTTACCTTTATCTCATCATCTTTTTACAATTATTTTCTAAGTAAAATTCCTAAGGCCTATTTTTATTAATTAATTACAGATCTAAGACAAAATAAAATTAAGAAATTATCTTCTCTCAACAAAATCTGGTCTTGAACTTGCTTTGTTGGAATTTCTTCTCAATCTCGTTTTTCTGCCCAGAATTTCGTACTGATTTTGTCTAGACGTTTGACCCATCAAATGAACTCCGATTTTTGCGATCTTGGACATTCTGGAAACCTTGAGAAGTCCTCTACAACTTCTATGAAGGCCACTTCTTGAGATCAGGTTGTTAAATTGGTCAAAAATGTCAATCTTTCAAGCTGGACAGAAAATACTGCACTTTGCTCTTTTTAGCTTCTTTTTATTCCAACTTTGATATTTAATACCTAAAACATAAAATAAACATTAGTAAGCTCTTTTAGGCATAAAACATCAATAAAGAAAATATATTAATACATATAAAGTTCACAAAATATCATCCTATCAGGTGCGGCTAGGGTTTTTTTTTTAGGGGTGCAGCTAGGGTTTTTTTTTTGAGGGGTGCGTGATATGGACCTCACCGAAGAAGATGAGGTTCAATGAAGAACATGAAGAACACTTGAAGAAAAAACAAGAACAAGTTAAAAACGCAGCAAAAGAAAACAAAAATTAGAGATAAAACCAAGACCCGTTGTGTAGAAACACAGGAACCTATGGTATTGGACCAAGACCCGTTGCTTAGAAAAGCAAGAACCTATGGTATATATTGGTGGAAGGTAGAAGAACGCCACAAGGAAGACCTTGATAAGTTCAAGAGTTCTCAAGAGAACCAAAGAGAAGAAGTCTCTCAATTTTATTACTAAAATCAATTGTGTTCTCCCCAAAGGGTTACATAACTATTTATAGGCAAATAGATAACTTGCAGCACAAGTAATAGGAATCCTACTTTCCTAACTTGCAGAACAAGTAATAGAAATCCTACTTTCCTACCTTGCAGAACAAGTAATAGAAGTCTTACAAAATCTATTATTTAAAAAGGAATTAGGCTTAAATTAAATTAAGACAATGTTGAGCCCAATAATACTTAACTAAATAAAATATGCATCTAGCCTAATTTGCATTTCGGCCCAATACTTGTGTGTCTTCAAGAAGGTTGAACTTGGGCTTGGACTATGTTGTAGAAGACTTTATCATCCTCCATGCTCAAGCTTTGTTGGGCTTTCTCTCTAGCAATATCAATGAAACCAGCCAAGGCTTGTTGCATTATCTTTGATTTAGCTCTTGTAATTGGACCTCCATGGATGCTCAAAGGATCACGATCATCACGGACATGACTTGAGCTTTGTGAGCTTGGATCTTCGTCATTCCCCCTCTCCTCGAAAGGATTTGTCCTCAAATCAGAATCACCTACATCAATATCAAAGGGAGAAAGATCAGAAACATTAAATGTAGCACTAACATTATACTCACCTGGAAGATCTAACTTATAAGCATTGTCATTGATCTTCTTAATCACTTGGAATGGTCCATCTCCTCGAGGTTGCAACTTGGAGCGACGCTGAGCAGGAAATCTCTCTTTACGCATATGTACCCAAACCCAATCATCAGGTTCAAAGACAACTTTCTTGCGATGCTTGTTGGCTTGAGTAGCATATTGCTCAGTCCTCTTCTTAATGTTTTGACGTACCTTCTCATGTAGTTGCTTAACAAAATCAGCTTTCTTTTCCCCATCCAAACTAGCTCTCTCCTCAATAGGTAGTGGTAAAAGATCCAATGGAGTGAGTGGATTAAAACCATAGACAACTTCAAATGGAGAATAACTAGTAGTAGAATGCACACTTCTATTGTAAGCAAACTCCACATGAGGCAAACAATCTTCCCAATTCTTCAAATTCTTTTGAATAATGGATCTCAACAAAGTAGACAAAGTACGATTGACTACTTCAGTTTGACCATCGGTTTGTGGATGACAAGTAGTTGAAAACAATAGCTTTGTTCCTAACTTTCCCCATAATGTTTTCCAAAAGTAGCTAAGGAACTTCACATCACGGTCAGAAACAATGGTCCTCGGAACTCCATGTAGATGAACAATTTCCTTGAAGAATAAATCGGCAATGTTACTTGCATCATCTGTCTTGTGACAAGCAATGAAGTGAGCCATCTTAGAGAACCGGTCAACAACAACAAAAACAGAATCTCTACCTCTCTTTGTTCTTGGTAACCCCAAAACGAAGTCCATAGAAATGTCAGTCCAAGGAGCAGTAGGAATAGGTAATGGAGTATAAAGGCCATGATTCATAACTCTAGACTTAGCTTGTTTACAAGTGACACATCTTTCACAATTTTTCAACATCTCTTTTCATGTTAGGCCAGAAGAAGTGATCATACAATATATCTAAAGTTTTCTTTACTCCAAAATGTCCCATTAATCCACCACTATGGGCTTCTCTAACAAGTAATTCTCTTAAAGAACTCCTAGGCACACATAATCTATTTTCCCTAAATAAGAATCCATCATGCCTATAAAACTTTCCAAAACCAGTTTTCTCACATGCAATGAACACATTTTCAAAATCCTCATTAGTAGCATACAAGTCTTTAATATACTCAAATCCAAGTAGTTTTGCATTAAGAGTAGTGATTAGAGTATACCTTCGAGACAATGCATCAGCCACGACATTTTCTTTACCTTGTTTATATTTGATCACATATGGAAATGTCTCAATGAACTCCATCCACTTGGCATGACGCTTGTTCAACTTGCTTTGTCCTTTCAAGTGCTTCAAGGACTCATGATCAGTGTGGATGACAAATTCCTTGGGCCATAAATAGTGTTGCCATGTTTCCAAGGCCCTCACTAATGCGTACATCTCTTTATCATATGTGGGATAGTTAAGGGCAGCTCCGCTTAACTTCTCACTGAAAAAAGTAATGGGGTGCTTCTCCTGCATTAAAACAGCTCCAATACCTATACTTGAAGCATCACACTCAATCTCAAAAGTTTTAGAAAAGTCAGGTAAGGATAATAAAGTTGCGGAACAAAGCTTCTCTTTAAGCAAGTTAAAAGCATGATCTTGCTCAAGACCCCATTTAAATCCAACATTCTTTTTAACAACATCAGTTAGAGGTGCAGCTATTGTACTGAAGTCTCGAACAAACCTACGATAGAAACTAGCTAATCCATGAAAACTACGCACCTCAGAGATATTCTTAGGTATAGGCCAATCTTTAATTGCCTTGACCTTTTCATCTTCTACTGCTATACACTTAGAAGAAATAACATATCTAAGAAATATAATCTTATCAGTGCAAAAGGAACATTTCTTAAGGTTAGCATAAAACTTTTCCTTTCTCAAGACATTAAGCACATTCTTTAAATGTTCAATATGTTCATGCAAACTTCTACTATAGATCAAGATATCATCAAAATAGATAACTACAAATTTTCCAATGAAAGCACGCAAAACATGGTTCATTAATCTCATGAAAGTGCTAGGTGCATTAGTTAATCCAAAAGGCATAACTAACCATTCATACAAACCATGCTTAGTCTTAAATGTAGTTTTCCATTCATCACCTTCTCTCATGCGAATTTGATGATAACCACTTTTCAAATCAATTTTAGAAAAGATGCAAGAACCATGTAACTCATCAAGCATATCATCTAATCTAGGAATGGGATAGCGATACTTTACAGTGATTTTGTTGATGGCACGACAATCAACACACATCCTCCACGTCCCATCCTTCTTAGGAACAAGTAACACAGGAACAGCGCATGGACTCATGCTCTCTCTAACGTAGCCTTTCTTCATGAGCTCGTCAACTTGCCTTTGAAGCTCCTTTGTCTCCTCGGGATTACTTCTATAGGCAGGTCGGTTGGGAATGGCAGCTCCAGGAACAAGGTCTATTTGATGCTCAATTCCCCTAATAGGTGGCAAACCATTTGGAATCTCCTCGGGGAATATATCTCCAAATTCCTTCAAAAGAGACACAACATTAGTAGGCAAAGAAGATTTAAGATCATTAGAACTAAAACAAGATTCTTTATATAAAAACAAAAGGATTGGGCACTTAGCTAGAAAAGCAGCCTTTACATCACTTTGCTTTGCATAGAAGCTCACGTCCTTTCTTTCTTTCTTTGCAATATCTTTGCCTTTATCTAGATTCTTTGACCTTTGTTGTGATTCATTCTGCTCTTTCAACCTCAATTGATCCTCATAAATCTCCGTAGGACTCAAGGGTGCAAGTGTGAATTTCTTACTAGCCATGGTAAATGAATAACGGTTTGTAAATCCATCATGTATGACATGTCTATCAAATTGCCATGGTCTTCCTAAAAGCAAATGACCAGCATGCATAGGCACAACATCACACAACACTTTATCATTGTACCTTCCAATTGAAAATAGCACCAATACTTGCTTGGTCACATTTACTTCTCCACAATTATTGAGCCATTGAAGTTTGTATGGTTTGGGATGTTTTGTAGTGGGCAAACTCAATTTGTCAACCAAATAAGTGCTAGCAACATTAGTGCAACTACCACCATCAATAATCAAAGAGCATACCTTATTGTTGATGTGGCATCTAGTATGAAAAATATTTTCTCGTTGCACTTCATCTTCATCCTTAACTTGGGCACTTAATGCACGACGAGCTACAAGTGCTTCACCATGTGCAGCAAACTCAACATAGTCATCATCCTCATTAATGTCCTCCAATGGTGGCATCTCATCATCAACATCAGAATCTTCACTTACAACATCACCATCATCACGCATAATCATGACTCGTTTGTTTGGGCATTGTGATGCAATGTGTCCTCTTCCCAAACATCTAAAACACTTAATGTCTCTACTCTTACCTTGGGATGCTTGGACAGCCTCGGGTTTGGGCTTTTGGACACTCTCACCCTTAGGCTTGAATGAGGATTCAGTCTTAAGTTTGAATGTAGTCCTATCATCCCTTCGAAAGGTGTTCGGTTTCCAAGAAGAAGACGAACTAGAACCTTGCATAAAACGAGATGAATAACCTTTTCTCTTGAGTTGCCTTTCAACCTTTATAGCCATATGCAACATATCATCAAACTCCACATAGTGATGTAACTCCACTACATTAGCAATCTCACTATTCAATCCTTGTAAGAATCGAGCCATAGTAGCTTCACTATCTTCTTCAACATTAGCTCTGATCATGATAATCTCCATTTCTTTATGATAATCCTCAACACTCTTAGAACCTTGAGTGAGACCTTGTAACCTTTGATAAAGCTCTCTATAGTAATGATTAGGAACAAACCTTTTTCTCATAACACGTTTCATTTCATCCCATGTAACTATAGGTGGCTCTCTATTCCTACGTCTACCAAGCATGAGTTGGTCCCACCAAATGATGGCATAATCCGTGAACTCTACAGCAGCAAGTTTCACCTTTTTTTCTTCGGAATAGTTATGGCAATCAAAGACCATCTCCACTTTCTTTTCCCATTCTAAGTAAGCCTCAGGATCATTCTTACCTTGAAAGGAAGGAATCTTCAATTTGATACTTCCTAAATTTCCATCTATCCTATCATAATACCTATCTCCTTTATACCTATCTCCATGACCTCCTTTATTACCATGGTTACCTTTAACACTTCTACTAAACTCATCATCAACTTTATCATCAAAGTCATTATTCACAACATTGCCATTCTCATGAGAAGTATCACCTGGCTTTACCTTAGCTAGGACAGCTTCATGTTCCTCCAACTTATCATGAATATTATTAAACCTCAACTCTATCCTTGAAAATTGTTGTTGCATAGCTTGGAACATGAACTCGATCTTACTCAAATCAGGCTTTTCACTATTAGAAGACATGATTTTATCCTGCAAGAAAAGTTAGTAAAAGAAAAGGACCTCACAAGTATGACCTCACGTGTTTACACTCAATACACACAAGAATGTAACACTCACACTCGTGTTTTCACACAATTTTAATATGACTTTTCTCTACTAATGTTACTCACACACTCTTGCCTTTTTCCCTCACACAACTTTTCTCTATAGGTTCTATATTGAACTCAAGACTCAATCAAAAATCAGCTTATGGAATTCAACTATCAACCAACAATAAACAAGATGAGCACAAGATTTTAATCAAGGGAAAACAAAACAATGAAGACTCAACAAGACTTAGCAAGAGTCAATAAGACCTAAGAAGACTCCAATGAAACTAAACCTTGAAGAAAATATGAGTGTTTAATTAGGGTAAGGTTTAGCCAAAGGTGGGGTAGTTTTGTCCTTTTATATGGTAGGGTCAAAAGGTAATTTTAGGCAGTAGGGTAGAATGGTAACAATGAATTTTCAAATTAGGCAAATAAGAAATCTCAAAGCTCAAGAAAGAATGACTACCTCAAGATTTTGATGAAGCACACCTCTATGAATTGCCTTTGACGTTGCACTTGCTACACACGATGTAATAAATCCCCTCTTGAATTGATTTTTTTCTTTTCTCTTTTTTTTTCTTTTCTTTTTTTTCTCTTTTTTTTCCTTTTTCTCTTATATTTTACTAAAGTAAACGAACAATAAAAGAAAAAAAAAAGTCTAAACAATAAGAACAGGTTTACTTGGGGAACAAGGCAACTTTTTGACAAAAACAAGCTAGTTTTGGTAGCAGCTTGTGTGGCAAGGAATGAGAGGGAACGGTGGCTTGTGAAACAAGTAGTCTTTATGTGATGTAGAGCTTTTGAAGGTTTCTTGGTGAGCAAGAAAACCTTTGGGATTTGGTTGCTTGGAGAACAAGATAGGGTTTACTTGGTGGCTAAGTAAAGAAAATAGGTTTGAGGGACAAACAATATTAGTGGTGGCTTGGAAAAGGATTTAAGATCAAGGTTTGTCCACGACAAGAAGACAGAAAAAAAAACAAAAACGAAACTCCCACGAATTAAACCTAAGCTCTGATGCCAAATGATATGGACCTCACCGAAGAAGATGAGGTTCAATGAAGAACATGAAGAACACTTGAAGAAAAAACAAGAACAAGTTAAAAACGCAGCAAAAGAAAACAAAAATTAGAGATAAAACCAAGACCCGTTGTGTAGAAACACAAGAACCTATGGTATTGGACCAAGACCCGTTGCTTAGAAAAGCAAGAACCTATGGTATATATTGGTGGAAGGTAGAAGAACGCCACAAGGAAGACCTTGATAAGTTCAAGAGTTCTCAAGAGAACCAAAGAGAAGAAGTCTCTCAATTTTATTACTAAAATCAATTGTGTTCTCCCCAAAGGGTTACATAACTATTTATAGGCAAATAGATAACTTGCAGCACAAGTAATAGGAATCCTACTTTCCTAACTTGCAGAACAATTAATAGAAGTCTTACAAAATCTATTATTTAAAAAGGAATTAGGCTTAAATTAAATTAAGACAATGTTGAGCCCAATAATACTTAACTAAATAAAATATGCATCTAGCCTAATTTGCATTTCGGCCCAATACTTGTGTGTCTTCAAGAAGGTTGAACTTGGGCTTGGACTATGTTGTAGAAGACTTTATCATCCTCCATGCTCAAGCTTTGTTGGGCTTTCTCTCTAGCAATATCAATGAAACCAGCCAAGACTTGTTGCATTATCTTTGATTTAGCTCTTGTAATTGGACCTCCATGGATACTCAAAGGATCACGATCATCACGGACATGACTTGAGCTTTGTGAGCTTGGATCTCCATCAGTGCGGCTAGGTTTTTTTTTTTAGAGGTGCGGCTAGGGTTTTTTTTTGAGGGGTGCGGCTAGGGTTTTTTTGAAGGGGTGCGACAGGGTTTTGAGGAATTGCGGCTAGGGTTATGAATTCAACTCAAACACAACAACAAACCAGAAATCAAAACCAACAAGAGAGAAAAAAAAAGAAAAAAAATCGAAACCAATAAACCAAAAAACGAAAAGTGAGTATCGCACAAACAAACCAGAAATCGCAACTTGAGCTCTGATACCAACTGATGCGTACGGACAAGACAAAACGTAACTTGGAATTTGAAGGAGCTGACACGCAAGAAGACAGAAGCAAAGTTGATGAATGACAACTTCTGAAACCTAGACCCGAAGCCTAAAGAGACTCGAACCCAAAGGTATTGGACCTTGACCCTACGAATAAGAATTCGAGAACCTAAGGTATAGCAATGGTGGATGGTGAAGAAGGAGGCGCCACAAGGAAGAAGACCTTGATAAGCCTAGTTGAGAGGGAACCCAAGAGAAAGGCACACTCAATTTCTGAAAATTCAATTAACTGATCTCTCCATCAATAGCGTTTACAAGGTATTTATAATAATACCTAGCACTTAAACCCATAAACAAGTGGGTTGGAATTAACACCAACAGAAAATAAGACTAAACCCAAATTTATGCCTAAACCTAGTTACATAAAATAAATAGTCCAAGACACAACAAGACTCAAACGTGGGCTATCCAAACACTTAGCCCATCTTATTGTTAAGCTAAAATAAGATAGTAAACCATGCTCATGTTGTTTGGGCTTCCAAGCAAGTATAGATGTCTTGGGACTCTTCATGGAAGCTTCCTTGACACTTCAATGATGCCAAAGCTTGTTGCATGAATGAGGCCAGGGCTTGTTGTGTTTTCTTAGCTCGAGCTCGGGTAATTGGACCTCCTTGGATGACCAATGGATCCTTAGCATCACGAACATCACGAGCAAGTGGATCTCCATCAGAATCCAAGAGATAATGTTACTAACATCACCTTGAAAAGTGAAAGGGAAATTGAATCCAAGGAAAGTGCACATGAAGATGTCGATGACTTTATAGAAAGGGAGGATGAAACCGATTTCAATATTAAAGGTGGAGTTGTTGACATGCACAATGTAAAAGGGAGAGAGAATTTCGACAATTTTATAAAGCACTATGAGGATGTTGAAATCAAGGAATTCAAAGCTGAGGTAAGCGATAAACAAATTCCTTTTAAGGCTTCTACTTACCTTCCTCCTTTTCCTGGTAGGTTTGCAAGAGCTATAAACGAAGAGCAAGACAAGGAGGCCTTGAAGACATTTAGGAAAATGGAAGTTAATATTCCTCTCCTTGATGAAATTAATGATCAAGTGCCTTGCGATGCCAAGTTTTTAAGGGAACTATGCACTTCCAAGAGGAAATTAAAAGGTGATGAAAAGCAAGTTCTTAAAAATGAGCTAGAAATAGCCATGAGCAAAAATCTTGAGAATGAGGAACTCGAGAAACCAATAAAAAAGTTGAGGTTTGGGATTGGATGATGGAAGGTGGAGCGGTCGAGCTAACGACATTAAACAAAAGCGCTACTTGGGAGGCAACCCAAGGATGTAAAACGAGGGAGTATTTCTTCTTTTACTTGTATTACCAATTAATTTTTGAGTTTTTATTGTTCTTCTTTGCATGCTAGACTTACTTTGAGGACAAAGTAAGATTTAAGTGTGGGGGGGAATATTGGTTTAAGAGTCTATAAAGTGTTTTTTTTTTAGGAAGTGGAAATTAAAGAAAAAAGGGTCAAATTTTTTAGTTTTAAAGATCATGATATGTTTTCTTTCTTTTAAGGATTGATTCTAAACTAAAACAAGGTTTTATAGGAAAGTTGAGAGTATTTTGATTGTTATTATTGTTGAAGTGAATACTTTCCAAAGAATTTATGTGAGTTCATGACTAAATATGATTGCTTATATGATATTGTGATTAGTTCATTGAAGTTGGTATAAGCAAAGGATAAATAGACAAGAACAAAAAAAACATAAAAAGAAGAAAAATAGAGGTTGAAAGCTTTAAATTCTACTCCAATGTTTTGAGTTACTTGATCTTGTTGATTAAATTCTTGAAGTGACTTAAAATATGAGTATGCAAAGCACCCTAAAAGAGGGCTTACTTGTTGAGTAATCGGGTGTTGGTATCACCAATATTAACATTCGCGTAAAAAGGCAAGTAAGTACTTAGGGAAACCATTATTGAGACCTCAAAAGAAAAAAAAAGAAAAAGAAGAGAAAATAGAAAAAAATATTCTTGATCTATTGACTTTGTTTGTGGTAATGTAGAATTTTGCATGAATTTATTTAGAAGTATGCATGAATATGAGAAGTAATGATTAGAATGTGATTGACTTGATTATTTGACTCTTGTTGAAGTTATGAGTTAAGAATTGAAAGATTTGAAAATATGTTCATGATCTTAATCTTGTTTTGAGTCTTAATTTTTAATTTTTGAGTCTTATTTTGAATTTTTAGGATTGAGTCTTAAGTAAAAGATTTTATGGGTATATCTTCTGAAAGCCCTCACGAGACACAACTCGTCCACTAGGGGTGACCTAGGGGTTTAAAGGCTTATTGCATATGCTAAATGCAATCGTGACTCCTACGAAAGTGAGTTAGGATTTTAGGATTTAGTTCTTTAGGAATTAGTTAGCTAAGGTTTGCTAGAGGACTAGCAAAAGCTAAGTGTGGGGGAATTTGATAGAATGATATTTTGTGAATTTTATATGTGCTAATATATTTTCTTTATTGATGTTTTATGCCTAAAAGAACTCACTAATGTTTATTTTATGTTTTAGGTATTAAATATCAAAGTTGGAATAAAAAGAAGATAAAAAGAGCAAAGTGCAGTATTTTCTGTCCAGCTTGAAAGATTGACGTTTTTGACCAATTTAACGACCTGATCTGATAGGATGATATTTTGTGAATTTTATATATGCTAATATATTTGCTTTATTGATGTTTTATGCCTAAAAGAGCTTACTAATGTTTATTTTATGTTTTAGGTATTAAATATCAGAGTTGGAATAAAAAGAAGCTAAAAAGAGCAAAGTGCAGTATTTTCTGTCCAGCTTGAAAGATTGACATTTTTGTCCAATTTAACGACCTGATCTCAAGATGTGGCCTTCATGGAAGTTGTAGAGGGCTTCTCAAGGTTTCCAGAATGTCCAAGTTCGCAAAAATCGGAGTTCATTTGGTAGGTCAAACGTCTGGACAAAATCAGTACGAAATTCTGGGCAGAAAAACGAGATTGAGAAGAAATTCCAACAAAGCAAGTTCAAGACCAGATTTTGTTGAGAGAAGATAATTTCTTAATTTTATTTTGTCTTAGATCTGTAATTAATTAATAAAAATAGGCCTTAGGAATTTTACTTAGAAAATAATTGTAAAAGATGATGAGATAAAGATAAGAGTTTGACTAGTCAAATTACTTGTTTCCCAAGTAAACTCTTATCTGAATCCCACATTGCTTAGGAAAGTCTTTTAAACTCTTCCTTAGGCCTATATAAAGAGCACAAGGCTCTCATAAACAAAATCCCTCACATCCCTCTCCTCCCTTTCTCTTTTAGTCTTGTAGGATTTTCTTTAGGGTTTTTAATAAAATTTTATTTTTTCTTTATTTTTAATTAGTTGCTGATTTCTTTATTATTTTTAATTCTGATTTTGTTTTCTTTATTTAAATTAATATTGTTTGTGTGTTCTTGCTTGCTACTTTATAATCTTGATTAGTAATTCTGATTTTATATTATTAAAGATTGCTTCTTTGATTGTTTCTTGCATGATATTTGTGATCTTTGTAATATATAACTTGAATTATATGATCTTGAATATGTCTAGTGAGTAGTTTTCTTATTCAGTTATGAGGTAAATTAATTATTTTTGGGAAAAGCATGTTGTGAGATTCTTGAACCTATTATATAATTGTTGATTAAGTATCCAAGATTCTCTGAGCACATTATAATGATTGTTTGTTTGATTAGATATGGTGCACACTATTTAGTTAAACTAAATAATCTACTGCCAGATTAAAAACATAAGTCCGTAATTGCTTGTGGAGTTAATCACTAGGGATGGAGGAGAATTAAGGTTTAGATTAAATGAACCGAGCGTATGTGTTTGTTATCTAATGTCAACCCATATCTTTCTTGTTGTTAATGCTGCTACAACTTATATCTAGAGAGCTTGTTCTAGGTAGGTTAAGTAGTTAGAGATTAGTTAAAGAGCTTGTTTTAACTAACGACTCAGTAAGGAAAGATGGTGTAACAGAGCTTGTTGTTATGCTACGGTTGACTATTTAATTGACAATAATATTTTGTAATCAATGATCAACATCAAAATCCAAGAATGATTGATTGCCTCGTAACTGAAGCTTTTTTGCTATTTGTTTTTTATATTTAATAATTCTTGTTTTCTTTATTTTAGAATAGTTTACAAAACCCCCAAACTTCTTCTTTCCCTAAACCCTAAGATTAGATTTTTAATTTAATAATTAACTTAAAAAATTCAGTCTTTGTGGGTTCGACCCTTGCTCCGCTATCTACATAGTAGAGTTAGGAAATTTTATTTTTGGTGACTGACGACACTCATCAAATTTTGGCGCCGTTGCCGGGGACTGAAATTTGTTTAAGTTAATTATTTTAATTTTAAGTCTAATTTTTTTTTCTTCTTTTCTTTTTCAGGGATTGCTTGTCCGAGAAGGATTCTAGTCATAAACTTTAAAAGATTAGGGAGTACATACAAGCAACCCAAAGCGTGGTGCCACAAACACCACAACATCCAGCACTACTACCAGCCAAGACAAGAAGTAAGAGGCCTCTATGGAGCAAGCTTATGAACCATACTATGATTATGACCCATACTATAATTATGAACCACACTACGATACTTACTATCAAGGATGGTGGGATCATTCTAATTTTAGTTATGGGAATCAATATGAGGTTTACTATGCACCATTCCAAGATACATATCAAGCTCCATCTCAAGACTCAGGTATACCTCCACCTCAAGAATCAGGTATGTCTCTTGAATATATTGTTAAGACTCTTGAGATTAAAACTTTACAATTGTCACAAGAGGCTGATGTTTATATTAAGAATATTGATCACCATGTGAGTCAAATAATGAATTCCATAAGTAACATTGAAGCTATGACCTCTCAACCTGTGGAGAATCTAAGAGATAATGTTACTAACATCACCTTGAAAAGTAAAAGGGAAATTGAATCCAAGGAAAGTGCACATGATGATGTCGACAACTTTATAAAAAGGTTGGATGAATCCATTGTCTATATTAAAGGTGAAGTTGTTGACATGCACAATGTAAAAGGGAGAGAGAATTTCGACAACTTTATAAAGCACTATGAGGATGTTGAAATCAAGGAATTCAAAGCTGAAGTAAGTGATATACAAATTCCTTTTAATGCTTCTACTTACCCTCCTCCTTTTCCTAGTAGGTTTGCAAGAGCTACAAATGAAGAGCAAGACAAGGAGACATTGAAGATATTTACGAAGATGGAAGTCAATATTCCTCTCCTTGATGAAATTAATGATCAAGTGCCTTATGATGCCAAGTTTTTAAGGGAACTATGCACTTCCAAGAGGAAATTAAAAGGTGATGAAAAGCAAGTTCTTAAAGATGAGCTAGAAATAGCCATGAGCAAAAATCTTGAGAATGAGGAACTCGAGAGACCGATAAAAAAGTTGAGGTTTGGGATTGGATGATGGAAGGTGGAGCAGTCGAGCTAACGACATTAAACAAAAGCGCTACTTGGGAGGCAACCCAAGGATGTAAAACGAGGGAGTATTTCTTCCTTTACTTGTATTACCATTTAATTTTTGAGTTTTTTTTATTGTTCTTCTTTGCATGCTAGACTTACTTTGAGGACAAAGTAAGATTTAAGTGTGGGGGGGAATATTGATTTATGAGTCTATAGAGTTTTTTTTTTAGGAACTGGAATTTTTTTTTTTGAAAAAAAAAGGGTCAAATTTTTTAGAGTTTTAAAGATCATGATATGTTTTCTTTCTTTTAAGGATTGATTCTAAACTAAAACAAAGTTTTATAGGAAAGTTGAGAGTATTTTGATTGTTATTATTGTTGAAGTGAGTACTTTCTAAAGAATTTATGTGAGTTCATGATTAAATATGATTGCTCATATGATATTGATAATGTGATTATTTCATTGAAGTTGGTATAAGCAAAGGATAAATAGACAAGAACATAAAAAATAAAACGAGAAGAAAAATAGAGGTTGAAAGCTTTAAATTCTACTCCAATGTTTTGAGTTACTCGATCTTGTTGATTAAATTCTTGAAGTGACTTAAAATATGAGTATGCAAAGCACTCTAAAAGAGGGCTTACTTGTTGAGTAACCGGGTGTTGGTATCACCAATATTAACATTCGCGTAAAAAGGCAAGTAAGTACTTAGGGAAACCATTATTGAAACCTCAAAAGAAAAAAAAGAAAAAGAAGGAAGAGAAAATAGAAAAAAAAATTCTTGATCTATTGACTTTGTTTGTGGTAATGTAAAGTGGATAATTGCAAAGTTGGTGTTATATGTTTCAATTGTGTTGATTGTGAATTTTGCATGAATTTATTTAGAAGTATGCATGAATATGAGAAGTAATGATTAGAATATGATTGACTTGATTATTTTACTCTTGTTGAAGTTATGAGTTAAGAATTGAAAGATTTGAAAATATGTTCATGATCTTAATCTTGTTTTGAGTCTTAATTTTTAAATTTTCAGTCTTATTTTGAATTTTTAGGATTGAGTCTTAAGTAAAAGATTTTGTGGGTATATCTTCTGAAAGCCCTCACGAGACACAACTCGTCCACTAGGGGTGACCTAGGTGTTTAAAGGCTTATTGCATATGCTAAATGCAATCGTGATTCCTACGAAAGCGAGTTAGGATTTAAGATTTGGAATTTAGGATTTAGTTCTTTAGCAATTAGTTAGCTAAGTTTTGCTAGAGGACTAGCAAAAGCTAAGTGTGGGGGAATTTGATAGGATGATATTTTGTGAATTTTATATATGCTAATATATTTGCTTTATTGATGTTTTATGCCTAAAAGAGCTTACTAATGTTTATTTTATGTTTTAGGTATTAAATATCAGAGTTGGAATAAAAAGAAGCTAAAAAGAGCAAAGTGCAGTATTTTCTGTCTAGCTTGAAAGATTGACATTTTTGTCCAATTTAACGACCTGATCTCAAGATGTGGCCTTCATGGAAGTTGTATAGGGCTTCTCAAGGTTTCCAGAATGTCCAAGTTCGCAAAAATCGGAGTTCATTTGGTAGGTCAAACGTCTGGACAAAATCAGTACGAAATTCTGGGCAGAAAAACGAGATTGAGAAGAAATTCCAACAAAGCAAGTTCAAGACCAGATTTTGTTGAGAGAAGATAATTTCTTAATTTTATTTTGTCTTAGATCTGTAATTAATTAATAAAAATAGGCCTTAGGAATTTTACTTAGAAAATAATTGTAAAAGATGATGAGATAAAGATAAGAGTTTGACTAGTCAAATTACTTGTTTCCCAAGTAAACTCTTATCTGAATCCCACATTGCTTAGGAAAGTCTTTTAATCTCTTCCTTAGGCCTATATAAAGAGCACAAGGCTCTCATAAACAAAATCCCTCACATCCCTCTCCTCCCTTTCTCTTTTAGTCTTGTAGGATTTTCTTTAGGGTTTTTAATAAAATTTTATTTTTTCTTTATTTTTAATTAGTTGCTGATTTCTTTATTATTTTTAATTCTGATTTTGTTTTCTTTATTTAAATTAATATTGTTTGTGTGTTCTTGCTTGCTACTTTATAATCTTGATTAGTAATTCTGATTTTATATTATTAAAGATTGCTTCTTTGATTGTTTCTTGCATGATATTTGTGATCTTTGTAATATATAACTTGAATTATATGATCTTGAATATGTCTAGTGAGTAGTTTTCTTATTCAGTTATGAGGTAAATTAATTATTTTTGGGAAAAGCATGTTGTGAGATTCTTGAACCTATTATATAATTGTTGATTAAGTATCCAAGATTCTCTGAGCACATTATAATGATTGTTTGTTTGATTAGATATGGTGCACACTATTTAGTTAAACTAAATAATCTACTGCCAGATTAAAAACATAAGTCCGTAATTGCTTGTGGAGTTAATCACTAGGGATGGAGGAGAATTAAGGTTTAGATTAAATGAACCGAGCGTATGTGTTTGTTATCTAATGTCAACCCATATCTTTCTTGTTGTTAATGCTGCTACAACTTATATCTAGAGAGCTTGTTCTAGGTAGGTTAAGTAGTTAGAGATTAGTTAAAGAGCTTGTTTTAACTAACGACTCAGTAAGGAAAGATGGTGTAACAGAGCTTGTTGTTATGCTACGGTTGACTATTTAATTGACAATAATATTTTGTAATCAATGATCAACATCAAAATCCAAGAATGATTGATTGCCTCGTAACTGAAGCTTTTTTGCTATTTGTTTTTTATATTTAATAATTCTTGTTTTCTTTATTTTAGAATAGTTTACAAAACCCCCAAACTTCTTCTTTCCCTAAACCCTAAGATTAGATTTTTAATTTAATAATTAACTTAAAAAATTCAGTCTTTGTGGGTTCGACCCTTGCTCCGCTATCTACATAGTAGAGTTAGGAAATTTTATTTTTGGTGACTGACGACACTCATCATGATCTCAAGAAGTGGCCTTCATGGAAGTTGTATAGGACTTCTCAAGGTTTCCAGAATGTCCAAGATCGCAAAAATCGGAGTTCATTTGGTGGGTCAAACGTCTGGACAAAATCAGTACGAAATTCTGGGCAGAAAAACGAGATTGAGAAGAAATTCCAACAAAGCAAGTTCAAGACCAGATTTTGTTGAGAGAAGATAATTTTTTAATTTTATTTTGTCTTAGATCTGTAATTAATTAATAAAAATAGGCCTTAGGAATTTTACTTAGAAAATAATTGTAAAAGATGATGAGATAAAGATAAGAGTTTGACTAGTTAAATTACTTGTTTCCCAAGTAAACTCTTATCTGAATCCCACATTGCTTAGGAAAGTCTTTTAAACTCTTCCTTAGGCCTATATAAAGAGCACAAGGCTCTCATAAACACATCCCTCAAATCCCTCACATCCCTCTCTTCCCCCTCTTCTCTCTTGTTTAGTTTTAGAGTAGATTTAATAGAAATTTTATTTTTATTATTTTGCTTATTTCTTTATTATTTTTAATTCTGATTTTGTTTTTTTATTTAAATTAATATTGTTTGTGTGTTCTTACTTGCTAGTTTATAATCTTGATTATTAATTCTGATTTTATATTATTAAAGATTGCTTCTTTGATTGTTTCTTGCATCATCATCATCATCATCATCATCATCAGAGCCTTTATCCCAATAGATTGGGGTAGGCTATATGAACCAATGTCTAAAATCATGTTAGATCGTCCATATGTATTCTCTGCCTCCATAGATTCCTATTCAAGGCCATTTGCTCATCTAATTCTAAAACCTCCATGTCTTTCCAAACTACTTCCTTCCAAGTCTTTTTCGGTCTTCCTCTAGTCTTAACCCTTCTCTCAACATCCATGGCCTTTATTCTCCTAACTGGAGCATCTACAGGTCTACGTCTTACATGTCCAAACCAACGTAAACAATTTTCACACATTTTGTCTTCGATAGGTACCACTCCAATCATCTTACGAATATCATCATTTCTCATTCTATCCTTTCTTGTATATCCACATATCCACCGTAACATTCTCATTTCTGTTACACTCATCTTTTGTATATGTAGCCTCTTAGTTGCCCAACATTCACTACCATATAACAATGTTGGTCTAACAACTGTCCTATAAAACTTGCCTTTCAACCATGTAGGAATTCCTTTATCGCACAACACACCTGTAGCACTTCTCCACTTACTCCATCCAGCCTGGATCCTATAGGTCACATCACCATCAATCTCTCTATCCATCTGTATTATTGATCCCAAGTATCGAAAATGATCCCGCTTAGGTATCGCCACCCCATCTAACTTCACTACATCATGCTCTTCCGGTTGGTTAGAATTGAATTTACACTCCATGTATTCAGTCTTCACTCTGCTTAGTTTAAATCCTTTTGATTCCAACGTTTGTCTCCATACTTCCAACTTTGTATTGATCTCCGCTCTAGTTTCCGCACATAGGACAATATCATCTGCAAACATCATACACCAGGGCACCTTATCCTGGATGGATTTTGTCAATTCGTCCATACCTACCGCGAACAAGAATGGACTCAACGCTGACCCTTGGTGTAATCCCACCGTGATAGGAAACTCACTTGTTTGCCCCCCACCTGTCCTCACATGTGTCCTTGCGTCTCTATACATGTCCTGATATGAACCTCACCGAAAGAAGATGAGGTTCAATGAAGAACATGAAGAACACTTGAAGAAAAACAAGAACAAGTTAAAAACGCAGCAAAAGAAAACAAAAATTAGAGATAAAACCAAGACCCGTTGTGTAGAAACACAAGAACCTATGGTATTGGACCAAGACCCGTTGCTTAGAAAAGCAAGAACCTATGGTATATATTGGTGGAAGGTAGAAGAACGCCACAAGGAAGACCTTGATAAGTTCAAGAGTTCTCAAGAGAACCAAAGAGAAGAAGTCTCTCAATTTTATTACTAAAATCAATTGTGTTTCCCCAAAGGGTTACATAACTATTTATAGGCAAATAGATAACTTGCAGCATAAGTAATAGGAATCCTACTCTCCTAACTTGCAGAACAAGTAATAGAAGTCTTACAAAATCTATTATTTAAAAAGGAATTGGGCTTAAATTAAATTAAGACAATGTTCAGCCCAATAATACTTAACTAAATAAAATATGCATCTAGCCTAATTTGCATTTCGGCCCAATACTTGTGTGTCTTCAAGAAGGTTGAACTTGGGCTTGGACCATGTTGTAGAAGACTTTATCATCCTCCATGCTCAAGCTTTGTTGGGCTTTCTCTCTAGCCATATCAATGAAACCAGCCAAGGCTTGTTGCATTATCTTTGATTTAGCTCTTGTAATCGGACCTCCATGGATACTCAAAGGATCACGATCATCACGAACATGACTTGAGCTTTGTGAGCTTGGATCTCCATCATTCCCCCTCTCCTCGAAAGGATTTGTCCTCAAATCAGAATCACCTACATCAATATCAAAGGGAGAAAGATCAGAAACATTAAATGTAGCACTAACATTATACTCACGTGGAAGATCTAACTTATAAGCATTGTCATTGATCTTCTTAATCACTTGGAATGGTCCATCTCCTCGAGGTTGCAACTTGGAGCGACGTTGAGCAGGAAATCTCTCTTTACGCATATGTACCCAAACCCAATCACCAGGTTCAAAGACAACTTTCTTGCGATGCTTGTTGGCTTGAGTAGCATATTGCTCAGTCCTCTTCTTAATGTTTTGACGTACCTTCTCATGTAGTTGCTTAACAAAATCAGCTTTCTTTTCCCCATCCAAACTAGCTCTCTCCTCAATAGGTAGTGGTAAAAGATCCAATGGAGTGAGTGGATTAAAACCATAGACAACTTCAAATGGAGAATAACTAGTAGTAGAATGCACACTTCTATTGTAAGCAAACTCCACATGAGGCAAACAATCTTCCCAATTCTTCAAATTCTTTTGAATAATGGATCTCAACAAAGTAGACAAAGTACGATTGACTACTTCAGTTTGACCATCGGTTTGTGGATGACAAGTAGTTGAAAACAATAGCTTTGTTCCTAACTTTCCCCATAATGTTTTCCAAAAGTAGCTAAGGAACTTCACATCACGGTCAGAAACAATGGTCCTCGGAACTCCATGTAGACGAACAATTTCCTTGAAGAATAAATCGGCAATGTTACTTGCATCATCTGTCTTGTGACAAGCAATGAAGTGAGCCATCTTAGAGAACCTGTCAACAACAACAAAAACAGAATCTCTACCTCTCTTTGTTCTTGGTAACCCCAAAACAAAGTCCATAGAAATGTCAGTCCAAGAAGCAGTAGGAATAGGTAATGGAGTATAAAGACCATGATTCATAACTCTAGACTTAGCTTGTTTACAAGTGACACATCTTTCACACAATTTTTCAACATCTCTTTTCATGTTAGGCCAAAAGAAGTGATCATGCAATATATCTAAAGTTTTCTTTACTCCAAAATGTCCCATTAATCCACCACTATGGCCTTCTCTAACAAGTAATTCTCTTAAAGAACTCCTAGGCACACATAATCTATTTTCCCTAAATAAGAATCCATCATGCCTATAAAACTTTCCAAAACCAGTTTTCTCACATGCAATGAACACATTTTCAAAATCCTCATCAGTAGCATACAAGTCTTTAATATACTCAAATCCAAGTAGTTTTGCATTAAGAGTAGTGATTAGAGTATACCTTCGAGATAATGCATCAGCCACGACATTTTCTTTACCTTGTTTATATTTGATCACATATGGAAATGTTTCAATGAACTCCATCCACTTGGCATGACGCTTGTTCAACTTGCTTTGTCCTTTCAAGTGCTTCAAGGACTCATGATCAGTGTGGATGACAAATTCCTTGGGCCATAAATAGTGTTGCCATGTTTCCAAGGCCCTCACTAATGCATACATCTCTTTATCATATGTGGGATAGTTAAGGGCAGCTCCACTTAACTTCTCACTGAAAAAAGCAATGGGGCGCTTCTCCTGCATTAAAACAGCTCCAATACCTATACTTGAAGCATCACACTCAATCTCAAAAGTTTTAGAAAAGTCAGGTAAGGATAATAAAGCTGCGGAACAAAGCTTCTCTTTAAGCAAGTTAAAAGCACGATCTTGCTCAAGACCCCATTTAAAACCAACATTCTTTTTAACAACATCAGTTAAAGGTGCAGCTATAGTACTGAAGTCTCTAACAAACCTACGGTAGAAACTAGCTAATCCATGAAAACTACGCACTTCAGAGATATTCTTAGGTATAGGCCAATCTTTAATTGCCTTAACCTTTTCATCTTCTACTGCTATACCCTTAGAAGAAACAACATATCCAAGAAATATAATCTTATCAGTGCAAAAGGAACATTTCTTAAGGTTAGCATACAACTTCTCCTTTCTCAAGACATTAAGCACATTCTTTAAATGTTCAATATGTTCATGCAAACTTCTACTATAGATCAAGATATCATCAAAATAGACAACTACAAATTTTCCAATGAAAGCACGCAAAACATGGTTCATTAATCTCATGAAAGTGCTAGGTGCATTAGTTAATCCAAAAGGCATAACTAACCATTCATACAAACCATGCTTAGTCTTAAATGCAGTTTTCCACTCATCACCTTCTCTCATGCGAATTTGATGATAACCACTTTTCAAATCAATTTTAGAAAAGATGCAAGAACCATGTAACTCATCAAGCATATCATCTAATCTCTGATACCAAATGATATGAACCTCACCGAAAGAAGATGAGGTTCAATGAAGAACATGAAGAACACTTGAAGAAAAACAAGAACAAGTTAAAAACGCAGCAAAAGAAAACAAAAATTAGAGATAAAACCAAGACCCGTTGTGTAGAAACACAAGAACCTATGGTATTGGACCAAGACCCGTTGCTTAGAAAAGCAAGAACCTATGGTATATATTGGTGGAAGGTAGAAGAACGCCACAAGGAAGACCTTGATAAGTTCAAGAGTTCTCAAGAGAACCAAAGAGAAGAAGTCTCTCAATTTTATTACTAAAATCAATTGTGTTCTCCCCAAAGGGTTACATAACTATTTATAGGCAAATAGATAACTTGCAGCATAAGTAATAGGAATCCTACTCTCCTAACTTGCAGAACAAGTAATAGAAGTCTTACAAAATCTATTATTTAAAAAGGAATTGGGCTTAAATTAAATTAAGACAATGTTCAGCCCAATAATACTTAACTAAATAAAATATGCATCTAGCCTAATTTGCATTTCGGCCCAATACTTGTGTGTCTTCAAGAAGGTTGAACTTGGGCTTGGACCATGTTGTAGAAGACTTTATCATCCTCCATGCTCAAGCTTTGTTGGGCTTTCTCTCTAGCCATATCAATGAAACCAGCCAAGGCTTGTTGCATTATCTTTGATTTAGCTCTTGTAATCGGACCTCCATGGATACTCAAAGGATCACGATCATCACGAACATGACTTGAGCTTTGTGAGCTTGGATCTCCATCATGTCCTTAATTAGTTTAATATATTTCAAATGAACTCTTTTCTTCATTAAGGACCACCAGAGTACCTCCCTAGGCACTTTATCATATGCTTTCTCCAAATCTATAAAGACCATATGAAGATCTTTACCCATTACTCGAAAGCGCTCCATAAGTTGTCTAAGCAAATATATTGCCTCCATAGTTGATCGACCCGGCATAAAACCAAATTGATTCTCCGATATCTCTACATTCTTTCTTAATCTCCGTTCTATCACTCTCTCCCATAGTTTCATCGTGTGACTCATCAATTTTATGCCTCGGTAGTTGGCGCAACTTTGAATATCTCCCTTGTTCTTATATAAAGGTACTAAGACACTCTTCCTCCATTCCTCTGGCATTTTGTTAGTGTGCCAAATCTTATTAAATAGATTTGTCAACCACCTAACTCCTACATCTCCAAGGCATTTCCAAACTTCAGTTGGGATGTCATCAGGTCCAACAGCTTTTCCATTCTTCATCATCTTTAGTGCATCTTTTACCTCTGTCTCTTGGATTCTACGCATAAAGCACCGATTTAAATCCTTAAGAGGCACCGAAATATTATCCAAAACTTTATTTTGTCCATCATTAAATAATTTCTTAAAATAATCTCGCCACCTGTCCTTAAAGTCATTATCTTTAGGCTGAATGCTCAAATAAGGATATAAAGTTTTCGGAAATATTCAATTCAGGATCTAAACTTTTATTTTGCTCAATTCAGGATAAAACGTTTTCGATTTTGCTCAAATAAGGATTTTTTAACGCGTGTGAGTTACACGCGCTGTTAAAGAGAGTGACTGACGATGAAAGGATAATTATTGCCACGTGTCACACTCACACTCTGCCACGTGTCACAATTACACTCTGCCACGTGTCAATTTATTTTTACCTATTAAAAGAAAATAATTATAAAATCACTGCCACGTGTCCCACTCATAGGTTGCCACGTGTCTCACTCACACGTCGCCACGTGTCTAACTCACACGCTGCCACGTGTCCACATATTTTTTTACTTTTTATTCTTTCTTTTTTTTATTCAAGAAAAACTATATATTTTGATAAAATAATATTTTCTTGAATAAATTTTTTAAAATTATTTTTTGAAATAATTAAAAATTTTAAATTTTGTTTTAGAAAATAAATTCTCAAACATAAAAATTATTATAAAACTTTTTTGTAACTAGTATAATATTATTTTTTCTTTCGTAATTTTTTTTTCATTTTTACCATAAAAAAGGAAAAAAACTATTAGCCATAAAATTATTAGAAATTATATATTTTTTAAAGAATAAATTTTAAATTACTAAATTTAATTTGTATTTTTCTTCTTTTTTTGTTTTCTATATTTTCTTCTAATTGACAAAAAAAGAAAGAAGATAAAGAAACTATAAAAATAAAGAAAAATATGTAAGAATTGTCTTTTTAGAAAAATTGATGTAATTAAAAAAATAAACGTATTTCCTAGAAAAACTCAATTTTCTCAAAATAAATATATTTAATTTACAATAAAAAATTATTTTAAATTTAAATCATATAAAAGAAATAAAAACAGAAAGGAATGAAAAGAAAAACAATGTGAAAAAAATACATAAATATTTTTTATAAAAATTTATTTTTTAACAAATTTTTTTTTTGAAAATGTAATATAAATTTTTAAAAGTTATTTTTTATTAAAAAATGAACTAACAAAATTAACTACTAATTATAATATTATAAATAATATTTAAATTTTTAATTTTTATTAATATTTATAACAAAAAAATTTGGCTGAATGCTCAAATAAGGATCTATCTTTTTCGAAAATGTTCAATTCAGGATCTAAACTTTGCCACGTGTCCCACTAATGATCATAAGTCACTGCCACGTGTCCCACTCACACGCTGCCACGTGTCCAGCTCACACGTTGCCACGTGTCCATATATTTTTTACCTATTAAAAGAAAATTAATTATATGTCACTGCCACGTGTCCCACCCTTATGCTGCCACGCGTCCACTTCTGCCACGTGGCCCAATCACATGCTGCCACGTGTCTTTTATAAAACGCCGTTATTATTTTAACGGCGCGTGTAACTCACGCGCTTTAAAAAATCTTTATTTGAGCAAAATCAAAAACGTTTTATCCTGAATTAAGCAAAATAAAAGTTTAGATCCTGAATTGAATATTTTCGAAAACTTTATATCCTTATTTGAGCATTCAGCCTTATCTTTAACGAGAGTTCTTTGATGCTCATCCTTAATACATTTCACGACTCCTAGGTCGCGACTCCTCCTTTCTCTTGCTGCGCCAATCTGTCTATCTGATGGAGATCCAAGCTCACAAAGCTCAAGTCATGTTCGTGATGATCGTGATCCTTTGAGTATTCATAGAGGTCCAATTACAAGAGCTAAATCAAAGATAATGCAACAAGCCTTGCTGGTTTCATTGATATTGCTAGAGAGAAAGCCCAACAAAGCTTGAGCATGGAGGATGATAAAGTCTTCTCAACATGGTCCAAGCCCAAGTTCAACCTTCTTGAAGACACACAAGTATTGGGCCGAAATGCAAATTAGGCTAGATGCATATTTTATTTAGTTAAGTATTATTGGGCTTAACATTGTCTTAATTTAATTTAAGCCCAATTCCTTTTTAAATAATAGATTTTGTAAGACTTCTATTACTTGTTCTGCAAGTTAGGAGAGTAGGATTCCTATTGCTTGTTCTGCAAGTTTGCTATTTCCTATTCTGCAAGTTAGGAAAGTAGGATTCCTATTACTTGTGCTGCAAGTTATCTATTTGCCTATAAATAGTTATGTAACCCTTTGGGGAGAACACAATTGATTTTAGTAATAAAATTGAGAGACTTCTTCTCTTTGGTTCTCTTGAGAACTCTTGAACTTATCAAGGTCTTCCTTGTGGCGTTCTTCTACCTTCCATCAATATATACCATAGGTTCTTGCTTTTCTAAGCAACGGGTCTTGGTCCAATACCATAGGTTCTTGTGTTTCTACACAACGGGTCTTGGTTTTACTTCTAATTTTTGTTTTCCTTTGCTGTGTTTTTAACTTGTTATTGTTTGTCTTCAAGTGTTCTTCGTCTTCTTCATTGAACCTCATCTTCTTTCGGTGAGGTTCATATCATTTGGTATCAGAGCTTAGGTTCAATTCGTGGGAGTATCGTTTTTGTTTTTTTTTTTTTCTTTCTTTGTCTTCTTGTCTTGGACAAACTTTGATCTTGAATCCTTTTCCAAGCCACCACTAATATTGTTTGTCCCTCAAACCTATTTTCTTTACTTAGCCACCAAGTAAACCCTATCTTGTTCTCCAAGCAACCAAATCCCAAAGGTTTTCTTGCTCACCAAGAAACCTTGAAAAGCTCTACATCACATAAAGACTACTTGTTTCACAAGCCACCGTTCCCTCTCATTCCTTACCACACAAGCTGCTACCAAAACTAGCTTGTTTTTGTCAAAAAGTTACCTTGTTCCCCAAGTAAACCTCTTCTTATTGTTTAGACTTTTTTTTTTCTTTTATTGTTCGTTTACTTTAGTAAAATATAAGAGAAAAAGGAAAAAAAGAGAAAAAAAAGAAAAGAAAAAAAAAGAGAAAAGAAAAAAATCAATTAAAGAGGGGATTTATTACATCGTGTGTAGCAAGTGCAACGTCAAAGGCAATTCGTGGAGGTGTGCTTCATCAAAATCTTGAGGTAGTCATTCTTTCTTGAGCTTTGAGATTTTTTTTTGCCTAACTGGAAAATTCATTGTTACCATTCTACCCTACTGCCTAAAATTACCTTTTTGACCCTACCACATAAAAGGACAAAACTACCCACCTTTGGCTACCATTCTACCCTACTGCCTAAAATTACCTTTTTGACCCTACCACATAAAAGGACAAAACTACCCCACCTTTGGCTAAACCCTACCCTAATTAAACACCCAAAAACACTCATATTTCCTTCAAGGTTTAGTTTCATTAGAGTCTTCTTAAGCCTTATTGAGTCTTGCAAAGTCTTGTTGAGTCTTCTTTGTTTTGTTTTCCCTTGATTAAAATCTTGTGCTCAGCTTGTTTATTGTTGGTTGATAGTTGAAGTCCATAAGCTGATTTTTGATTGAGTCTTGAGTTCAATATAGAACCTATAGAGAAAAGTTGTGTGAGGAAAAAAAAAGGCAAGAGTATGTGAGTAACATTAGTAGAGAAAAGCCTATTAAAATTGTGTGAAACACGAGTGTGAGTGTTACATTCTTATGTGTATTGAGTGTAAACACGGGAGGTCATACTTGTGAGGTCCTTGTCTTTTACTAGCGTTTCTTGCAGGTTACAATTATGTCTTCTAATAGTGAAAAGCTTGATTTGAGTAACATTGAGATCATGTTCCTAGCCATGCAACAACAACTTTCGAGGATAGAGTCGAAGTTGATTAAATATGATAAGTTGGAGCAACACGATGTTGCCCTAGCTAAGGTAAACCAAGATAATACTTCTTATGCATGTGATAATCTTGCTCATAATAAGTTGGATAGCAATTATGAAGAAGATTTTGATGATGATTCTATGCTGCAATTAGAGGATGATGAGGATAGTATGAAATTACCCATGGATGGAAAGGAATATATAGCATGTCAAACTTTAAGTGTGCTAATGAAAGATGAGGATCAATTGAGATTAAAAGAGAGTAGAAAAAAATAGTGAGTGAAGATGAGGTTAAGCAAAAAGAGAAAACAATTAAGATTGAGTGTGATGCTTCAAGCATAGGTATCGAAGTTGTTTTAATGCAGGAGAAACGCCCCATTGCTTTTTTCAGTGAGAAGTTAAGTGGAGCTGCCCTTAACTATTCCACATATGATAAAAAGATGTATGCATTAGTGAGGGCCTTAGAAACATGGCAACACTATTTATGGCCCAAGGAATTTGTCATCCACACTGATCATGAGTCTTTGAAGCACTTGAAAGGACAAAGCAAGTTGAACAAGCGTCATGCCAAGTGGATGGAGTTCATTGAGACATTTCCATATGTAATCAAATATAAACAAGGTAAAGAAAATGTTGTGGCTGATGCATTGTCTCGAAGGTATACTCTAATCACTACTCTTAATGCAAAACTACTTGGATTTGAGTATATTAAAGACTTGTATGCTACTGATGAGGATTTTGAAAATGTGTTCATTGCATGTGAGAAAACTGGTTTTGGAAAGTTTTATAGGCATGATGGATTCTTATTTAGGGAAAATAGATTATGTGTGCCTAGGAGTTCTTTAAGAGAAGTACTTGTTAGAGAAGCCCATAGTGGTGGATTAATGGGACATTTTGGAGTAAAGAAAACTTTAGATATATTGCATGATCACTTCTTTTGGCCTAACATGAAAAGAGATGTTGAAAAATTGTGTGAAAAATGTGTCACTTGTAAACAAGCTAAGTCTAGAGTTATGAATCATGGTCTTTATACTCCATTACCTATTCCTACTGCTCCTTGGACTGACATTTCTATGGACTTTGTTTTGGGGTTACCAAGAACAAAGAGAGGTAGAGATTCTGTTTTTGTTGTTGTTGACAGGTTCTCTAAGATGGCTCACTTCATTACTTGTCACAAGACAGATGATGCAAGTAACATTGCCGATTTATTCTTCAAGGAAATTGTTCGTCTACATGGAGTTCCGAGGACCATTGTTTCTGACCGTGATGTGAAGTTCCTTAGCTACTTTTGGAAAACATTATGGGGAAAGTTAGGAACAAAGCTATTGTTTTCAACTACTTGTCATCCACAAACCGATGGTCAAACTGAAGTAGTCAATCGTACTTTGTCTACTTTGTTGAGATCCATTATTCAAAAGAATTTGAAGAATTGGGAAGATTGTTTGCCTCATGTGGAGTTTGCTTACAATAGAAGTGTGCATTCTACTACTAGTTATTCTCCATTTGACGTTGTCTATGGTTTTAATCCACTCACTCCATTGGATCTTTTACCACTACCTATTGAGGAGAGAGCTAGTTTGGATGGGGAAAAGAAAGCTGATTTTGTTAAGCAACTACATGAGAAGGTACGTCAAAACATTACGAAGAGGACTGAGCAATATGCTACTCAAGCCAACAAGCATCGCAAGAAAGTTGTCTTTGAACCTGGTGATTGGGTTTGGTTACATATGCGTAAAGAGAGATTTCCTGCTCAGCGTCGCTCCAAGTTGCAACCTCGAGGAGATGGACCATTCCAAGTGATTAAGAAGATCAATGACAATGCTTATAAGTTAGATCTTCCAGGTGAGTATAATGTTAGTGCTACATTTAATGTTTCTGATCTTTCTCCTTTTGATATTGATGTAGGTGATTCTGATTTGAGGACAAATCCTTTCGAGGAGAGGGGGAATGATGGAGATCCAAGCTCACAAAGCTCAAGTCATGTTCGTGATGATCGTGATCATTTGAGTATCCATAGAGGTCCAATTACAAGAGCTAAATCAAAGATAATGCAACAAGCCTTGGCTGGTTTCATTGATATTGCTAGAGAGAAAGCCCAACAAAGCTTGAGCATGGAGGATGATAAAGTCTTCTACAACATGGTCCAAGCCCAAGTTCAACCTTCTTGAAGACACACAAGTATTGGGCCGAAATGCAAATTAGGCTAGATGCATATTTTATTTAGTTAAGTATTATTGGGCTTAACATTGTCTTAATTTAATTTAAGCCCAATTCCTTTTTAAATAATAGATTTTGTAAGACTTCTATTACTTGTTCTGCAAGTTAGGAGAGTAGGATTCCTATTGCTTGTTCTGCAAGTTTGCTATTTCCTATTCTGCAAGTTAGGAAAGTAGGATTCCTATTACTTGTGCTGCAAGTTATCTATTTGCCTATAAATAGTTATGTAACCCTTTGGGGAGAACACAATTGATTTTAGTAATAAAATTGAGAGACTTCTTCTCTTTGGTTCTCTTGAGAACTCTTGAACTTATCAAGGTCTTCCTTGTGGCGTTCTTCTACCTTCCATCAATATATACCATAGGTTCTTGCTTTTCTAAGCAACGGGTCTTGGTCCAATACCATAGGTTCTTGTGTTTCTACACAACGGGTCTCGGTTTTACTTTAATTTTTGTTTTCCTTTGCTGTGTTTTTAACTTGTTATTGTTTGTCTTCAAGTGTTCTTCGTCTTCTTCATTGAACCTCATCTTCTTTCGGTGAGGTTCATATCAATATCCTTTTCTCTCCCTCTTTTGTGTTCAACTTGTCGTAAATCTCTTTCGCAACCCTCGTCTTAGCTTCTGCCACAGCCTTCTTTGCCTCCTTTCTTGCTACCTTATATTCCGAAAAACTCTCTTATGTATTGTTCTTCTTTAAAGCCTTGTAACGCTCTCGCTTAGTCTTTATAGCATCTTTTACTACTGCAATCCTCCATGTTGCGTCCTTTCCAGTCGGCACTTTTCATTTTGATACTCCTAATGTCTCTTTGCCTACCTCCCGAATGCATTTTACCATCTTATTCCACATTACATTTGGGTTCTCTTCTGTTGTCCAAGCCTCTTTTTGAATCCAACTATCTCTACATGTTGTATGACAATCTTCTTTTAGCTTCCACCATCGAATCCGTTCAATTCCTTTTTGTTGGTTCCTTCGATGTCGTCTATCTATCTTCATATCTAGAACTAAGAGTCTATGTTGCGCGGTAACACTCTCACCTGGGATAACCTTACAATCCAAACATCTATGTCTATTCCTACTCCTAGTTAAAAAGAAATCTATCTGACTTGCTCTTGGTCCACTTCTAAAGATTGTTTCTTGCATGATATTTGTAATCTTTATAATATTAAACTTAAATTTTATGATCTTGAATATGTCTAGTGAGTAGTTTTCTTATTCAGTTATGAGGTAAATTGATTATTCTTGGGAAAAGCATGTTGTGAGATTCTTGAACCTATTATATAATTGTTGATTAAATATCCAAGATTCTCTGAGCACATTATAATGATTGTTTGTTTGATTAGATAGGGTGCACACTAATTAGTTAAATTAAATAATCTACCGCCAGATTAAAAACATAAGTCCGTAATTGCTTGTGTAGTTAATCACTAGGGATGGAGGAGAATTAAGGTTTAGATTAAATGAACCGAGCTTATGTGTTTGTTATCTAATGTCAACCCATATCTTTCTTGTTGTTAATGCTGCTACAACTTATATCTAGGGAGCATGTTCTAGGTAGGTTAAGTAGTTAGAGATTAGTTAAAGAGCTTGTTTTAACTAATGACTCAGTAAGGAAAGATGGTGTAACAGAGCTTGTTGTTATCCTACGGTTGACTATTTAATTGACAATAATATTTTTGTAATCAATGATCAACATCAAAATCCAAGAATGATTGATTGCCTCGTAACTGAAGCTTTTTGCTATTTGTTTTTTTATATTTAATAATTCTTGTTTTCTTTATTTTAGAATAGTCTCCAAAACCCCCAAACTTCTTCTTTCCCTAAACCATAAGATTAGATTTTTAATTTAACAATTAACTTAAAAAATTCAGTCTCTGTGGGTTCGACCCTTGCTCCGCTATCTACATAGTAGAGTTGGAAAATTTTATTTTTGGTGAGTGACGACACTTATCACATCTGTCTTGTGGCAAGCGATGAAATGAGCCATCTTAGAGAACCTGTCAACCACAACAAAAATAGAATCTCTACCGCGTTTTGTTTTAGGCAAGCCCAAAACAAAATCCATAGAGATATCAGTCCACGGGGTAGTAGGAATGGGTAAAGGAGTATATAAACCATGATTATGAACTCTAGATTTAGCTTGCCTACATGAAATGCATCTATCACATAATCTCTCTACATCTCTACTCATGTTAGGCCAAAAGAAATTTTCCTGCAAAACAGCTAGAGTTTTCCTAACCCCGAAGTGACCCATTAATCCCCACTATGGGCTTCTCTAACTAACAGCTCGCGTAATGAACTCCGAGGCACACATAATTTATTTTCTCTAAATAAGAACCCATCGTGCCTAAAGAACTTGCCAAAGCCAAATGTTGCACATGCATCATAAACATTACCAAAATCAACATCATCAGCATACTGTTCCTTGATATACTCAAATCCTAAAAGTTTAGAATCAAGAGTAGTGATAAGAGTATACCTACGAGATAACGTGTCAGCAACGACGTTCTCTTTACCTTGTTTGTACTTGATCACGTACGGGAACATCTCAATGAACTCTATCCACTTGGCATGACGCTTATGCAGCTTACTTTGTCCTTTCAAATGCTTCAAGGACTCATGATCAGTGTGGATGACAAATTCTTTGGGCCACAAGTAATGTTGCCATGTCTCCAAGGCCCTCACTAACGCGTACATCTCCTTGTCATATGTGGGATAGTTAAGTGCTGCTCCACTTAACTTCTCACTAAAGAAAGCAATTGGGCGTTTTTCCTGCATAAGCACAGCTCCAATACCTACACCTGAGGCATCGCACTCAATCTCAAAAGTTTTAGTAAAGTCAGCAGAGAAACAAAGGAGCAGAACAAAGTTTATCCTTAAGCAAATTAAAAGCATGCTCTTGTGCAGGACCCCAATGAAATGCAACATTCTTTTTGACCACTTCGATCAAAGGTGCAGCTATAGTGCTAAAATCTCTAACGAATCGACGATAGAAACTAGCTAAACCATGGAAACTACGCACCTTAGAAATAGACTTAGGTACAGGCCAATCTTTAATTGCCTTTACCTTCTCATTATCAACAGAAATGCCATGTGAAGAAACGACATACCCAAGAAAAACAATCTTATCAGTGCAGAATGTACATTTCTTAAAATTGGCATACAAACTTGCATTCCTCAAAACAGTAAGAACATTCCGAAGATGCTCAACATGCTTATGCTGGCTCTTACTGTATATCAAAATATCATCAAAATAGACAACCACATACTTACCAATGAAATCACGTAAAACATGTTCATTAAACGCATGAATGTACTGGGTGCATTAGTCAAGCCAAAAGGCATAACTAACCACTCGTAGAGACCATGTTTAGTCTTGAATGCGGTTTTCCATTCATCACCTTCTCTCATACGAATTTGGTGATATCCGCTCTTTAAATCAATTTTAGAAAGCATGCATGCACCATGCAACTCATCAAGCATGTCATTAAGCCTAGGAATAGGATAGCGGTACTTTACAGTGATTTTGTTGACGGCTCGGCAGTCAACGCACATCCTCCACGTCCCATCTTTTTTTGGCACAAGCAGTACGGGCACGGCGCATGGACTCATGCTCTCTCTCACATAACCTTTCCTCATGAGCTCCTCAACTTGCCTTTGAAGCTCCTTCGTCTCCTGGGATTACTTCTGTAGGCTGGCCGGTTAGGAATGGTAGCTCCGGGGACAAGGTCAATCATGTGCTCGATCCCACGAATCGTGGTAATCCACTTGGTATCTCCTCAGGGAATACATCCTCGAACTCCTGCAACAATGAGACAACATCAGTAGGCAAAGTATCATGGAGTTCTGCATCAATAAAATAAGAATCTTTAAATAAGAGTAAAAGGATAGGAGACTTAGCAAGAAATGCAGTCTTCACATCTCGGGATTTGGCATAGCAGCTCTCTGTTTTGCTTTCCTTGTTTTCCTTGTTTTCTTTCTTTTCTTTAGCTTGCTTCCTTTGCTCGTCATGTTGCTCCTTTAGCCTTAATTGGTCCTCATAAATCTCCTTGGGGCTAAGGGGAGCAAGAGCGATCTTCTTGCCATCCATGGTAAAGGAGTAACGGTTAGTGTAACCGTCGTGGATGACTCTCCGATCATACTGCCACGGTCTACCCAGCAATAGGTGGCTAGCTTGCATGGGCATCACGTCACACAACACCTCATCATGATACCTTCCAATACGAAAAGGAACCAAGACTTGCTTCACCACGTTGACTTCACCACAATCATTAATCCACTGCAACTTATATGGGTGGTGATGCTTGGTAGTGGGCAACTTTAACTTATCAACAAGGTATGTGCTAGCAACATTAGTACAACTCCCACCATCAATGATTACAGTACATACCTTGTCACTAATATGGCATCTCATATGGAAGATCTTCTCGCCCTGTGCCTCATCTTCAAACTTCACATGGGTATTAAGAGCACGCCTAGCAACAAGTGCTTCACCATGAGCAACATACTCAACAACTTCTTCTTCGTCAACATCTTCTAACGCAGGCATCTCATCTTCAACCCCGACTTCAGAACCTTCACTCTCAACATCTCCATTCCCAAGCATGATTATCACTCTACAGTTGGGACACTGTGAGCAATATGTCCATGACCTAAACACTTGAAACACTTAATGTCACGTGTCTTGCTTTGGGATGCTTGGGCAGGTTCGGTCTTGGGCTTTGGATGGCCCTCAGGCTTGGGCTTAGTAAAGCTCTCAGACTTAGGCATAGACACAGGCTTATCATTCCTACGAAAGGTGTTAGATTTCCAAATAGGAACTGAACTAGGAGTGAAACGGGATGTACCTTTCCTTTGAAGTTGCCTTTCGACTTTGATGGCCACATGTAGCATCTCCTCTAAATCCATGTAATGCTGCAACTCTACTACATTGGCAATCTCACGGTTTAAGCCTTGAAGAAAACGAGCCATAGTAGCTTCTGCATCCTCCTGGATATTGGCTCGGATCATGGTTATTTCCATCTCTTTGTAATAATCCTCAACACTCTTTAAGCCCTGGGTAAGACCTTGGAGTTTCTGGTATAACTCTCTGTAGTAATGAGTAGGAACAAATCTCTTCCTCATGATGCGCTTCATCTCATCCCATGTACACACTGGAGGATCACCATATCTTCTTCTACTGGTGACTAACTGATCCCACCAAACCATAGCATACTTTGCAAACTCAATTGCTGCAAGTTTGACCTTCTTTTCTCAGAGTAGTGGTGGCAGTCAAACACCATTTCAATATTCCTTTCCTACTCCAAATATGCCTCAGGATCATTCTTGCCTTGGAAAGGAGGAATCTTCAATTTTATACTGCCAAGGTTTCCATCTATCTTCTCCTTGCCTCTATCACAGGCTTTATCAACTCGATCTCAATACCCATGTTACCTGTTTGGGAAGAGGACGCATTGCATCACAATGCCCAAACAAACGAGTCATGATTATGCCTGATGATGGTGATGTTGTAAGTGAAGATTCTAATGTTGATGATGAGATGCCACCATTGGAGGACATTGATCAGGATGATGACTATGTTGAGTTTGCTGCACATGGTGAAGCACTTGTAGCTCGTCGTGGATTAAGTGCCCAAGTTAAGGATGAAGATGAAGTGCAACGAGAAAATATTTTCCATACTAGATGCCACGTCAACAATAAGGTATGCTCTTTGATTATTGATGGTGGTAGTTGCACTAATGTTGCTAGCACTTATTTGGTTGACAAATTGAGTTTGCCCACTACAAAACATCCCAAACCATACAAACTTCAATGGCTCAATAATTGTAGAGAAGTAAATGTGACCAAGCAAGTATTGGTGCCATTTTCAGTTGGAAGGTACAATGATAAAGTGTTGTGTGATGTTGTGCCTATGCATGCTGGCCATTTGCTTTTAGGAAGACCATGACAATTTGATAGACATGTCATACATGATGGATTCACAAACCGTTATTCATTCACCATGGATGGTAAGAAATTTACACTTGCACCCTTGAGTCCTAAGGAGATTTATGAGGATCAGTTGAGGTTGAAAGAGCAAAATGAATCACAACAAAGGTTAAAGAATCTAGACAAAGGCAAAGATATTGCAAAGAAAGAAAGAAAGGATGTGAGCTTCTATGCAAAGCAAAGTGATGTAAAGGCTGCTTTTCTAGATAAGTGCCCAATCCTTTTGTTTTTATATAAAGAATCTTGTTTTAGTTCTAATGATCTCAAATCTTCTTTGCCTACTAATGTTGTGTCTCTTTTGAAGGATTTTGGAGATATATTCCCCGAGGAGATTCCAAATGGTTTGCCACCTATTAGGGGAATTGAGCATCAAATAGACCTTGTTCCTGGAGCTGCCATTCCCAACAGACCTGCCTATAGAAGTAATCCCAAGGAGACAAAGGAGCTTCAAAGGCAAGTTGACGAGCTCATGAAGAAAGGCTACGTTAGAGAGAGCATGAGTCCATGCGCTGTTCTGTGTTACTTGTTCCTAAGAAGGATGGGACGTGGAGGATGTGTGTTGATTGTCGTGCCATCAACAAAATCACTGTAAAGTATCGCTATCCATTCCTAGATTAGATGATATGCTTGATGAGTTACATGGTTCTTGCATCTTTTCTAAAATTGATTTGAAAAGTGGTTATCATCAAATTCGCATGAGAGAAGGTGAAGAGTGAAAAACTGCATTTAAGAATAAGCATGGTTTGTATGAATGGTTAGTTATGCCTTTTGGATTAACTAATGCACCTAGCACTTTCATGAGATTAATGAACCATGTTTTGCGTGCTTTCATTGAAAAATTTGTAGTTGTCTATTTTGATGATATCTTGATCTATAGTAGAAGTTTGCATGAACATATTGAACATTTAAAGAATGTGCTTAATGTCTTGAGAGAGGAAAAGCTGTATGCTAACCTTAAGAAATGTTCCTTTTGCACTGATAAGATTATATTTCTTGGATATGTTGTTTCTTCTAAGGGTATAGCAGTAGAAGATGAAAAGGTTAAGGCAATTAAAGATTAGCCTATACCTAAGAATATCTCTGAGGTGCGTAGTTTTCATGGATTAGCTAGTTTCTACCGTAGGTTTGTTAGAGACGTCAGTACTATACCTGCACCTTTAACTGATGTTGTTAAAAGGAATGTTGGATTTAAATGGGGTCTTGAGCAAGATCGTGCTTTTAACTTGCTTAAAGAGAAGCTTTGTTCCACACCTTTGTTATCCTTACCTGACTTTTCTAAAACTTTTGAGATTGAGTGTGATGCTTCAAGTATAGGTATTGGAGCTGTTTTAATGCAAGAAAAGCACCTCATTGCTTTTTTCAGTGAGAAGTTAGGTGGACCTGCCCTTAACTATCCCACATATGATAAAGAGATGTATGCATTAGTGAGGGCCTTGGAAACATGGCAACACTACTTATGGCCAAAGGAATTTGTCATCCACACTGATCATGAGTCCTTGAAGCACTTGAAAGGACAAAGCAAGTTGAACGAGCGTCATGCCAAGTGGATGGAGTTCATTGAGACATTCCCATATGTGATCAAATATAAACAAGGTAAAGAAAATGTCGTGGCTGATGCATTGTCTCGAAGGTTGATAGGATGATATTTTGTGAATTTTATATGTGGTAATATATTTTTTTTATTGATGTTTTATGCCTAAAAGAGCTTACTAATATTTATTTTATGTTTTAGGTATTAAATATCAAAGTTGGAATAAAAAGAAGTTAAAAAGAGCAAAGTGCAGTATTTTCTGTCTAGCTTGAAAGATTGACTTTTTGACCAATTTAACGACCTGATCTCAAGATGTGGCCTTCATGGAAGTTGTAGAGGACTTCGCAAGGTATCCAGAATGTCTAAGATGCAAAATCGGAGTTCATTTGATGGGTCAAACGTTGGACAAAATCAACAAAATTCTGGACAGAAAACGAGATTGAGAAGAAATTCCAACAAAGCAAGTTCAAGACCAGATTTTATTGAGACAAGATAATTTCTTAATTTTATTTTGTCTTAGATCTGTAATTAATTAATAAAAATAGGCCTTAGGAATTTTACTTAGAAAATAATTGTAAAAAGATGATGAGATAAAGGTAAGAGTTTGACTAGTCAAATTACTTGTTTCCCAAGTAAACTCTTATCTGAATCCCACATTGCTTAGGAAAGTCTTTAAAACTCTTCCTTAGGCCTATATAAAGAGCACAAGGCTCTCATAAACAGCAATCCCTCATCACTCTCCTCCCTCTTCTCTTTTAGTCTTGTAGGATTTTCTTTAGGGTTTTTAATAAAAATTTTATTTTTCTTTATTTTTAATTAGTTGCTGATTTCTTTATTATTTTTAATTCTGATTTTGTTTTCTTTATTAAATTAATATTGTTTGTGTGTTCTTGCTTGTTAGTTTATAATCTTGATTATTAATTCTGATTTTTTTTATTAAAGATTGTTTTTTGATTGTTTCTTGTATGATATTTGTAATCTTTATAATATTAAACTTGAATTTTATGATCTTGAATATGACTAGTGAGTAGTTTTCTTATTTAGTTATGAGGTAAATTGATTATTCTTGCAAAAAGTATGTTGTGAGATTCTTGAACCTATTTATAATTGTTGATTAAGTATCCAAGATTCTCTGAGCACATTATAATGATTGTTTGTTTAATTAGATAGGGTGCACACTATTTAGTTAAATTAAATAATCTACCGCCGGATTAAAAACATAAGTCCGTAATTGCTTGTGGAGTTAATTACTAGGGATATAGGAGAATCAAGGTTTAAGTTAAATAAATCGTGCTGAGTGAGTTTGTTACTTAATGTTGACTCAAATCTTTCTAGATATTAATGCTGCTATTAAAACTTAATCTATAGCGCTGAGCATAGGTAAATTTTGATAGTTAGAGATTAATTAAGACGCTGAGCCTTTAATTAACAACACAGTAAGGAAAGATAGGTGTAATTGGACGCTGGAGAATTACACTACGGTTGACTACTTAATCAACAATGATCTTAAATAATCAATGATCAACATCTAAATCCAAAATAATTAAATGCCGTAACTGAAGCTTTTTGCTATTTGTTTTTTTATATTTAATAATTCTTTTTTTTTTATTTTAGAATAGTCTCCAAAACCCCCAAATTCCTTCTTTCCCTAAACCCTAAAATTTGATTTTTAATTTAATAATTAACTTAAATAATTCAGTCTCTGTGGGTTCGACCCTTGCTCCGCTATCTACATAGTAGAGTTAGGAAATTTTATTTTTGGTGACTGACGACACTCATCAAATTTTGGCGCCGTTGCTGGGGATTGAATTTTTGTTTAAGTTAATTATTTTAATTAAAATCTGATTTTTTTTCTTTTCTTTTCTTTTTCAGGGATTGCTTTTCTGACAAGGATTCTAGTCACAAACTTCAAAAGATTAGGGACTATATACAAGCAACCCAAAGCGCAGTGCCACAAGCACCACAACATCCACCATCTTTACCAGCCAAGACAAGAAGTAAGAGGCCTCCATGGAGCAAGCTTATGAACCATACTATGATTATGACCCATACTATAATTATGAACCACACTATGATATCTACAATCAAGGATGGTGGGATCATTCTAATTTTAGTTATGGGAATCAATATGAGGTTTACAATGCACAATTCCTATATACATATCAAGCTCCATCTCAAGACTCAGGTTTGCCTCTACCTCAAGAATCAAGTATGTCTCTTGAAGATATTGTTAGGACTCTTGAGATTAAAACCTTACAATTTTCACAAGAGGCTGATGTTTATATTAAGAATATTGATCACCATATGAGTCAAATAATGAATTCTTTAAGTAACATTGAAGCTATGACCTCTCAACCTGTGGAGAATCCAAGAGATAATGTTACTAACATCACCTTGACAAGTGAAAGGGAAATTGAATCCAAGGAAAGTGCACATGAAGATGTCGACAACTTTATTGAAAGGGAGGATGAATCCAATTTCTATCTTAAAGGTGGAGTTGTTGACATGCACAATGTAAAAGGGAGAGAGAATTTCGACAACTTTATAAAGCACTATGAGGATGTTAAAATCAAGGAATTCAAAGTTGAGGTAAGTGATATACAAATTCCTTTTAATGCTTCTACTTACCCTCCTCCTTTTCCTAGTAGGTTTGCAAGAGCTACAAATGAAGAGCAAGACAAGGAGACATTGAAGATATTTACGAAAATGGAAGTCAATATTCCTCTCCTTGATGAAATTAATGATCAAGTGCCTTGTGATGCCAAGTTTTTTAGGGAACTATGCACTTCCAAGAGGAAATTAAAAGGTGATGAAAAGCAAGTTCTTAAAGATGAGCTAGAAATAGCCACATGCAAAAATCTTGAGAATGAGGAACTTGAGAAACCGATAAAAAAGTTGAGATCTGGGATTGGATGATGGAAGGTGGAGCAGTCGAGCTAACGACATTAAACAAAAGCGCTATTTGGGAGGCAACCCAAGGATGTAAAACGAGGGAGTATTTCTTCCTTTTCTTGCATTACCATTTAATTTTTGAGTTTTTTATTGTTCTTCTTTGCATGCTAGACTTACTTTCAAGACAAAGTAAGATTTAAGTGTGGGGGGGAATATTGGTTTATGAGTCTATAGAGTTTTTTATTTTTTTTAACTACTATTTTTTTTAAAAAAAAAGGGGCAAAATTTTAAGAGTTTTAAAGATCATGATATGTTTTCTTTCTTTTAAGGATTGATTCTAAACTAAAACAAAGTTTTATAAGAAAGTTAAGATTACTTTGATTGTTATTATTGTTGAAGTGAGTACTTTCTAAAGAATTTATGTGAGTTCATGATTAAATATGATTGCTCATATGATATTGATAATGTGATTATTTCATTGAAGTTGGTATAAGCAAAGGATAAATAGACAAGAACATAAAAAATAAAAAAAGAAGAAAAATAGAGGTTCAAAGCTTTAAATTCTACTCCAATGTTTTGAGTTACTCGATCTTGTTGATTAAATTCTTGAAGTGACTTAAAATATGAGTATGCAAAGCACTCTAAAAGAGGGCTTACTTGTTGAGTAACCGGGTGTTGGTATCACCAATATTAACATTCGCGTAAAAAGGCAAGTAAGTACTTAGGGAAACCATTATTGAAACCTCAAAAGAAAAAAAAGGAAGAGAAAATAGAAAAAAAATTCTTGATCTATTGACTTTGTTTGTAGTAATGTAAAATGGATAATTGCAAAGTTGATGTTATATGTTTCAGTTGTGTTGATTGTGAATTTTGCATGAATTTATTTAGAAGTATGCATGAATATGAGAAGTAATTATTAGAATATGATTGACTTGATTATTTAACTCTTGTTGAAGTTATGAGTTAAGAATTGAAAGATTTGAAAATATGTCCATGATCTTAATCTTGTTTTGAGTCTTAATTTTTAAATTTTTGAGTCTTATTTTGAATTTTTAGGATTGAGTCTTAAGTAAAAGATTTTGTGGGTATATCTTCTGAAAGCCCTCACGAGACACAACTCGTCCACTAGGGGTGACCTAGGAGTTTAAAGGCTTATTGCATATGCTAAATGCAATCGTGATTCCTACAAAAGTGATTTAGGATTTTAGGATTTAGTTCTTTAGGAATTCCTTAGGAATTAGTTAGCTAAGGTTTGCTAGAGGACTAGCAAAAGCTAAGTGTGGGGGAATTTGATAGGATGATATTTTGTGAATTTTATATGTGGTAATATATTTTTTTTATTGATGTTTTATGCCTAAAAGAGCTTACTAATGTTTATTTTATGTTTTAGGTATTAAATATCAAAGTTGGAATAAAAAGAAGTTAAAAAGAGCAAAGTGCAGTATTTTCTGTCTAGCTTGAAAGATTGACGTTTTTGACCAATTTAACGACCTGATCTCAAGATGTGGCCTTCATGGAAGTTGTAGAGGACTTCGCAAGGTATCCAGAATGTCTAAGATTGCAGAAATCGGAGTTCATTTGATGGGTCAAACGTGTGGACAAAATCAGTACAAAATTCTGGACAGAAAAACGAGATTGAGAAGAAATTCCAACAAAGCAAGTTCAAGACCAGATTTTATTGAGACAAGATAATTTCTTAATTTTATTTTGTCTTAGATCTGTAATTAATTAATAAAAATAGGCCTTAGGAATTTTACTTAGAAAATAATTGTAAAAAGATGATGAGATAAAGGTAAGAGTTTGACTAGTCAAATTACTTGTTTCCCAAGTAAACTCTTATCTGAATCCCACATTGCTTAGGAAAGTCTTTAAAACTCTTCCTTAGGCCTATATAAAGAGCACAAGGCTCTCATAAACAGCAATCCCTCATCACTCTCCTCCCTCTTCTCTTTTAGTCTTGTAGGATTTTCTTTAGGGTTTTTAATAAAAATTTTATTTTTCTTTATTTTTAATTAGTTGCTGATTTCTTTATTATTTTTAATTCTGATTTTGTTTTCTTTATTCAAATTAATATTGTTTGTGTGTTCTTGCTTGTTAGTTTATAATCTTGATTATTGATTCTGATTTTATATTATTAAAGATTGTTTCTTTGATTGTTTCTTGTATGATATTTGTAATCTTTATAATATTAAACTTGAATTTTATGATCTTGAATATGACTAGTGAGTAGTTTTCTTATTTAGTTATGAGGTAAATTGATTATTCTTGCAAAAAGTATGTTGTGAGATTCTTGAACCTATTATATAATTGTTGATTAAGTATCCAAGATTCTCTGAGCACATTATAATGATTGTTTGTTTAATTAGATAGGGTGCACACTATTTAGTTAAATTAAATAATCTACCGCCGGATTAAAAACATAAGTCCGTAATTGCTTGTGGAGTTAATTACTAGGGATATAGGAGAATCAAGGTTTAAGTTAAATAAATCGTGCTGAGTGAGTTTGTTACTTAATGTTGACTCAAATCTTTCTAGATATTAATGCTGCTATTAAAACTTAATCTATAGCGCTGAGCATAGGTAAATTTTGATAGTTAGAGATTAATTAAGACGCTGAGCCTTTAATTAACAACACAGTAAGGAAAGATAGGTGTAATTGGACGCTGGAGAATTACACTACGGTTGACTACTTAATCAACAATGATCTTAAATAATCAATGATCAACATCTAAATCCAAAAATAATTAAATGCCTCGTAACTGAAGCTTTTTGCTATTTGTTTTTTTATATTTAATAATTCTTATTTTTTTTATTTTAGAATAGTCTCCAAAACCCCCAAATTCCTTCTTTCCCTAAACCCTAAGATTAGATTTTTAATTTAATAATTAACTTAAATAATTCAGTCTCTGTGGGTTCGACCCTTGCTCCGCTATCTACATAGTAGAGTTAGGAAATTTTATTTTTCGTGTTTGACGACACTCATCAAAGGTATACTCTAATCACTACTCTTAATGCAAAACTACTTGGATTTGAGTATATTAAAGACTTGTATGCTACTGATTAGGATTTTGAAAATGTGTTCATTGCATGTGAGAAAACTAGTTTTGGAAAGTTTTATAGGCATGATGGATTCTTATTTAGGGAAAATAGATTATGTGTACCTAGGAGTTCTTTAAGAGAATTACTTGGTAGAGAAGCACATAGTGGTGGGTTAATGGGACATTTTAGAGTAAAGAAAACTTTAGATATATTGCATGATCACTTCTTTTGGCCTAACATGAAAAGAGATGTTGAAAAATTGTGTGAAAGATGTGTCACTTGTAAACAAGCTAAGTCTAGAGTTATGAATCATGGTCTTTATACACCATTGCCTATTCCTACTGCTCCTTGGACTGACATTTCTATGGACTTTTTTTGGGGTTACCAAGAACAAAGAGAAGTAGAGATTCTGTTTTTGTTGTTGTTGATAGGTTCTCTAAGATGGCTCACTTCATTGCTTGTCACAAGACAGATGATGCAAGCAACATTGCCGATTTATTCTTCAAGGAAATTGTTCGTCTACATGGTGTTCCAAGGACCATTGTTTCTGACCGTGATGTGAAGTTCCTTAGCTACTTTTGGAAAACATTATTGGGAAAGTTAGGAAAAGAGCTATTGTTTTCCACTACTTGTCATCCACAAACCGATGGTCAAACAAAAGTAGTCAATCGTACTTTGTCTACTTTGTTGAGGTCTATTATTCAAAAGAATTTGAAGAATTGGGAAGATTGTTTGCCTCATGTGAAGTTTGCTTACAATAGAAGTGTGCATTCTACTACTAGTTATTCTCCATTTGAAGTTGTCAATGGTTTTAATCCACTCACTCCATTGGATCTTTTACCACTACCTATTGAGGAGAGAGCTAGCTTGGAGGGGGAAAAGAAAGCTGATTTTGTTAAGCAACTACATGAGAAGGTACGTCAAAACATTAAGAAGAGGTCTGAGCAATATGCTACTCAAGCCAACAAGCATCGTAAGAAAGTTGTCTTTGAATCTGGTGATTGGGTTTGGGTACATATGCGTAAAGAGAGATTTCCTGCTCAACGTCACTCCAAGTTGCAACCTCGAGGAGATGGACCATTCAAGTGATTGAGAAGATCAATGACAATGCTTATAAATTGGATCTTCCAGGTGAGTATAATGTTAGTGCTACATTTAATGTTTCTGATCTTTCTCCCTTTGATATTGATATAGGTGATTCTGATTTGAGGACAAATCCTTTCGAGGAGAGGGGGAATGATGGAGACCCATCAAGCTCACACAGCTCAAGTCATGTTCCTGATGTTCGTGATCCTTTGAGCATCCATGGAGGTCCAATTACAAGAGCTAAATCAAAGATAATGCAAGAAGCCTTGGTTGGTTTCATTAATATTGCTAGAGAGAAAGCCCAACAAAGCTTGAGCATGGAGGATGATAAAGTCTTCTACAGCATGGTCCAAGCCCAAGTTCAACCTTCTTGAAGACACACAAGTATTGGGCCGAAATGCAAATTAGGCTAGATGCATATTTTATTTAGTTAAGTATTATTGGGCTGAACATTGTCTTAATTTAATTTAAGCCCAATTCCTTTTTAAATAATAGATTTTGTAAGACTTCTATTACTTGTTCTGCAAGTTAGGAGAGTAGGATTTCTATTGCTTGTTCTGCAAGTTTGCTATTTCCTATTCTGCAAGTTAGGAAAGTAGGATTCCTATTACTTGTGCTGCAAGTTAGCTAGTTGCCTATAAATAGTTATGTAACCCTTTGGGGAGAACACAATTGATTTTAGTAATAAAATTGAGACTTCTTCTCTTTGGTTCTCTTGAGAACTCTTGAACTTATCAAGGTCTTCCTCGTGGCGTTCTTCTACCTTCCACCAATATATACCATAGGTTCTTGCTTTTCTAAGCAACGGGTCTTGGTCCAATACCATAGGTTCTTGTGTTTCTACACAACGGGTCTTGGTTTTACTTGTAATTTTGTTTTTCCTTTGCTGCGTTTTTAACTTGTTATTGTTTTTTCTTCAAGTGTTTTTCGTCTTCTTCATTAAACCTCATATTCTTTCGGTGAGGTCCATATCACACTCACTCCATTGGATCTTTTACCACTACCTATTGAGGAGAGAGCTAGTTTGGATGGGGAAAAGAAAGCTGATTTTGTTAAGCAACTACATGAGAAGGTACGTCAAAACATTAAGAAGAGGACTGAGCAATATGCTACTCAAGCCAACAAGCATCGCAAGAAAGTTGTCTTTGAACATGGTGATTGGGTTTGGGTACATATGCATAAATAGAGATTTCCTACTCAACGTTGCTCCAAGTTGCAACCTCGAGGGATGGACCATTCCAAGTGATTAAGAAGATCAATGACAATGCTTATAAGTTAGCTCTTCCAGGTCAGTATAATGTTAGTGCTACATTTAATGTTTCTGATCTTTCTCCCTTTGATATTGATGTAGGTAATTCTGATTTGAGGATAAATCCTTTCGAGGAGGGGGGGAATGATGGAGACCCAAGCTCACAAAGCTTAAGTCATGTTCGTGATGATCGTGATCCTTTGAGCATCCATGGAGGTCCAATTACAAGAGCTAAATCAAAGATAATGCAACAAGCCTTGGCTGGTTTCATTAATATTGTTAGAGAGAAAGCCCAACAAAGCTTGAGCATTAAGGATGATAAAGTCTTCTACAACATGACCCAAGCCCAAGTTCAACCTTCTTGAAGACACACAAGTATTGGGCCAAAATGCAATTAGTCTGGATGCATATTTTATTTAGTTAAGTATTATTGGGTTGAACATTGTCTTAATTTAATTTAAGCCCAATTCCTTTTTAAATAATAGATTTTGTAGGATTTCTATTTCTTGTTCTGCAAGTTAGGAGAGTAAGATTACTATTTCTTGTTCTGCAAGTTTGCTATTTCCTATTTTGCAAGTTAGGAAAGTAAGATTCCTATTACTTGTGCTACAAGTTTGCTATTTGGCTATAAATAGTTATGTAACCCTTTGGGGAGAACACAATTGATTTTAGTAATAAAATTGAGAGACTTCTTCTCTTTGGTTCTCTTGAGAACTCTTGAACTTATCAAGGTCTTCCTTGTGGCGTTCTTCTACCTTCCACCAATATATACCATAGGTTCTTGCTTCTCTAAGCAATAGGTCTTGGTCAAATACCATAGGTTCTTGTGTTTCTACACAATGGGTCTTGGTTTTACTTCTAATTTTGTTTTTCCTTTGCTGCGTTTTTAACTTGTTATTGTTTTTCTTCAAGTGTTTTTTGTCTTCTTCATTGAACCTCATTTTCTTTCGGTGAGGTCCATATCATTTTCTCTCTAACAACATTAATGAAACCAGCCAAGGCTTGTTGCATTATCTTTGATTTAGCCCTTGTAATTGGACCTCCATGAATGCTCAAAGGATCACGATCATCACGAACATGACTTGAGCTTTGTGAGCTTGATGGGTCTCCATCACCTAGCCTCAGCTTCACTCACTATTCCTTTCTCACTCTCTTTTAATCTCAATTGATTCTCATCTTTCACACTTGAAGCTTGACATGCTACAGATACCTTTCCATCCATAGGTAATTCCATACTATCCTCATCATTTCTAATGGCAATATAGAATCATCATTGGATTCTTCCACGTAGTTGCTATCCAACTTATTATTAGCAACAATACCACATGCATGAGAGGTATTACCTTGGTTTACCTTAGCTAGGGTAGCATCATGTTTCTCCAACTTATCATATTTAACCAACTTCGACTCTATTCTCGAAAGTTGTTGTTGCATGGCTTGGAACATGATCTCAATCTTACTCAAATCAAGCTTTTCACTATTAGAAGACATGATTGCAACTTGCAAGAAATGTTAGTAAAAGAAAAGGACCTCACACGTGTTTACACTCAATACACACAAGAATGTAACACTCACACTCATGTTTCACACAATTTTAATATGACTTTTCTCTACTAATGTTACTCACACACTCTTGTCTTTTTCCCTCACACAACTTTTCTCTATAGGTTCTATATTGAACTCAAGACTCAATCAAAAATCAGCTTATAGAATTCAACTATCAACCAACAATAAACAAGCTGGGCACAAGATTTTAGTCAAGGGATAACAAAACAATGAAGACTCAACAAGACTTTGCAAGACTCAATAAGGCTTAAGAAGACTCTAATGACACTAAACCTTGAAGGAAATATGCGTGTTTTGGGGTGTTTAATTAGGGTAGGGTTTAGCCAAAGGTGGGGTAGTTTTATCCTTTTATGTGGTAGGGTCAAAAAGGTAATTTTAGGCAGTAGGGTAGAATGGTAACATTGAATTTTCAAATTAGGCAAATAAGAAATCTCAAAGCTCAAGAAAGAAGGACTACCTCAAGATTTTGATGAAGCCCACCTCCACGAATTGCCTTTGATGTTGCACTTGCTACACACGATGTAATAAATCCCCTCTTAAATTGATTTTTCTTTCTTCTTTTATTTTATATTTTACTAAAGTAAATGAACAATGAAGAAAAAAAACAAAAAGTCTAAATAATAAGAAGAGGTTTAATTGGGAAACAAGGCAACTTTTGACAAAAATAAGCTAGTTTTGGTAGTAGCTTGTGTGACAAGGAACGAGAGGGAATAGTGGCTTGTGAAACAAGTAGTCTTTATGTGATGTAGAGCTTTTGAAGGTTTCTTGGTGAGCAAGAAAACCTTTGGGATTTGGTTGCTTGGAGAACAAGATAGAGTTTACTTGGTGGCTAAGTAAAGATAGGTTATTTTAATGAAGACAATAGGTTTGAGAGACAAACAATATTAGTGGTGGCTTGGAAAAGGATTCAAGATCAAGATTTGTCCAAGACAAGAAGACAAACAAAAAAAAACAAAAACGAGACTCCCACAAATTGAACCTAAGCTCTGATTCCAAATGATATGGACCTCACCGAAAGAAGATGAGGTTCAATGAAGAAGACAAAGAACACTTGAAGAAAAACAATAACAAGTTAAAAACGCAGCAAAGGAAAAAAAAATTAGAAGTAAAACCAAGACCCGTTGTGTAGAAACACAAGAACCTATGGTATTGGACCAAGACCTGTTGCTTAGAAAAGCAAGAACCTATGGTATATATTGGTGGAAGGTAGAAGAACGCCACAAGAAAGACTTTAATAAGTTCAAGAGTTCTCAAGAGAACCAAAGAGAAGAAGTCTCTCAATTTTATTATAAAATCAATTGTGTTCTCCCCAAAGGGTTACATAACTATTTATAGGCAACTAGCTAACTTGCAGCACAAGTAATAGGAATCCTACTTTCCTAACTTGCAAAATAGGAAATAGCAAACTTGCGGAACAAATAATAGGAATCCTACTCTCCTAACTTGCAGAACAAGTAATAGAAGTCCTACAAAATATATTATTTAAAAAGGAATTGGGCTTAAATTAAATTAAGACAACGTTCAGCCCAATAATACTTAACTAAATAAAATATGCATCCAGCCTAATTGCATTTCGGCCCAATACTTGTGTGTGTGTCTTCAAGAAGGTTGAACTTGGGCTTGGATCATGTTGTAGAAGACTTTATCATCCTCCATGCTCAAGCTTTGTTGGGCTTTCTCTCTAACAATATTAATAAAACCAGCCAAGGCTTGTTGCATTATCTTTGATTTAGCTCTTGTAATTGGACCTCCATGGATGCTCAAAGGATCACGAACATCAGGAACATGACTTGAGCTGTGTGAGCTTGATGGGTCTCCATCAGGGATTATGAGCAGTTTCACGTTGATACTGGTCTCACACTAAAGGAAAGGGAAAAGAGAAAGCAAAGAGGAGTTTTAAGGATAGATCGGGTAGGTGGCAGCCTAAGAAGGTTAAGACATCGGACATTAAGATCTAAGAGGATAAGGTAGCTAAGCCTACCACTACTGTTAGCCTTACCACTGCTCAGAGGGGTACAAGGACTCGATGTGTTCATTGTGGGAGGTCGCATGGTACACGGCCTTGTTTTGTGCTCACCAGGGCATGTTTTCGATGCGGACAGACAAGACATATGATTAGGGATTTCCTGATGCTAAAGGAGTCAGTAGCATCTATAATGCCACATACAATTCCAACACCTTCGAAGGAGTTGGAGAAGGCTACACCTTCACAGCTGAGAAATGCGACACTAGCAGAGAAGCGCAAAAGGGTTGTGACCCAAGGCAGAGTGTACGCTATTGATCAGGAGGCTAATGAGACCTCTACTGATGTTATTAAGGGTAAATTTTATATTTTTTGATATTGCTGCACTTGCATTATTCGACCCTGGTTCCACGCACTCTTTTGTGTCACTTGCATGTGTTAGTAAAATACCAGTAAAACCTGAACCCTTAGGATATACTCTACAAATAAATACACCTTTTAAAGAATTGTAAATGACTGATATTGTATATCAAAATTATAAGGTAATAGTAGGAGAGAAGGAAACTACAGCTGACCTAATTTTGTTAAATATGTATGATTTCGATGTAATGCTAGGAATGGATTGGTTAGCTACAAACTATGTTAGCTTAGACTATTATACTAAGTTTATAACCTTTTCTTATCCCGAACGTTATATTGTAAAATTGTTAGATAAGCAATGAAAATAAAGTATTTATTACTAAACTGTTTGAATGTTGTGTTTGTTGTGATTGAAGGATTTATTGTATATGTGGAGTGTTGGATTATGCCCTTGGAACCATTCATTAGATGATTGACTTTGGCATTTTTTTATGTATCATGACATTTTATTTATTATAACTCATTATTATATTTGTCTTATAACTGCGTAATGTAATCTTATATGATAATGCCCTTAGAATAGTAATAACACACTATTCTTAAAATATCCCTAGTCAAGTATTATTGTGAACAAGGATAACAATGTACGATAAGACTAGTATGTGGTTGACTGATGACCATTGTCATGGATATAGGATATCAAGTCATCACATAGGTACATGTTAGAGAACTATGTACTGGATCGACCCTCCATGAGAACGCTACATGGATTGTTATATGAGTGTTATAAGCGATTCTCATAGTGATGATGGTGTATGTGATCCTTTGACTTGAGATCATCAGAGATCCCAACATAGAGAATTGCATACTTTAATGCTGCTAGATGTCATTCGTAAAAGGATGGACTATAAAGGTAGTAATTGGGTATGCCTTGATCTATGTAGAAGGATGTTGAGTGATCAAGATAGGATTTATCCCTCTTATATAACAAGAGTGATGTCTTGGGCCCTTTGATAGAGTGAGACTAAGAAATGCATGGCCGTGCTCGAATAAGTCAATATGAGATATTGATTTTATTTGTTTAATTAGTCTACTCAAGAATCAAGAAACGCTGATTAGACTATACAAGTGTGACACATTCCATGACTTGTGTCTAATCAAGACATCAAAGGATAAAGGGATTAGACTACACAGTAACATCTATCACGAGTAAGGTTATGTCGAGTCATTGACATTCTCGTTGCATGGGTAGCAATGATGTGTTGCTAGATACCGCTCATTGCCTGTGATAATTTTGTCATTGCCATTGTTTTGAGAACCTATTGGGTCGCACACTTAGAACGGATCAATGAGGAGCTTAATTAATCCTATTCTGAATTGGATTAAGGATATAGTTAATCCTATTCTAAGTAGGATTAGAGTTCTGTTTGGCAGTAAATTTTAGGGTAAAATTTACTGCCTATAAAAGGATGTTTTTTTTTCTAAAACAGAGCCGCACAATTAAAAACTGAAAAAGGTATTCTTTTAATTGAAGCTAGCAATTCGATTATAAGAAATCAAAAACGCTACTTAAGACTTCTGATCGTGAGACGTTCAAGAGTCGTGAGATCCGTTCGTGTGGATACCATAGAGGCAAGAACGAAAAGTTGTTGCTTGTGACTCGACCAACGACAGAAATCCGAGAAAACGTTAGGTAAAATCTCGAAACCCTAATCAGGCAACTCTCCGAATCGATACTGGTGGAGGCCGAATGATTTAAATTCCGCTGCGTGTTTGTTTCGGTTTCCTTCATGGAGGACGTAGAAAAGAAACATCCGAAATTGCACGAGATTCTTTTGGTCAAGGATTTCTCGGATGTGTTTCTAGTTGAACTAGTGGGACTACCACCAGATTGAGAGATAGAATTCACTATTGACTTGGTACCTAGTACAGATAGGTACTACCATAGCAAATGGCTATTGACTATTCACTATTGACTTGGTACCACCATACCAAATGGCATTAGTAGAGCTAGATGAGCTTAAAAAGTAGCTCCAGGAGTTGTTCAACAAGGGCTTCATTCGCCCTAGTGTCTCTCCCTGGGGTGCATGATATGGACCTCACCGAATGAAGATGAGGTTCAATGAAGAACATGAAGAACACTTGAAGAAAAACAAGAACAAGTTAAAAACGCAGCAAAAGAAAACAAAAATTAGATATAAAACCAAGACCCGTTGTGTAGAAACACAAGAACCTATGGTATTGGACCAAGACCCGTTGCTTAGAAAAGCAAGAACCTATGGTATATATTGGTGGAAGGTAGAAGAACGCCACAAGGAAGACCTTGATAAGTTCAAGAGTTCTCAAGAGAACCAAAGAGAAGAAGTCTCTCAATTTTATTACTAAAATCAATTGTATTCTCCCCAAAGGGTTACATAACTATTTATAGGCAAATAGATAACTTGCAGCACAAGTAATAGGAATCCTACTTTCCTAACTTGCAGAATAGGAAATAGCAAACTTGCAGAACAAGCAATAGAAATCCTACTCTCCTAACTTGTAGAACAAGTAATAGAAGTCTTACAAAATCTATTATTTAAAAAGGAATTGGGCTTAAATTAAATTAAGACAATGTTCAGCCCAATAATACTTAACTAAATAAAATATGCATCTAGCCTAATTTGCATTTCGGCCCAATACTTGTGTGTCTTCAAGAAGGTTGAACTTGGGCTTGGACCATGCTGTAGAAGACTTTATCATCCTCCATGCTCAAGCTTTGTTGGGCTTTCTCTCTAGCAATATCAATGAAACCAGCCAAGGCTTGTTGCATTATCTTTGATTTAGCTCTTGTAATTGGACCTCCATGGATGCTCAAAGGATCATGAACATCACGAACATGACTTGAGCTGTGTGAGCTTGATGGGTCTCCATCATTCCCCCTCTCCTCGAAAGGATTTGTCCTCAAATCAGAATCACCTATATCAATATCAAAGGGAGAAAGATCAGAAACATTAAATGTAGCACTAACATTATACTCACCTGGAAGATCTAACTTATAAGCATTGTCATTGATCTTCTTAATCACTTGGAATGGTCCATCTCCTCGAGGTTGCAGCTTGGAGCGACGTTGAGTAGGAAATCTCTCTTTACGCATATGTACCCAAACCCAATCACCAGGTTCAAAGACAACTTTCTTGCGATGCTTGTTGGCTTGAGTAGCATATTGCTCAGTCCTCTTCTTAATGTTTTGACGTACCTTCGCATGTAGTTGCTTAACAAAATCAGCTTTCTTTTCCCCATCCAAACTAGCTCTCTCCTCAATAGGTAGTGGTAAAAGATCCAATGGAGTGAGTGGATTAAAACCATAGACAACTTCAAATGGAGAATAACTAGTAGTAGAATGCACACTTCTATTGCATGCAAACTCCACATGAGGCAAACAATCTTCCCAATTCTTCAAATTCTTTTGAATAATGGATCTCAACAAAGTAGACAAAGTACGATTGACTACTTCAGTTTGACCATCGGTTTGTGGATGACAAGTAGTTGAAAACAATAGGTTTGTTCCTAACTTTCCCCATAATGTTTTCCAAAAGTAGCTAAGGAACTTCACATCACGGTCAGAAACAATGGTCCTTGGAACACCATGTAGACGAACAATTTCCTTGAAGAATAAATCGGCAATGTTGCTTGCATCATCTGTCTTGTGACAAGCAATGAAGTGAGCCATCTTAGAGAACCTGTCAACAACAACAAAAACAGAATCTCTACTTCTCTTTGTTCTTGGTAACCCCAAAACAAAGTCCATAGAAATGTCAGTCCAAGGAGCAGTAGGAATAGGTAATGGAGTATAAAGACCATGATTCATAACTCTAGACTTAGCTTGTTTACAAGTGACACATCTTTCACACAATTTTTCAACATCTCTTTTCATGTTAGGCCAAAAGAAGTGATCATGCAATATATCTAAAGTTTTCTTTACTCCAAAATGTCCCATTAATCCACCACTATGGGCTTCTCTAACAAGTAATTCTCTTAAAGAACTCCTAGGCACACATAATCTATTTTCCCTTAATAAGAATCCATCATGCCTATAAAACTTTCCAAAACCAGTTTTCTCACATGCAATGAACACATATTCAAAATCCTCATCAGTAGCATACAAGTCTTTAATATACTCAAATCCAAGTAGTTTTGCATTAAGAGTAGTGATTAGAGTATACCTTCGAGATAATGCATCAGCCACGATATTTTCTTTACCTTGTTTATATTTGATCACATATGGAAATGTTTCAATGAACTCCATCCACTTGGCATGACGCTTGTTCAACTTGCTTTGTCCTTTCAAGTGCTTCAAGGACTCATGATCAGTGTGGATGACAAATTCCTTGGGCCATAAATAGTGTTGCCATGTTTCCAAGGTCCTCACTAATGCATACATCTCTTTATTGTACATGGGATAGTTAAGGCCAGCTCCACTTAACTTCTCACTGAAGAAAGCAATGGGGGGCTTCTCTTGCATTAAAACAACTTCGATACCTATGCTTGAAGCATCACACTCAATCTTGATTGTTTTCTCTTTTTGCTTAACCTCATCTTCACTCCCTATTTTTTTCTCACTCTCTTTTAATCTCAATTGATCCTCATCTTTCATTAGCACACTTAAAGTTTGACATGCTATATATTCCTTTCCATCCATGGGTAATTCCATACTATCCTCATCATCCTCTAATTGCAGCATAGAATCATCATCAAAATCTTCTTCATAATTGCTATCCAACTTATTATGAGCAACATTATCACATGCATAAGAAGTATTATCTTGGTTTACCTTAGCTAGGGCAACATCATGTTGCTCCAACTTATCATATTTAATCAACTTCGACTCTATCCTCGAAAGTTGTTGTTGCATGGCTAGGAACATGATCTCAATCTTACTCAAATCAAGCTTTTCACTATTAGAAGACATGATTGTAACCTGCAAGAAACGTTAGTAAAAGAAAAGGACCTCACAAGTATGACCTCACGTGTTTACACTCAATACACACAAGAATGTAACACACACTCGTGTTTCACACAATTTTAATATGGCAATTCTCTATTAATGTTACTCACACACTCTTGCCTTTTTCCCTCACACAACTTTTCTCTATAGGTTCTATATTGAACTCAAGACTTAATTCAAAAATCAGCTTATGGAATTCAACTATCAACCAACAATAAACAAGCTGAGCACAAGATTTTAATCAAGGGAAAACAAAACAATGAAGACTCAACAAGACTTTGCAAGACTTAATAAGGCTTAAGAAGACTCTAATGAAACTAAACCTTGAAGGAAATATGTGTGTTTTGGGGTGTTTAATTAGGGTAGGGTTTAGCCAAAGGAGGGGTAGTTTTGTCCTTTTGTGTGGTAGGGTCAAAAAGGTAATTTTAGACAGTAGGGTAGAATGGCAGCAATGAATTTTCAAATTAGGCAAATAAGAAATCTCAAAGCTCAAGAAAGAATAACTACCTCAAGATTTTGATGAAGCACACCTCCACGAATTACCTTTGATGTTGCACTTGCTACACACGATTTAATAAATCCCCTCTTGAATTGATTTTTCTTTTCTCTTTTTTCTTTTCTTTTTTTTTCTCTTTTTTTTCTCTTTTTTTTATATTTTACTAAAGTAAACGAACAATGAAAAAAAAAGTCTAAATAATAAGAAGAGGTTTACTTGGGGAACAAGGCAACTTTTTGACAAAAACAAGCTAGTTTTGGTAGCAGCTTGTGTGGCAAGGAATGAGAGGGGACGGTGGCTTGTGAAACAAGTAGTCTTTATGTGATATAGAGCTTTTGAAGGTTTCTTGCTGAGCAAGAAAACCTTTGGTATTTGGTGGCTTGGAGAACAAGATAGGGTTTACTTGGTGGCTAAGTAAAGAAAATAGGTTTGAGGGACAAACAATATTAGTGGTGGCTTGGAAAAGGATTCAAGATCAAGGTTTGTCCAAGAGAAGAAGACAAACAAAAAAAAACAAAAACGAGACTCCCACGAATTGAACCCAAGACAAGAAGACAAACAAAAACAAAAACGAGACTCCCACGAATTGAACCTAAGCTCTGATGCCAAATGATATGGACCTCACCGAATGAAGATGAGGTTCAATGAAGAACATGAAGAACACTTGAAGAAAAACAAGAACAAGTTAAAAACGCAGCAAAAGAAAACAAAAATTAGAGATAAAACCAAGACCCGTTGTGTAGAAACACAAGAACCTATGGTATTGGACCAAGACCCGTTGCTTAGAAAAGCAAGAACCTATGGTATATATTGGTGGAAGGTAGAAGAACGCCACAAGGAAGACCTTGATAAGTTCAAGAGTTCTCAAGAGAACCAAAGAGAAGAAGTCTCTCAATTTTATTACTAAAATCAATTGTGTTCTCCCCAAAGGGTTACATAACTATTTATAGGCAAATAGATAACTTGCAGCACAAGTAATAGGAATCCTACTTTCCTAACTTACAGAATAGGAAATAGCAAACTTGCAGAACAAGCAATAGAAATCCTACTCTCCTAACTTGTAGAACAAGTAATAGAAGTCTTACAAAATCTATTATTTAAAAAGGAATTGGGCTTAAATTAAATTAAGACAATGTTCAGCCCAATAATACTTAACTAAATAAAATATGCATCTAGCCTAATTTGCATTTCGGCCCAATACTTGTGTGTCTTCAAGAAGGTTGAACTTGGGCTTGGACCATGCTGTAGAAGACTTTATCATCCTCCATGCTCAAGCTTTGTTGGGCTTTCTCTCTAGCAATATCAATGAAACCAGCCAAGGCTTGTTGCATTATCTTTGATTTAGCTCTTGTAATTGGACCTCCATGGATGCTCAAAGGATCATGAACATCACGAACATGACTTGAGCTGTGTGAGCTTGATGGGTCTCCATCAGTGCACCAGTTCTATTCATCCAGAAGAAGGATGGTAGCTTGCGACTCTGCATAGATTACCAATTGCTTAATAAGGCTACCATCAAGAACAAATATCCCTTGCCAAGGATTGATGATCTCTTTGATTAGCTCAAGGGTACTTAAGTGTTTTCTAAAATAGATTTCTGATATGGATATCATCAATTGAAGATCCGAGAAGTTGATGTCCCTAAAACTACATTTAGGACTGGGTATGGTCATTACGAGTTTTTGGTAATGCCTTTTGGATTGACTAATTCCCCCTCAGCCTTCATGAGCTTGATGAATGAAGTGTTCAAGCCATACCTGGATAAATTTGTTATTGACTTTATCGATGATATCTTAGTTTATTCCATGTCACCGAAGGAACATGGGCAACATCTTTATATTGTCCTACTGACCCTTAGAGATTGAAAGCTTTATGCCAAGTTCAGTAAGTGTAAGTTCTGGCTAGATCACATCACATTTCTAGGACATGTGGTGTATAAAGATAGGGTGTCTATTGATACGTCTAAGATCGAAGCCATTGTGCAATGGGAAAAACCAAAAACAGTGACAGAGATATGGAGTTTCTTGAGTCTACCTGGATATTATCGCCATTTTAATGAGGGTTCCTCGAAAATAGCTACTTCACTGACGCATCTCACATGCAAAAATGTTAAGTTCGAGTGGATAGATGCATGTGAGCATAATTTTCAAGAATTGAAGTGAAGGTTTACCACAGCTCCCATTCTTACCATTCCCAGCAGATCAAGCGATTTCTCAGTCTACAGTGATGCTTCTACCTTGGGTTTGGGTTGTGTACTTATGCCAAATGAGAAATTGATTGCTTATGGTTCTCGACAGCTAAAAGAGCATAAGAAGAATAATCCCACGCATGACGTGAAATTGGCTACCGTGGTGTTTGTGCTAAATGATGGAGGCCCATCAAGAGCCCAAGTCATGTTCATGATGGTCGTGATCCTTTGAACTTCAATGGAGGTCCACTGACATGAGCTAAAATAATGATAATGCAACAAGTCTTGGCTAGTTTCATTAATATTGCTAGAGAGAAAGCCAACATAGTTTGAGCATTGAGGATGACAAAGTCTTCTACAACATGATCCAAGCTCAAGTTCAACCTTCTTGAAGATTTACAAGTATTGGGTTGAAATACAATTAGGCCAAATGCATAAATTGGGCCTAGTGCAATTCAGCCAAATACTATACTTATTTTATTTAGTTATGTATTATTCGGCTGAAAGAGCACAAGAAGAATAATCCCACACATGACTTGGAATTGGCTACTGTGGTGTTTGCACTAAATGATGGAGGCCCATCAAGCTCACAAAGCCTAAATCATGTTCGTGATAATCGTGATCCTTTGAGCATCCATGGAGGTCCAATGACAAGAGCTAATATAAAGATAATGCAACAAGTCTTGGCTAGTGTCATTAATATTCCTAGAGAGAGCCCAACAAAGTTTGAGCATTGAGGATGACAAAGTCTTCTACAACATGATCCAAGCTCTAGTTCAACCTTCTTGAAGATTTACAAGTATTGAGCTGACATACAATTAGGCCAGATGCATAAATTAGGCGTAGTGCAATTCGGCCAAATACTATACTTATTTTATTTAGTTATATATTATTGGGCTAAAAATTGTCTTAATTTAATTTAATCCCAATTCCATTTTATTTAATGGGTATTGTAGGATTTCTATTTCTTGTTTTGCAAGTTAAAAAAGTAGGATTCCTATTACTTTTTCTGCAAGTTTGCTATTTGCCTATAAATAGCTATGTAACCCTTTGGGTAGATGATAGGATGATATTTTGTGAATTTTATATGTGCTAATATATTTACTTTACTGATGTTTTATGCCTAAAAGAGCTTACTAATGTTTATTTTATATTTTAGGTATTAAATATCAAAGTTGGAATAAAAAAAAGTTAAAAAGAGCAAAGTGCAGACTTTTCTGTCCAGCTTGAAAGATTGATGTTTTTAACCAATTTAACAATTTGATCTCAAGAAGTGTACTTCATGGAAGTTTTAGAGGACTTCCAAGGTTTTCAGAATGTACAAGATTACAAAAATCGGAGTTTGCTTGATGGGTCAAACGTCTGGACAAAATCAGTATGAAATTCTGGGCAGAAAAACGAGATTGAGAAGAAATTCCAACAAAGCAAGTTCAAGACCAGATTTTGTTGACACAAGATAATTTCTTAATTTTATTATGTCTTAGATCTGTAATTAATTAATAAGGATAGGCCTTAGGTATTTTACTTAGAAAATAATTGTAAAAAGATGATGAGATAAAGGTAAGAGTTTGACTAGTCAAATTACTTGTTTTCCAAGTAAACTCTTATTTGAATTTTACATTGCTTAGGAAAGTCTTTTAAACTCTTCCTTAGGCCTATATAAAGAGCACAAGACTCTCATAAACAGTGATAGGATGATATTTTGTGAATTTAATATGTGCTAATATATTTGCTTTATTGATGTTTTATGCCTAAAAGAGCTTACTAATATTTATTTTATGTTTTAGGTATTAAATATCAAAGTTGGAATAAAAAGAAGCTAAAAAAGAGCAAAGTGCAGTAATTTTTGTCCAGCTTGAAAGATTGACATTTTTGACCAATTTAACGACCTGATCTCAAGACGTGGCCTTCATGGAAGTTGTAGAGGACTTCTCAAAGTTTCCACAATGTCCAAGATCGCAAAAATCGGAGTTCAGTTTTTGGGTCAAACGTCTGGACAAAATCAGTACAAAATTCTGGGCAGAATAACGAGATTGAGAAGAAATTCCAATAAAGCAAGTTCAAGACAAGATTTTGTTGAGAGAAGATAATTTCTTAATTTTATTTTGTCTTAGATCTGTAATTAATTAATAAAAATAAGCCTTAGGAATTTTACTTAGAAAATAATTGTAAAAGGATGATGAGATAAAGGTAAGAGCTTGACTAGTCAAATTACTTGTTTTCCAAGTAAACTCTTATCTTAATCCCACATTGCTTAGGAAAGTCTTTTAAACTCTTCCTTAGACCTATATAAAGAGCACAAGGCTCTCATAAACACATCCCTCAGATCCCTCACACATCCCTCTCCTCCCTCTTATCTTTTAGTCTTGTAGGATTTTCTTTAGGGTTTTTAATAAAAATTTTATTTTTCTTTATTTTTAATTAGTTGTGATTTCTTATTATTGTTTTATAAAATTATTTTCTTTTTATATTTTTAGATTTTGTGATTTCTTTTTTTGATAAAATCTTATTAGATCATAATCTTGATTATAGATTTCTTGTTTGATATTATTAAAGATTGATAGTTTAATTGTTTATTGCATGATAATTGTATTCTTTATGATATTAAACTTGAATTTTATGATCTTGAATATGTCTAGTAAGTAGTTTTCTTATTCAGTTATGAGGTAAATTGATTATTCTTGGGAAAAGCATGTTGTGAGATTCTTGAACCTATTATATAATTGTTGATTAAGTATCCAAGATTCTCTGAGCACATTATAATGATTGTTTGTTTGATTAGATAGGGTGCACACTATTTAGTTAAATTAAATAATCTACAGCCAAATTAAAAACATAAGTCCGTAATTGCTGATAGGATGATATTTTGTAAATTTTTATGTGCTAATATATTTTCTTTATTGATGTTTTATGCCTAAAAGAGCTTACTAATGTTTATTTTATGTTTTAGGTATTAAATATCAAAGTTGGAATAAAAAGAAGCTAAAAAGAGCAAAGTGCAGTATTTTCTGTCCAGCTTGAAAGATTGACGTTTTTGATCACTTTAACGACCTGATCTGAAGAAGTGGCCTTCATGGAAGTTGTAGAGAACTTCTCAAGATTTCTGGAATGCACAAGATCACAAAAATCGGAGTTCGTTTGGTGGGTCAAACGTCTGGACAAAATTAGTACGAAATTCTGGGTAGAATAACGAGATTGAGAAGAAATTCCAACAAAGTAAGTTCAAGACAAGATTTTGTTGAGAGAAGATAATTTCTTAATTTTATTTTGTCTTAGATCTGTAATTAATTAATAAGAATAGGCCTTAGGAATTTTACTTAGAAAATAATTGTAAAAGATGATGAGATAAAGGTAAGAGTTTGACTAGTCAAATTACTTGTTTCCCAAGTAAACTCTTATCTGAATCTCACATTGCTTAGGAAAGTCTTTTAAACTCTTCCTTAGGCCTATATAAAGAGCACAACGCTCCCATAAACAGCATCCACACACATCCCTCTCCTCCCTCTTCTCTTTTAGTCTTGTAGGATTTTCTTTAGGGTTTTTAATGAAATTTTATTTTTTTTATTTTTAATTAGTTGCTGATTTCTTTATTTTTAATTCTGATTTTGTTTTCTTTATTTAAATTAATATTGTTTGTGTGTTCTTGCTTGCTAGTTTATAATCTTGATTAGTAATTCTGATTTTATATTATTAAAGATTGCTTCTTTGATTGTTTCTTGCATTATATTTGTAATCTTTATAATATATAACTTGAATTATATGATCTTGAATATGTCTAGTGAGTAGTTTTCTTATTCAGTTATGAGGTAAATTGATTATTTTTGAGAAAAAGCATGATGTGAGATTCTTGAACCTATTATATAATTGTTGATTAAGTATCCAAGATTCTCTGAGCACATTATAATGATTCTTTGTTTGATTAGATAGGGTGCACACTATTTAGTTAAACTAAATAATCTACCGCCAGATTAAAAACATAAGTCCGTAATTGCTTGTGGAGTTAATCACTAGGGATGGAGGAGAATTAAGGTTTAGATTAAATGAACCGAGCTTATGTGTTTGTTATCTAATGTCAACCCATATCTTTCTTGTTGTTAATGCTGCTACAACTTATATCTAGAGAGCTTGTTCTAGGTAGGTTAAGTAGTTAGAGATTAGTTAAAAAGCTTGTTTTAACTAACGACTCAATAAGGAAAGATGGTGTAACAGAGCTTATTGTTATGCTACGGTTGACTATTTAATTGACAATAATATTTTGTAATCAATGATCAACATCAAAATCCAAGAATGATTGATTGCCTCGTAACTGAAGCTTTTTGCTATTTTTTTTTAATTTAATAATTCTTTTTTTTATTTTAGAATAGATGACAAAACCCCAAAATTTCTTCTTTCCCTAAAACTTAAGATTAGGTTTTTAATTTAATAATTAACTTAAATAATTCAGTCTCTGTGGGATCGACCCTTACTCCGCTATCTACATAGTAGAGTTAGGAAGTTTTATTTTTGGTGACTGACGACACTCATCAAATTTTGGCGCCGTTGCCGGGGATTGTTATTTATTTAAGTTGTTTATTATAATTTAAAGATCTAATTATTTTCTTTTCTTTCTTCCTTGCAGGGTTTGCATGTCTGACGAGGACTCTAGTTACAGACTTCGAAAGATTAGAGATTACATTCAAGCAACCCAAAGTGCAGTGCTACAAACGCCCCAACCACCACCATCCACTTCTAACGATCCACCTTCCACCGAGCCCACATTCAATCCTACTTTTGAATTCTCTAGTGATTCAAAAGAGGACACCATGGCTCAAAATGCTAATAGAACCTTGAAGAAGTTGGCAGCACCCACTATGAACCAACAACCCCTTTGCATAGCCTATCCTACTTTAGATGTTGCTTTTGAGTTAAAATCTAGTTTGATACATCTTTTACCGACTTTTCATGGTCTTGCAGGTGAAGATCCACACAAACATCTAAAGGAATTCCATGTGGTTTGCTCAACCATGAAGCCAGCTGGGGTTAGTGAAGAGCAAATCAAGCTGAGGGCCTTTCCATTCTCTTTGGCAGATGCAGCCAAGGATTGGCTTTACTACTTACCTTCTGGGACCATCAACACTTGGGATGATATGAAGAAACTCTTCTTGGAAAGATATTTTCCTGCTTCTAGGGCAGCCAACATCCGCAAAGAAATTTGTGGAATTAGGCAATTTAATGGTGAGTCACTCTATGAATATTGGGAAAGATTTAAACGATTATGTGCTAGTTGCCCACATCACCAAATTCATGAGCAACTATTGATCCAATATTTCTATGAGGGACTATTACCCCATGATAGAAGCATGATAGATGCTGCCAATGGAGGAGCTTTGGTGGATAAGACTCCTCAAGAAGCTCAAAACTTGATAGCAAACATGGCTGCCAATTCTCAACAATTTAACACAAGGAGAGATCCAGCACCACCACTTAAGCAAGCACATGAGGTAAGTACTTCTTCTTTGGAAAAACAAATTGCTAATCTAACATCCCTTGTGCAACAATTGGCTGTAGGTAACATGCAACAAGCCAAGGCTTGTGGAGTTTGCTCCAACATCGGACACCCTACTGATATGTGCCCAAACTTACAAGAAGATTCCATAGAGCAAGCTAATGCTATAGGAGGATTCCTAGGGCCTTCCCAAGATAAGTATGATCCTTATTCAAGCACTTACAACCCTGGTTGGAGGGACCACCCAAATTAGCAATATGGAAATAGGTCTACACCATATGTCCCACCACACAATAGGCCAAATAATTTCCAAGTCCCCAAACCTACATACCAAGAGAGGCCACCACACCAAACACAACACCAAAGTGGAACCATGTCTCTTGAAGAAATTGTAAAGAATCTTGCTGCTTCTACTTTACAAAATCAACAAGAGAACAATCAAAGAATTGCACACCTTGAGCACCAAATAAGCCAAATGGCTACTTCTCTAAGCAGACTTGAAGCTAGGGAATCCAACAAGTCGCCTTCTCAACCTATGGTGAATCCAAGGGAGAATGTGAGTGCCATCTTTTTGAGGAGTGAGAAGGAAATTGGACCCAAAGAGAATGCATATGAAGAGGTCAACTTTAAGGCTCCACCACATAAAAATGTAGTCAAGCTCCCTCCTCTTTATAGAGATTTTGACAAGGTAAGTGAAAAACGTGTCGCTTTTAATGTTGGTACTTACCCTCCTCCTTTTCCTAGTAGGTTGGCAAAACCAAAGAAAGAAGAGCATGTTGACACTATCATAGAAGCAAAAGGAGAAGTTGACAACAATACTTCAAAGTTTAAGGTAAGTGATAAAAGAGTTCCCTTTAATACTGGTACTTACCCTCCTCTTTTCCTACTAGGTTTGCAAAAATAAAGAAAGAAGAAGAAGACAAAGAGATCTTGGAGACCTTTAGCAAAATAGAGGTGAACATTCCTCTTCTTGATGCTATCAAGCAAGTGCCCAGGTACGCAAAATTTTTAAAAGAATTGTGCACTAACAAGAAGAAATTAAAAGGTGATGAAAAAGTAGTTGTGGGGGAGAATGTGTCTGCCATCATTCAAAGAAAACTTCCCCCAAAGTGATGGAGACCCATCAAGCTCACACAGCTCAAGTCATGTTCGTGATGTTCGTGGTCTTTTGAGCATCCATGGAGGTCCAATTACAAGAGCTAAATCAAAGATAATGCAACAAGCCTTGGCTGGTTTCATTAATATTGCTAGAGAGAAAGCCCAACAAAGCTTGAGCATGGAGGATGATAAAGTGTTCTACAACATGATCCAAGCCTAAGTTCAACCTTCTTGAAGACACACACACAAGTATTGGGCCGAAATGCAATTAGGCTGGATGCATATTTTATTTAGTTAACTATTATTGGGCTGAACGTTGTCTTAATTTAATTTAAGCCCAATTCCTTTTTAAATAATATATTTTGTAGGACTTCTATTACTTGTTCTGCAAGTTAGGAGAGTAGGATTCCTATTACTTGTTCTGCAAGTTTGCTATTTCCTATTATGCAAGTTAGGAAAGTAGGATTCCTATTACTTGTGCTGCTAGTTAGCTAGTTGCCTATAAATAGTTATGTAACCCTTTGGGGAGAACACAATTAATTTTAGTAATAAAATTGAGAGACTTCTTCTCTTTGGTTCACTTGAGAACTCTTGAACTTATCAAGGTCTTCCTTGTGGCGTTCTTCTACCTTCCACCAATATATACCATAGGTTCTTGCTTTTCTAAGCAACGGGTCTTGGTCCAATACCATAGGTTCTTGTGTTTCTACACAACGGGTCTTGGTTTTACTTCTAATTTTTATTTTCTTTTGCTGCGTTTTTAACTTGTTATTGTTTTTTCTTCAAGTGTTCTTCGTCTTCTTCATATGAACCTCATCTTCTTTCGGTGAGGTCCATATCATTTGGCATCAGAGCTTAGGTTCAATTCGTGGGAGTCTCGTTTTTGTTTTTTTTTTCTTTATTTGTCTTCTTGTCTTGGACAAACCTTGATCTTGAATCCTTTTCCAAGCCACCACTAATATTGTTTGTCCCTCAAACCTATTTTCTTTACTTAGCCACCAAGTAAACCCTATCTTGTTCTCCAAGCAACCAAATCCCAAAGGTTTTCTTGCTCATTAAGAAACCTTCAAAAGCTCTACATCACATAAAAGGCTACTTGTTTCACAAGCCACCGTTCCCTCTCATTCCTTGCCACACAAGCTGCTACCAAAACTAGCTTGTTTTTGTCAAAAAGTTGCCTTGTTCCCCAAGTAAACCTCTTCTTATTATTTAGACTTTTTCTTTTTTTCTTAATTGTTCGTTTACTTTAGAAAAATATAAAAAAAAAAAGAAAAAAAGAGAAAAAAAAAGAAAAGAAAAAAAAAAGAGAAAAGAAAAAATCAATTCAAGAGGGGATTTATTACATCGTGTGTAACAAGTGCAACATCCAAGGCAATTCGTGGAGGTGTGCTTCATCAAAATCTTGAGGTAGTCATTCTTTCTTGAGCTTTGAGATTTCTTATTTGCCTAATTTGAAAATTCATTGTTACCATTCTACCCTACTGCCTAAAATTACCTTTTTGACCCTACCACATAAAAGGACAAAACTACCCCACCTTTGGCTAAACCCTACCCTAATTAAAAACCCCAAAATACACATATTTCCTTCAAGGTTTAGTTTCATTAGAGTCTTCTTAAAACTTATTAAGTCTTGCAAAGTCTTGTTGAGTCTTTATTGTTTTGTTTTCCCTTGATTAAAATCTTGTGCTCAGCTTGTTTATTGTTGGTTGATAGTTGAATTCCATAAGCTGATTTTTTATTAAGTCTTGAGTTCAATATAGAACCTATAGAGAAAAGTTGTGTGAGGGAAAAAAAGGCAAGAATGTGTGAGTAACATTAGTAGAGAAAAGCCATATTAAAATTGTGTGAAACACGAGTGTGAGTGTTACATTCTTGTGTGTATTGAGTGTAAACACGTGAGGTCATACTTGTGAGGTCCTTTCCTTTTACTAACGTTGCTTGCAGGTTACAATCATGTCTTCTAATAGTGAACAGCTTGATTTGAGTAAGATTGAGATCATGTTCCTAGCCATCCAACAACAACTTTCGAGGATAGAGTCGAAGTTGGTTGAATATGATAAGTTGGAGCAACATGACGTTGCCCTAGCTAAGGAAAACCAAGATAATACTTCTTATGCCTGTGATAATGTTGCTCATAATAAGTTGGATAGCAACTATGAAGAAGATTTTGATGATGATTCTATGCTACCATTAGAGGATGATGAGGATAGTATGGAATTACTCATGGATGAAAAGGAATCTATAGCATGTCAAACTTTAAGTGTGCTACTGAAAGATGAGGATCAATTGAGATTAAAAGAGAGTGAGAAAAGAATAGTGAGTGAAGCTGAGGCTAAGCAAAAAGAGAAAACAATTGAGATTGAGTGTGATGCTTTAAGCATAGGTATCGAAGTTGTTTTAATGCAGGAGAAGGGCCCCATTGCTTTTTTCAGTGAGAAGTTAAGTGGAGTTGCCCTTAACTATTCCACATATGATAAAGAGATGTATGCATTAGTGAGGGCCTTGGAAACATGGCAACACTATTTATGGCCCAAGGAATTTGTCATCCACACTGATCATGAGTCCTTGAAGCACTTGAAAGGACAAAGCAAGTTGAACAAGCGTCATGCCAAGTGGATGGAGTTCATTGAGACATTTCCATATGTGATCAAATATAAACAAGATAAAGAAAATGTCGTGGCTGATGCATTATCTCGAAGGTATACTCTAATCACTACTCTTAATGCAAAACTACTTGGATTTGAGTATATTAAAGACTTGTATGCTACTGATGAGGATTTTGAAAATGTGTTCATTGCATGTGAGAAAACTGGTTTTGGAAAGTTTTATAGGCTTGATGGATTCTTATTTAGGGAAAATAGATTATGTGTGCCTAGGAGTTCTTTAAGAGAATTACTTGTTAGAGAAGCCCATAGTGGTGGATTAATGGGACATTTTGGAGTAAAGAAAACTTTAGATATATTGCATGATCACTTCTTTTGGCCTAACATGAAAAGAGATGTTGAAAAATTGTGTGAAAGATGTGTCACTTGTAAACAAGCTAAGTCTAGAGTTATGAATCATGGTCTTTATACTCCATTGCCTATTCCTACTGCTCCTTGGACTGACATTTCTATGGACTTTGTTTTGGGGTTACCAAGAACAAAGAGAGGTAGAGATTCTGTTTTTGTTGTTGTTGGCAGGTTCTCTAAGATGGCTCACTTCATTGCTTGTCACAAGACAGATGACGCAAGCAACATTTCCGATTTATTCTTCAAGGAAATTGTTCATCTACATGGTGTTCCGAGGACCATTGTTTCTGACCGTGATGTGAAGTTCCTTAGCTACTTTTGGAAAACATTATGGGGAAAGTTAGGAACAAAGCTATTGTTTTCAACTACTTGTCATCCACAAACCGATGGTCAAACTGAAGTAGTCAGTCGTACTTTGTCTACTTTGTTGAGGTCCATTATTCAAAAGAATTTGAAGAATTGGGAAGATTGTTTGCCTCATGTGGAGTTTGCTTATAATAGAAGTGTGCATTCTACTACTAGTTATCCTCCATTTGAAGTTGTCTATGGTTTTAATCCACTCACTCCATTGGATCTTTTACCACTACCTATTGAGGAGAGAGCTAGTTTGGATGGGGAAAAGAAAGCTAATTTTGTTAAGAAACTACATGAGAAGGTACGTCAAAACATTAAGAAGAGGACTGAGCAATATGCTACTCAAGCCAACAAGCATCGCAAGAAAGTTGTCTTTGAACCTGGTGATTGGGTTTGGGTACATATGCGTAAAGAGAGATTTCCTGCTCAACGTCGCTCCAAGTTGCAACCTCGAGGAGATGGACCATTCCAAGTGATTGAGAAGATCAATGACAATGCTTATAAATTGGATCTTCCAGGTGAGTATAATGTTAGTGCTACATGATGCGCACGGACAGAAGAACTCGTAGGTTGGAGTTTGAAGGAACTGAAACGCAACTGGATAGAAGCAAAAGACGATGAAGGATACCTTATGAAACCTAGACCCAAAGCCTAAAGAGACTCGAACCCAAGGTATTGGACCTTGACCCTACGAATAAGAATTCGAGAACCTAAGGTATAGCAATGGTGGATGGTGAAGAAGGAGGCGCCACAAGGAAGAAGACCTTGATAAGCCTAGTTGAGAGGGAACCCAAGAGAAAGGCACACTCAATTTCTGAAAATTCAATTAACTGATCTCCATCAATAGCGTTTACAAGGTATTTATAATAATACCTAGCACTTAAGCCCATAAACAAGTGGGCTGGAATTAACACCAATAGAAAATAAAACTAAACCCAAATTCATGCCTAAACCTAGTTACATAAAATAAATAGTCCAAGACACAACAAAACTCAAACATGGGCTATCCAAACACTTAGCCCATCTTATTGTTAAGCTAAAATAAGATAGTAAACCATGCTCATGTCGTTTGGGCTTCCAAGCAAGTATAGATGTCTTGGGACTCTTCATGGAAGCTTCCTTGACACTTCAATGATGCCAGAGCTTGTTGCATGAATGAGGCCAGGGCTTGTTGCGTTTTCTTAGCTCGAGCTCGGGTAATTGGACCTCATTGGATGACCAATGGATCCTTAGCATCACGAACATCACGAGCAAGTGGATCTCCATCTGGATCTCCATCATTCCCCCTCTCCTCAAAAGGATTTGTCCTCAAATCGCATATACCTTCATCAAAAGAAAAGGGAGAAAGATCAGAAACATTAAAAGTAGCAGATACACCATACTCACCAGGAAGATCCAATTTGTAGGCATTATCGTTGATCCTCGCTATGACTTGGAATGGTCCATCTCCTCGGGGATGCAGCTTGGTTCGTCGCTGAACAGGAAACCTCTCCTTTCTCATATGCACCCAAACCCAATCACCAGGCTCAAATACTACTTTCTTTCGATGCTTATTTGCTTGGGTGGTATATTGCTCAGTCTTCTTTTCAATAGCTTGACGAACTCTCTCATGGAGTTGCTTCACAAACTTAGCCTTCTGTTCTCCATCCAAGTTACTCTGCTCCGCACTAGGTAATGGCAACAAATCCAAAGGAGTAAGAGGATTGAAGCCATAAACAACTTCGAATGGAGAGCAACTAGTAGTGGAGTGGACACTGCGGTTATATGCAAACTCCACATGGGGCAAGCAATCTTCCCAATTCTTCAAATTTTTCTGAATAATGGACCTCAATAATGTAGATAGGGTTCGGTTGACGACCTCAGTCTGTCCATCAGTCTGGGGGTGACAAGTGGTGGAGAATAACAATTTAGTTCCCAACTTTCCCCATAACGTCTTCCAAAAGTAACTAAGGAACTTTGCATCTCGATCAGAAACAATGGTCCTTGGTACACCATGTAGACGTACTATCTCTTTGAAGAAAAGGTCAGCAACGTTGCTCGCGTCATCCGTCTTGTGGCAAGCAATGAAATGAGCCATCTTAGAGAACCTGTCAACCATAACAAAAACAGAATCTCTACCGCGTTTTGTTCGAGGCAAGCCCAAAACAAAATCCATAGAGATATCAGTCCACGGAGTAGTAGGAATGGGTAAAGGAGTATATAAACCATGATTATGAACTCTAGACTTAGCTTGCCTACATGAAATGCATCTAGCACATAACCTCTCTACATCTCTCCTCATGTTAGGCCAAAAGAAATGTTCTTGCAAAACATCTAGAGTTTTCCTAACCCCAAAGTGACCCATTAATCCTCCACTATGGGCTTCTCTAACGAACAGCTCGCGCAATGAACTCCTAGGCACACATAATTTATTTTCTCTAAATAAGAACCCATCATGCCTAAAGAACTTGCCAAAACCAGATGTAGCACATGCATCATAAACATTGCCAAAATCAACATCATCAGCATACTGTTCTTTGATATACTCAAATCCTAAAAGTTTAGCATCAAGAGTAGTGATAAGAGTATACCTACGAGATAACGCATCAGCTACGACGTTCTCTTTACCTTGTTTGTACTTGATCACGTACGGGAACATCTCAATGAACTCTATCCACTTGGCATGACGCTTATGCAGCTTACTCTGTCCTTTCAAATGCTTCAAGGACTCATGATCAGTGTGGATGATAAATTCTTTGGGCCACAAGTAATGTTGCCATGTCTCCAAGGCCCTCACTAACGCGTACATCTCCTTGTCATATGTGGGATAGTTAAGTGCTGCTCCACTTAACTTCTCACTAAAGAAAGCAATTGGGCGTTTTTCCTGCATAAGCACAGCGCCAATACCTACACCTGAGGCATCGCACTCAATCTCAAAAGTTTTAGTAAAGTCAGGCAGAGATAACAAAGGAGCAGAACAAAGTTTATCTTTAAGCAAATTAAAAGCATGCTCTTGTGCAGGACCCCAATGAAATGCAACATTCTTTTTGACCACTTCGATCAAAGGTGCGGCTATAGTGCTAAAATCTCTAACGAATCGACAATAGAAACTAGCTAAACCATGGAAACTACGCACCTCAGAAACAGACTTTGGTACAGGCCATTCTTTAATTGCCTTTACCTTCTCAATATCAACAGAAATGCCATGTGAAGAAACGACATACCCAAGAAAAACAACCTTATCAGTGCAGAATGTACATTTCTTAAAATTGGCATACAAACTTGCATTCCTCAAAACAGTAAGAACATTCCTAAGATGCTCAACATGCTCATGCTGGCTCTTACTGTATATCAAAATATCATCAAAATAGACAACCACATACTTACCAATGAAATCACGTAAAACATGGTTCATTAAACGCATGAAAGTACTGGGTGCATTAGTCAAGCCAAAAGGCATAACTAACCACTCGTAGAGACCATGTTTAGTCTTGAATGCGGTTTTCCATTCATCACCTTCTCGCATACGAATTTGGTGATATCCGCTCTTTAAATCAATTTTAGAAAACAGGCATGCACCATGCAACTCATCAAGCATGTCATCTAGCCTAGGAATAGGATAGCGATACTTTACAGTGATTTTGTTGACGGCTCGACAGTCAACGCACATCCTCCACGTCCCATCTTTTTTTGGCACAAGCAGCACGGGCACGGCGCATGGACTCATGCTCTCTCTCACATAACCTTTCCTCATGAGCTCCTCAACTTGCCTTTGAAGCTCCTTCGTCTCCTCAGGATTACTTCTGTAGGCTGGACGGTTAGGAATGGTAGCTCCGGGGACAAGGTCAATCATATGCTCGATCCCACGAATCGGTGGTAATCCACTTGGGATCTCCGCAGGGAATACATCCTCGAACTCTGCAACAATGAGACAACATCAGTAGGCAAAGTATCACGGAGTTCTGCATCAATAAAATAAGAATCTTTAAATAAGAGTAAAAGGATAGGAGACTTAGCAAGAAATGCAGTCTTCACATCTCGGGATTTGGCATAGCAGCTCACTGTTTTGCTTTCCTTGTTTTCCTTCTTTTCTTTCTTTTCGTTACCTTGCTTCCGTTGCTCTTCATGTTGCTCCTTTAGCCTTAATTGGTCCTCATAAATCTCCTTAGGGCTAAGGGGAGCAAGAGCGATCTTCTTGCCATCCATAGTAAAGGAGTAACGGTTAGTGTAACCGTCGTGGATGACTCTCCGATCATACTGCCACGGTCTACCCAGCAATAGGTGGCTAGCTTGCATGGGCACCACGTCACACAACACCTCATCGTGATACCTTCCAATACGAAACGGAACCAAGACTTGCTTCACCACGTTGACTTCACCACAGTCATTAATCCACTGCAACTTATATGGGTGGTGATGCTTGGTAGTGGGCAACTTTAACTTATCAACAAGGTATGTGCTAGCAACATTAGTACAACTCCCACCATCAATGATTACAGTACATACCTTGTCACTAATATGGCATCTCGTATGGAAGATGTTCTCGCGCTGTGCCTCATCCTCAAACTTCACATGAGTAGTAAGAGCACACCTAGCAACAAGTGCTTCACCATGAGCAGCATACTCAACAACTTCTTCTTCGTCGACATCTTCTAACGCAGGCATCTCATCTTCTACACCGAGTTCAGAACCTTCACTCTCAACATCTCCATTCCCATGCATGATCATCACTCTACGGTTGGGACACTGTGAGGCAATATGTCCACGACCTAAACACTTGAAACATTTAATGTCACGTGTCCTGCTCTGGGATGCTTGGGCAGGTTCAGTCTTGGGCTTTGGAGGGCCCTCAGGCTTGGGCTTAGCAAAGCTCTCTGACTTATGCGTAGGCACAGGCTTATCATCCCTATGAAAGGTGTTAGATTTCCAAACAGGAACTGAACTAGAAGTAAAACGGGATGTACCTTTCCTTTTGAGTTGCCTTTCCACTTTGATGGCCACATGCAACATCTCCTCTAAATCCATGTAATGCTGCAACTCGACTACATTGGCAATCTCACGGTTTAAGCCTTGAAGAAAACGAGCCATAGTAGCTTCTGCATCCTCCTGGATATTGGCTCGGATCATGGTTATTTCCATCTCTTTGTAGTAATCCTCAACACTCTTTGAGCCCTGGGTAAGACCTTGGAGCTTCTGGTATAACTCCCTGTAGTAATGAGTAGGAACAAATCTCTTCCGCATGATGCGCTTCATCTCATCCCATGTAGACACTGGACGATCACCATATCTTCTTCTACTAGTGACTAACTGATCCCACCAAACCATAGCATACTCTGTGAACTCAATTGCTGCAAGTTTGACCTTCTTTTCCTCAGAGTAGTGGTGGCAGTCAAACACCATTTCAATCTTCCGTTCCCATTCCAAATATGCCTCAGGATCATTCTTGCCTTGGAAAGGAGGAATCTTCAATTTTATACTGCCAAGGTTTCCATCCATCTTCTCCTTGCCTCTATCACAGGCTCTATCAACTCGATCTCTATATCCATGGTACCTTCTATGATGTCTATCGATCCCAGACTCTTCGTTCGAATCATACCCAGCATTATCATCATACTCGTCAGTGGCAACAACCTTACTCTTTAGACGAGAAGTATCACCTTGCTGGATCTTTGCAAACCGAGCGTCATGTTGGTTCAACTTATCATGAATGTCATTGAATTTCACGTCCATCCGTTGGAACTGTTGTTGCATTGCCTGAAGCATGAATTCAATCTTTTTAAAGTCGGACTTATCACCTTCAGAAGACATTTTCAACAAAGATATCCTCACGTGTGTACACTCGTGTTTCACTCAAGTAATTTGGCTTTTCTCTACTAATGTTTCTCACACACTCCTGCCTTTTTCCCTTACTCTACCTTAACTCTATAGGTTCACAATCGCACTAGAGACTCAATCAAAGAATCAACCTCACAGAATCAACTAATTCACCAAGTATTGTCACCAAGATTTTTTTTTTTGAATTCTTCTCTTTTTTTTTCTGAATTTTTTTTTTTCGAATTCTTTTCCTTTTTTTTTTTTGCACAGAAAGGTGTGGCTAGGGCTAGGATGACTCAAAGAAAGAAAGACAGAATAAAAAAAAATTAAAAAAATCACTAAAATGATAAAAAAATAAAAAATGGCCTAAAACTATAAGAAGACGATGGAATTTGGCCAAGATAGGGTGGGGCCCGTGAAATATATTTCACGGGGTCGTTTTCTTTCGTCGTTTCCTTTAAAACGGGTACTCGTACGCCTCCTAACTCAACCAAAATTTTCGGTTTGAACAGTACCGCAACCAATTTTTTTTTTTTTTCCGAATTCTTTTTTTTTCTGTTTTTTTGAATTCTTTTTTTTTTTCTGTTTTTTTTTTCAACTCTGAGTGTTGCGGTTTCCTTGAAAAGAGGAGGAGCGCGGCTAGGGTTTTTTGAAGGAGTGCGACAGGGTTTTGAGGAATTGCGGCTAGGGTTTGTTGAAGGGGTGCGACAGGGTTTTGAGTAATTGCGGCTAGGGTTTTTTTTTTTTTTAGGGTGCGGCAAGGAGTTTATTTTTGAGGGGTGCGGCTAGGGTTTTTTGTGTAATGAAATAAGTGGTGGCTAGGGTTTTTTGTGTAATGAAATAAGTGGTGGCTAGGGTTTTAGGGTTAAGAAATAAGTGGCGGCTAGGAACACACAAACAAACAGAAAGTGGAACGAACAAAAGAAAAAAAATTTAAAAAAAAAAAAATCGAAAAGTGAGTGACGCACGAACAAACCAGAAAATCGGAACTGGAGCTCTGAATACCAACTGATGCGCACGGACAGAAGAACTCGTAGGTTGGAGTTTGAAGGAACTGAAACGCAACTGGATAGAAGCAAAAGACGATGAAGGATACCTTATGAAACCTAGACCCAAAGCCTAAAGAGACTCGAACCCAAGGTATTGGACCTTGACCCTACGAATAAGAATTCGAGAACCTAAGGTATAGCAATGGTGGATGGTGAAGAAGGAGGCGCCACAAGGAAGAAGACCTTGATAAGCCTAGTTGAGAGGGAACCCAAGAGAAAGGCACACTCAATTTCTGAAAATTCAATTAACTGATCTCCATCAATAGCGTTTACAAGGTATTTATAATAATACCTAGCACTTAAGCCCATAAACAAGTGGGCTGGAATTAACACCAATAGAAAATAAAACTAAACCCAAATTCATGCCTAAACCTAGTTACATAAAATAAATAGTCCAAGACACAACAAAACTCAAACATGGGCTATCCAAACACTTAGCCCATCTTATTGTTAAGCTAAAATAAGATAGTAAACCATGCTCATGTCGTTTGGGCTTCCAAGCAAGTATAGATGTCTTGGGACTCTTCATGGAAGCTTCCTTGACACTTCAATGATGCCAGAGCTTGTTGCATGAATGAGGCCAGGGCTTGTTGCGTTTTCTTAGCTCGAGCTCGGGTAATTGGACCTCCTTGGATGACCAATGGATCCTTAGCATCACGAACATCACGAGCAAGTGGATCTCCATCTGGATCTCCATCATTACATTTAATGTTTCTGATCTTTCTCCCTTTGATATTGATATAGGTGATTCTGATTTGAGGACAAATCCTTTCGAGGAGAGGGGGAATGATGGAGACCCATCAAGCTCACACAGCTCAAGTCATGTTCGTGATGTTCGTGATCCTTTGAGCATCCATGGAGGTCCAATTACAAGAGCTAAATCAAAGATAATGCAACAAGCCTTGGCTGGTTTCATTAATATTGCTAGAGAGAAAGCCCAACAAAGCTTGAGCATGGAGGATGATAAAGTGTTCTACAACATGATCCAAGCCTAAGTTCAACCTTCTTGAAGACACACACACAAGTATTGGGCCGAAATGCAATTAGGCTGGATGCATATTTTATTTAGTTAACTATTATTGGGCTAAACGTTGTCTTAATTTAATATAAGCCCAATTCCTTTTTAAATAATATATTTTGTAGGACTTCTATTACTTGTTCTGCAAGTTAGGAGAGTAGGATTCCTATTACTTGTTCTGCAAGTTTGCTATTTCCTATTATGCAAGTTAGGAAAGTAGGATTCCTATTACTTGTGCTGCAAGTTAGCTAGTTGCCTATAAATAGTTATGTAACCATTTGGGGAGAACACAATTAATTTTAGTAATAAAATTGAGAGACTTCTTCTCTTTGGTTCTCTTGAGAACTCTTGAACTTATCAAGGTCTTCCTTGTGGCGTTCTTCTACCTTCCACCAATATATACCATAGGTTCTTGCTTTTCTAAGCAACGGGTCTTGGTCCAATACCATAGGTTCTTGTGTTTCTACACAACGGGTCTTGGTTTTACTTCTAATTTTTATTTTCTTTTGCTGCGTTTTTAACTTGTTATTGTTTTTTCTTCAAGTGTTCTTCGTCTTCTTCATATGAACCTCATCTTCTTTCGGTGAGGTCCATATCACAAAGTGTGGAGATCCTGGCATGTTTAGTATTCCATGTAAGATAGATAACACCATAATTGATAAGTCCATGATAGATTTAGGAGCTTCTATAAATGTCATGCCTTTGTCAATTTATAGATCTTTAAATCTTGGACCTTTGAAAGAGACTGGTGTTGTTATACAATTGGCTGACAGAACTAATGCCTATCCTGAGGGGATATTAGAGGTTGTTCTTGTGCAGGTTGATAAATTAGTCTTCCCAGCAGACTTCTATGTTCTTGACATAGAGGATGATAATTCTCCTTTTCCAACACCAATGCTGCTAGGGAGACCATTCTTGAATACATCAAAAGCCAAAATAGATGTGGATAAGGAAACACTCACCATGGAGTTTGATGATAACATAGTGGAGTTCAACATCTTTGGAGAAGTAATCATAAGTCAGAACCAACAAAAATCAAAGAAAAGGTTTGCATTTGGGATTGGATGATGAAAGGTGAAGCAGTCGAGCTAACGACATTAAACAAAAGCGCTACTTGGGAGGCAACCCAAGGATGTAAAAACAAGGGAGTATTTCTTTCTTTACTTGTATTACCATTTAGTTTTTGAGTTTTTATTGTTCTTCTTTGCATGCTAGACTTACTTTGAGGGCAAAGTAAGATTTAAGTGTGGGGGGGAATATTGGTTTATGAGTCTATAGAGTTTTTTTTTTTAGGAAGTGAAATTAAAAAAAAAAGGTCAAATTTTTAAGAGTTTCGAAGATCATGATATGTTTTCTTTCTTTTAAGGATTGATTCTAAACTAAAACAAAGTTTTATCAGAAAGTTGAGACTATTTTGTTGTTATTATTGTTGAAGTGAGTACTTTCTAAAGAATTTATGTGCGTTCATGATTAAATATGATTGATCATATGATATTGATAATGTGATTAGTTCATTGAAGTTGGTATAAGCAAATGATAAATAGACAAGAAAAAAAACATAAAAAAAGAAAAAAAATAGAGGTTGAAAGCTTTAAATTCTACTCCAATATTTTGAGTTACTCGATCTTGTTGATTAAATTCTTGAATTGACTTAAAATATGAGTATGCAAAGCACTCTAAAAGAGGGCTTACTTGTTGAGTAACCGGGTGTTGGTATCAGCAATATTAACATTCGCGTAAAAAGGCAAGTAAGTACTTAGGGAAACCATTATTGAAACCTCAAAAGGAAAAGAAAAAAAAAAGTTCTTGATCTATTGACTTTGTTTGTAGTAATGTAAAGTGGATAATTGCAAAGTTGATATTATATGTTTCAGTTGTGTTGATTGTAAATTTTGTATGAATTTATTTAGAAGTATGCATGAATATGAGAAGTAATGATTAGAATATGATTAACTTGATTATTTAACTCTTGTTGAAGTTACGAGTTAAGAATTGAAAGATTTGAAAATATATCCATGATCTTAATCTTGTTTTGGAGTCACAATTTTTAAAAATGGAGTCTTATTTTGAATTTTTAGGATTGAGTCTTAAGTAAAAGATTTTGTGGGTGTATCTTCTGAACGCCCTCACGAGACACAACTCGTCCACTAGGGGTGACCGAGGGGTTTAAAGGCTTATTGCATAAGCTAAATGCAATCGTGATTCCTACGAAAGTGAGTTAGGATTTAAGATATGGAATTTAGGATTTAGTTCTTTAGGAATTAGTTTAGCTAAGGTTTGCTAGAGGACTAGCAAAAGCTAAGTGTGGGGGAATTTGATAGGATGATATTTTGTAAATTTTATATGTGCTAATATATTTTCTTTATTGATGTTTTATGCCTAAAAGAGCTTACTAATGTTTATTTTATGTTTTAGGTATTAAATATCAAAGTTGGAATAAAAAGAAGCTAAAAAGAGCAAAGTGCAGTATTTTCTGTCCAGCTTGAAAGATTGACGTTTTTGATCACCTTAACGACCTGATCGGAAGAAGTGCCTTTCATGGAAGTTGTAGAGGACTTCTCAAGGTTTCTGGAATGCATAAGATCGCAAAAATCGGAGTTCGTTTGGTGGGTCAAACGTCTGGACAAAATCAGTACGAAATTCTGGGCAGAATAACGAGATTGAGAAGAAATTCCAACAAAGCAAGTTCAAGACCAGATTTGATTAAGACAAGATAATTTCTTAATTTTATTATGTCTTAGATCTGTAATTAATTAATAAGAATAGGCCTTAGGAATTTTACTTAGTTAGGAATTTTACTTAGAAAATAATTGTAAAAGATGATGAGATAAAGGTAAGAGTTTGACTAGTCAAATTACTTTTTTCCCAAGTAAACTCTTATCTGAATCTCACATTGCTTAGGAAAGTCTTTTAAACTCTTCCTTAGGCCTATATAAAGAGCACAAGGCTCCCATAAACAGCATCCACACACATCCCTCTCCTCCATCTTCTCTTTTAGTCTTGTAGGATTTTCTTTAGGGTTTTTAATAAAATTTTATTTTTTTATTTTTAATTAGTTGCTGATTTCTTTATTTTTAATTCTGATTTTGTTTTCTTTATTTAAATTAATATTGTTTGTGTGTTCTTGCTTGCTAGTTTATAATCTTGATTAGTAATTCTGATTTTATATTATTATTAAAGATTGCTTCTTTGATTGTTTCTTGCATGATATTTGTAATCTTTATAATATATAACTTGAATTATATGATCTTGAATATGTCTAGTGAGTAGTTTTCTTATTCAGTTATGAGGTAAATTGATTATTTTTGGGAAAAAGCATGTTGTGAGATTCTTGAACCTATTATATAATTGTTGATTAAGTATCCAAGATTCTCTTAGCACATTATAATGATTGTTTGTTTGATTAGATAGGGTGCACACTATTTAGTTAAACTAAATAATCTACCGCCAGATTAAAAACGTAAGTCCGTAATTGCTTGTGGAGTTAATCACTAGGGATGGAGGAGAATTAAGGTTTAGATTAAATGAACCGAGCTTATGTGTTTGTTATCTAATGTCAACCCATATCTTTCTTGTTGTTAATGCTGCTACAACTTATATCTAGAGAGCTTGTTCTAGGTAGGTTAAGTAGTTAGAGATTAGTTAAAGAGCTTGTTTTAACTAACGACTCAGTAAGGAAAGATGGTGTAACAGAGCTTGTTGTTATGCTACGGTTGACTATTTAATTGACAATAATATTTTGTAATCAATGATCAACATCAAAATCCATGAATGATTGATTGCCTCGTAACCGAAGCTTTTTGCTATTTGTTTTTTTTTATATTTAATAATTCTTGTTTTCTTTATTTTAGAATAGTTGACAAAACCTGATGGAGATTGATGAGTGTCGTCAGTCACTAAAAATAAATTTTCCTAACTCTACTATGTAGATAGCGGAGCAAGGGTCGAACCCACAGAGACTGAATTTTTTAAGTTAATTGTTAAATTAAAAATCTAATCTTATGGTTTAGGGAAAGAAGAAGTTTGGGGGTTTTGGAGACTATTCTAAAATAAAGAAAACAAGAATTATTAAGTATCAAAGACAAATAGCAAAAAAGCTTCAATTACGAGGCAATCAATCATTCTTGGATTTTGATGTTAATCATTGATTACAAAATATCAGTGTCAATTAAATAGTCAACCGTAGCATAACAACAAGCTCTGTTACACCATCTTTCCTTACTGAGTCGTTAGTTAAAAAAAGCTCTTTAACTAATCTGTAACTACTTAACCTACCTAGAACAAGCTCTCTAGATATAAGTTGTAGCAACATTAACAACAAGAAATATATGGGTTGACATTAGATAACAAACACATAAGCTCGGTTCATTTAATCTAAACCTTAATTCTCCTCCATCCCTAGTGATTAACTCCGCAAGCAATTACGGACTTATGTTTTTAATCTGGCTATAGATTATTTAATTTAACTAAATAGTGTGCACCTTATCTAATCAAACAAACAATCATTATAATGTGCTAAGAGAATCTTGGATATTTAATCAACAATTATATAATAGGTTCAAGAATCTCACAACATGCTTTTCCCAAGAATGATCAATTTACCTCATAACTGAATAAGAAAACTACTCACTAGACATTCAAGATCATAAAATTCAAGTTTAATATTATAAAGAAGACAATTATCATGCAATAAACAATTAAACTATCAATCTTTAATAATATCAAACAAGAAATCTATAATCAAGATTATGAACTAGCAAGCAAGAACACACAAACAATATTAATTTAAATAAAGAAAACAAAATCAGAATTAAAAATAATAAAGAAATAAGCAAAATAATAAAAATAAAATTTCTATTAAATCTACTCTAAAACTAAACAAGAGAGAAGAGGGGGAAGAGAGGGATGTGAGGGATTTTAGGGATGTGTTTATGAGAGCCTTGTGCTCTTTATATAGGCCTAAAGAAGAGTTTAAAAGACTTTCGTAAGCAATGTGGGATTCAGATAAGAGTTTACTTGGGAAACAAGTAATTTGACTAGTCAAACTCTTACCTTTATCTCATCATCTTTTACAATTATTTTCTAAGTAAAATTCCTAAGGCCTATTTTTATTAATTAATTACAGATCTAAGACAAAATAAAATTAAGAAATTATCTTCTCTCAACAAAATCTGGTCTTGAACTTGCTTTGTTGGAATTTCTTCTCAATCTCGTTTTTCTGCCCAGAATTTCGTACTGATTATGTCTAGACGTTTGACCCACCAAATGAACTCCGATTTTTGCGATCTTGAACATTCTGGAAACCTTGAGAAGTCCTCTACAACTTCTATGAAGGCCACTTCTTGAGATTAGGTCGTTAAATTGGTCAAAAATGTCAATCTTTCAAGCTGGACAGAAAATACTGCACTTTGCTCTTTTTATCTTCTTTTTATTCCAACTTTATTATTTAATACCTAAAACATAAAATAAACATTAGTAAGCTCTTTTAGGCATGAAACATCAATAAAGCAAATATATTAGTACATATAAAATTCACAAAATATGATCCTATCAGAGATCCAAGCTCACAAAGCTCAAGTCATGTTCGTGATGATCGTGATCCTTTGAGTATCCATGGAGGTCCAATTACAAGAGCTAAATCAAAGATAATGCAACAAGCCTTGGCTGGTTTCATTGATATTGCTAGAGAGAAAGCCCAACAAAGCTTGAGCATGGAGGATGATAAAGTCTTCTACAACATGGTCCAAACCCAAGTTCAACCTTCTTGATATTCAAGAGACATACATTGTGCATGTCAACAACTCCACCTTTAATATTGAAATCGGTTTCATCCCCCCTTTCTATAAAGTCATCGACATCTTCATGTGCACTTTCCTTGGATTCAATTTCCCTTTCACTTTTCAATGTGATGTTAGTAACATTATCTCTTGGATTCTCCACAGGTTGAGAGGTCATAGCTTCAATGTTACTTATGGAATTCATTATTTGACTCACATGGTGATCAATATTCTTAATATAAACATCAGCCTCTTGTGACAATTGTAAAGTTTTAATCTCAAGAGTCTTAACAATATATTCAAGAGACATACCTGATTCTTGAGGTGGAGGTATACCTGAGTCTTGAGATGGAGCTTGATATGTATCTTGGAATGGTGCATTGTAAACCTCATATTGATTCCCATAACTAAAATTAGAATGATCCCACCATCCTTGATAGTAAGTATCGTAGTGTGGTTCATAATTATAGTATGGGTCATAATCATAGTATGGTTCATAAGCTTGCTCCATAGAGGCCTCTTACTTCTTGTCTTGGCTGGTAGTAGTGGTGGATGTTGTGGTGTTTGTGGCACCACGCTTTGGGTTGCTTGTATGTACTCCCTAATCTTTTAAAGTTTATGACTAGAATCCTTCTCGGACAAGCAATCCCTGAAAAAGAAAAGAAGAAAAAAAAATTAGACTTAAAATTAAAATAATTAACTTAAACAAATTTCAGTCCCCGGCAACGGCGCCAAAATTTGATGAGTGTCGTCAGTCACCAAAAATAAAATTTCCTAACTCTACTATGTAGATAGCGGAGCAAGGGTCGAACCCACAGAGACTGAATTATTTAAGTTAATTATTAAATTAAAAATCCAATTTTAGGATTTGGGGAAGAAGAAGTTTGGGGGTTTTAGAGACTATTCTAAAATAAAGAAAACAAGGATTATTAAGTATCAAAGACAAATAGCAAAAAGCTTCAGTTATGAGACAATCAATCATTCTTGGATTTTGATGTTGATCATTGATTACAAAATATCACTGTCAATTAAATAGTCAACCGTAGCATAACAACAAGCTCTGTTACACCATCTTTCCTTACTGAGTCGTTAGTTAAAACAAGCTCTTTAACTAATCTCTAACTACTTAACCTACCTAGAACAAGCTCTCTAGATATAAGTTGTAGCAGCATTAACAACAAGAAAGATATGGGTTGACATTAGATAACAAACACATAAGCTCGGTTCATTTAATCTAAACCTTAATTCTCCTCCATCCCTAGTGATTAACTCCACAAGCAATTACGGACTTATGTTTTTAATCTGGCGGTAGATTATTTAATTTAACTAAATAGTGTGCACCCTATCTAATCAAACAAACAATCATTATAATGTGCTCAGAGAATCTTGGATACTTAATCAACAATTATATAATAGGTTCAAGAATCTCACAACATGCTTTTCCCAAAAATAATTAATTTACCTCATAACTGAATAAGAAAACTACTCACTAGACATATTCAAGATCATAAAATTCAAGTTTAATATCATAAAGAAGACAATTATCATGCAATAAACAATTAAACTATCAATCTTTAATAATATCAAACAAGAAATCTATAATCAAGATTATAATCTAGCAAGCAAGAACACACAAACAATATTAATTTAAATAAAGAAAACAAAATCAGAATTAAAAATAATAAAGAAATAAGCAAAATAATAAAAATAAAATTTCTATTAAATCTACTCTAAAACTAAACAAGAGAGAAGAGGGGGAAGAGAGGGATGTGAGGGATTTGAGGGATTTGAGGGATTGCTGTTTATGAGAGCCTTGTGCTCTTTATATAGGCCTAAGGAAGAGTTTAAAAGACTTTCCTAAGCAATGTGGGATTCAGATAAGAGTTTACTTGGGAAACAAGTAATTTGACTAGTCAAACTCTTACCTTTATCTCATCATCTTTTTACAATTATTTTCTAAGTAAAATTCCTAAGGCCTATTTTTATTAATTAATTACAGATCTAAGACAAAATAAAATTAAGAAATTATCTTGTCTCAACAAAATCTGGTCTTGAACTTGATTTGTTGGAATTTCTTCTCAATCTCGTTTTTCTGTCCAGAATTTCGTACTGATTTTGTCCAGACGTTTGACCCATCAAATGAACTCTGATTTTTGTGATCTTGGACATTCTGGAAACCTTGAGAAGTCCTCTACAACTTCCATGAAGGCCACTTCTTGAGATCAGGTAGTTAAATTGGTCAAAAACGTCAATCTTTCAAGCTGGACAGAAAATACTGCACTTTGCTCTTTTTAACTTCTTTTTATTCCAACTTTGATATTTAATACCTAAAACATAAAATAAACATTAGTAAGCTCTTTTAGGCATAAAACATCAATAAAGAAAATATATTAGCACATATAAAATTCACAAAATATCATCCTATCAAATTCCCCCACACTTAGCTTTTGCTAGTCCTCTAGCAAACCTTAGCTAACTAATTCCTAAAGAACTAAATCCTAAAATCCTAACTCACTTTCGTAGGAATCACGATTGCATTTAGCATATGCAATAAGCCTTTAAACCCCTAGGTCACCCCTAGTGGACGAGTTGTGTCTCGTGAGGGCTTTCAGAAGATATACCCACAAAATCTTTTACTTAAGACTCAATTTTAAAAATTCAAGTGGATTACCACCGATTCGTGGGATCGAGCACATGATTGACCTTGTCCCCGGAGCTACCATTCCTAACCGTCCAGCCTACAGAAGTAATCCCGAGGAGACGAAGGAGCTTCAAAGGCAAGTTGAGGAGCTCATGAGGAAAGGTTATGTGAGAGAGAGCATGAGTCCTTGCGCCGTGCCTGTACTGCTTGTGCCAAAAAAAGATGGGACGTGGAGGATGTGCGTTGACCGCCGAGCCGTCAACAAATCAATGTAAAGTACCGCTATCCTATTCCTAGGCTAGATGACATGCTTGATGAGTTGCATGGTGCATGCATGTTTTCTAAAATTGATTTAAAGAGCGGATATCACCAAATTCGTATGAGAGAAGGTGATGAATGGAAAACCGCATTCAAGACTAAACATGGTCTCTACGAGTGGTTAGTTATGCCTTTTGGCTTGACTAATGCACCCAGTACATTCATGCGTTTAATGAACCATGTTTTACGTGATTTCATTGGTAAGTATGTGGTTGTCTATTTTGATGATATTTTGATATACAGTAAGAGCCAGCATGAGCATGTTGAGCATCTTAGGAATGTTCTTACTGTTTTGAGGAATGCAAGTTTGTATGCCAATTTTAAGAAATGTACGTTCTGCACTGATAAGATTGTTTTCCTTGGGTATGTCATTTCTTCAAATGGCATTTCTGTTGATAATGAGAAGGTAAAGGCAATTAAAGATTGGCCTGTACCTAAGTCTGTTTCTGAGGTGCGTAGTTTCCATGGTTTAGCTAGTTTCTATCGTCGATTCGTTAGAGATTTTAGCACTATAGCTGCACCTTTGATCGAAGTGGTCAAAAAGAATGTTGCATTTCATTGGGGTCCTGCACAAGAGCATGCTTTTAATTTGCTTAAAGATAAACTTTGTTCTGTTCCATTGTTATCTCTGCCTGACTTTACTAAAACTTTTGAGATTGAGTGCGATGCCTCAGGTGTAGGTATTGGAGCTGTGCTTATGCAGGAAAAACGCCCAATTGCTTTCTTTAGTGAGAAGTTAAGTGGAGCAGCACTTAACTATCCCACATATGACAAGGAGATGTACGCGTTAGTGAGGGCCTTGGAGACATGGCAACATTACTTGTGGCCCAAAGAATTTGTCATCCACACTGATCATGAGTCCTTGAAGCATTTGAAAGGACAGAGTAAGCTGCATAAGCGTCATGCCAAGTGGATAGAGTTCATTGAGATGTTCCCGTACGTGATCAAGTACAAACAAGGTAAAGAGAACGTCGTAGCTGATGCGTTATCTCGTAGGTATACTCTTATCACTACTCTTGATGCTAAACTTTTAGGATTTGAGTATATCAAAGAACAGTATGCTGATGATGTTGATTTTGGTAATGTTTATGATGCATGTGCTACATCTGGTTTTGGCAAGTTCTTTAGGCATGATGGGTTCTTATTTAGAGAAAATAAATTATGTGTGCCTAGGAGTTCATTGCACGAGCTGTTAGTTAGAGAAGCCCATAGTGGAGGATTAATGGGTCACTTTGGAGTTTGGAAAACTCTAGATGTTTTGCAAGCACATTTCTTTTGGCCTAACATGAGGAGAGATGTAGAGAGGTTATGTGCTAGATGCATTTCATGTAGGCAAGCTAAATCTAGAGTTCATAATCATGGTTTATATACTCCTTTACCCATTCCTACTACTCCGTGGACTGATATCTCTATGGATTTTGTTTTGGGCTTGCCTCGAACAAAACGCGGTAGAGATTCTGTTTTTGTTGTGGTTGACAGGTTCTCTAAGATGGCTCATTTCATTGCTTGCCACAAGACGGATGACGCGAGCAACGTTGCTGACCTTTTCTTCAAAGAGATAGTACGTCTACATGGTGTACCAAGGACCATTGTTTCTGATCGAGATGCAAAGTTCCTTAGTTACTTTTGGAAGACGTTATGGGGAAAGTTGGGAACTAAATTGTTATTCTCCACCACTTGTCACCCCCAGACTGATGGACAGACTGAGGTCGTCAACCGAACCCTGTCTACATTATTGAGGTCCATTATTCAGAAAAATTTGAAGAATTGGGAAGATTGCTTCCCCATGTGGAGTTTGCATATAACCGCAGTGTCCACTCCACTACTAGTTGCTCTCCATTCGAAGTTGTTTATGGCTTCAATCTTCTTACTCCTTTGGATTTGTTGCCATTACCTAGTGCGGAGCAGAGCAACTTGGATGGAGAACAGAAGGCTAAGTTTGTGAAGCAACTCCATGAGAGAGTTCGTCAAGCTATTGAAAAGAAGACTGAGCAGTATACCACCCAAGCAAATAAGCATCGAAAGAAAGTAGTCTTTGAGCCTGGTGATTGGGTTTGGGTGCATATGAGAAAGGAGAGGTTTCCTGTTCAGCGACGAACCAAGCTGCATCCCCGAGGAGATGGACCATTCCAAGTCATAGCGAAGATCAACGATAATGCCTACAAATTGGATCTTCCTGGTGAGTATGGTGTATCTGCTACTTTTAATGTTTCTGATCTTTCTCCCTTTTCTTTTGATGAAAGTATATGCAATTTGAGGACAAATCCTTTTGAGGAGAGGGGGAATGATGGAGATCCAGATGGAGATCCACTTGCTCGTGATGTTCGTGATGCTAAGGATCCATTGGTCATCCAAGGAGGTCCAATTACCCGAGCTCGAGCTAAGAAAACGCAACAAGCCCTGGCCTCATTCATGCAATAAGCTCTGGCATCATTGAAGTGTCAAGGAAGCTTCCATGAAGAGTCCCAAGACATCTATACTTGCTTGGAAGCCCAAACGACATGAGCATGGTTTACTATCTTATTTTAGCTTAACAATAAGATGGGCTAAGTGTTTGGATAGCCCACGTTTGAGTCTTGTTGTGTCTTGGACTATTTATTTTATGTAACTAGGTTTAGGCATGAATTTGGGTTTAGTTTTATTTTCTATTGGTGTTAATTCCAGCCCACTTGTTTATGGGCTTAAGTGCTAGGTATTATTATAAATACTTTGTAAACGCTATTGATGGAGAGATCAGTTAATTGAATTTTCAGAAATTGAGTGTGCCTTTCTCTTGGGTTCCCTCTCAACTAGGCTTATCAAGGTCTTCTTCCTTGTGGCACCTCCTTCTTCACCATCCACTATTGCTATACCTTAGGTTCTCGAATTCTTATTCGTAGGGTCAAGGTCCAATACCTTTGGGTTCGAGTCTCTTTAGGCTTCGGGTCTAGGTTTCAGAAGTTGTCATTCATCAACTTTGCTTCTGTCTTCTTGCGTGTCAGCTCCTTCAAATTCCAAGCTACGTTTTGTCTTGTCCGTACGCATCAAAACACCCCAAAACACACATATTTCCTTTAAGGTTTAGTTTCATTAGAATCTTCTTAAGCCTTATTAAGTCTTGCAAAGTCTTGTTGAGTCTTCATTGTTTTGTTTTCCCTTGATTAAAATCTTGTGCTCGGCTTGTTTATTGTTGGTTGATAGTTGAATTCCATAAGCTGATTTTTGATTAAGTCTTGAGTTCAATATAGAACCTATAGAGAAAAGTTGTGTGAGGGAAAAAGGCAAGAGTGTGTGAGTAACATTAGTAGAGAAAAGCCATATTAAAATTGTGTGAAACACGAGTGTGTGTTACATTCTTGTGTGTATTGAGTGTAAACACGTGAGGTCATACTTGTGAGGTCCTTTTCTTTTACTAACGTTTCTTGCAGGATAAAATCATGTCTTCTAATAGTGAAAAGCCTGATTTGAGTAAGATCGAGTTCATGTTCCAAGCTATGCAACAACAATTTTCAAGGATAGAGTTGAGGTTTAATAATATTCAGGATAAGTTGGAGGAATATGAAGCTGTCCTAGCTAAGGTAAAGCTAGGTGATACTTCTCATGAGAATGGCAATGTTGTGAATAATGACTTTGATGATAAAGTTGATGATGAGTTTGATGATGATGAGTTTAGTAGAAGTGTTAAAGGTAACCATGGTAATAAAGGAGGTCGTGGAGATAGGTATAAAGGAGATAGGTATTATGATAGGAGATAGGTATTATGATAGATGGAAATTTAGGAAGTATCAAATTGAAGATTCCTTCCTTTCAAGGTAAGAATGATCCTGAGGCTTACTTAGAATGAGAAAAGAAAGTGGAGATGGTCTTTGATTGCCATAACTATTTCGAAGAAAAAAAGGTGAAACTTGCTGCTGTAGAGTTCACGGATTATGCAATCATTTGGTGGACCAACTCATGCTTGGTAGACGTAGGAATAGAGAGCCACCTATAGTTACATGGAATGAAATGAAACGTGTTATGAGAAAAAGGTTTGTTCCTAATCATTACTATAGAGAGCTTTATCAAAGGTTACAAGGTCTCACTCAAGGTTCTAAGAGTGTTGAGGATTATCATAAAGAAATGGAAATTATCATGATCAGAGCTAATGTTGAAGAGGATAGTGAATCTACTATGGCTCGATTTTTACAAGGATTGAATCGTGAGATTGCTAATGTAGTGGAGTTACATCACTATGTGGAGTTTGATGATATGTTGCATATGGCTATCAAGGTTGAAAGGCAACTCAAGAGAAAAGGTTATTCATCTCGTTTTATGCAAGGTTCTAGTTCATCTTCTTCTTGGAAATCGAACACCTTTCGAAGGGATGATAAGACTACATTCAAACTTAAGACTGAATCCTCATTCAAGCCTAAGGGTGAGAGTGTCCAAAAGCCCAAACCCAAGGCTATCCAAGCATCCCAAGGTAAGAGTAGAGACATTAAGTGTTTTAGATGTTTGGGAAGAGGACACATTGCATCACAATGCCCAAACAAACAAGTCATGATTATGCGTGATGATGGTGATGTTGTAAGTGAAGATTCTGATGTTGATGATGAGATGCCACCATTGGAGGACATTAATGAGGATGATGACTATGTTGAGTTTGCTGCACATGGTGAAGCACTTGTAGCTCGTCGTGCATTAAGTGCCCAAGTTAAGGATGCAGATGAAGTGCAACGAGAAAATATTTTTCATACTAGATGCCACGTCAACAATAAGGTATGCTCTTTGATTATTGATGGTGGTAGTTGCACTAATGTTGCTAGCACTTATTTGGTTGACAAATTGAGTTTGCCCACTACAAAACATCCCAAACCATACAAACTTCAATGGCTCAATAATTGTGGAGAAGTAAATGTGACCAAGCAAGTATTGGTGCTATTTTCAATTGAAAGGTACAATGATAAAGTGTTGTGTGATGTTGTGCCTATGCATGCTGGTCATTTGCTTTTAGGAAGACCATGGCAATTTGATAGACATGTCATACATGATGGATTTACAAACCGTTATTCATTTACCATGGCTGGTAAGAAATTCACACTTGCACCCTTGAGTCCTACGGAGATTTATGAGGATCAATTGAGGTTGAAAGAGCATGATGAATCACAACAAAGGTCAAAGAATCTAGATAAAGGCAATGATATTGCAAAGAAAGAAAGAAAGGACGTGAGCTTCTATGTAAAGCAAAGTGATGTAAAGGTTGCTTTTCTAGCTAAGTGCCCAATCCTTTTGTTTTTATATAAAGAATCTTGTTTTAGTTCTAATATCTTAAATCTTCTTTGCCTACTAATGTTGTGTCTCTTTTGAATGAATTTGGAGATATATTCCCCGAGGAGATTCCAAATGGTTTGCCACCTATTAGGGGAATTGAGCATCAAATAGACCTTGTTCCTGGAGCTGCCATTCCCAACAGACCTGCTTATAGAAGTAATCCCGAGGAGACAAAGGAGGTTCAAAGGCAAGTTGACGAGCTCATGAAGAAAGGCTACGTTAGAGAGAGCATGAGTCCATGTGCTGTTCCTGTGTTACTTGTTCCTAAGAAGGATGGGACGTGGAGGATGTGTGTTGATTGTCGTGCCATCAACAAAATCACTGTAAAGTATCGCTATCCCATTCCTAGATTAGATGATATGCTTGATGAGTTACATGGTTCTTGCATCTTTTCTAAAATTGATTTGAAAAGTGGTTATCATCAAATTCGCATGAGAGAAGGTGATGAATGGAAAACTGCATTTAAGACTAAGCATGGTTTGTATGAATGGTTAGTTATGCCTTTTGGATTAACTAATGCACCTAGCACTTTCATGAGATTAATGAACCATGTTTTGCGTGCTTTCATTGGAAAATTTGTAGTTGTCTATTTTGATGATATCTTGATCTATAGTAGAAGTTTGCATGAACATATTGAACATTTAAAGAATGTGCTTAATGTCTTGAGAAAGGAAAAGCTGTATGCTAACCTTAAGAAATGTTCCTTTTGCACTGATAAGATTATATTTCTTGGATATGTTATTTCTTCTAAGGGTATAGCAGAAGAAGATGAAAAGGTCAAGGCAATTAAAGATTGGCCTATACCTAAGAATATCTCTGAGGTGCGTAGTTTTCATGGATTAGCTAGTTTCTATCGTAGGTTTGTTAGAGACTTCAGTTCAATAGCTGCACCTCTAACTGATGTTGTTAAAAAGAATGTTGGATTTAAATGGGGTCTTGAGCAAGATCATGCTTTTAACTTGCTTAAAGAGAAGCTTTGTTCCGCAGCTTTATTATCCTTACCTGACTTTTCTAAAACTTTTGAGATTGAGTGTGATGCTTCAAGTATAGGTATTGGAGCTGTTTTAATGCAGGAGAAGCGCCCCATTGCTTTTTTCAGTGAGAAGTTAAGTGGAGCTGCCCTTAACTATCCCACATATGATAAAGAGATGTATGCATTAGTGAGGGCCTTGGAAACATGGCAACACTATTTATGGCCCAAGGAATTTGTCATCCACACTGATCATGAGTCCTTGAAGCACTTGAAAGAACAAAGCAAGTTGAACAAGCGTCATGCCAAGTGGATGGAGTTCATTGAAACATTTCCATATGTGATCAAATATAAACAAGGTAAAGAAAATGTCGTGGCTGATGCATTATCTCGAAGGTATACTCTAATCACTACTCTTAATGCAAAACTACTTGGATTTGAGTATATTAAAGAGTTGTATGCTACTGATGAGGATTTTGAAAATGTGTTCATTGCATGTGAGAAAACTGGTTTTGGAAAGTTTTATAGGCATGATGGATTCTTATTTAGGGAAAATAGATTATGTGTGCCTAAGAGTTCTTTAAGAGAATTACTTGTTAGAGAAGCCCATAGTGGTGGATTAATGAGACATTTTGGAGTAAAGAAAACTTTAGATATATTGCATGATCACTTCTTTTTGCCTAACATGAAAAGAGATGTTGAAATATTGTGTGAAAGATGTGTCACTTGTAAACAAGCTAAGTCTAGAGTTATGAATCATGGTCTTTATACTCCATTACCTATTCCTACTGCTCCTTGGACTGACATTTCTATGGACTTTGTTTTGGGGTTACCAAGAACAAAGAGAGGTAGAGATTCTGTTTTTGTTGTTGTTGACAGGTTCTCTAAGATGGCTCACTTCATTGCTTGTCACAAGATAGATGATGCAAGTAACATTGCCGATTTATTCTTCAAGGAAATTGTTCGTCTACATGGAGTTCCGAGGACCATTGTTTCTGACCGTGATGTGAAGTTCCTTAGCTACTTTTGGAAAACATAATAGGGAAAGTTAGGAACAAAGCTATTGTTTTCAACTACTTGTCATCCACAAACCGATGGTCAAACTGAAGTAGTCAATCGTACTTTGTCTACTTTGTTGAGATCCATTATTCAAAAGAATTTGAAGAATTGGGAAGATTGTTTGCCTCATGTGGAGTTTGCTTACAATAGAAGTGTGCATTCTACTACTAGTTATTCTCCATTTGAAGTTGTCTATGGTTTTAATCCACTCACTCCATTGGATCTTTTACCACTACCTATTGAGGAGAGAGCTAGTTTGGATGGGGAAAAGAAAGCTGATTTTGTTAAGCAACTACATGAGAAGGTACGTCAAAACATTAAGAAGAGGACTGAGCAATATGCTACTCAAGCCAACAAGCATCGCAAGAGAGTTGTCTTTGAACCTGGTGATTGGGTTTGGGTACATATGCGTAAAGAGAGATTTCCTGCTCAGCGTCGCTCCAAGTTGCAACCTCGAGGAGATGGACCATTCCAAGTGATTAAGAAGATCAATGACAATGCTTATAAGTTAGATCTTCCAGGTGAGTATAATGTTAGTGCTACATTTAATGTTTTTGATCTTTCTCCCTTTGATATTGATGTAGGTGATTCTGATTTGAGGACAAATCCTTTCGAGGAGAGGGGGAATGATGGAGATCCAAGCTCACAAAGCTCAGGTCATGTTCGTGATGATCGTGATCCTTTGAGTATCCATGGAGGTCTAATTACAAGAGTTAAATCAAAGATAATGCAACAAGCCTTGGCTGGTTTCATTGATATTGCTAGAGAAAAAGCCTAACAAAGCTTGAGCATGGAGGATGATAAAGTCTTCTACAACATGGTCCAAGCCCAAGTTCAACCTTCTTGAAGACGCACAAGTATTGGGCCGAAATGCAAATTAGGCTAGATGCATATTTTATTTAGTTAAGTATTATTGGGCTGAACATTGTCTTAATTTAATTTAAGCCCAATTCCTTTTTAAATAGTAGATTTTGTAAGACTTCTATTACTTGTTCTGCAAGTTAGGAGAGTAGGATTCCTATTGCTTGTTCTGCAAGTTTGCTATTTCCTATTCTGCAAGTTAGGAAAGTAGGATTCCTATTACTTGTGCTGCAAGTTATCTATTTGCCTATAAATAGTTATGTAACCCTTTGTGGAGAACACAATTGATTTTAGTAATAAAATTGAGAGACTTCTTCTCTTTGGTTCTCTTGAGAACTCTTGAACTTATCAAGGTCTTTCTTGTGGCGTTCTTCTACCTTCCACCAATATATACCATAGGTTCTTACTTTTCTAAGCAACGGGTCTTGGTCCAATACCATAGTTTCTTGTGTTTCTACACAACGGGTCTTGGTTTTTACTTCTAATTTTTGTTTTCCTTTGCTGCGTTTTTAACTTGTTATTGTTTCTCTTCAAGTGTTCTTCGTCTTCTTCATTGAACCTCATCTTCTTTCGGTGAGGTCCATATCAAAACCCCAAAATTTCTTCTTTCCCTAAAACTTAAGATTAGGTTTTTAATTTAATAATTAACTTAAATAATTCAATCTCTGTGGGATAGACCCTTACTCTGCTATCTACATAGTAGAGTTAGGAAGTTTTATTTTTGGTGACTGATGACACTCATCAATTGCTTGTGGAGTTAATCACTGGGGATGGAGGAGAATTAAGGTTTAGATTAAATGAACCGAGCTTATGTGTTTGTTATCTAATGTCAACCCATATCTTTCTTGTTGTTAATGCTGCCACAACTTATATCTAGAGAGCTTGTTCTAGGTAGGTTAAGTAGTTAGAGATTAGTTAAAGAGCTTGTTTTAACTAACGACTCAGTAAGGAAAGATGGTGTAACAGAGCTTGTTGTTATGCTACGATTGACTATTTAATTGATAGTGATATTTTGTAATCAATGATCAACATCAAAATCCAAGAATGATTGATTGCCTCGTAACTGAAGCTTTTTGCTATTTGTCTTTGATACTTAATAATTCTTGTTTTCTTTATTTTAGAATAGTCTCCAAAACCCCCAAACTTCTTCTTTCCCTAAACCCTAAGATTAGATTTTTAATTTAATAATTAGCTTAAAAAATTCAGTCTCTGTAGGTTCGACCCTTGCTCCGCTATCTACATAGTAGAGTTAGGAAATTTTATTTTTGGTACTGGCGACACTCATCAAATTTTGGCGTCGTTGCCGGGGACTGAAATTTGTTTAAGTTAATTATTTTAATTTTAAGTCTAATTTTTTTTCTTTTCTTTTTCAGGGATTGCTTGTCTGAGAAGGATTCTAGTCACAAACTTCAAAAGATTAGGGAGTACATACAAGCAACCCAAAGCGTGGTGCCACAAACACCACAACATCCACCACTACTACCTCCCAAGACGACTAGTGAGAGGACTCCATGGAGCAAGCTTATGAACCATACCATAATTATGACCCATACTATAATTATGAATCACACTACGATACCTACTATCAAGGATGGTGGGATCATTCTAATTTTAGTTATGGGAATCAATATGAGGTTTACAATGTGCCATTCCAAGATACATATCACGCTCCACCTCAAGACTCAAGTATGCCTCCACCTCAAGAATCAGGTAGGTCTCTTGAAGATATTGTTAAGACTCTTGAGATAAAACTTTACAATTTTCACAAGAGGCTGATGTTTATATTAAGAATATTGATCACCATGTGAGTCAAATAATGAATTCCATAAGTAACATTGAAGCTATGATCTCTCAACCTGTGGAGAATCCAAGAGATAATGTTACTAACATCACCTTGAAAAGTGAAAGGGCAATTGAATCCAAAAAGTGCACATGAAGATGTCGACAACTTTATAGAAAGGGAGGATGACTCCAATGTCTATATTAAAGGTGGAGTTGTTGACATGCACAATGTAAAAGGGAGAGAGAATTTCAACAACTTTATAAAGCACTATGAGGATGTTGAAATCAAGGAATTCAAAGCTGAGGTAAGTGATAAACAAATTCCTTTTAATGCTTCTACTTACCCTCCTCCTTTTCCTGGTAGGTTTGCAAGAGCTACAAACGATGAGCAAGACAAGGAGACATTGAAGACATTTAGGAAAATGGAATTTAATATTCCTCTCCTTGATGAAATTAATGATCAAGTGCCTTGTGATGCCAAGTTTTTAAGGGAACTATGCACTTCCAAGAGGAAATTAAAAGGTGATGAAAAGCAGGTTCTTAAAAATGAGCTAGAAATAGCCACAAGTAAAAATCTTGAGAATGAGGAACTCGAGAGACCGATAAAAAAGTTAAGGTTTGGGATTGGATGATAGAAGGTGGACCGGTCGAGCTAACGACATTAAACAAAAGCGCAGAGGCAATCCAAGGATGTAAAATAAAAAGGGAGTATTTCTTTCCTTACTTGTATTACCATTTAATTTTTGAGTTTTTATTGTTCTTCTTTGCATGCTAGACTTACTTTGAGGACAAAGTAAGATTTAAGTGTGGGGGGAAATATTGGTTTATGAGTCTATAGAGTTTTTTTTTATGTTTTCTTCCTTTTAAGGATTGATTCTAAACTAAAACATAGTTTTATAAAAGAGTTGAGAGTATTTTGATTGTTATTATTATTAAAGTGAATACTTTCTAAAGAATTTATGTGAGTTCATGATTAAATATGATTGCTCATATGATATTGATAATGTGATTAGTTCATTGAAGTTGGTATAAGCAAAGGATAAATAGACAAGAACAAAAAAAAAAACATAAAAAGAGAAGAAAAATAGAGGTTGAAAGCTTTAAATTCTACTCCAATGTTTTGAGTTACTCGATCTTGTTGATTAAATTCTTGAAGTGACTTAAAATATGAGTATGCAAAGCACTCTAAAAGAGGGCTTACTTGTTGAGTAACCGGGTGTTGGTATCACCAATATTAACATTCGCGTAAAAAGGCAAGTAAGTACTTAGGGAAACCATTATTGAACCCTCAAAAGAAACAAAAAGAAAAAGAAGGAAGAGAAAATAAAAAAAAAATTCTTGATCTATTGACTTTGTTTGTAGTAATATAAATTGGATAATTGCAAAGCTGATATTATATGTTTCAATTGTGTTGATTGTGAATTTTGCATGAATTTATTTAGAAGTATGCATGAATATGAGAAGTAATGATTAAAATATGATTGACTTGATAATTTGACTCTTGTTGAAGTTATGAGTTAAGAATTGGAAGATTTGAAAATATGTCCATGATCTTAATCTTGTTTTGAGTCTTAATTTTTAATTTTTGAGTCTTATTTTGAATTTTTAGGATTGAGTTTTAAGTAAAAGATTTTGTGGGTATATCTTCTGAAAGCCCTCATGAGACACAACTCATCCACTAGGGGTGACCTAGGGGTTTAAAGGCTTATTGCATATGCTAAATGCAATCGTGATTCCTACGAAAGTGAGTTAGGATTTAGGATTTAGTTCTCTAGGAAGTTAGTTTAGGTTTTGCTAGAGGACTAGCAAAAGCTAAGTGTGGGGGAATTTGATAGGATGATATTTTGTGAATTTTATATGTGCTAATATATTTGCTTTATTGATGTTTTATGCCTAAAAGAGCTTACTAATGTTTATTTTATGTTTTAGGTATTAAATATCAAAGTTGGAATAAAAAGAAGCTAAAAAGAGCAAAGTGCAGTATTTTCTGTCCAGCTTGAAAGATTGACATTTTTGACCAATTTAACGACCTGAACTCAAGAAGTGGCCTTCATAGAAGTTGTATAGGACTTCTCAAGGTTTCCAGAATGTCCAAGATCGCAAAAATCGGAGTTCATTTGATGGGTCAAAGGTCTGGACAAAATTAGTACGAAATTCTGGGCAGAATAACGAGATTGAGAAGAAATTCCAATAAAGCAAGTTCAAGACAAGATTTTGTTGAGAGAAGATAATTTCTTAATTTTATTTTGTCTTAGATCTGTAATTAATTAAAAAGAATAGGCCTTAGGAATTTTACTTAGAAAATAATTGTAAAAGGATGATGAGATAAAGGTAAGAGTTTGACTAGTCAAATTACTTGTTTTCCAAGTAAACTCTTATCTTAATCCCACATTGCTTAGGAAAGTCTTTTAAACTCTTCCTTAGGCCTATATAAAGAGCACAAGGCTCTCATAAACACATCCCTCAGATCCCTCAGACATCCCTCTCCTCCCTCTTCTCTTTTAGTCTTGTAGGATTTTCATTAGGGTTTTTAATAAAAATTTTATTTTTCTTTATTTTTAATTTGTTGCTGATTTCATTTTTTGTTAAAATCTTATTAGATCATAATCTTGATTATAGATTTCTTGTTTGATATTATTAAAGATTGATAGTTTAATTGTTTATTGCATGATAATTGTATTCTTTATGATATTAAACTTGAATTTTATGATCTTGAATATGTCTAGTGAGTAGTTTTCTTATTCAGTTATGAGGTAAATTGATTATTCTTGGGAAAAGCATGTTGTGAGATTCTTGAACCTATTATATAATTGTTGATTAAGTATACAAGATTCTCTGAGCACATTATAATGATTGTTTGTTTGATTAGATAGGGTGCACACTATTTAGTTAAATTAAATAATCTACCGCCATATTAAAAACATAAGTCTGTAATTGCTTGTGGAGTTAATCACTAGGGATGGAGGAGAATTAAGGTTTAGATTAAATGAACCGAGCTTATGTATTTGTTATCTAATGTCAACCCATATCTTTCTTGTTGTTAATGCTACTAGAACTTATATCTAGAGAGCTTGTTCTAGTTAGGTTAAGTAGTTAGAGATTAGTTAAAGAGCTTGTTTTAACTAACGACTCAGTAAGGAAAGATGGTGTAACAGAGCTTGTTGTTATGCTACAGTTGACTGTTTAATTGACAAAAATATTATGTAATTAATGATCAACATCAAAATCCAAGAATGATTAATTGTCTCGTAACTGAAGCTTTTTGCTAATTGTTTTTTATATTTAATAATTCTTGTTTTCTCTATTTTAGGCATAGCTATAAAAAACCCAAAATTTTCTTCTTCTTCCCTAAACCCTAAACTTAGTTTTTTAATTTAATAATTAACTTAAATAATTCAGTCTATGTGGGTTCGACCCTCACTCTGCTATCTACATAATAGAGTTAGGAAGTTTTATTTTTGGTGACTGACGACACTCATCAAATTTTGGCGCCGTTGCCGGGGATTGTTATTTATTTAAGTTTTTTATTATAATTTAAAGATCTAATTATATACTTTAGTTACAGACTTCGAAAGATTAGAGACTACATTCAAGCAACCCAAAGCGCGCTACAAACACCCCAACGATCACCATCCACTTCCAACGATCCACCTTCCACCGAGCCCACATTCAATCCTACTTTTGAATTCTCTAGTGATTCAGAAGAGGACACCATGGCTCAAAATGCTAATAGAACCTTAAAGGAGTTGGCAGCACCCACTATAGGCCAACAACCCCTTTGCATTACTTACCCTACTTTAGATGTTGCTTCTGAATTAAAGTCTGGTTTGATACATCTCTTACCAACTTTTCATGGTCTTGCAGGTGAAGATCCACACAAACATCTAAAGGAATTCCATGTGGTTTGCTCAACCATAAAGCCTACTAGGGTTAGTGAAGAACAAATCAAGCTGAGGGCCTTTCCATTCTCTCTGGCAGATGCAGCTAAGGATTGGCTTTACTACTTACTGATGAGTGTCGTCAGTCACCAAAAATAAAATTTCCTAACTCTACTATGTAGATAGCGGAGCAAGGGTCGAACCCACAGAGACTGAATTATTTAAATTAATTATTAAATTAAAAATCTAATTTCAGGATTTGGGGAAAGAAGAAGAAAATCTGGGGGGTTTTGTAAGCTATGTCTAAAATAAAGAAAACAAGAATTATTAAATATAAAAAAAACAAATAGCAAAAAGCTTCAGTTATGAGGCAATCAATCATTCTTGGATTTTGATGTTGATCATTGATTACAAAATATCACTGTCAATTAAATAGTCAACCGTAGCATAACAACAAGCTCTGTTACACCATCTTTCCTTACTGAGTCGTTAGTTAAAACAAGCTCTTTAACTAATCTCTAACTACTTAACCTACCTAGAACAAGCTCTCTAGATATAAGTTGTAGCAGCATTAACAACAAGAAAGATATGGGTTGACATTAGACAACAAACACATAAGCTCGGTTTATTTAATCTAAACCTTAATTCTCTTCCATCCCTAGTGATTAACTCCACAAGCAATTACGGACTTATGTTTTTAATCTGGCGGTAGATTATTTAGTTTAACTAAATAGTGTGCACCCTATCTAATCAAACAAACAACCATTATAATGTGCTCAGAGAATCTTGGATACTTAATCAACAATTATATAATAGGTTCAAGAATCTCACAACATGCTTTTCCCAAGAATAATTAATTTACCTCATAACTGAATAAGAAAACTACTCACTAGACATATTCAGATCATAAAATTCAAGTTTAATATTATAAAGATTACAAATATCATGCAAGAAACAATCAAAGAAGCAATCTTTAATAATATAAAATCAGAATTAATAATCAAGATTATAAACTAGCAAGCAAGAACACACAAACAATATTAATTTAAATAAAGAAAACAAAATCAGAATTAAAAATAATAAAGAAATAAGCAAAATAATAAAAATAAAATTTCTATTAAATCTACTCTAAAACTAAACAAGAGAGAAGAGGGGGAAGAGAGGGATGTGAGGGATTTGAGGGATTGCTGTTTATGAGAGCCTTGTGCTCTTTATATAGGCCTAAGGAAGAGTTTAAAAGACTTTCCTAAGCAATGTGGGATTCAGATAAGAGTTTACTTGGGAAACAAGTAATTTGACTAGTCAAACTCTTACCTTTATCTCATCATCTTTTTACAATTATTTTCTAAGTAAAATTCCTAAGGCCTATTTTTATTAATTAATTACAGATCTAAGACAAAATAAAATTAAGAAATTATCTTGTCTCAACAAAATCTGGTCTTGAACTTGCTTTGTTGGAATTTCTTCTCAATCTCGTTTTTCTGTCCAGAATTTCGTACTGATTTTGTCCAGACGTTTGACCCACCAAATGAACTCCGCTTTTTGCGATCTTGGACATTCTGGAAACCTTGAGAAGTCCTCTACAACTTCTATGAAGGCCACTTCTTGAGATCAGGTCGTTATGTTGGTCCAAAATGTCAATCTTTCAAACTGGACAGAAAATACTGCACTGTGCTCTTTTTAACTTCTTTTTATTCCAACTTTGATATTTAATACCTAAAACATAAAATAAACATTAGTAAGCTCTTTTAGGCATAAAACATCAATAAAGAAAATATATTAGCACATATAAAATTCACAAAATATCATCCTATCACTTACCTTCTGGGACCATCAACACCTGGGATGAGATGAGGAAACTCTTCCTAGAAAGGTATTTTCCAGCTTCTAAGGCAACCAACACTTGGGATGATATGAAGAGACTCTTCTTGGAAAGATATTTTCCTGCTTCTAGGGCAGCCAACATCCGCAAAGAAATTTGTGGAATTAGGCAATTTAATGGTGAGTCACTCTATGAATATTGGGAAAGATTTAAATGATTATGTGCTAGTTGCCCACAACTCTAAATTCATGAGCCAACTTTGATCCAATATTTCTATGAGGGAGTATTACCCCATGATAAAAGTATGATAGATGTAGCTAGTGGAGGAGCTTTGGTGGATAAGACTCCTCAAGAAGCCCAAAACTTGCTAGCAAACATTGCTGCCAATTCTCAACAATTTAATACAAGGCATGATCCACCACCACCATTTAAGCAAGCACACGAGGTAAGTACTTCTTTGGAAAAACAAATTGCTAATCTAACATCTCTTGTGCAACAATTGGCTATAGGTAACATGCAGCAAGCCAAGACTTGTGCAGTTTGCTCCAACATAGGTGCTCCAACATAGGACACCCTACTGATGTGTCCAACCATACAAGAAGATTCCATAGAGCAAGCTAATGCTGTAGATGGATTCCTGATGAGTGTCGTCAGTCACCAAAAATAAAACTTCCTAACTCTACTATGTAAATAGCGGAGTAAGGGTCGAACCCACAGAGACTGAATTATTTAAGTTAATTATTAAATTAAAAATCTAATCTTAAGTTTTACGGAAATAAGAAATTTTGGGGTTTTGGAGTTTTGTAAGCTATGCCTAAAAGAGAGAAAGCAAGGATTATTAAATATCAAAAACAAATATGAAAAAGCTTCAGTTACAAGGTAATTAATTATTCTTGGATTTAGATGTTGATCATTGATTACAAAATATTATTGTCAATTAAATAGTCAACCGTAGCATAACAACAAGCTCTGTTACACCATCTTCCCTTACTGAGTCGTTAGTTAAAACAAGCTCTTTAACTAATCTCTAACTACTTAACCTACCTAGAACAAGCTCTCTAGATATAAGTTGTAGCAGCATTAACAACTAGAAAGATATGGGTTGACATTAGATAACAAACACATAAGCTCGGTTCATTTAATCTAAACCTCAATTCTCCTCCATCCCTAATGATTAACTACGGACTTATGTTTTTAATCTGGCAGTAGATTATTCAATTAAATTAAATAGTGGGCCCTACCATCTAATCAAGCAAATAATCATGCAAATGTGCTCAAAGAATCTTGGATACTTAATCAACAATTATATTATAAGCTCAAAATCTCACAACATTCTTTTTCCCAAGAACAATGAATTTACCTCATAATTGAATAAGAAAACTACTCACTAGACATATTCAAGATCATAAAATTCAAGTTATATATTATAAAGATTACAAATATCATGCAAGAAACAATCAAAGAAGCAATCTTTAATAATATAAAATCAGAATTACTAATCAAGATTATAAACTAGTAAGCAAGAACACACAAACAATATTAATTTAAATAAAGAAAACAAAATCAGAATTAAAAATAATAAAGAAATCAGCAACTAATAAAAAAAATAAAATTTTATTAAAAACCCTAAAGAAAATCCTACAAGACTAAAAGAGGGAAGAGGGATAAGAAGGATGTGAGGGATAAGAGAGATGATGTTTATGAGAGCCTTGTGCTCTTTATATAGGCCTAAGGAAGAGTTTAAAAGACTTTCCTAAGCAATGTGGGATTCAGATAAGAGTTTACTTGGGAAACAAGTAATTTGACTAGTCAAACTCTTACCTTTATCTCATCATCTTTTTACAATTACTTTCTAAGTAAAATTCCTAAGGCCTATTTTTATTAATTAATTACAGATCTAAGACATAATAAAATTAAGAAATTATCTTGTCTCAACAAAATCTTGTCTTGAACTTGCTTAGTTGGAATTTCTTCTCAATCTCGTTTTTCTGCCCAGAATTTCGTACTGATTTTGTCCAGACGTTTGACCAACCAAACGATCTCCAATTTTTGCGATCTTGTGCATTCTGGAAACCTTGAGAAGTCCTCTACAACTTCTATGAAGGCCACTTCTTGAGATCAGGTCGTTAAATTGGTCAAAAACGTCAATCTTTCAAGCTGGACAGAAAATACTGCACTTTGCTCTTTTTAGCTTCTTTTTATTCCAACTTTGATATTTAATACCTAAAACATAAAATAAACATTAGTAAGCTCTTTTAGGCATAAAACATCAATAAAGAAAATATATTAGCACATATAAAATTTACAAAATATCATCCTATCAAATTCCCCCACACTTAGCTTTTGCTAGTCCTCTAGCAAACCTTAGCTAAACTAATTCCTAAATAACTAAATCCTAAAATCATAACTCACTTTCATAGGAATCACGATTGCATTTAGCATATGCAATAAGCCTTTAAACCCCTAGGTCACCCCTAGTGGACGAGTTGTGTCTCGTGAGGGCTTTCAGAAGATATACCCACAAAATCTTTTACTTAAGACTCAATCCTAAAAATTCAAAATAAGACTCAATTTTTAAAAATTATGACTCCATCTCCAAAACAAGATTAAGATCATGGACATATTTTCAAATCTTTCAATTCTTAACTCGTAACTTCAACAAGAGTTAAATAATCAAGTCAATCATATTCTAATCATTACTTCTCATATTCATGCATACTTCTAAATAAATTCATGCAAAATTTACGATCAACACAACTGAAACATATAATATCAACTTTGCAATTATCCACTTTACATTACTACAAACAAAGTCAATAGATCAAGAACCTTTTTTTTTTCTTTTGAGGTTTCAACAATGGTTTCCCTAAGTACTTACTTGCCTTTTTACGCGAATGTTAATATTGGTGATACCAACACCCGGTTACTCAACAAGTTAGCCCTCTTTTAGAGTGCTTTGCATACTCATATTTCAAGTCACTTCAAAGAATTTAATTAACAAGATCAAGCAACTCAAAACATTGGAGTAGAATTTAAAGCTTTCAACCTCTATTTTTTTTTCTTCTTTTTTTTTCTCTTTTATGTTTATTTTTATTTTTTTTCTTTTGTTCTTGTCTATTTATCCTTTGCTTATACCAACTTCAATGAACTAATCACATTATCAATATCATATGATCAATCATATTTAATCATGAACTCACATAAATTCTTTAGAAAGTACTCACTTCAATAATAATAACAATCAAAATAGTCTCAACTTTCTTATAAAACTTTGTTTTAGTTTAGAATCAATCCTTAAAAGAAAGAAAACATATCATGATCTTCAAAACTCTTAAAAATTTGACCTCTTTTTTTTTAATTTCCACTTCCTAAAAAAAAAACTCTATAGACTCATAAACCAATATTCCCCCCCACACTTAAATCTTACTTTGTCCTCAAAGTAAGTCTAGCATGCAAAGAAGAACAATAAAAACTCAAAAATTAAATGGTAATACAAGTAAAGGAAAGAAATACTCCCTCATTTTACATCCTTGGGTTGCCTCCCAAGTAGCGCTTTTGTTTAATGTCGTTAGCTCGACTGCTCCACTTTCCATCATCCAATCCCAAATGCAAACCTTTTCTTTGATTTCTGTTGGTTCTGACTTATGATTACTTCTCCAAAGATGTTGAACTCCACTATGTTATCATCAAACTCCATGGTGAGTGTTTCCTTATCCACATCTATTTTGGCTTTGGATGTCTTCAAGAATGGTCTCCCTAGCAGCATTGGTGTTGGAAAAGGAGAATTATCATCCTCCATATCAAGAACATAGAAGTCTGCTGGGAAGACTAATTTATCAACCTGCACAAGAACATCCACTAATATCCCTTCAGGATAGGCATTAGTTCTATCAGCCAATTGTATAATAACACCAGTCTCTTTCAAAGGTCCAAGATTTAAAGATTTATAAATTGACAAAGGCATGACATTTATAGAAGCTCCTAAATCTATCATGGACTTATCAATCATGGTGTTACCTATCTTACATGAAATACTAAACATGCCAGGATCTCCACACTTTGGGGGAAGTTTTCTTTGAATGATGGCAGACACATTCTCCCCCACAACTACTTTTTCATCACCTTTTAATTTCTTCTTGTTAGTGCACAATTCTTTTAAAAATTTTGCGTACCTGGGTACTTGCTTGATAACATCAAGAAGAGGAATGTTCACCTCCACTTTCCTAAAGGTCTCCAAGATCTCTTTGTCTTGCTCTTCTTTCTTGTTGTTGGCTAACCTGCTAGGAAAAGGAGGAGGGTAAGTACCAGTATTAAAGGGGACTCTTTTATCACTTACCTTAGACTTTGAAGCATTGTTGTCAACTTCTCCTTTTGCTTCCATGTTAGTGTCAACATGCTCTTCTTTCTTTGGTTTTGCCAACCTACTAGGAAAAGGAGGAGGGTAAGTACCAACATTAAAAGGGACACGTTTTTCACTTACCTTGTCAAAATCTCTATAAAGAGGAGGGAGCTTGACTACATTTTTATGTGGTGGAGCCTTAAAGTTGACCTCTTCATATGCATTCTCTTTGGGTCCAATTTCCTTCTCACTCCTCAAAAAGATGGCACTCACATTCTCCCTTGGATTCACCATAGGTTGAGAAGGCGACTTGTTGGATTCCCTAGCTTCAAGTCTGCTTAGTGAAGTAGCCATTTGGCTCATTTGGTGCTCAAGGTGTGCAATTCTTTGATTGTTCTCTTGTTGATTTTGTAAAGTAGAGGCAGCAAGATTCTTTACAATTTCTTCAAGAGACATGCTTCCACTTTGGCGTTGTGTTTGGTGTGGTGGCCTCTCTTGGTATGTAGGTTTGGGGACTTGGAAATTATTTGGCCTATTGTGTGGTGGGACATATGGTGTAGACCTATTTCCATATTGCAAATTTGGGTGGTCCCTCCAACCAGAGTTGTAAGAATTGGAGTAAGGGTCATACTTACCTTGGGAAGGTCCTGGGAATCCTCCTACAACATTAGCTTGCTCCATGGAATCTTCTTGTAAAGTTGGACACATATCAGTAGGGTGTCCGATGTTGGAGCAAACTCCACAAGCCTTGGCTTGTTGCATGTTACCTACAGCCAATTGTTGCACAAGGGATGTTAGTTTAGCAATTTGTTTTTCCAAAGAAGTACTTACCTCATGTGCTTGCTTAAGTGGTGGTGGTGGATCTCTCCTTGTGTTAAATTGTTGAGAATTGGCAGCCATGTTTGTTATCAAGTTTTGAGCTTCTTGAGGAGTCTTATCCACCAAAGCTCCTCCACTGGCAGCATCTATCATGCTTCTATCATGGGGTAATAGTCCCTCATAGAAATATTGGATCAATAGTTGCTCATGAATTTGGTGATGTGGGCAACTAGCACATAATCGTTTAAATCTTTCCCAATATTCATAGAGTGACTCACCATTAAATTGCCTAATTCCACAAATTTCTTTGCGGATGTTGGCTGCCCTAGAAGCAGGAAAATATCTTTCCAAGAAGAGTCTCTTCATATCATCCCAAGTGTTGATGGTCCCAGAAGGTAAGTAGTAAAGCCAATCCTTGGCTGCATCTGCTAAAGAGAATGGAAAGGCCCTTAGCTTGATTTGCTCTTCACTAACCCCAGCAGGCTTCATGGTGGAGCAAACAACATGGAACTCCTTTAGATGTTTGTGTGGATCTTCACCTACAAGACCATGAAAAGTTGGTAAAAGATGTATCAAACCAGATTTTAATTCAAAAGCAACATCTAAAGTAGGATAGGTTATGCAAAGGGGTTGTTGGTTCATAGTGGGTGCTGCCAACTCCTTCAAGGTTCTGTTAGCGTTTTGAGCCATGGTGTCCTCTTCTGAATCACTAGAGAATTCAAAAGTGGGATTGAACGTGGGCTCGGGGGAAGGTGGATCTTCGGAAGTGGATGGTGGTGGTTGGGGCGTTTGTAGCACCGCACTTTGGGTTGCCTGAATGTAATCTCTAATCTTTCGAAGTTTGTAACTAGAGTGCTCGTCAGACATGCAAACCCTGCAAGGAAGAAAGAAAAGAAAATAATTAGATCTTTAAATTATAATAAACAACTTAAATAAATAACAGTCCCCGGCAACGGCGCCAAAATTTGATGAGTGTCGTCAGTCACCAAAAATAAAACTTCCTAACTCTACTATGTAAATAGCGGAGTAAGGGTCGAACCCACAGAGACTGAATTATTTAAGTTAATTATTAAATTAAAAATCTAATCTTAAGTTTTACGGAAATAAGAAATTTTGGGGTTTTGGAGTTTTGTAAGCTATGCCTAAAAGAGAGAAAGCAAGGATTATTAAATATCAAAAACAAATATGAAAAAGCTTCAGTTACAAGGTAATTAATTATTCTTGGATTTAGATGTTGATCATTGATTACAAAATATTATTGTCAATTAAATAGTCAACCGTAGCATAACAACAAGCTCTGTTACACCATCTTCCCTTACTGAGCCGTTAGTTAAAACAAGCTCTTTAACTAATCTCTAACTACTTAACCTACCTAGAACAAGCTCTCTAGATATAAGTTGTAGCAGCATTAACAACTAGAAAGATATGGGTTGACATTAGATAACAAAAACATAAGCTCGGTTCATTTAATCTAAACCTCAATTCTCCTCCATCCCTAGTGATTAACTCCATAAGCAATTACGGACTTATGTTTTTAATCTGGCAGTAGATTATTCAATTAAATTAAATAGTGGGCCCTACCATCTAATCAAGCAAATAATCATGCAAATGTGCTCAAAGAATCTTGGATACTTAATCAACAATTATATTATAAGCTCAAAATCTCACAACATTCTTTTTCCCAAGAACAATGAATTTACCTCATAACTGAATAAGAAAACTACTCACTAGACATATTCAAGATCATAAAATTCAAGTTATATATTATAAAGATTACAAATATCATGCAAGAAACAATCAAAGAAGCAATCTTTAATAATATAAAATCAGAATTACTAATCAAGATTATAAACTAGTAAGCAAGAACACACAAACAATATTAATTTAAATAAAGAAAACAAAATCAGAATTAAAAATAATAAAGAAATCAGCAACTAATAAAAAAAAATAAAATTTTATTAAAAACCCTAAAGAAAATCCTACAAGACTAAAAGAGGGAAGAGGGATAAGAAGGATGTGAGGGATAAGAGAGATGATGTTTATGAGAGCCTTGTGCTCTTTATATAGGCCTAAGGAAGAGTTTAAAAGACTTTCCTAAGCAATGTGGGATTCAGATAAGAGTTTACTTGGGAAACAAGTAATTTGACTAGTCAAACTCTTACCTTTATCTCATCATCTTTTTACAATTACTTTCTAAGTAAAATTCCTAAGGCCTATTTTTATTAATTAATTACAGATCTAAGACATAATAAAATTAAGAAATTATCTTGTCTCAACAAAATCTTGTCTTGAACTTGCTTAGTTGGAATTTCTTCTCAATCTCGTTTTTCTGCTCAGAATTTCGTACTGATTTTGTCCAGACGTTTGACCAACCAAACGATCTCCAATTTTTGCGATCTTGTGCATTCTGGAAACCTTGAGAAGTCCTCTACAACTTCTATGAAGGCCACTTCTTGAGATCAGGTCGTTAAATTGGTCAAAAACGTCAATCTTTCAAGCTGGACAGAAAATACTGCACTTTGCTCTTTTTAGCTTCTTTTTATTCCAACTTTGATATTTAATACCTAAAACATAAAATAAACATTAGTAAGCTCTTTTAGGCATAAAACATCAATAAAGAAAATATATTAGCACATATAAAATTTACAAAATATCATCCTATCAATTCCCAGGGCCTTCCCAAGGTAAGTATGACCCTTACTGCAATACTTACAACCCTGGTTGGAGGGACCACCCAAATTTACAATATGGAAATAGGTCTGTGATGAGTGTCGTGAGTCACCAAAATAAAATTTCCTAACTCTACTATGTAGTGATAGGATTAAATTTTATATGTGCTAATATATTTTCTTTATTGATGTTTTATGCCTAAAAGAGCTTACTAATGTTTATTTTATGTTTTAGGCATTAAATATCAAAGTTGGAATAAAAAGAAGCTAAAAAGAGCAAAGTGTAGTATTTTCTGTCCAGCTTGAAAGATTGACGTTTTTGACCAATTTAACTACCTGATCTCAAGAAGTGGCCTTCATAGATGTTGTAAAGGACTTCTCAAAGTTTCCAGAATGCATAAGATCGCAAAAATTGGAGTTCATTTGATGGGTCAAACGTCTGGACAAAATCAATACGAAATTCTGGGTAGAAAAACGGGATTGAGAAGAAATTCCAACAAAGCAAGTTCAAGACCAGATTTTGTTGAGACAAGATAATTTCTTAATTTTATTATGTCTTACATCTGTAATTAATTAATAAAAATAGGTCTTAGGAATTTTACTTAGAAAATAATTGTAAAAAGATGATGAGATAAAGGTAAGAGTTTGACTAGTCAAATTACTTGTTTCCCAAGTAAACTCTTATCTGAATCTCACATTGCTTAGGAAAGTCTTTTAAACTCTTCCTTAGGCCTATATAAAGAGCACAAGGCTCTCATAAATAGGAGCCCCTTACATCCCTCTCCTCTCTCTTCCCTCTTAGTCTTTTGTAAGGTTTTCTTTAAGGGTTTTAATAAAAGTTTTATTTTCTTTCTTTTAATTTTGATTTTGCTGATTTCTTTTTCTTTAAAAATTTTATTTATTTTTTCTTTTCTTTATCATTGGTCTTGCTGATTCTTTCTTTTATGTTATAAAATTATTTTCTTTTTAGTCTTCCTAATCGAAACAGATTTAATTTTGTATTTAATATTTTTCAAAGAAAAGCAATTTCTTTATAGTTTTTAGGATTAAATTGTTTTCTTTTCTTTTCTTTATTTAAACTGATTCTTCCCTTAGGTTTATTAGGTTTATTAGGTTTTATCTATTTTATAATGTTATATGGTTGCTGATTTCTTTAGTGATAATTATTTTGATTCTTGTTTTGTTTTTCATATTATTTGTTTAGTTCTTGCTAGTTTATAATCTTGATTCCAGATTTCTTGTTTAGATTATTAAAGATTGATATATTGATTGTCTTTTGCATGATTCTTGATATCTTTATAATATTAAACTTGAAATTTATGATCTTGAATATGACTAGTGAGTAGGTTTCTTATTCAGTTACAAGGTAAATTGATTGTTCTTGGAAAAAGAATGTTGTGAGATTTTGAGCTTATAATATAATTGTTGATTAAGTATCTAAGATTCTCTGAGTACATTTGCATGATTATTTACTTGATTAGATGGTAGGGCCCACTATTTAATTTCATTGAATAATCTACTGCCAGATTAAAAATGTAAGTCCGTAATTGCTTATGGAGTTAATCACTAGGGATGGAGGAGAATTGAGGTTTAGATTAAATGATCCGAGCTTATGTGTTTGTTATCTAATGTCAACCCATATCTTTCTAGTTGTTAATGCTACTACAACTTATATCTAAAGTGCTTGTTCTAGGTAGGTTAAGTAGTTAGAGATTAGTTAAAGAGCTTGTTTTAACTAACGACTCAGTAAGGGAAGATGGTGTAACAGAGCTTGTTGTTATGCTACGGTTGACTATTTAATTGACAATAATATTTTGTAATTAATGATCAACATCTAAATCTAAGAATAATTAATTACCTTGTAACTGAAGCTTTTTCATATTTGTTTTTGATATTTAATAATCCTTGCTTTCTCTCTTTTAGGCATAGCTTACAAAACTCCAAAACCCCAAAATTTCTTCTTTCCCTGAACCTTAAGATTAGATTTTTAATTTAATAATTAACTTAAATAATTCAGTCTTTATGGGTTCGACCCTTACTCCGCTATCTACATAGTAGAGTTAGGAAGTTTTATTTTTGGTGACTAACGACACTCATCAAATTTTGGCGCCGTTGCCGGGGGTTGTTATTTATTTAAGTTGTTTATTATAATTTAAAGATCTAATTATTTTCTTTTCTTTCTTCCTTGCAGGGTTTGCATGTCTGACGAGGACTCTAGTTATAGACTTCGAAAGATTAGAGATTACATTCAAGCAACCCAAAGTGCGGTGCTACAAACGCCACAACCACCACCATCGACTTCCAACGATCCACCTTCTACCGAGCCCACGTTCAATCCTACTTTTGAATTCTCTAGTGATTCAGAAGAGGACACCATGGCTCAAAACGCTAATAGAACCTTGAAGGAGTTGGTAGCACCCACTATGAACCAACAACCCCTTTGCATAACCTACCCTACTTTAGATGTTGTTTTTGAATTAAAATCTGGTTTGATACATCTTTTACCAACTTTTCATGGTCTTGCAGGTGAAGATCCACACAAACATCTAAAGGAGTTCCATGTTGTTTGCTCCACCATGAAGCCTGCTGGGGTTAGTGAAGAGCAAATCAAGCTAAGGGCCTTTCCATTTTCTCTGGCAGATGCAGCCAAGGATTGGCTTTACTACTTACCTTCTGGAACCTTCAACACTTGGGATGATATGAAGAAACTCTTCTTGGAAAGATATTTTCCTGCTTTTAGGGCAGCCAACATCCGCAAAGAAATTTGTGGAATTAGGCAATTTAATGGTGAGTCACTTTATGAATATTGGGAAAGATTTAAACGATTATGTGCTAGTTGCCCACATTACCAAATTCATGAGCAACTATTGATCCAATATTTCTATGAGGGACTATTACCCCATGATAGAAGTATGATAGATGCAGCTAGTGGAGGAGCTTTAGTGGATAAGACTCCTCAAGAAGCCCAAAACTTGATAGCAAACATGGCTGCCAATTCTCAACAATTTAATACAAGACGTGATCCACCACCACTATCTAAGCAAGCACACGAGGTAAGTACTTCTTCTTTGGAAAAACAAATTGCTAATCTAACATCTCTTGTGCAACAATTGGCTGTAGGTAAAATGCAACAAGCCAAGGCTTGTGGAGTTTGCTCCAACATAGGACACCCTACTGATATGTGTCCAACCTTACAAGAAGATTCCATGGAGCAAGCTAATGTTGTAGGAGGATTCCCAGGGCCTTCCCAAGGTAAGTATGACCCTTACTCCAATACTTACAACCCTGGTTGGAGGGAGCACCCAAATTTGCAATATGGAAATAGTCTACACCATATGTCCCACCACACAATAGGCCAAGTAATTTTCAAGTCCCCAAACCTACATACCAAGAGAGGCCACCACCCCAAACACAACACCAAAGTGGAACCATGTCTCTTGAAGAAATTGTAAAGAATCTTGCTGCCTCTACTTTACAAAATCAACAAGAGAACAATCAAAGAATTGTCACCTTGAGCGTCAAATGAGCCAAATGGCTACTTCCCTAAGCAGACTTGAAGCCAAGGAATCCAACAAGTTGCCATCTCAACCAGAGGTCAATCCAAGAGAGAATGCACATGCCATAACTTTGAGAAGTGGTAAGGAAATTGCCCTAAGGAACCCTTAATTATAGATGTTGACAATGGCTCTAAAAACTATCAAGAAATTGAAAATTCAAGTGAAATAAAGGAGGATGTCAACTCTAATAACAAAGGAGACCAAGGGACGATTTTGATAATGCAAATGGGGGTGTCGACAAGCATAATGCAGGCAAGGAAGGATATGTCAGCAACCTTCCACCACTTTATAGAGAGGTAAGTAATAAAAAAGTTCCATTTAACACAGGTACTTACCCTCCTCCTTTTCCTAGCAGGTTAGCCAAAAACAAAAAAGATGAGCAAGAAAAGGAGATTTTGGAAACCTTTAGGAAAGTTGAAGTCAATATTCCTCTTCTTGATGCCATTAAGCAAGTGCCAAGGTACGCAAAGTTTCTAAAAGAATTGTGCACTAACAAGAGGAAATTGCAAGGTAATGAGAAGGTAAGTGTGGGGGAGAATGTTTCTGTGGTTATCCAAAGGAAACTCCCTCCCAAGTGCAAGGACCCAGGTACATTCACTATCCCTTGTAAGATAGGTGATATTAGATTTGAAAGATGCATGATAGATCTAGGTGCTTCGATTAATGTTATGCCATTGTCAATCTTTAAAAGTTTGAATCTTGGAACTTTAAAAGAGACTGGTGTAATAATTCAATTAGCTGATAGATCTAATACATATCCTGAAGGGGTAATTGAGGATGTACTAGTCCAAGTTAATGAACTTGTCTTCCCTGCAGATTTTTACATACTGAATATGGAAGATGATGACTCTCCTAATGCTGCACCTATATTGTTAGGTAGACCATTCTTAAAAACATCTAGGACTAAAATTGATGTGCACAATGGAACTTAACTATGGAATTTGATGGTGAAAGTGTTAAATTTAATATTTTTGAAGCCTTGAGATATCCTAGTGATGTGCATGCTGTTTTTGGAATTGATGTTATTGATGATCTAACCCAACAATTCTTTGAGCTAGGAAGAGAAGACAAGTTAGAGGTGGCTATAAGCCACAATTTAAACTGGAAAATTTTGAAAAAGACCCCTTTGCTGATTTTAATAGTTTACTAAAGGAGGAAGTTTTTGCTCTTCATCCTTACCCGAAGCAAGGTATGAAAACTTAAAGAGAGACTTGTCTATACTCATACAAAGCTTCTTCCTTCTGTTGTGCAGGCCCCTGAGATCGAATTGAAGCCATTGCCAGAACATCTTAAATATGTGTTTTTGGGAGACAATGAAACCTTGCCTGTAATCATTGCAAAGGACCTCACACCAATGCAAGAAGAAAAGCTCATTCAAGTGCTTAAAGATCATAAGACAGCCATAGGATGGACTATTGCAGACATCAAGGGAATAAGCCCAACTGTGTGTATGCATCGCATCTTACTTGAGGAAGGTTCAAAACCAACACGAGAGGCTCAAAGAAGATTGAACCCTCCAATGATGGAAGTTGTGAAAAAGGAGATCTTAAAACTCCTTGATGTTGGGATTATCTATCCAATCTCTGACAGTAAGTGGGTGAGCCCAATACAAGTGGTTCCAAAGAAGTCAGGCATCACAGTGGTGAAGAATGAAGATAACGAGTTGATACCAACAAGAATTCAAAATGGGTGGCGAGTTTGCATAGATTATAGAAAATTGAATGCTACTACTCGCAAGGATCACTTTCCTTTACCTTTTATTGATCAAATGCTTGAAAGACTTGCTGGTAGAACTCACTATTGTTTTCTTGATGGTTATTCAGGTTATAATCAAATTGTGATAGCTCCCGAGGATCAAGAAAAGACCACCTTCACATGCCCCTTTGGCACTTTTGCTTATAGACGCATGCCATTTGGTCTTTGTAATGCCCTGCCACTTTCCAAAGGTGTATGGTAAGCATATTTTCTGATTATGTAGAAAATATCATAGAAGTTTTTATGGATGATTTCACAGTCTATGGAAACTCCTTTGATGAATGCTTAGACAACCTTACACTTATCCTTCGAAGATGCATGGAAACTAACCTTGTTTTAAATTCTGAAAAATGTCACTTTATGGTAGAACAAGGAATAGTTTTAGGGCATGTAATTTCTGCAAATGGCATAGAAGTTGATAAATCTAAGATTAGCATTGTTCAATCTTTACCTTACCCCACAAATGTGCGGGAAGTGCGTTCTTTTCTTGGACATGCAGGTTTTTATCGTAGGTTTATCAAAGACTTCTCCAAGATTGCGTTACCTTTGTGTAAACTCTTACAAAAGGATGTTGATTTTGTGTTTGATGAGAGATGCAAGGAAGCATTCGACAAGTTGAAAGAATGTTTAATCTCTGCTCCAATCATTCAACCACCTAATTGGGATCTACCATTCGAATTGATGTGTGATGCAAGTGATTATGCAATTGGGGCTGTTTTGGGACAAAAAGTTGGAAGAGCTTCACACGTTATCTATTATGCTTCAAGGACCCTAAATGAAGCTCAACGAAACTACTCCACCACAGAAAAAGAGCTTCTTGCTATTGTCTTTGCTTTAGATAAGTTTCGATCTTACTTGCTTGGTACTAAAATAATTGTTTATTCTGATCATGCAGCCTTGAGATATTTACTATCCAAAAAGGAGGCAAAGCCAAGACTCATAAGATGGATCCTTTTGCTTCAAGAATTTAACTTAGAGATCAAAGACAAGAAAGGTGCAGAGAACTTTGTGGCAGATCATTTAAGTAGATTGGAAAGAGAAGAAGATGCGTTACCACTTCAAGAGTTTTCCTGATGAAGAATTGATGGCAGTCAAAGTAACTACACCATGGTATGCTGATATTGTGAATTATTTAGTTACTAACACTTTGCCTCATGATTTGACTAGAGCTCAGAAGGATAAGCTTAAGAGTGATGCCAAATATTATATTTGGGATGACCCTTACTTGTGGAAGAATTGCTCTGACCAAATAATAAGAAGGTGTGTCACACAAGATGAGATTCCATCAATCTTGACCTTTGCCATAGCTATGAGTGTGGAGGCCACTTTGGACCTAATAGGACGACGGCAAGAAAGGTATTAGACTGTGGATTCTTTTGGCCCACAATATTTAAAGATGCATACTTATTTGGCAAGACATGTGAGCATTGCCAAAAGTCAGGTAACATCTCTCAAAGAAACCAAATGCCACAAACCCCTATTCTAGTTTGTGAAATTTTTGATGTTTGGGGCATTGATTTCATGGGACCTTTTCCTTCCTCCTACAGTAATCTTTACATAATTCTTGCTGTTGATTATGTCTCGAAATGGGTGGAAGCTAAAGCCACTAGGACTGATGATTCTAAAGTTGTTGTAGAATTTGTTAAATCTAATATTTTTGCTAGGTATGGAACACCAAGAGCTTTGATAAGTGATAGAGGTACCCACTTTTGCAATCGTATGATTGAAGCTTTATTGAAGAGGTACCACGTCACTCACAAGGTGTCAACAGCCTACCATCCTCAAACAAGTGGCCAAGCAGAAGTCTCTAATAGGGAGATAAAAAGTATTCTAGAGAAAACTGTGAACCCTCAAAGGAAAGACTGGAGTATGAGGCTTAATGATGCATTATGGGCATATAGAATAGCCTACAAAACACCTGATGGAGACCCATCAAGCTCACACAGCTCAAGTCATGTTCGTGATGTTCGTGATCCTTTGAGCATCCATAGAGGTCCAATTATAAGAGCTAAATCAAAGATAATGCAACAAGCCTTGGCTGGTTTCATTAATATTGCTAGAGAGAAAGCCCAACAAAGCTTGAGCATGGAGGATGATAAAGTCTTCTACAACATGATCCAAGCCCAAGTTCAACCTTCTTGAAGACACACACACAAGTATTGGGCCGAAATGCAATTAAGCTGGATGCATATTTTATTTAGTTAAGTATTATTGGGCTGAACGTTGTCTTAATTTAATTTAAGCCCAATTCCTTTTTAAATAATATATTTTGTAGGACTTCTATTACTTGTTCTGCAAGTTAGGAGAGTAGGATTCCTATTACTTGTTATGCAAGTTTGCTATTTCCTATTCTGCAAGTTAGGAAAGTAGGATTCCTATTACTTGTGCTGCAAGTTAGCTAGTTGCCTATAAATAGTTATGTAACTCTTTGGGGAGAACACAATTGATTTTAGTAATAAAATTGAGAGACTTCTTCTCTTTGGTTCTCTTGAGAACTCTTGAACTTATCAAGGTCTTCCTTGTGGCGTTCTTCTACCTTCCACCAATATATACCATAGGTTCTTGCTTTTCTAAGCAACGGGTCTTGGTCCAATACCATAGGTTCTTGTGTTTCTACACAACGGGTCTTGGTTTTACTTCTAATTTTTGTTTTCCTTTGCTACGTTTTTAACTTGTTATTGTTTTTCTTCAAGTGTTCTTCGTCTTCTTCATTGAACCTCATCTTCTTTCAGTGAGGTTCATATCATTTGGTATCAGAGCTTAGGTTCAATTCGTGGGAGTATCGTTTTTGTTTTTTTCTTTTTCTTTCTTTGTCTTCTTGTCTTGGACAAACTTTGATTTTGAATCCTTTTCCAAGCCACCACTAATATTGTTTGTCCCTCAAACCTATTTTCTTTACTTAGCCACCAAGTAAACCCTAGGTTGTTCTCCAAGCAACCAAATCCCAAAGGTTTTCTTGCTCACCTAGAAACCTTCAAAAGCTCTACATCACATAAAGACTACTTGTTTCACAAGCCACCGTTCCCTCTCATTCCTTGCCACACAAGCTGCTACCAAAACTAGCTTGTTTTTGTCAAAAAGTTGCCTTGTTCCCCAAGTAAACCTCTTCTTATTATTTAGACTTTTTGTTTTTTTTTCTTTATTGTTCGTTTACTTTAGTAAAATATAAAAAAAAGGAAAAAAAAGAGAGAAAAAAAAGAAGAAAAGAAAAAAAAAGAGAAAAGAAAAAATCAATTCAAGAGGGGATTTATTACATCGTATATAGCAAGTGCAACGTCAAAGGCAATTCGTGGAGGTATGCTTCATCAAAATCTTGAGGTAGTCATTCTTTCTTGAGCTTTGAGATTTCTTATTTGCCTAATTTGAAAATTCATTGTTACCATTGATGAGTGTCGTCAGTCACCAAAAATAAAACTTCCTAACTCTACTATGTAGATAGCGGAGCAAGGGTCGAACCCACAGAGACTGAATTATTTAAGTTAATTATTAAATTAAAAATCTAATCTTAGGGTTTAGGGAAGAAGAAGAAAATTTTGGGGTTTTATAAGCTATGCCTAAAATAGAGAAAATAAGAATTATTAATGTGACGCCCCGGGGTGCACCCGCTGGTCCACCGACCTAAGCCACCGCCCCAGGCGGGTCACTCATCCGTATTGTCCGCTTTGGGGTGCACCACACGGGCCACCGCCCCTCAAGGATTTATCGGGAATAAATTCCCAATTCGCGTCCCCCAGGAGGTTCGAACTTAGGACCCTTAAGTACCTAGTTCTTACACTCCTGGTACCATTGAGACAACTTGTCTCAATGGTACCAGGAGTGTAAGAACTAGGTACTTAAGGGTCCTAAGTTCGAACCTCATGGGGGACGCGAATTGGGAATTTATTCCCGATAAATCCGTGAGGGGCGGTGGCCCGTGTGGTGCACCCCAAAGCGGACAATACGGTTGAGTGAGCTCGGGCGGTGGCCTGTGGGTGCACCCGAGTCGTCACAATAAAACGCGCGTTTTATTGTGACGCCCCGGGGTGCACCCGCTGGTCCACCGACCCGAGCCACCGCCCCAGGTGGGTCACTCATCCGTATTGTCCGCTTTGGGGTGCACCACACAGGCCACCGCCCCTCACGGATTTATCGGGAATAAATTCCCAATTCGCGTCCCCCAGGAGGTTCGAACTTAGGACCCTTAAGTACCTAGTTCTTACACTCCTGGTACCATTGAGACAATGGTACCAGGAGTGTAAGAACTAGGTACTTAAGGGTCCTAAGTTCGAACCTCCTGGGGGACGCGAATTGGGAATTTATTCCCGATAAATCCGTGAGGGGCGGTGGCCTGTGTGGTGCACCCCAAAGCGGACAATACGGATGAGTGACCCACCTGGGGCGGTGGCTCGGGTCGGTGGACCAGCGGGTGCACCCCGGGGCGTCACAATTGTCTCAATGGTACCAGGAGTGTAAGAACTAGGTACTTAAGGGTCCTAAGTTCGAACCTCCTGGGGGACGCGAATTGGGAATTTATTCCCGATAAATCCGTGAGGGGCGGTGGCCTGTGTGGTGCACCCCAAAGCGGACAATACGGATGAGTGACCCGCCTGGGGCGGTGGCTCGGGTCGGTGGACCAGCGGGTGCACCCCGGGGCGTCACAAAAAAACGCGCGTTTTATTGTGATGCACTGGATTTGCCGGTCTCAAGCCGGAGGGGCCCAGCCGCATCACTCATCCGTATTGTCCTCTCTGTGATGCACTGGATTTGCCGGACTCAAGCCGGAGGGGCCCAGCCGCATCACTCAAGGTTTTATCGGGAATAAATTCCCAATTCGCGTCCGCCATGACTTGAACCCCTTACCACTTGTAAGTGTCAAGTCATGACTAACCATTGGACCTAGGTCCAATGGTTAGTCATGACTTGACACTTACAAGTGGTAAGGGGTTCAAGTCATGGCGGACGCGAATTGGGAATTTATTCCCGATAAAACCTTGAGTGATGCGGCTGGGCCCCTCCGGCTTGAGTCCGGCAAATCCAGTGCATCACAGAGAGGACAATACGGATGAGTGATGCGGCTGGGCCCCTCCGGCTTGAGACCGGCAAATCCAGTGCATCACATGGACGGGCTGGGCGTACGTGCCTAAGTCTCCATATATGAGAAATGTTTTATATGATATGTTATATGTTAAATGTAAATGTTTTACATGATATGTGATACGTGAAATGAAAATGTTTTACATGATATGTAATATGTGAAATGAAAATGATTTACAGCATTTTACATAATGCTTATTTCAGTACTGATTTTAGTACTACGAGATGATCTTTTTATGACATGTGATATGAACATGTAATATGTTTTCAAAAGGAAAAAGAGTTTATAAGTCTAATATTCTTACTATGATTTTAAATTGAATATTAGACTATATGTGACATGAATATGTAATATGTTTTCAAAAAGGAAAAGGAGGAAAGTAAATCTAATATTCTTATTTTAAATTTTAAATTGAATATTAGATTTAAATGATATATATGTTATACGAAAAGGATTTAATAGCTTATTTTGCTATTTTAAAGTACTGTACTAATTATGATTGTACAGTAAAACATGAAATGAGTTTTAAAGGAAAATGATGATGATTTAACTAATTTCTTTTCGAAGAAAATATGAATATTAGTTATTTTATTTAAATGTTTTATTTCATAAAAGCATTATTTTCAAAAGAATATGAAAAGGTTATGCAATAAAAAAGAAAAAGGATTTAAATTTCAAAACAAAAATGAAATTTACTCTCTACAGTTGCTTCTAGGTTCCGGGACAAGATAGGTATTTCAAAATACCTACCTGACTCCATCCGAATCCCTAGCCGACTGTAGTATCCTTCCTACATGCGAGCCTAGAGCCCATAGGAAAAAAATGAAAAAGTTTTTCAGCATATAGATAGCTGAGTATCAAGTGAGGCATATAATTCCCTTACTGAGCCGTGGTTTGCTCACCCCTTAATTTTAACATTTCAGGTTTTCGAAGACTGAGATTTTAACACTTAAAGAATTTCGGCTGCGCAATTAAGGACGATGCGACAGCTCGACTTATGACATGAGGTACGATCATTTATTTTCCGTATTTAGACATTTTCACAGTACTATTTTCTTATGAAGTAAGATACGGGTGTATTTCATATTATAATTTAATATGAAATTGTTAATATGTAAAAGAAAAGTAAAGTATCGCAGACAGCCCAACCATATAAGATGTATAGAATAAGGTGAAAAATAGGGTCACGAGCTGTGACAGATTTAATGGTATCAGAGCAGGGTTGGCTTGATGTCTGTCGATACTTTTGGAAAGAAAATGTGTTAAAAATGTTAACAACCCCTATAGTACCGTGTAGTCTGAATACATAGAGAAAATAAATGATTGCAATTGAAATTATGTGTTTAGAAGGGAGTGAGCAATTTTGGAATAAGGAATGCTAAAAAGGGAAAACAGCTCAGGAATGTTACCTGAAATAGTGATCTTATAGTCTAAATGAAGGTCGGTTCGGTAAGGAACAGAAATGGAATCGATGAGGGCCCCACCAGTATTTTTCTATTCAGATCAAACTGAGACCTGAAAGTGATGATATAAAGGAGAGGAATGAAATATCATCATTAAATAGACCTTAAGATCACTGATTGAAGGTATTTTGAGGAGAGAGAATATTTTTGGCCAAAATGACCAAAATACCCTTAACTCTAAAATTTTTCCTGGAGTCATAATAGACCAACAGAAGATGGAATTGACTGATTTGACAGAGAAATTGATGATGTAAAGATGCATTTCATGCAAAATGATCAGTTTATAGATCCTATTGGAATTCTCTGTCTAAATCAGACAAGGTCTTGTAAATGCCGATATTAGTATAAGAAAGGATACTATCAGCACATAGATAATAAAATCCTTGGTTTAAATGCATATTTTGGAGAAAGAAATAAATGTTGAAATGACGAAAATGCCCCTGTGTGGGATTATGTTTTGAATAGTGATAAAACCAAGTTGATCTTGAATCCATTGATGGTAATGGAGTTATTAATGGCATAAAGGAATGTAATATGTATATAACGGTCCCCATTTCTAATTTCACTTACACTTAGATGATGGATGGGACCCGAATGGTTATAAGGAAGTCGCAGGATGAGCGACTCTGTTATTGACTCTTAAGGGTCGGAGTTAAAAGCGTATTGATGAGATGTTGATTACGTGATCGTTGGATATGATGAAAAGAAAACTGATTACTGATGATGAATGAGAAAGAGATCAGTGTATATGATGAAATCTATATTAGTACTGTAAATTCTGGTTATACATATTCCTACTATTTTTGAGGTATCAAACGGATATTTATAGAACTAGAATATTTTGGAATATGTTTTTACAAAATAATGTACTGTATGGAGTACTGTAAATTGGAGAATATGCATAAGAACAGTAAGTGAAGATAAGAGATAAGGAAGATAACAGCTACCCTGAATTATAAGATGAAAATGATTTTAAAATGAATTTCAATAATAAATCGGTTAGCTGTGAAATATGTTAAGGAAATAATTACACTCGTTACAGCATATAAATTAAAATGATTGATATGCTGTGAAATATGAGTAAATAAGTGAATCAAGGCGAAGTAGATGTTAAAATGATTTGAATATTAAATGTCTTTTCCTTGAGGATATACAGTGGAAATGATAGGACAAAGAGATGAAATGTCCAAAATGATAAGAGATGTGTGATTAAAGAAAGTATCGGATGAGATTCTTGATAAATTTTCAAAGTAATATAGATTTGAGAGATTGGATTAATATTGACTCGATTATGGATACAGAATCTATTCTAAGCTTATATCGGAGAATATAGAAGAATTCGAAAAGCTTAAGAAACAACTCTGGAAAATTTTGTGGATAATGAAATTCACTTGTATAGATGTAAAGGATGAAAATACAGATGATGTGATTGAGGATGAATTAAATGGGTATTAAATTCCTATTATGCAATAGAGTTCTTATTAAGAACAAATAATCATCTATATGGAATTGATGCCTTAAATTGATGTAATCGGAGATGTATAAGGAGTCTATAAGACCAATCTCTGCACAAGGCATCACTAGATGAAAAGTTAGAAATTGATGGTCATAAGATAATAATTATAACTCGAGATAATTTTTACGAGTTTTTATAGAGGTTTACAAGGTTAACGAAATACCTTGTGAGGTATATGAGCCTAATGAATGAGGCACCCAGATATGGATAAAGTAATGATATACTGATACAGTATAAGACATTAATGGAAAATGAGCAGCATAGTGGTATGACCCTACGGACTCTCAAAGATTGTAATTTATATGTTAAGATTGGTAAATAGAAGAGGGGCTAGACAGTATCTCTTTCTAAGTTATATGATCTTGAATGACAGAGCAATGCGGATCTGTCTATGATGAAGAGATAGTTATCGAGATACGGGAGGTATTGGGTCTAGTTAAATACTATTGCCAGTCTATAAGAGAGTTTATAGGTTAGCTGCTCTACTGATGTGACTAATAAGTAAAAGGTTAAAGTCAGTGGATGAATAAACATAAAGATGATATGTAAAAGGTTAAAGGAATTTAATAGTAGAATATTTTACCACTGATGAAAAGTGACTGAAATAATGATGAAGGAAAAGATGAATATATCATAAGAGGAAAGTACATGATGAAAAGGGAACACGAATATGAAATAGTTCCCAAATTTAAAACTAAAAGTGATTTTGTGGTTATCACATGATTATGGTTAAATGTAAGATTGAGCCAAACTCGATAGAGGAAAAGTAATCATACTCCAAGGAGTAAAGAAATGATTTGGATTTTACTGCCAGTAATGTAAATGGAGAAAGGATAAATATATATACCACTTCGAAATGATGATATAGGTGGAATTATATGGATAATGAGGTGATTAAATTGATAATTATAGATTCAATAATGAAGTTAAATAATGAGAAGATCAAATTATAATTTGATTATGTCGTTATAGAATCTAAATTATCAAAAGAGTATAATTACAGGTATATTCTAAGATTAAAGTGATAATGAATATACCACAAGAATAAAAGAGGTAATAAGAATGCTACATGAAAAGATGATATGGAGAGAAAATGATTGTCTCCTGATTCAATTATGGTAAAAGATGGTAAATAGTAAAGTCTGTAAATGAACTGCAGCAGTTGATGAAATAAATATGAAAAGAGTATTGAGGATAATAATGAAGAATCTAAAAGAGATATGATAATATAGAAGTGATTATAGACTGATAGTCTAATGAAATCACTCCTCCATTATCAAACTCTTAGATTCTTTAGTGCCATAGTCGAAATATGATTATAAAATGATGAGAATGTATGTGAAGTTCCAATGAGCTCTATATGTGATGGGAATCTCTGAGTAGCCATATGTTATGAGAAATAGCAAAAGGCTCTGAGATTTCAAAATTTATAGACACCACCGCTCCGTACATGATATAAATATGTGAGCGTAATATGGAAATGCTCGAAGATATGTTGAGAGAGCGGATGCATGATATGTGAAAGCTACTGGGACAATTGCATACAATTAATTAACCTGTTTAAATGACAGTACCAAACTATATCGACTTGGCACCAAATAAGGAAGATGAATGAGGAACAATATGAATCATATGTGATATGAAAAGTAGTGGAAATGGATAACTCCTAACTGATAAGAAATTTAAGGGAGTATGAGTATATGATGAAAAATGATATATAGTGGTATAAAAGGAGATTATGATCTTAAAGGTATACTGGCAGTATAATATGAAAGATGATCAAAAGGTCAAGAATGATAAATATACAAGACGACAAGTATACAGGATGCTATCACCTTATGAATTTAGTTAAATTCGGAGGACCGAATTTCTTAAGGTGGGGAGAATGTGATAATCGCTAATTTTCTAAATTTAATATTAAATATTTGTAAATTTAATATGAAAACAAATAAATAAGTTAAAGAAAATAAATGAATTTATTTAAGAGAACGGAATATTTGTGGAAATCCCGAGAATTGACGAAGTGGCAAATTGAGAAATTCGAGTAAAAGAAAATTGAATTGGAAATAAGAAAAATGTTGAAATTATGGAAAATAATGGAGAGAGGAAATTTAATTTGGATAATTGAAATCCAAATTAAATAAGAAATGAAAATAGTATAAATAAATTGGATATTAAGAAAATCCAAAATGTAATAAATAAAAATGCGAATATCTATATATTTATATAATTTTATTATATAAATATATTTTTAATTATATTCTATATCTTTTTATAAATACATGTGTATATATGAAATATGGTATATATTATGTGAGATCCCAAAATTTTCCATTCTTCTTATATTTATTAAAAGTGCTAAATTAAAATATTGAGTAGAGTTATGAAAATTAATTTTCCTATGTGTTGTGTTTATCAAAAATAAATGAAATAAATAAAAAAAAATTCAATGAAAATTCTAGTCTGGACAGAATACACTGTGCAGTGGCATATTTTGGTAAAATAAGTGATTTTAAGATGGTATTTTGGACCTTAGCAAATAAAATCAGATCTTATAAATTTAATTTTTATTATGACCAATCAAATTGAGACAACAAAGCCATCTTTTCTATTTGTTCAGTTGAATTCCACCGCCTCAACATTTCTCTGCTGCAACCAACGATTTTGCATCCTTCCTCCATTGCTATTCACGTTCCAGCCTTTGATTCACCACTTTCTCATCACCATTTCACCTAGGCTTCTTCACATAAATTAATCCTCATCTCCATAGCTCTCTAGCCATATAAGAATTTCAGTCAAGAACCACCAAAACAGAGCTACCCTGCTGCTGGAAGTAACGGTTCTGTACAGGTAAATTTCCAACAATGGTTTTGGACACTTTTACCTCTTTGTTAATGTTATATTTGATGAGTATGAGATGTGTATGATATTAGCTTGAAGTAAGAACATGTATAGAGTAGGCTAGGGTATTTGGCCATAGTGAAAACGATGAGAAGATGGTGTTGATTTTGTGGCTATGGTGTAAAAATGATAAGCTGAATTGTAGAGGAAACAGCCATGGAGATGGTTTGATAAAATAATTAAAACATGGAATTGTTGGGCTGTTGAAAATTCATTCATGAGGGTTTTGGGTCAATGTTAATGGCGTAAAGGGAAGTGGAAGAAAGACTGAATTTTTGGTGTTGTTGGCGTGAATAACAAAAGAATAAAGGTTGTTGGGTTAAAGGCATGACCAACGTAAAGAGGGTGAAGTAAAAATTTAGCAAATGGAAAAAGAAAAAAAAATTGACTATAAATTAAATGTAGTCAAATATATATATATATATATATAGGATAGATGATGAAGATGGTGGTGTGAAAGGTGAAATTAAGGGCTGACCACATTTTGAAAATAAGTGTAGAGCCTTTAATTTAGTCAACAAATGTGGACTAATTAAGGAGAAAATATAGCCATAAAGCTTAAAGTAATAAAAATATGAAATGAGTCAACATTGTCCAACTAGTGGTAGAAAAATGGAGGAAAGATTTTGACTTTGATGCTTAAAAAGATGAGGGTGGCGTGACTTTAATGTATGGTAATAAAAAAATTGTTGTAGGAATAAATAAGATATAATGGTGAGCATGGAAAAGCAAGAAGTAATCGGCCATGGGTTATGCTAATGGGATTTTGGTGATTTCAACATGAGATCGGTAGAAGTTAATAGCATGCAATACAATAACAATAACCATGATTTTAAATTAATAGAATACTCAATTTAGAGTTATGGTTGATATTTAATTGAGAAGAATCTATGATAAAATTCCCATAAAACATTCCAAGTGTTGATGATTAAAATAGCAAATGGAATGAGAATAGGAAATAAATATAGGTTAAGCATGAAATTAAAATGAAAGAAAAATAATGCTTATTGTTGAAGGCCATGTTTGACCAAATGGGAATTCATGGGAATTCATAGGAATTCCATGTAAATTCTTAAGTGTAAACGAATAAAATAGAAGATGAGGAGAAGTAAAGGAATAAGTCTAATGATTTTAATTATCATTTTTGCAGCTCGTAATTTGGAGGATTAAGGGCTCGGTGTTGCGACTGGATTTATTTTCCTACACTGTAAATAAGGTAAGGAATTGTATATGGAAGTAGTGTAGGAAATACTGTGCATGTATTTGGGAAATTGGGTGATTTAGAAATTATAAATCGAAATTTATGAAAGGGGTTAGGATAGAAATTTACCAAAAGATTACCGAAAATTATAAAAAAATCTCCCTTAATTATTTACACGCTCAGTATCTTAAATAAATAGTATTTTTATATAGTTTGAATATTTGAATACGTGAAATGATGATAATATGTTTTATGAATTTTATGAGATTTATTTAGAATATATAAAGTGTTGATTTGTTTACATGATTAGAAATCGATTGAAATAGTTTACATGAAAATTGATTTACTGTGATTTTAAGATATATGAAAATGATTTTATAAGAGTGTTAGCTCCTTATGGATTCATGCATACTAATTGATTATTAGGGCTGGGAGACCGTAGCTAAGTCCCCAGTACCTTCCCCTTTTCCGATCACAGTTGTCACTGACGAGTGTACACTGTAGATCTTCGACAATGGCCATTGTTACAGGTAGGAACGGCTTAGGGCTGGATGCCTGGCCCCACATGGGTACGCCTAATCCTATACAGGTCCCTGTAGGGATACAGTTCGTGCATGAGTTTCTTGGATGTTAACTTCTATAGTGATTTCAACAGTATGTGATATGATTGATTTTACAGACAGATGATAAATTGATTTCGAATGATACAGTATACGAGATAATCGATTTACCGACAGACAACAGACTGTTTTAAAGGATTATAAAAAGTGAAAAAGTATATGAATCGTATATGTTTTAAACGAGGTTTCTATATATGTTTTCATGAAACCGCATGCATTATTTTGGTTATAAAAATTTAAATTCATGATTATTATTGCATATAGTGGCATGGTACCACTCTTTTATATGCTCTTCCTTACTGAGCGTAAACTCACCCCTTATTTTTCCACCCAGATTATTTGCAGTAGATTCTGCTCATACGAGAGGGGCACGATTTTTGGACCTTACAGTATTTCCTTCGAGGCTGGTTATTTATTTAGTGAAGGTATATTGTATTTTCTATATATTTCAGACTTGAATAGTACAGTACTTATTATGTTGTAAAGGCTAAGGGGATGTAAATTTAAAAGAAAGAAATTCTATACGTGTCTAGAGACCTGCACTTTTATATAAGGATATATCGAATGTCCAAATTTTTGTGGACTTAATTATATGAAATTATTTGGTATTTTAATTGCATTGAAATAATGTGAAAATTGTGGTTTTTGGCTGGTATATAAATTGTGTTTAAAGTGCAGGAGGTTAGGATATTTACAGCAGTTATGCTGCCGAAATTTTGTCAGAAATTTACTAAAATATCATAAAATATTTTATGTACATAATCAAGTGAAATGAAATAAGAAATCGATATCGACAAACAGCCTAACCAATTGTAGAAAAAGGAAAAAGTTAATTGGCATTTGGTGAAAACGGGATGTTACATATTACAAAAAGAATATATACTATATTATATTAAATGAATACATGTGTACATTATGAAAATATATTCTTGTATATAGAAATAAATATATAAGTGTACATATATATACATATGAAATATATATATTATTATTTTTTATAAAAGTATATATATATGAGAAATATATATTATTGTACATTAAAGTATATGGATATATATATATATATTTATATATATATTTAATATGGAAAGTATATATATATATATAATTATATTAATAGAATTATATATATAATGAAAAAAAGAAAAAGGAAAAAGAAAAAGAAAAGAAAAGAAAAGAAAGAAAGAAAAGAAAAGAGAAAAAAGAGAAATTTTCAGGATTCGAGAATTTCGGGAATCGGTAAGAAATCTCGGAAAGTGCTAAATTATTTAAATAATTTATTTATTTAAATAATTTATTTATTTAAATAATTATGGAAAAATTTTAAACTTTAGAATTTAATTTCCAGAAAATTCCCTCGATGACCGAGACGACGCAATCGGGCGAGGTGAACACGGGTGCGACGAACAAGGCAATCGCCGACCCGAGACAGGTAAGGGATGCATGTGCAGCACTGTAAGGATATTCAGTATGCATGATTTAAATTATGAAATATTTTATGAAAATATTTTATAAAAATACTGCGATGAATGATGGTTGAAAATTTGTGATGATGTACCAGTTGAGAATTCAAACTGTATTTTCCGTGCATGAGGCTAGTGTGATAACCGTAAATTTTTCAATTATTGGAAATAAATAAATTAAAGTAAATAAATAAAATTTATTTATGAGATGGGAATATAGTTGAAATTCCCGAAATTAAGAAAAGTGAGGAAATTAAATGAAAATAAATAATAATAATAATAATAATAAAGTTGGAGTTATTGAACATAAGAAAAGGAGGAATTTAAATTGGATTAATGGAAATCCAAAATTAATAAAATAAAAATGCGTATATTATATATTTATATAATTAAATTATATAAATATATTTACACATGTTTTTATATAAATACATATGTATGTACATGAATATTAGTATATATAAAAAAAATGAAATATATACTATTTTGTCTTAAATAAATACACGTGTATATTATAAAATGTATTTATATAATTATAAATATATATGTACAGATATACATATATATATATATATATGAAATATATATATTATTGTTTTAAATAATAGTATATGAATATATAAGAAAAGTAAATGTTATTTTGTATTAAAGTTTATATGTATAAATATTTTATTATAGCATTTATATAATTTGTATATATAAATGTTATTTAAGTATATGAATATACATATATATATATATATACTAGACATGTATTTTGTAATGTACAAGATATATTTTATATATAATAAATATTGTATAACATTATGTATGAAATAATGTATGTATAACATATAATATATATTATATGTATAAAATATATGGTATAATATATAGTATATAGTATACTAAAAATGGAAAGAAGACAAAAACTAAAAGAGAAAATAAAACTAAAACAGAAAAGAAAGGAAGGATCGGGGGGAGGAATCCCGACCCTCCCAGCCGCAACCATCGGTGGCGGAGATGCCACCGCCGGCGAGAGAAAAAGGTGCAGACGACGTCGCCGGCAAAGGAAGAGAGGGAGGAAGCTGTCGGCGGCGGAAGAAAAGAAGGAAACAGAGGGAGAAACGAAGGAAAATCGGGAAGGAAAAGGAAAATGCCGACGGCGGTGCCGGCCGAATCGGTGGCTGCCACCACCACCAAAGCTTCACCGGAGGAAGAGGAAGTTGATGGAGGCCACCGGAGACGCAATGGACGGCGGAGGAACGCCGGCGAAGAGGAAGAAGAAACCGAGGCAAAACCGCCTCGATCCGCCACCGTGCCGCCGATCCAGGGCAAACGGAGGGCATCGGCAAGTTCGTCGTGCAGCCGGCCAGCTGAGGGACGCCTGAAACGCCGGAGAACCGGCCTCCGGCGAGGAACTGGCGAGGAAAGGAGCTGGACCGGTCTGAACCGGTCTGACCGGGAAAGGAAGAAGAAAAAAGAAAAGAAAAAGAAAAGAAAAAGGAAAAAGAAAAAGAAAAAGAAAAAGAAAAGAAAGGAAGAAAAAGGAAGAAAAACAGGAAAAAGGAAGAAAAACGAAGAAAAAGAGGAAAAAGGAGAATTTCGGGAATTCGAAAAATTCCCGGAAATTCGACAACCCGGACATTTACGAAAATTCGGTAAGAAATTTCCGGAAATTTAATTTCAGAAAAATTAAATAAATTATGAAAAAAAAATTCTAAAAAATTAGAATTTTAATTCTAGAAATTATTTTTAGCAATCGGGATAAGGAATCGGGAGAAATAGAGCGTGGGCGCGATCGATAAGCGGAAGTCGTCGACCCGGAAAAAGGTAAGGGATGCATGTGCAGCACTGTAAGGATACTCAGTCTGCATATTTTAAATTGAAATATTTATGCAAATATTTTATGAAAATTATTATGATGCATGATTTGCTGAAAATAATTTGGGAAGAAGTACTGGCTGAAAGATTTAAAACTGTATTTTTCGTGCAGGAGGTTAGTAAATCGGCAACCGTTATGCTGCCGAAAATTTTAGAAAAACTTTATAAAATCATATTAAATGATTTTATTTCCAAATTTCGATAGTAAAGCATGAAACATGAGGAAATTACTAAATTTCATAAAACATGAATATAATGAGATGGAATTTTAAAATATTCATGTATTCGAGAATGGTAACAACGAAATCACCGAAAATTCTCAAAATAGATAAATTACACGAAATACGAGACGAAAGATGAAATGAAATATAGTGAATATTTTTATGAATATTTTTATAAATATTCACTAAAGGATTTTAACCCTTATGGTTTTAAATTATGGAATTTTATATTTATATAAATTCCATATAAGTTTATTTTATGATGAAAATACGGTTTTGAGACTGGTTGGCATTCCTATCATGCTGATGCATGATATGTGACCTGTTTAGTCCCGGTCGACGCCTAAATCAGTGATCCACCGAAGACAATATAGGTTATGGGTATAGATTTGACCGGCGTATTCTCTTACCCTCCTAGGTTTATAGTATGATAAGATTGATATCTATCTTAGACTCCATAAATGATTGGTGATATGTTAAAAAGGAAAGTATTTTACATAAGATGGAATATGCCAACCGGAAAATGTGATACATGATGGGTGACATGTGAAAAGAACATGTTTTATATAATATGATAAAAGAATCAATTGAATTATAGCAATTTTTACAAAATGCTCATTTAGGTACTGATTATAGTACCGTGAGATGATTCTCATAAGACATGAGATACAAACATGTAATATGTTTTCAAAAAGGAAGAAATGATAATTCTAATATTCTTTCTATGGTCTTAAATGGAATATGAGATCATAAGTACTACATGAGATCTGATAAGATAGTGGAAAGTACATATGGCGTAAAGGCCAAACCGAGCAGAGACTCGATGACTTTACTGTGTGAGCCACCTCTAGAATGCTTCGGGAACTAAGTGCTGCACGTGTTTTGATGTGTTAGTAAAGGCCAAACTGAGCAGAGACTCGATGACTTTACCGTGTGAGCTACCTCTAGAATCCTTCGGGAACTAAGCGTTGCACGTGTTCTGATGTGTTAGTAAAGGCCAAACCGAGCAGAGACTTGATGACTTTACCGTGTGAGCCACCTCTAGAATCCTTCGGGAACTAAGTGCTGCACGTGTTCTGATGTGTTAGTAAAGGCCAAACCGAGCAGAGACTCGATGACTTTACCGTGTGAGCCACCTCTAGAATCCTTCGGGAACTAAGTGCTGCACGTGTTCTGATGTGTTAGTAAAGGCCAAACCGAGCAGAGACTCGATGACTTTACCGTGTGAGCCACCTCTAGAATCCTTTGGGAACTAAGTGCTGCACGTGTTCTGATGTGTTAGTAAAGGCCAAACCGAGCAGAGACTCGATGACTTTACCGTGTGAGCCACCTCTAGAATTCTTTGGGAACTAAGTGCTGCACGTGTCCTGATGTGTTAGTAAAGGTCTAAGTTCTGATGGGGATGCGACAAATGTCGAAGGATGAAGTAGATCTTGTGCACATGACATATGATGTGTGTGATATAACGGATTTTGTTTATATATGCCACTTAAACATGTGCTACTTGAATGTTCATCTCGTTCACACTTAATCATACTGATAAAAAGAATGATGCCTTGTGAACTTAAGAATGGAATAGATTTTAATAGCTTATTTTGCTTTTTAAAGGACGGTACTAATTAAGAGAGTACATTAAAACATGAAATGAATTTTAAAGAAATAAAATGATGATTTAACTAACATTCTTTTCAAGGAATATACGAATATTAATTATTTTATAGAAATGCTTTATTTCGTAGAAGCATTAATTTAAAAAGAATATGAAAAAGGTTATGAAAGATTGAAAAGGAAAAAGGATTTATTAATTCAAAACAAAATGAAAATTTCTCTCTACAGTTGCTTCTAAGTTCCGTAACAAGTATGGTATTCTAAAATACCTACCTTACTCCATTCGGATCCCTAGCCGACTGTAGTATCCTTCCTACATGCGAGCTTAGAGCCCATAGGAAAAATGAAAAAAAAAATTTTTAGCATATAGGAAGCTGAGTATCAAGTGAGGCATATAATTCTCTTACTGAGCCGTGGTTTTGCTCACCCTTAATTTTCAACATTTCAGGTTTTGATGAATGTGAGTTCAGTGGATTGTGGATCCTGGCTGTACACGAAGGACAATGTGTCAGACCGACTGTTTATTTGAGGTATGATAATTTATTCTCTGTATTTAGACATGTCAACAGTACTACTTATCTGATAAATTACGATAGGGGATGTGTATAATATAAACAATACATTGTAAAATTGTTTAACAGTCAGTACAAGTGAAGTATCACAGACAGCCCAACCGGTTAAGATGTGTATAAGAAGATGAAAAATGTGGTCACGGGTCGTGACAGATTTAGTGGTATCAGAGCAATGGTTGGGCTGATGTCTGTGGATACTTTTGGAAGGAAAAGAGTTAAACATCCTCGATAGTACTGTGTCGTCTGAATACATAGAGAAGATAAATGATTGTAAATAGAGTAAAATGATTTAAAGGGAGTGAGAAAGTATAAACTGAGAATGTTAAAGAAGAAAATAGGCTCAGAAATTACCGAATTATTCGTGATTTTTCTAGTCTAAATGAAGGCCTGTTCGGTAAGGAACAGAAATGGACTCGGTGAGGGCCCCACCAGTACTTTTTTGTCCGAACCGAACTGAGACCTGAAAGTGATGGTATAAAATAGGGGAATAAAATATCATCATTAAATAGACTTTAAGATCACCGATTGAGGGTAATTTTAAGAGAGAGAAAATTTTTAGTCAAAAATGACCAAAATACCCCTACCCCAAAATTTTACTGGGAGTCGAAATAGATCACCAGAAGTTGGAATTGATCGATTTGACAGAGAAATTAATGTTATAAAGCTGAATTACAAGTAAATTAATCCCATTGTGGATTTTAGTGAACTTCTCTGTCGAAAATCGAATGAGATCTAACTTGCTGTTATAAGTATCAGAAAGGATACTATCAACACATAGATGATCAGTTCATTGATTTGAATGTATATTGAGGAGATAGAAATAAATGTCGAAATGACGAAAATGCCCCTATATTGGGCGATGTCGGAATAGTGATAAAATCGAGCTGAATTGGAATCCATTGATAGTAATGGAATTATTAATGGCATAGAAGATGTCATATGAATCTAACGATCCCTGTTACTGATTCCACTAACACTTAGATTACGGACGCGAAAGAAAAACCCCGAGTGGACTGTGGGCCATAGGGGATAACCGTACGATTGAGTGAGGCGGCCAGGGCCTCTCCACGAGTGGACTTTGGGCCATAGTGGTAAATCCTAGGCTTTACAATAAAACAATCCGTGAGGGACTAAGTGCCACGTCTGTGTGACGGGGGCCACCTCTAGAACCCAGAGCGAACAGTACGTATGAGTAAGATACTGGGGTGGTAAATCCCTGGTTAACGGAGATCCAGGCACTCCCGGTCCTTACAATAAAACGAGTACGGATGAGTGGTGCGGCTCGGGCCCCTCCGGCTTGAGACCGGCAAATCCGAGGCATCACAATAAAACGTGTATAGGCGGACGGCGGACGGGCCGGGGCCTTATATGATGCGATCCAAAGAGTGTAGTGGAATGTCATCAGATGATTGACCCGGTTATTGGCTGTAAGGGTCGAAAAAATTAAGAGTGTGCTGAACGGGATCATTGAATACTATGAAGAGTGAGATGATTACAGGAATTGACTGATGAGGTGAACAGTATCGATAATGAAATACATACTGGTGTGGTTACTTATGGTTCTATACGTTTTATTATTTTGAGGTATCAAACTGATAATCGTATATAGAATCAACATATCTTGAAATATGTGCTACAGAATGAAGTACTGTGTGGAGTACTGTAAGTTAGAGAATAATTATAAGAATAGTGAAGTGATAAAAAGAAGATGACAAGTAACCTAAATACTTCAGGACCCTTGAGACAGAACTGTGATGGGCGACTCAATGATGGGCGACCCGTAGTGGATCATGTGTTATGAGATATAGGCGAACTATGTCATCACCGACTCACTAGTAAGGGTAAACCTGGGCGAAAGGAATCGTCTAGGGAATGCTCGCCAACGGTCGATTCGAACAGGCGGGACTCTTACAAGAAGCTTAGTGATAACACGAGTGTAAGGAACTAGGTACGTAAGGGTGCCAAGGTTCAAACCTTGTGGAGAATATACTCGAGGGAACAAAGCCTGAATTTAGTAAATGGAAATGGTTTTAAAGTGAATAACTGAATTGAAACGAGTAGCTGTAAAGTGTGTTGATAAACATTGTACTTGATACAGCTTACCAGAATGAGATTCGTAACGCTGTAAAGTATGACTAAGTAATGAAATCAAGGTAGAGTATGTATCAAAATGATTTGAACATTGAATGTCTTTGCCTTGAGAATACACTGTGAAATGATGGGACACAATGATGAAGGTCCAAAATGATAAAAGAAGTGTGGTTAAAGAAACTATCGGATCAGAATCCCGATAAATTCCAGAGTAACATAGATAGAGAAATCAGGTGAATGTTGACTCGATTGTGGATATGAGATTTATTCTTAAGCTTGTATCGAAGAATATAGAAGAAATCCAACAAGCTCAAGAAAATAATTTTTGGAAAATGTTATGGATGATGAAATCCACTAGTATCGAAGTAAAGGATGGAAATACAAATGATATGATCTGAGGATGAATTAAATGATGTATTAAAATTTTTGGTTATACACTAAAATTCTTATGAAGAACAAATAAATATTATATGGAAGTGATGCCTTAAATATGATTTAATCGGAGACGTATAAGGAGCTTATAAGAACAATCTTTGTAAAAGGCATAATTAGATGAAAAGTTGAAGAACAATGGTCACAAGATGATAAGAAATGTATGATTAAAGAAAATATCAGATTTGATTTCCGATAAAACTTCCAGAGTTATATAAATTAGAGGAATCGATATAACATTGACTCGATTTTGAATATGAAGTTAAATTCTAAGCTTATATCGGAGGATGTAGAAAGAATCCGAAAAGTTTAAGAAAATAACTCTGAAAATAGTGTGAATAATGAAATTCACGTGTAAAGGTCTGAATGACGAAAATACAGATAATGACAAATTGAGAATAATGGAATTATCTGTATAAGTGTAAATGAGAGAAATACAAATGATATTGAGATGTAGATGAATTAAAAATGATGTATTAATTTCCTACCATTGATAAAGTTCTGGTGAAGAACAAGTATTCATCTACATGAAAATAGACGCCTTCTTGATCTGATTTGAGATATGTGAGGAACTAATAAGACTAGCCTCAGTATAAAGCGTCATTAGATAAAAGATTGAAGATTTGTATCCATAAGATGATGATTTGAACTCGGAGTGAATTTTACGAGTTCCTATTGAAGTTACAAGGGTAATGAGTTGCCTTGTAAAGTATATAAGCCTAAAGAATGAGGCATCCTTACAAGAGAAAATTGCTAAAATACTGATAGAGTCTAAAGTATAAATGGAGCATGAGCAGCATTGTGATATAATCGTTAAACTCTTAAAGGCTGTGGAATTGTGCTAAGATTAACAACTAAGAAATTTGGCTAGACAGCATCTCCTCTTGAGAGATAAGATCTCGAAACGACAGGATGACAGTGAACTTGTCTATGATATAAAATAATGATTGAGATACGAAAGTAATGAGTCTAGCTAAATACTATTGCCAGCTTATAAAAGAGTGATGAGACTGGCTGCCCTATAGACGAGATCTAATTAAAGAAATTAAAGTCGGCAGATGGATAAGTGTAAAGAATAGATGGTATGCGAGATTTTAAAAGATCTTAGCTGTATAGTACCATACCAATCGAGAAAACCGACAAAAAAAAAGAATGAGAGTAAAAATATGAAAACGAAAATGAAAGTGAGATAAGGAAATAAATTGCATGACGAGAAGGGAACATTAATATGAAACAGTTCCCGCAATAAGACTGAAAGTGAATGGTGTTGGTTATCACATAACTGTGGCAAGATGTAAAATCAAAGCCAGAACTGATAAGTGAAAGTAATGATACCCCAAGGAGTAAGATAATTGATATGTTCACTGCCAGTATATAAAAAGAAATGTTTGAATATATAGCCACCCCGAAATGATAGAGATGGTGGAATTGTATAGATAATGTGGTGCTTAAATGGATAATTCTAGGATTCAATCACAGAATCTAAATTATGGAAAGAGTATATTCCTGTGTATATTCTAAAATTTAAATGATATTGAATATACCATAAGCGTAAGAGATGTAATGACCATACTACATGAAAAGAGACATGGAGAGAAAATAATTGTCTCATGATTTATTACTGTAAGAGATAATTAACAGTAAAAATTTGCAATGATATACAGTCTTGATGGAATAAGTGTGAAAATGAACATTGTGGACAATAAATCCAAAAGAGAAATGATGATATGGAAGTGATTAAAGACTGATGATCTAAATAGAATCATTCTCCATTATCAGACTTTTAGATTCTCTAGTGCCTTAGTCGAAGTATAAGTGTTAAACGGTGTGAATGCGTATGTACAGTTTCCAGTGAGCCTTACATGTGATGGGAGTCTCTGTGTTGCCATATGCTAACGAGAGATAGCAAAAGGCTTTGAGATCCCAAGTGTATTGATAGCACCGCTCCATACTGATATATATTTATATATATGAGCGTGAGATGTAAACGCTCCATGTTATTGAGAGAACGTGTGCATGAGATGCGAAAGTTACTGGGACACTTACATATAATTGATCGATATGAGTACATGATAGTACCAAATGATGTCGACTAAGCACTAAGTGAGAAGAATGGATGTTGAACAGCATAAATCAGCTGTAATGTTAAAATTATTACGTATGGCTCTTATATGAAAAGAGTAAAGTGAATAACTCTGGATTTGCGCAAATGAAATTACATGAGTGTAGACATATATGATGAAAGACAGCATGTAGTGGTCTAAAGTACTATTGATATTGAGAGTGTACTGGCAGTATTATTTGGAGGATGAACTAAAGGTCAGAAGCCATAAGTATACGGCATGTACCACCTTTGGACTTAAGTTAAATTCGGAGTATCGAATTTCTTAAGGTGGAGAGGATGTGATAACCGTAAATTTTTCAATTTTTGGAAATAAATAAATTAAAGTAAATAAATAAAATTTATTTACGAGATGGGAATATAGTTGAAATTCCCGAAATTAAGAAAAGTGAGGAAATTAAATGAAAATAAAAAATAATAATAATAATAATAAAGTCGGAGTTATTGAAAATAAGAAAAGGAGGAATTTAAATTGGATTAATGGAAATCCAAAATTAATAAAATAAAAATGCGTATATTATATATTTATATAATTAAATTATATAAATATATTTACACATGTTTTTATATAAATACATATGTATGTATATGAATATTAGTATATATAAAAAAATGAAATATATACTATTTTGTCTTAAATAAATACACGTGTATATTATAAAATGTATTTATATAATTATAAATATATATGTACAGATATACATATATATATATATGAAATATATATATTATTGTTTTAAATAATAGTATATGAATATATAAGAAAAGTAAATGTTATTTTGTATTAAAGTTTATATGTATAAATATTTTATTATAGCATTTATATAATTTGTATATATAAATGTTATTTAAGTATATGAATATACATATATATATATATATATATATATATACTAGACATGTATTTTGTAATGTACAAGATATATTTTATATATAATAAATATTGTATAACATTATGTATGAAATAATGTATGTATAACATATAATATATATTATATGTATAAAATATATGGTGTAATATATAGTATATAGTATACTAAAAATGGAAAGAAGACAAAAACTAAAAGAGAAAATAAAACTAAAACAGAAAAGAAAGGAAGGATCGGGGGGAGGAATCCCGACCCTCCCAGCCGCAACCATCGGTGGCGGAGATGCCACCGTCGGCGAGAGAAAAAGGTGCAGACGACGTCGCCGGCAAAGGAAGAGAGGGAGGAAGCTGTCGGCGGCGGAAGAAAAGAAGGAAACAGAGGGAGAAACGAAGGAAAATCGGGAAGGAAAAGGAAAATGCCGACGGCGGTGCCGGCCGAATCGGTGGCTGCCACCACCACCAAAGCTTCACCGGAGGAAGAGGAAGCTGATGGAGGCCACCGGAGACGCAATGGACGGCGGAGGAACGCCGGCGAAGAGGAAGAAGAAACCGAGGCAAAACCGCCTCGATCCGCCACCGTGCCGCTGATCCAGGGCAAACGGAGGGCATCGGCAAGTTCGTCGTGCAGCCGGCTAGTTGAGGGACGCCTGAACCGCCGGAGAACCGGCCGCCGGCGAGGAACCGGCCAGGTAAGGAGCTGGACCGGTCTGAACCGGTCTGACCGGGAAAGGAAGAAGAAAAAAGAAAAGAAAAAGAAAAGAAAAAGGAAAAAGAAAAAGAAAAAGAAAAAGAAAAGAAAGGAAGAAAAAGGAAGAAAAAGAGGAAAAAGGAAGAAAAAGGAAGAAAAAGAGGAAAAAGGAGAATTTTGGGAATTCGGAAAATTCCCGGAAATTCAACAACCCGGACATTTACGAAAATTCGGTAAGAAATTTCCGGAAATTTAATTTCAGAAAAATTAAATAAATTATGAAAAAAAAATTCTAAAAAATTAGAATTTTAATTCTAGAAATTATTTTCAGCAATCGGGATAAGGAATCGGGAGAAATAGAGCACGGGCGCGATCGATAAGCGGAAGTCGTCGACCCGAAAAAAGGTAAGGGATGCATGTGCAGCACTGTAAGGATACTCAGTCTGCATATTTTAAATTGAAATATTTATGCAAATATTTTATAAAAATTATTATGATGCATGATTTGCTGAAAATAATTTGGGAAGAAGTACTGGCTGAAACATTTAAAACTGTATTTTCCGTGCAGGAGGTTAGTAAATCGGTAGCCGTTATGCTGCCGAAAATTTTAGAAAAACTTTATAAAATCATATTAAATGATTTTATTTCCGAATTTCGATAGTAAAGCATGAAACATGAGGAAATTACTAAATTTCATAAAACATGAATATAATGAGATGGAATTTTAAAATATTCATGTATTCGAGAATGGTAACAACGAAATCACCGAAAATTCTCGAAATAGATAAATTACACGAAATACGAGACGAAAGATGAAGTGAAATATAGTGAATATTTTTATGAATATTTTTATAAATATTCACTAAAGGATTTTAACCCTTATGGTTTTAAATTATGGAATTTTATATTTATATAAATTCCATATAAGTTTATTTTATGATGAAAATACGGTTTTGAGACTGGTTGGCATTCCTATCATGCTGATGCATGATATGTGACCTGTTTAGTCCCGGTCGACGCCTAAATCAGTGATCCACCGAAGACAATATAGGTTGTGGGTATAGATTTGACCGGCGTATTCTCTTACCCTCCGAGGTTTATAGTATGATAAGATTGATGTCTATCTTAGACTCCATAAATGATTGGTGATATGTTAAAAAGGAAAGTATTTTACATAAGATGGAATATGCCAACCGGAAAATGTGATACATGATGGGTGACATGTGAAAAGAACATGTTTTATATAATATGATAAAAGAATCAATTGAATTATAGCAATTTTTACAAAATGCTCATTTAGGTACTGATTATAGTACCGTGAGATGATTCTCATAAGACATGAGATACAAACATGTAATATGTTTTCAAAAAGGAAGAAATGATAATTCTAATATTCTTTCTATGGTCTTAAATGGAATATGAGATCATAAGTACTACATGAGATCTGATAAGACAGTGGAAAGTACATATGTCGTAAAGGCCAAACCGAGCAGAGACTCGATGACTTTACCGTGTGAGCCACCTCTAGAATCCTTCAGGAACTAAGTGCTGCACGTGTTCTGATGTGTTAGTAAAGGCCAAACCGAGCAGAGACTCGATGACTTTACCGTGTGAGCCACCTCTAGAATCCTTCGGGAACTAAGTGCTGCACGTGTTCTGATGTGTTAGTAAAGGCCAAACCGAGCAGAGACTCGATGACTTTACCGTGTGAGCCACCTCTAGAATCCTTCGGGAACTAAGTGCTGCACGTGTTCTGATGTGTTAGTAAAGGCCTCGATGACTTTACCGTGTGAGCCACCTCTAGAATCCTTCGGGAACTAAGTGCTGCACGTGTTCTGATGTGTTAGTAAAGGCCAAATCGAGCAGAGACTCGATGACTTTACCGTGTGAGCTACCTCTAGAATCCTTCGGGAACTAAGCGTTGCACGTGTTCTGATGTGTTAGTAAAGGCCAAACCGAGCAGAGACTTGATGACTTTACCGTGTGAGCCACCTCTAGAATCCTTCGGGAACTAAGTGCTGCACGTGTTCTGATGTGTTAGTAAAGGCCAAACCGAGCAGAGACTCGATGACTTTACCGTGTGAGCCACCTCTAGAATCCTTCGGGAACTAAGTGCTGCACGTGTTCTGATGTGTTAGTAAAGGCCAAACCGAGCAGAGACTCGATGACTTTACCGTGTGAGCCACCTCTAGAATCCTTTGGGAACTAAGTGCTGCACGTGTTCTGATGTGTTAGTAAAGGCCAAACCGAGCAGAGACTCGATGACTTTACCGTGTGAGCCACCTCTAGAATTCTTTGGGAACTAAGTGCTGCACGTGTCCTGATGTGTTAGTAAAGGTCTAAGTTCTGATGGGGATGCGACAAATGTCGAAGGATGAAGTAGATCTTGTGCACATGACATATGATGTGTGTGATATAACGGATTTTGTTTATATATGCCACTCAAACATGTGCTACTTGAATGTTCGTCTCGTTCACACTTAATCATACTGATAAAAAGAATGATGCCTTGTGAACTTAAGAATGGAATAGATTTTAATAGCTTATTTTGCTTTTTAAAGGACGGTACTAATTAAGAGAGTACATTAAAACATGAAATGAATTTTAAAGAAATAAAATGATGATTTAACTAACATTCTTTTCAAGGAATATACGAATATTAATTATTTTATAGAAATGCTTTATTTCGTAGAAGCATTAATTTAAAAGGAATATGAAAAAGGTTATGAAAGATTGAAAAGGAAAAAGGATTTATTAATTCAAAACAAAATGAAAATTTCTCTCTACAGTTGCTTCTAGGTTTCGTAACAAGTATGGTATTCTAAAATACCTACCTTACTCCATTCGGATCCCTAGCCGACTGTAGTATCCTTCCTACATGCAAGCTTAGAGCCCATAGGAAAAATGAAAAAAAAATTTTTAGCATACAGGAAGCTGAGTATCAAGTGAGGCATATAATTCTCTTACTGAGCCGTGGTTTTGCTCACCCCTTAATTTTCAACATTTCAGGTTTTGATGAATGTGAGTTTAGTGGATTGTGGATCCTGGCTGTACACGAAGGACAATGTGTCAGACCGACTGTTTATTTGAGGTATGATCATTTATTCTCTGTATTTAGACATGTCAACAGTACTACTTATCTGATAAATTACGATAGGGGATGTGTATAATATAAACAATACATTGTAAAATTGTTTAACAATCAGTACAAGTGAAGTATCACAGACAACCCAACCGGTTAAGATGTGTATAAGAAGATGAAAAATGTGGTCACGGGTTGTGACAGCTAGCCAATCGACAGCCGTTATATTGCCAAAAAATTATCGAAAATTGCCGAAAATGTCTAGAAAATTTCATAAAATCATAATAAATGATTTTATTTCATGAGAAATGATTTTCAACCATGAAAATCGAGAAAATGAATATTTTCATAAAAACATGAATAAAAAGGAAGTGATTTTAAAATATTCATGTTTTCGAGAATGGTGATAATGAAATCACCAAAAATTCTCTTCGAGGATGGTGATAATGAAATCACCGAAATTTTTCTTGATATGTAAATTTCACGAAATACGAGATGAAAAATGAAAAGAAATAAAGTGAATATTTTATATATTTTTTTATAAATATTCACTAAATGGTTTTCTAACCTTTATGGTTTCAAATTAAGAAATTATATATTTTTATAAATTCCATGAAGGTTTACTGATGATGAAAAAAAATACGATTTTGAGACTAGTTGGCATCCTATCATGCTGATATGTGATATGTGACATGTAATATGTGATATGTAGTCCCGGCCGACACCTGATCAGTGATCCGTCGAGGATAATTATAGATTATGGCCATAGATCTGACATGATTATTTATACCCTTCGGGGTCTATAGCATGATATGAGTAGCGACCCAGTGGACGGGCTGGGCGTACGTGCCTAAGTCTCCATATATGAGAAATGTTTTATATGATATGTTATACGTTAAATGTAAATGTTTTACATGATATGTGATACGTGAAATGAAAATGTTTTATATGATATGTAATATGTGAAATGAAAATGATTTACAGCATTTTACATAATGCTTATTTCAGTACTGATTTTAGTACTACGAGATGATCTTTTTATGACATGTGATATGAACATGTAATATGTTTTCAAAAGGAAAAAGAGTTTATAAGTCTAATATTCTACTATGATTTTAAATTGAATATTAGACTATATGTGACATGAATATGTAATATGTTTTCAAAAAGGAAAAGGAGGAAAGTAAATCTAATATTCTTATTTTAAATTTTAAATTGAATATTAGATTTAAATGATATATATGTTATACGAAAAGGATTTAATAGCTTATTTTGCTATTTTAAAGTACTGTACTAATTATAATTGTACAGTAAAACATGAAATGAGTTTTAAAGGAAAATGATGATGATTTAACTAATTTCTTTTCGAAGAAAATATGAATATTAGTTATTTTATTTAAATGTTTTATTTCATAAAAGCATTATTTTCAAAAGAATATGAAAAGGTTATGCAATAAAAAGGAAAAAGGATTTAAATTTCAAAACAAAAATGAAATTTACTCTCTACAGTTGCTTCTAGGTTCCGGGACAAGATAGGTATTTCAAAATACCTACCTTACTCCATCCGAATCCCTAGCCGACTGTAGTATCCTTCCTACATGCGAGCCTAGAGCCCATAGGAGAAAAATGAAAAAGTTTTTCAGCATATAGATAGCTGAGTATCAAGTAAGGCATATAATTCCCTTACTGAGCCGTAGTTTGCTCACCCCTTAATTTTAACATTTTAGGTTTTCGAAGACTGAGATTTTAACACTTAAAGAATTTCGGCTGCGCAATTGGGGACGATGCGACGGCTTGACTTATGACATGAGGTACGATCATTTATTTTCCGTATTTAGACATTTTCATAGTACTATTTTCTTATGAAGTAAGATAGGGGATATTTCATATTATAATTTAATATGAAATTGTTAATATGTAAAAGAAAAGTAAAGTATCGCAGACAGCCCAACCATATAAGATGTATAGAATAAGGTGAAAAATAGGGTCACGGGCTGTGACAGAAGAAGTTGGTGACAAGAAGATATTTTGCTCTCAAATTAGTTGGGAAAGATTTCGAGAATATTAGAACTATATGTGAACAACTAAAGACTGCTCAAAGTCAATAAAAGTCTTATGACGATAATAGGAGGAGACATCTTGAGTTCGAAGTTGGTGATTCTATGTTTTTAAAAGGCATAATGAGATTAGGCCAAAAGGCAAGTTGAGCCCAAGGTTTGTTGGACAATTTGAGGTACTCAAGACAGTAAGTGATGTTGCATAGAGCTCTGGCTTTACCTCCTTAGTTAGTTAGTGTGCACAATGTTTTCCATGTTTCGAAAATATCACCCCGACCACTTCCATGTAGTTAAGTATGGGTCATAAGACATCCGTGAGGATATGAACTATGTTGTGAAGCTAGATAAGATTTTAGACCAAAAAGGAAAAGGTTTTGAGCCCTGAAACTATCCTATTGGTCAAAGTGTTATGGCAACAGCATTTAGAACAGGAAGCGACTTGGGAATTGGAAAGTCTAATGAGAGAGAAGGATCCTTGCCTATTTCGATACAATAGTAGTCAATTTAAGGGACCAAATTCTTAAAGGTGGGGAGAATGTAATGACTACATCTTTTTCACATGTTAAATAATGCTAAATGACCCTTAGAGGGTGCTTGGAGGCCAAATTGTGACATTTCAGGTTTTGGTGTAGTACTACAGGCTTTCATATTGACAAGTTGGTGAGCCCCATTGGGGCGTATACTCACCTAGAAACCATGTAAGTACCTTAAATTCATCATAAATGGTTTCAAATAAGACAATTTGGTTCTTGTGGTTACAATTTACACCTAATCCAAGAATTTGACAATAAATCAAAAGTTTCAGTTTTTGGCTCATGATCAATCTGCCTTGTTTCAAACATATCTCTTAATGAAATTATCAAAATGATAAACCATAAAAATCTTAGGAAAGCTGACTTAATGGACTTTTAGCCATAAAAAGCTTGTAATTTAATTCACAACAAATTAATACCAAAAAAATTTCGGAGTTGAACTAGGTGTAGTAAAATCTATCAGTTAGCACCTCTATAAAGAATTGTGCATCTATCTTAGTAGGAAACTTTAATTGAGGCAAATCAAATTTTGCTAATAATTTTCTGACCATATAAGGCTCATCTTCTAATTCAATATGGATCCATGAAAATAAATTTTTAAATTCATTTCACAGTTAGGAAATTCTCACTGTGAGCAATTGATAGAGAAATGGGCATAACTTTTGATAGAGAACTTTGATTTAAGTGATTCAAATTTCGTTGAAAAGCTAATTTAGAGATCTTTGTGACCATGTATGGCATTCAATTAGACTCCTTGTAGATCGATGTAGTTGATTGTCGAAATTTAGGCTTGAAAATCAGGTAATTAGAAAGTTTATCAAATGAAGTGAATAAATTGGAAATGTTAATTGGATTTGGCAGCTTAGTATGATTAAAAGGATTTTGAAAGGACCTAAATGGAATGGAAATAATGTTTTAAGGGGTCGAAAATATAATAAAGACATTATACCTATTAGAGATTTGAGAGAATTAAACAAAGAAGGGATTAAAAATATAAAATTAAAGTAAACAATTAACAAAACCTATCAACCCTTTACATGAAACTGTGAAACCCATTTTCCCTTTCTCTCAAACCCGAAAGCAACCCCAAGCCCTTCACCTAATTTGCCTACAGCCAACATTCAAGTAAGAAGATGAATTTCGGCTAGGTTCTACCTTCTTCAAGTTGATTTTTGCTTTCCCTTTCCGTTAGCGGTTTGAATTTCAATGATATAAGAGGAAGGAACAAAATTGGGGAAAAATAGCTAGGGTTTTAGTTTTGGCTAGAAATTTTGGGATAAGTGCAAATTTTGATGTAATTCTTCAAACCAAGTTGTGGTCAATCATTTATTAAAAGCTTGTTGGTGGTTTAATTTTGAAGATTGATCAAGAATTTAAAGCTTAGGGTTTCGACTAGGTGAGGAATTCACTTGGGTAAGTTTAATTTTTATTAATTTCGATCTAGTGTGCATTAATTTGTGGAATTGATGCTGTTTATGACATGAATTGAAATGGGCAATAAGCAATTTCGTAATTTGCGGTTTGACACCTTGGGCAAATTTGGGGATTTTGTTAATTAGGTTTGAATTGATATAAATTTTGTAAATTGGAGTCACTTGGAGGCTTAATTTTGAAATGGTATAATGTTAAGGATTTTCTAGGTGAATTTCTTAAGTGTGATCTTTGACATCTTCAAACAATTTGGAGAATTATTTAATTAGGTTTTAAGTTATTATATTAGTCCATGATGGTGTCGTCAGTCACAAAAAATAAAATTTTCTAACTCTACTATATAGATAGCGGAGCAAGGGTCGAACCACAGAGATTGAATTATTCAAGTTAATTATTAAATTAAAATTCTAATTTTAAGAAATAGAGAAAGAAGAAGAAAATTTTGGGGTTTTATAAACTACGTCTAAAATAGAGAAAGCAAGGATTATTAAATATCAAAGACAAATATAAAAAAACTTCAATTACGAGGCAAATAATTATTCTTGGATTTTGATGTTGATCATTGATTACAAAATATTACTGTCAATTAAACAGTCAACCGTAGCATAACAACAAGCTCTGTTACAGCATCTTTCCTTACTGAGTCGTTAGTTAAAACAAGCTCTTTAACTAATCTCTAATTACTTAACCTACCTAGAACAAGCTCTCTAGATATAAGTTGTAGTAGCATTAACAACAAGAAAGATATGGGTTTACATTAGATAACAAACACATAAGCTCGGTTCATTTAATCTAAACCTTAATTCTCCTCCAACCCTAGTGATTAACCCCACAAGCAATTACGGGCTTATGTTTTTAATCTGGCGGTAGATTATTTAATTTAACTAAATAGTGTGCACCCTATCTAATCAAACAAACAATCATTATAATATGCTCAGAGAACCTTGGATATTTAATCAACAATTAGATTATAGGTTCAAGAATCTCACAACATGCTTTTCTCAAGAATAATCAATTTACCTCGTAACTGAATAAGAAAACTACTTACTAGTCATATTCAAGAATATAAACTCCAGAGTATATATTATAAAGATTACAATATTATGCAAGAAACAATCAAAGAAGCAATGTTTAATAATATAAAATCAGAATAACTGATCAAGATTATAAACTAGCAAGCAAGAACACACAAACAATATTAGTTTAAATAAAGAAAACAAAATCAAAATTAAAAATAATAAAGAAATCAGCAAAATAATAAAAATAAAATTTTTATTAAATCTACTCTAAAACTATACAAGAGAGAAGAGGGGGAAGAGAGATCTGATTTTTATGAGAGCCAATGTGCTCTTTATGTAGGCCTAAGAATTGAATTAGAGTAGATGTCCAAGAAGAGTTTTAATTTGACTCAAACTCTTTTTAGAACTTTTCTCTCTTTACAATTCTTTTTCTACTCAAACTCTATTTTCCTACTTTATTACATTGTCTTAAAAAATAATTAAAACAATAAACATAACCAAATATTCAGACATATCTTGTCTCAACCAAATCTTGTCTTCACAAAATCTTGTCGTAACCTTGCTTTGTTGGAATTCTTTTCTAAATCACATTATTCTGTCCAGAATTTCGTACTGATTTTGTCCAGACATTTGACCCACCAAAAAAACTCCGATTTTTGCGATCTTATGCATTCTGGAAACCTTGAGAAATCCTCTACAACTGCTATGAAGGCCACTTCTTGAGATCAGGTCGTTAAGTTGGTCAAATTCATCAATCTTTTAAATTGGACAGAAAAATCTGCACTTTGCTCCTTTTAGCTCCTTTTAATTCCAACTTTGATATTTAATACCTAAAACATAAAATAAACATTAGTAAGCTCTTTTAGGCATAAAACAGCAATATAGAGAATATATTAGCACATATAAAATTCACAAAATATCATCCTATCAAATTCTCCCACGTTTAGCTTTTGCTAGTCCTCTAGCAAACCTTAGCTAAACTAATTCCTAATGAACTAAATCCTAAAATCCTAACTCACTTTTGTAGGAATCACGATTGCATTTAGCATATGCAATAAGCCTTTAAACCCCTAGTGGATGAGTTGTGTCTCGTGAGGGTTTTCAGAAGATATACCCACAAAATCTTTTACTTAAGACTCAAAACAAGATTAAGATCATAGACATATTTTCAAATCTTTCAATTCTTAACTCATAACTTTAACAATAGTCAAATAATCAAGTCAATCATATTCTAATCATTACTTCTCATATTCATGCATGCTTCTAAATAAATTCATGCAAAATTCACAATCAACATAATTGAAATATATAATTTTAGCTTTGTAATTATCCATTTTTTTCAATACAAGCCTAGGCAGTAGACCTTAGAGCCCTTTATTTTTCTCTTTTTTTTTCTTAGGTATCAACAATGGTTTCCCTAAGTACTTACTTGTCTTTTTACGCGAATGTTAATATTGGTGATACCAACACCTGGTTACTCAACAAGTAAGCCCACTTTTAGAGTGCTTTGCATACTCATATTTCAAGTTTCTTACAAAAAAATGCAGTAGAGAATAAGCAACTTAAAGCATTGGAGTAGAAATTTAAAGCTTTCAATCTCTATTTTTATATTTCTTCCTTCTTCTTCTCTCCCTCTTTTTTTTTTAAACGTTCTCGTCTATTTAACTTATGCTAGTACAAATTTCCATGAATAGATCACATTATTAATATTATATGAAAAGAAATCATATTTAATCATGAATTCACATAAATTTTTTAGAAAGCATTCACTTCAACAATAATAATAATCAAAATACTCTCAACTCTTTTATAAAACTATGTTTTAGTTTAGAATCAATCCTTAAAAGAAAGAAAACATATCATGATCTTTTAAAACTCCTATAAATTTGACCTCTTTTTTTTTTCTAAATTCCACTTCCTAAAAAAAACACTTTATAGACTCTAAACCAATATCCCCGACACTTAAATCTTACTTTGTCCTTAAAGTAAGTCTAGCATGCAAAGAAGAACAGTAAAAATTCAAAAATTAAATGGTAATACAAGTAAGAAAAGAAATACTCTCTCGTTTTTACATCTTTGGGTTGCCTCCCAAGTAGTGCTTTTGTTTAATGTTGTTAGCTCGACCGCTTCACCTTCCATCATCCAATCCCAGACCTCAACTTTTTTATCGGTTTCTCGAGTTCCTCTTTCTCAAGATTTTTGCTCGTGGCTATTTTTGGCTCATCTTTAAGAACTTGCTTTTCATCACCTTTTAATTTCCTCTTGGAAGTGCATAGTTCCGTTAAAAACTTGGCATCGCAAGGCACTTGATCATTAATTTCATCAAGGAGAGGAATATTGACTTCTATTTTCCTAAATGTCTTCAATGTCTCTTTGTCTTGCTCTTCATTTGTAGCTCTTACAAACCTACTAGGAAAAGGAGGAGGGTAAGTAGAAGTATTAAAAGGAATTTGTTTATCACTTACCTCAACTTTGGATTCTTTAATTTCAACATCCTCATAGTGCTTTATAAAGTTGTCAAAATTCTCTCTCCCTTTTACATTGTGCATGTCAACAACTCCACCTTTAATATTGAAATCGGTTTCATCCTCCCTTTTCTATAAAGTCATCGACATCTTCATGTGCGCTTTCCTTGGATTCAATTTCCCTTTCACTTTTCAAGGTGATGTTAGTAACATTATCTCTTGGATTTTCCACAGGTTGAGAGGTCATAACTTCAATGTTACTTAAAGAATTCATTATTTGACTCACATGGTGCTCAATATTCTTAACATAAACATCAGCCTCTTATGAAAATTGTAAAGTTTTAATTTCAAGAGTCTTAACAATATCCTCAAGAGACATACCTAGTCTTGAGGTGGAGCTTGATATGTATCTTGGAATGGCGCATTGTAAACCTCATATTGATTCCCATAACTAAAATTAGAATGATCCCACCATCCTTGATTGTAAGTATCGTAATGTGGTTCATAATTATACTATAGGTCATAATTATAGTGTGGTTCATAAGCTTGCTCCATGGAGGCCACTTACTTCTCGTCTTGTGTGGTAATGATGGTGGATGTTGTGGTGTTTGTGGCACCGCGCTTTGGGTTGCTTGTATATAGTCCCTAATCTTTTGAAGTTTGTGATTAGAATCCTTGTCAGACAAGCAATCCCTAAGAAAGAAAACAAAAGGAAAAGAAAAATAAAAAAATTAGACTTCAAATTAAAATAATTAACTTAAACAAATTTCAGTCCCGGCAACGGCGTCAAATTTGATGAGTGTCGTCAGTCACCAAAAATAAAATTTTCTAACTCTACTATGTAGATAGCGGAGCAAGGATCAAACCCACAGAGACTGAATTATTCAAGTTAATTATTAAATTAAAAATCTAATTTTAAGAATCAGGGAAAGAAGAAGAAAATTTTGGGGTTTTATAAACTACGTCTAAAATAGAGAAAGCAAGGATTATTAAATATCAAGGACAAATATAAAAAAAAACTTCAATTACATGGCGATTAATTATTCTTGGATTTTGATGTTGATCATTGATTACAAAATATTACTATCAATTAAACAGTCACCCGTAGCATAACAACAAGCTCTGTTAACCATCTTTCCTTACTGAGTCGTTAGTTAAAACGAGCCCTTTAACTAATCTCTAACTACTTAACCTACCTAGAACAAGCTCTCTAGATATAAGTTGTAGCAGCATTAACAACAACAAAGATATGGGTTGACAGTAGATAAAAAACACATAAGCTCGGCTCATTTAATCTAAACCTTAATTCTCCTCCATCCCTAGTGATTAACTCTACAAGTAATTACAGGCTTATGTTTTTAATCTGGCGGTAGATTATTTAATTTAACTAAATAATGTGCACCCTATCTAATCAAACAAACAATCATTATAATGTGCTCAGAGAATCTTGGATATTTAATCAACAATTAGATTATAGGTTCAAGAATCTCACAACATGCTTTTCCCAAGAATAATCAATTTACCTCATAACTAAATAAGAAAACTACTCACTAGTCATATTCAAGAATATAAACTCCAAATTCTATGTTATAAAGATTACAAATATCATGCAAGAAACAATCAAAGAAGCAATCTTTAATAATATAAAATCAGAATTACTAATCAAGATTATGAACTAGTAAGCAAGAACACACAAACAATATTAGTTTAAATAAAGAAAACAAAATCAAAATTAAAAATAATAAAGAAATCAGCAAAATAATAAAAATAAAATTTTTATTAAATCTACTCTAAAACTATACAAGAGAGAAGAGGGGGAAGAGAGATCTGATTTTTGTGAGAGCCAATGTGTTTTTTATATAGGCCTAAGAATCTGAATTAGAGTATGAGTCTAAGAAGAGTTTTAATCTGACTCAAACTCTTTTTAGAACTTTTCTCTCTTTACAATTCTTTTTCTTCTCAAACTCTATTTTCCTACTTTAGTACATTGTCTCAAACAATAATTAAAACAATAAGACATAACCAAATTTTCAGACATATCTTGTCTCAACCAAATCTTGTCTTCACAAACTCTTGTCGTAACCTTGCTTTGTTGGAATTCTTTTCTAAATCACGTTATTCTGCCCAGAATTTCATACTGATTTTGTCCAGACATTTGACCCACCAAAAAAACTCCGATTTTTGCGATCTTATGCATTCTGGAAACCTTGAGAAGTCCTCTACAACTGCTATGAAGACCACTTCTTGAGATCAAGTCGTTAAGTTGGTCAAATTCATCAATCTTTTAAATTGGACAGAAAAATCTGCACTTTGCTCCTTTTAGCTCCTTTTAATTCCAACTTTGATATTTAATACCTAAAACATAAAATAAACATTAGTAAGCTCTTTTAGGCATAAAACAACAATATAGAGAATATATTAGCACATATAAAATTCACAAAATATCATCCTATCAAATTCTCCCACATTTAACTTTTGCTAGTCCTCTAGCAAACCTTAGCTAAACTAATTTCTAATGAACTAAATCCTAAAATTCTAACTCACTTTCGTAGGAATCATGATTGCATTTAGCATATGCAATAAGCCTTTAAACCCCTAGTGGATGAGTTGTGTCTCGTGAGGGTTTTCAAAAGATATACCCACAAAATCTTTTACTTAAGACTCAAAACAAGATTAAGATTATGGACATATTTTCAAATCTTTCAATTCTTAACTTATAACTTTAACAATAGTCAAATAATCAAGTCAATCATATTCTAATCATTACTTCTCATATTCATGCATGCTTCTAAATAAATTCATGCAAAATTCACAATCAACATAATTGAAATATATAATATTAGCTTTGTAATTATCCATTTTTTTTCAATAAAAGCCTAGGCAGTAGACCTTAGAGCCCTTTATTTTTCTCTCTTTTTTTTTCTGAGGTATCAACAATGGTTTCCCTAAGTACTTGTCTTTTTACGCGAATGTTAATATTGGTGATACCAACACCTGGTTATTCAACAAGTAAGCCCTCTTTTAGAGTGCTTTGCATACTCATATTTCAAGTTTCTTACAAAAAAATGCAGTAGAGAATAAGCAACTTAAAACATTGGAGTAGAAATTTAAAGCTTTCAACCTCTATTTTTATTTTTCTTCCTTCTTCTTCTCTCCCTCTTTTTTTTTAAACGTTCTCATCTATTTAACTTATGCTAGTACAAATTTCCATGAATAGATCACATTATTAATATTATATGAAAAGAGATCATATTTAATCATGAATTCACATAAATTCTTCAGAAAGCATTCACTTCAACAATAATAATAATCAAAATACTCTCAACTCTTTTATAAAACTATGTTTTAGTTTAGAATCAATCCTTAAAAGAAAGAAAACATATCATGATCTTTTAAAACTCCTATAAATTTGACCTCTTTTTTTTTCTAATTTCCACTTCCTAAAAAAAACACTTTATAGACTCCTAAACCAATATCCCCTGAAACTTAAATCTTACTTTGTCCTCAAAGTAAGTCTAGCATGCAAAGAAGAACAGTAAAAATTCAAAAATTAAATGGTAATACAAGTAAGAAAAGAATTACTCTCTCGTTTTTACATCTTTGGGTTGCCTCCCAAGTAGCGCTTTTGTTTAATGTTGTTAGCTCGACCGCTTCACCTTCCATCATCCAATCCCAGACCTCAACTTTTTTATCGGTTTCTCGAGTTCCTCTTTCTCAAGATTTTTGCTCGTGGCTATTTTTGGCTCATCTTTAAGAACTTGCTTTTCATCACCTTTTAATTTCCTCTTGGAAGTGCATAGTTCCCTTAAAAGCTTGGCATCGCAAGGCACTTGATCATTAATTTCATCAAGGAGAGGAATATTGACTTCCATTTTCCTAAATGTTTTCAATGTCTCTTTGTCTTGCTCTTCATTTGTAGCGCTTACAAACCTACTAGGAAAAGGAGGAGGTAAGTAGAAGCATTAAAAGGAATTTGTTTATCACTTACCTCAACTTTGGATTCTTTAATTTCAACATCCTCATAGTGCTTTATAAAGTTGTCAAAATTCTCTCTCCCTTTTACATTGTGCATGTCAACAACTCCACCTTTAATATTGAAATCAGTTTCATCCTCCCTTTCTATAAAGTCATCGACATCTTCATGTGCGCTTTCCTTAGATTCAATTTCCCTTTCACTTTTCAAGGTGATGTTAGTAACATTATCTCTTGGATTTTCCACATGTTGAGAGGTCATAACTTCAATGTTACTTAAAGAATTCATTATTTGACTCACATGGTGCTCAATATTCTTAATATAAACATCAGCCTCTTATGAAAATTGTAAAGTTTTAATTTCAAGAGTCTTAACAATATCCTCAAGAGACATACCTAGTCTTGAGGTAGAGCTTGATATGTATCTTTGAATGGCGCATTATAAACCTCATATTGATTCCCATAACTAAAATTAGAATGATCCCACCATCCTTGATTGTAAGTATCGTAATGTGGTTCATAATTATACTATAGGTCATAATTATAGTGTGGTTCATAAGCTTGCTCCATGGAGGCCACTTACTTCTCATCTTGGGTGGTAATGATGGTGGATGTTGTGGTGTTTGTGGCACCGCGCTTTGGGTTGCTTGTATATAGTCCCTAATCTTTTGAAGTTTGTGACTAGAATCCTTGTCAGACAAGCAATCCCTAAAAAAGAAAAGAAAAGGAAAAGAAAAAAATTAGACTTTAAATTAAAATAATTAACCTAAACAAATTTCAGTCCCCGGCAACGGCGTCAAAATTTGATGAGTGTCGTCAGTCACCAAAAATAAAATTTCCTAACTCTACTAGGTAGATAGCGGAGCAAGGGTCAAACCCACAGAGACTGAATTATTCAAGTTAATTATTAAATTAAAAATCTAATTTTAAGAATCAGGGAAAGAAGAAGAAAATTTTGGGGTTTTATAAACTACGTCTAAAATAAAGAAAGCAAGGATTATTAAATATCAAAGACAAATATAAAAAAAAACTTCAATGACAAGGCGATTAATTATTCTTAAATTTTGATGTTGATCAATGATTACAAAATATTACTGTCAATTAAACAGTCAACCGTAGCATAACAACAAGCTCTGTTAACCATCTTTCCTTACTGAGTCGTTAGTTAAAACGAGCCCTTTAACTAATCTCTAACTACTTAACCTACCTAGAACAAGCTCTCTAGATATAAGTTGTAGCAGCATTAACAACAACAAAGATATGGGTTGACATTAGATAAAAAACACATAAGGTCCGCTCATTTAATCTAAACCTTAATTCTCCTCCATCCCTAGTGATTAACTCTACAAGCAATTACGGGCTTATATTTTTAATCTGGCGGTAGATTATTTAATTTAACTAATAATGTGCACCCTATCTAATCAAACAAACAATCATTATAATGTGCTCAGAGAATCTTGGATATTTAATCAACAATTAGATGATAGGTTCAAGAATCTCACAACATGCTTTTCCCAAGAATAATCAATTTACCTCATAACTAAATAAGAAAACTACTCACTAGTCATATTCAAGAATATAATCTCCAAATTATATGTTATAAAGATTACAAATATCATGCAAGAAACAATCAAGGAAGCAATCCTTAATAATATAAAATCAGAATTACTAATCAAGATTATAAACTAGTAAGCAAGAACACACAAACAATATTAGTTTAAATAAAGAAAACAAAATCAAAATTAAAAATAATAAAGAAATCAGCAAAATAATAAAAATAAAATTTTTATTAAATCTACTCTAAAACTATACAAGAGAGAAGAGGGGGAAGAGAGATCTAATTTTTGTGAGAGCCAATGTGCTTTTTATATAGGCCTAAGAATCTGAATTAGAGTATGAGTCTAAGAAGAGTTTTAATTTGACTCAAACTCTTTTTAGAACTTTTCTCTCTTTACAATTCTTTTTCTACTCAAACTGTGACATCCTCATCACTACCCAAATATCAACTAACTTCTTACTTTCACATGCCGTTTAGCTAGACTCGTTCGTCAATGTCATCCTTCCTTTCTTCTTATGCTTCATGCTTTATTACTTATAGCACGATATCAAATTTGCATGAATAAAAATTTCTTCTATGTATATACACATGCGTCACATACATCAAGATCTCACATAACTTACATATCCTATATCCCCAAACTTCCTAATATACATTAATGTAATGTTGTACTGTACAATAATCTGGAGCATATAATACATAAGTATACCTTCAATAGTCATTAGGAAGCATATCTCGAAGGTACACTATAAGGTCTCAAAAGCAAGCTCCTCTATTTGGAGAAGAATTCACTTCAGGTAATCTATATGAAAAATGTTCGTAAAAGGGTGAGTTTACACTCAGTAAGAAATAAATGTAAAGGAGTGTACTATGCCACTATATGCAGTTTTTCCTGCTTGGCTCTATAATGTCATGTCAAAACATTATAAAGCATATATCGTATAATTTCTTCAAATATCATATACACATAATATCAAATAAGTCAAATACTTTCAATTTCCTTTAATTCACTTGAAATCACATGTACAAATACAATTAACTTCACTTTCAAATAACTTCAAATACTTTCACATACTTTCATATGAAGTCACTTGCAAATATTTAAATAACTCAAATATATTTTTATACTTCAAATAATTTCATATGTATCAATTCACTTGAAATCAAATATACAAATAATCTTCAAGTACTTGTGGAGATAGTTGACACCCAATAAAATCATGCACCAAGTAATTCCATAAGGGATATTAAATAAATGGCGCACCCACGCATGGGCCAGGGATCCTCCCCTAAGCCAAAACACATAAGAGACATATGGCCATTGTCTATGGACCACAGTGAACACTAGTCAAGTGACATCTGTGGCAATTGAGGCCTGACTTATGGTTCCTCAGCCCAAATATAGATAACACATAATATTGGGGACTTGATCAGAGTCCCTCCAACAAATATCGATAGTGCATGATCATTAAGTGGTTCATAGTCTCAAAACATTGGGTAGCAAAACTACTTCTTAGAAAACCATTGATATTCATAAACCTTCTTATATACTTTAATGATAATCCAAATACATTTATATAAATAAGTTTAAAATCATTATTTTCAAAGGGGGCAGTTGACTGCTATTTTAGGGCAGTCGACTACTATAGCATACAAAAATTCAATAATTTTATTTTCTTTTTAATTTTAAAATATTTAAAATTTTGGAGGCAAGTAGGGTAGTCGACTGGGCAAATAGGGTAGTCGATTGGTCCGCAAACAAAAAGTTTTTTGAGAAAATGCGGTCGACTGGCTCATTGGTGGTCAACTGGTTCGCAAACAGAATGCTTATGGAAAATGGCAATCGACTACTATATAGGGCAATCGGCTGCTTTAAGTTGGTTTTGAAAAAAGTTATGTCACGACTATCTCTAAGCAGTCGGTTGCTATTTAGGGCAGTCGGCTGCCCTGAGCCAAATCGTACTGGGCAAAAAATCGAGATTTTAACCTTCCTACACTTAAAACAGCTTTTGTTTCAAACCACATATGCAACAAAAACGAACATACACTACAACAAATTTGACAATTTGTGACGATATTTCTAAGTGACGCATAATATTTCGTCATGCAAAGTATGTCATACGTGATGAATACTATAATTCGTCACATTTCTCTACAGTTTTAATATTTTATATGACAATGTATAAAATCGTCACATGATAATGTCACTAAATATTTGGCGCCAAATTTTACCGCCAAATATATTTGGTGGGAAATGTTTTTGTGACGTTTTATAATTTTTTGTGGCATTTTTATTTTTGTCATAAAATAAACACTTTATATGTTATAAATTGCAAAATGTCTCATTTTGTAAAAGCATCACTAAATATTTGGCGCCAAATTTTACCTCCATTTAGAAATTGTAGAAATTTTTTATGACATTTGTGTTTTTGTCACGCAAAGAATATACGTGATAAATATTAAAATTTGTCACATTTTTTTGTTGTTTTGATATTAAATATGACGATATATAAAAGTGTCACATGATAGCGTCACTAAATATTTGGCGCCAAAATTTACCACCAAATATAAATGGTGGCAAAATTTTAGGTGACATTTTCTACTTTTTGGTGACATTTGCGTTTTCATCATAAAGTGAACAATTTATAAGTGATGAATGTGGAAATTTTTCGTCACGCAAAGAATATACGTGATAAATATTAAAATTTGTCACATTTTTCTATTATGTTGATATTAAATATGACAATATATAAAAGTGTCACATGATAGCGTCACTAAATATTTGGCACCAAAACTTACCACCAAATATAAATGGTGGGAAAATTTTAGGTGACGTTTTCTATTTTTTGGTGACATTTGCGTTTTCGTCATAAAGTGAACAATTTATAAGTGATGAATGTGAAAATTTTTTTATGACATTTGTGTTTTCATCACGTAAAGAATATACGTGATAAATATTAAAATTTGTCACATTTTTCTATTGTTTTTTATATTAAATATGACGATATATAAAAGTATCACATGATGACGTTACTAAATATTTGGCACCAAAATTTACCACCAAATATAAAATGGTGGAAAAATTTTAGGTGATGTTTTCTACTTTTTGGTGACATTTGCGTTTCGTCATAAAGTAAACAATTTATATGTGATAAATTGCAAAACATTTCATTTTGTAATAGCGTCACTAAATATTTGGCGCCAAATTTTATTGCTAAAAATAAATGGTGAGAAATTTTTCAATGATGTATGCTAATTTTTGGTGAAGTTTTTGTTTTTGTCATAAAGTAAATACTTTATATGTGATGAAATTCATAACGTCTCATCTTGTAATAGTATAAGTAAATATTTTGTGCTAAAATTTACTGCCAAATATAAATGATGGGAATTCTTTTGGTGACATTTTTTGATTTTTGGTGACATTTGTTTTTTTGTCATAAAGTGAAAGTTTTATATGTGACGAATTGCAAAATGTCTCGTTTTTTAATATGTAACTAAATATTTGGTGCAGGATTTTACCACTAGACATAAATGGCATATAAATTTTTCTCGTGACATTTTTTTAAATTTTGATGACGTGTAAGTTATCGTCATAAAGTAAGCACTTCATATGTGACGAACTATATAGCGTCTCGTTGTGTAAAAAAGATTTTAATTAGATGTCACTGTTATAAATATGTATTATTATTAACATTTTTGATCCGTCATTGATTTTGAGCAAATATAAAAACACATATATGTGTCACTAAAAAACAATTAACACATATGCGTCACTAAAAAACAATTATTAATAATAATACAATTTCGTCATAAAAATATATGGTAATATATAATAATATGAGTAATATCACAAACTTTCTAATAATTTGATGATATTATTTATCTATTACTAATAATATCAAATCTGTGTTTTTAATAAGTGACATAATTTAATTATCATGTATAAAACATAATTAGTGAGTAATAATGTCACTAAATTAGAAAATAGTCAAATTTTTTAGGAGAGAAATTTATTTTTAATTAAATAAAAAATATAAATAAAATGAAAAAAATAGATCAATGAGAAAATTATTGGTGACATATTTGATGTGGCACAAAAATTGTCATGTCAAAAATTTTAAATTATATTTATTTAATCCATTTGATATATAATTTTTGTTTATAGTATTTTTATTGTAATATTTATTGTTTACCTAATTTCATATATAATTCAATTTTTTAATATTTAATTTATAACTGAAAATTAATAAAAAGCATAATGTACCTATATTTTTTTCCAAATTGAGCAATTGCTCATAGTCAAAGCTAACATTAATATTATTTTTTTTACTATAAACTATATACTTATAATTTATGCATTAAGTTATATAATTTTTTAACATATTTTTAATTTTTTTTGGTATAGAAAATATTTTTAAATTACTATTACTTTTATCTACTTTGTGAATCAATTCAATAACTTTGATATGGTAATTTCATTATTTAACTTAAATTACATATAACTAAACCTGTTAATAGAACAAACTGCATTTGAGTTGAGATAAGACAAGTTGGCCTCAATTAAGCGAGCCAAGGCTTACATAAGAGAACACAATAAGAGAAACAATAAGAGAACACAAGTCCGTGCATAGGGATGAGAAAAAAAACATCGAAATTGACTAAACCAACCTAATTAGTTCAGTTTAATTTATTTGGTTTCGATGTTAAGTTTATTTATATATATATATATATATATATATGAAATCCTAAAATAAAAACAAAATACTACTACTTGTATTTATATATTTATTTAGTTATGTCATCATCTATTAATAACATCTCCATTTTTATTATTAATTAAATTCAATAACTTGTAAATTTATAAAAAAAATTATTTTATCTAAATAAAATAAAATAAAATTTTATTAATGGAATACAATAAAAAAAAGATTATTTGAAAACTTTGAGGAAAAAAATATTTTTTTAGTATTTTAATTTTTTAATTTAGTAGTTATAATATTTACTAATTTCTTAAAATCAGTAATACCTTATAATAATAAATATCAATAATAATATAATAACAAACTATGCTATAAATTATAAGATAAAGAGATTATCTGATGAATGAAAATTAAATATTATTTTTGATTGCAAATTTTGTTTATCAAAAGAATAGTCACAAATTTTTTAAAAGAGAGGTATCTTAGTATAAAAAATATAATATTTTCACAACGAAACTACAGAGTCGGCACGTTTTCCGTCTTTCTCTACATTTTATTTGCAATCAAAATTCCGATCTTCCGTACACTTCAAGAACCTACTTCAACATTTCACAAAACCATCAATCCCTAAAAAGCTAGATCCCGAATTCAACTTCCAAAACCCTATATCTCTGACCCTAAATCCCGCTTTCTTCTTACTCTCCAGAAACCCCAATTAGGCTTCTGCGTTACTCCCACCAGGCTCACCAAATTCACTTCCCACACCAAACCCACGTATAGTGATTCATAACATATGTAAATCCCATTCATCACACTCCTGCAGGATTTTACGCAAAACCCAAAATCTAATCTCTCTCTCTCGATGGAAGCAGCTTCAAGGACTTTTTCGAGTTTGGATTTTCTGCTACTCACCTGTTTCATATTCGTATTTTTTTCGATCTTTGTCGCTCTCTCAAATAGCTTTTTTCTTTTAATCTGCTTAATTTTGTATTTAAGTTAGCATTTAAGTTAGCTAGTTATTCTTTTATATTTTTTTTTTTTTGGATTTTAATGGATCGATTATTGATAATTTAGATCTTCATGTAATGATTTCATTGAGTTAATATCCAAATTAACTATAAAATTATGATATAATGAAATATACTGACGTTTATTAGATAATTGTTTGTTTATTGTGTTTTTGTTTTCATGGCATTTCTTAGTTTTTAACTATTTATTTCTATGTAAATTGACATCGGTAATACCTTTCATTTATTCTTTCAGGTTATTTTCAGTATTATTGTTGATGATGAAATATCAGATGTCAAAACAATGTGAGATCATTTTTAAGATTATTTTTTAATTTAGAGATTTTTATCCTAATTTTAATTGATCTTAATTATCTGTTTACTGTTATATCTCTTAGTGGAAGGGATGCAAAGCCTATCAGTCATTATAGGACGGAAAGGTTTCTTCATATATTATAGATTTGAATAATGTTGTAGTTTGATTTATTGAAATTTGGAAGTCTTTGTTTCATAACTAATTGCAATTTTTGATATTGCAAAACCATTTTTCTTTAATATGTTGCACAAACTAACCATTGGTCCGAATGTTGACTGAGCAGGATCAGGACGCTTCCTCTGTAGCTCTAATGTTCAATGACTATGAGAAGGTAATGAGTGGATTTTTTTTGTCTTAACTACTAATATGAATGATGCTCATGTAAATTTGTTTCATACAGAATATTGATATAATTGCAACTTTGACTGATGCTTCTGGCACTATGAAAACAAATAAGGTGAAAATGAAGGACCTTTGTGGATCATGGGCTTTGGAAAACCTTTCTATTTCATGGCTCACATGTATTTGCTGTTTTTATTATGCTTCTTCATGTTGATTGTTGTTGTACTTTTTCGGTTTTGTTGTATTCTTGCAGTGCTTGCACTCCTATTTCAAGCAAGTCTCCTCTTTTGTGCATGTAATTTCCAATCTTTCTTTTGTTTTGGTCTGCTTTGTTTGTTCTTGAGATTGTCAGACGCATTTTCCGTTATCTTTGCTTGGAGCTTAATTGCAAGGTGATTAATTAATTATCTTATTGTTTCTTATTTTACTTCATGTATGGCACGTTTGTCAATGCAAATTCCTTTTTATTTGTTTTTTGTCTAATGGTGAACAAAAAAATGTAGGATTAAATATGTAAACAAGGAATGTATCTTGGGGAACTTGGAACAATTTTGCATGTTTATGATTTTGAATGTACCTTGGGATTTTTTTTTTTGGAATTTTAGTTTGCTCCCCCTTTTCAATTGCTAACCTTGCCATGCTGTATGTTTCCTTTTCCTTTCTGAACTTTGTGAGCTCTTAGATTTGTTATGTTACATTGTTAGAAGCTTCCATATTGATTATATTCCAACTTTTTTCAACTCTGTTCCACCCTATCTACCCCCTTCTCCCCTTATCCCTCAGCATCGTGTGGGCATCATACTAGTAGAATCAACAGGTTCAATTCCAGTGATTTCATTAAGGTAGCATACTAACAACAATTGTGGATGAAAATAAAGTGCAAAAGAAATCCGTAAAATTGAAAATTATATTAATTCATAGTATTCTAGCTAATTAGAGTTTGCTTGATCTCTTTCTACCTTTTGGCTTACTATTTTAGCTTTTTATGTGTATACATATAAATAATTCTAACATGTGTTTTACTTGTATGCATTTTGTTAATTGGATGTTGTACTAGTAAATGTAACTTTAACTTGTGTTTTACTTATATGTATTTTATTTAAATTTGAGATGAACTTAAAAAATATGATAAACACACATCATCTGGAAAGTGAGAAAAGCAAGTCTACTACAAACTGTTTGCTATATTCTCTCTTGGCCTGTTATATTCAATAAAACTATTGCTTTGGAACTTGAGCTTGTTGTGTTACATTGTTTGTTGTATTTACATTGCTGTATTACAATTACTGCTACAAATTGCTTGCTGTAATATACATGGGAACTCAAGCTTGCTGCATTACATTGGTTGCTTTATTTACAATTGTTGTATTATAATTACTATTACAAATTGCTTGCATATTTCACCTATGAACTTGAGGTTGTTTGTTGTGTTAAATTATTTATTGTATTTACAATTGCTGTATTAAAATTACTGCAATAAATTACTTGTTGTACTATACTCGAGAATTTGAGCTTGCTTGTTGCATTACATTGGTTGCTAGATTTACAAATGTTCTATTACAATTACTGCTACAAATTGCTAGTTGTATTACACCTTGGAACATGAGCTTGTTTGTTGTATTATATTGGTTTTTGTATTTACAAAATTCATGATAGAAATATATGTGTAGTGCTTTTTAATTGATGTCATTTTGACAAAGTCTTGCGATAAGTCGTGGATTATTCCTCTTATTCTCCTTTAATAATAATTTATTATTTTTCTTTTCAAATAATGTAATATATTGTATTAATTGTTTGTTAATAATTGTTTATTGCAGTTTCAAGTGACACAAATTCACAATCAACACTATCAGCGACTCAAGAATTGGATTGAGAGTTACAATTCAAGCTTCCTCTAGCTATTTACTAGATTTGGTATATTTTATTTCAAACTTTCAAATTTATTAGGTGGTATTCATTTTTTATTTAAATTTTTGAATATTAAACAATTTGGATTGTATTAGTTTTATTTTTTTTTAACAATATTATTTTCATGTGATATACATTGATTTTATTGAAGGTGTTAATTGCATTTGAGAACTAATGCAAATGTCAAAACAATTATTTATTTTGCAATGCTATTTAAGCGAGATTTTGCATAGATAATATTATTTTTATTTAATTAATTAAATAAAAGTGATGCATAAAATTGTGACGGTAAATATTTTGTCACCATTATAAAATTGAAATATCATGAAATTTGGGATTTTATTATGACGTTACTTTATAGTATATGTGACGATAATTTATATCATTTATAATGTGACGATTTTATATTTCGTCATCTAAAATTAAAGTTTTAACTTTTTTCAGTGCATTTGAGACGTTATTGTACTATTATAGATGACGATAATATATGTCACCTATAGCATAATGATTTTATATTTGGTCACCTAAAATTAAACTAATAATTATCTTTAGTGACATTTGGGCATTATTTATGACGTTACCCTAATATTATAGGTGACGATAATTTCTGTCACATATAGTTTGACAAATTGATATTTCGTCACAAAAAATTTAAAATTTTAACTATTTTTAGTGACGTTTAAGAGTTTTTTATGACATTAACATACTATCATAGGTGACGAAAATTTATGTCACTTATAGTGTGACGATTTGATATTTTGTCATTAATATATAAAATTTTATCACATCTTTTGTGACAATATCGATATTTAATGACGAATTTTCGTACTAATTTATGACGCAATCGAACGTCACAAAAGATTAATCATTAGGTGATGTTTTCTGTTATCGCCATGTTAGAGTTATGCATAGGTGACGAAATTATTTGATTGTCACGTTTGACATTTAGCGACGGCGCAAAGGTGACGATTGTTGTGACGTTGAATTTTTTGTCACGAAAATCTATTGGTGACGAAAAAAATTAAAATTTTGTGACGTTATTTCATGCGTCACAAATTGCCAAATTTGTTGTAGTGATAGTCTCCCTACGTCCGTTACACATATTCCTTACCTCTATCACCAACGATCCACTAGCTTGGTTGCATCAACCATAGCCTTTCACTTCACTTCTTCAAAGCTGTATAGTTCATAACAAATTAAACCTTTAAGAAACCTTTATAATAATACTCTACCAACTCAACTCAACTCTAAACCATGAATAAAATCGACTAAAACCACTTCCATCCATTACCTTTATAAATCACCAAATAATAGAATTTCTGATCTCCTCAAGGACTTTGTTTCAGCCTTTCATATTAAAAGTATGGCTCGAGCTAGTGACAAGGAATGATTTTCATTACTAGAGTTTATAAATTCATTGGAGGAATAAGGCAATTCTACAAGGTGATAATTGCTGGAAACTTGAAGAAAATGGGAGAACGAGAGGAAGGGAAAATGGTGGCTGTCGACCTCATAGATGGAGAAGATGACAAGGCAACTTTTCATTAAATGCATCTTCATCCCTTGCTCATCTCAGCCCTTAAATCTTTGACCAACTAATTATTTGACCCTTCGATTGCTTTAATTCCATGTATGTCCCATACCTCATTTACTTTTCATAATTTCATATTTATTTAATTATTCCAGCTTAAAATACTTTACAATCATGAGGAAATTACAAGAAATTGGAGATTTCACACAAACTCTATTTTCCTACTAATATGGACCTCACCGAAAGAAGATAAGGTTCAATGAAGAAGACGAAGAACAATTGAAGAAAAAAACAATAACAAGTTAAAAACGCAGGAAAGGAAAACAGAAATTAGAAGTAAAACCAAGACCCGTTGTGTAGAAACACAAGAACCTATGGTATTGGACCAAGTCCTGTTGTTTAGAAAAGCAAGAACCTATGGTATATATTGGTAGAAGGTAGAAGAATGCCATAAGGAAGACCTTGATAAGTTCAAGAGTTCTCAAGAGAACCAAAGAGAAGAAGTCTTTCAATTTTATTACTAAAATCAATTGTGTTCTCCCCAAAGGGTTACAAAACTATTTATAGGCAACTAGCTAACTTACAGCATAAGTAATAGGAATCCTACTTTCCTAACTTGTAGAATAGGAAATAGCAAACTTGTAGAACAAGCAATAGGAATCCTACTCTCCTAACTTGCAGAACAAGTAATAGAAGTCCTACAAAATATATTATTTAAAAAGAAATTGGGCTTAAATTAAATTAAGACAACGTTCAGCCCAATAATACTTAACTAAATAAAACATGCATCCAGCCTAATTGCATTTCGGCCCAATACTTGTGTGTGTCTTCAAGAAGTTTGAACTTGGGCTTGGATCATGTTGTAAAAGACTTTATCATCCTCCATGCTCAAGCTTTGTTGGGCTTTCTCTCTAACAATATTAATGAAACCAGCCAAGGCTTGTTGCATTATCTTTGATTTAGCTCTTGTAATTGGACCTCCATGGATGCTTAAAGGATCACGAACATCACGAACATGACTTGAGCTGTGTGAGAGCTTAATGGGTCTCCATCATTCCCCCTTTCCTCGAAAGGATTTATCCTCAAATCATAATCACCTATATCAATATCAAAGGGAGAAAGATTAGAAACATTAAATGTAGCACTAACATTATACTCACCTGGAAGATCCAATTTATAAGCATTGTCATTGATCTTCTCAATCACTTGGAATGGTCCATCTCCTCGAGGTTGCAACTTGAAGCGACGTTGAGCAGGAAATCTCTCTTTACGCATATGTACCCAAACCTAATCACCAAGTTCAAAGACAACTTTCTTGCGATGCTTGTTGGCTTGAGTAGCATATTGCTCAGTCCTCTTCTTAATGTTTTGACGTACCTTCTCATGTAGTTGCTTAACAAAATCAGCTTTCTTTTCCCCATCCAAACTAGCTCTCTCCTCAATAGGTAGTGGTAAAAGATCCAATGGAGTGAGTGGATTAAAACCATAGACAACTTCAAAAGGAGAATAACTAGTAGTAGAATGCACACTTCTATTGTAAGCAAACTCCATATGAGGCAAACAATCTTCCCAATTCTTCAAAATCTTTTGAATAATGGACCTCTACAAAGTAGACAAAGTACGATTGACTACTTCAGTTTGACCATTGGTTTGTGGATGACAAGTAGTGGAAAATAATAGCTTTGTTCCTAACTTTCCTTATAATGTTTTCCAAAAGTAGCTAAGGAACTTCACATCACGGTCAGAAACAATGGTCCTCGGAACACCATGTAGACGAACAATTTCCTTGAAGAATAAATCGACAATGTTGCTTGCATCATCTGTCTTGTGACAAGCAATGAAGTGAGCCATCTTAGAGAACCTGTCAAAAACAACAAAAATAGAATCTCTACCTCTCTTTATTCTTGGTAACCCCAAAACAAAGTCCATAGAAATGTCAGTTTAAGGGGTAGTAAGAATAGGCAATGGAGTATAAAGACCATGGTTCATAACTCTAGACTTAGCTTGTTTACAAGTGACACATCTTTCACACAATTTTTCAACATCTCTATTCATGTTAGGCCAAAAGAAGTGATCATGCAATATATCTAAAGTTTTCTTTACTCCAAAATGTCCCATTAACCCACCACTATGGGCTTCTCTAATAAGTAATTCTCTTAAAGAACTCCTAGGCACAAATAATCTATTTTCCCTAAATAAGAATCCATCATGCCTATAAAACTTTCCAAAACCATTTTTCTCGCATGCAATGAACACATTTTCAAAATCCTCATCAGTAGCATACAAGCCTTTAATATACTCAAATCCAAGTAGTTTTGCATTAAGAGTAGTGATTAGAGATACCTTCGAGACAATGCATCAGCCACGGCATTTTCTTTACCTTGTTTATTTGATCACATATGGAAATGTCTCAATGAACTCCATCCACTTGGCATGACGCTTGTTCAACTTGCTTCGTCCTTTCAAGTGCTTCAAGGACTCATGATCAGTATGGATGACAAATTCCTTAGGCCATAAATAGTGCTACCATGTTTCCAGGGCCCTCACTAATGCATACATCTCTTTATCATATGTGGGATAGTTAAGGGCAGCTCCACTTAACTTCTCACTGAAAAAAGCAATGGGGCACTTCTCCTGCATTAAAACAACTTTGATACCTATGCTTAAAGCATCATACTCAATCTCAATTGTTTTCTCTTTTTGCCTAGCCTTAGCTTCACTCACTATTCTTTTCTCACTCTCTTTTAATCTCAATTGATTCTCATCTTTCACACTTGAAGCTTGACATGCTATAGATACCTTTCCATCCATAAGTAATTCCATACTATCCTCATCATCTTCTAATGGCAGTATAGAATCATCATCGGATTCTTCCACATAGTTGCTATCCAACTTATTATTAGCAACAATTCCACATGCATGAGAGGTATTACCTTGGTTTACCTTAGCTAGGGTAGCATCATGTTTCTCCAACTTATCATATTTAACCAACTTCGACTCTATCCTCGAAAGTTGTTGTTGCATGGCTTGGAACATGATCTCAATCTTACTCAAATCAAGCTTTTCACTATTAGAAGACATGATTGCAACTTGCAAGAAATGTTAGTAAAAGAAAAGGACCTCACAAGTATGACCTCACGTGTTTACACTCAATACACACAAGAATGTAACACTCACACTCGTGTTTCACACAATTTTAATATGACTTTTCTCTACTAATGTTACTCACACACTCTTGTCTTTTTCCCTCACACAACTTTTCTCTATAGGTTCTATATTGAACTCAAGACTCAATCAAAAATCAGCTTATAGAATTCAACTATCAACCAACAATAAACAAGCTGAGCACAAGATTTTAGTCAAGGGATAATAAAACAATGAAGACTCAACAAGACTTTGCAAGACTCAATAAGGCTTAAGAAGACTCTAATGAAACTAAACCTTGAAGGAAATATGCATGTTTTTGGGTGTTTAATTAGGGTAGGGTTTAGCCAAAGGTGGGGTAGTTTTATCCTTTTATGTGGTAGTGTCAAAAAGGTAATTTTAGGCAGTGGGGTAGAATGGTAACAATGAATTTTCAAATTAGGCAAATAAGAAATCTCAAAGCTCAAGAAAGAATGACTACCTCAAGATTTTGATGAAGCACACCTCCACGAATTGCCTTTGATGTTGCACTTGCTACACATGATGTAATAAATCCCCTCTTGAATTGATTTTTCTTTTCTCTTTTTTTTTCTTTTTTTTATATTTTACTAAAGTAAACGAAAATGAAGAAAAAAAACAAAAAGTCTAAATAATAAGAAGAGGTTTACTTGGGGAACAAGGCAACTTTTGACAAAAATAAGCTAGTTTTGGTAGTAGCTTTTGTGGCAAGGAACGAGAGGGAACAATGGCTTGTGAAACAAGTAGTCTTTATGTGATGTAGAGCTTTTGAAGGTTTCTTGGTGAGCAAAAAAACCTTTGGGATTTGGTTGCTTGGAGAACAAGATAGGGTTTACTTGGTGGCTAAGTAAAGGTAGGTTATTTTAATGAAGACAATAGGTTTGAGAGACAAACAATATTAGTGGTGGCTTGGAAAAGGATTCAAGGTCAAGGTTTGTCCAAGACAAGAAGACAAAAAAAAACAAAAACGAGACTCCCACAAATTGAACTTAAGCTCTAATGCCAAATGATATGGACCTCACCGAAAGAAGATAAGGTTCAATGAAGAAGACGAAGAACACTTGAAGAAAAAAACAATAACAAGTTAAAAACGCAGCAAAGGAAAACAAAAATTAGAAGTAAAACCAAGACCCGTTGTGTAGAAACACAAGAACCTATGGTATTGGATCAAGACCCGTTGCTTAGAAAAGTAAGTACCTATGGTATATATTGGTGGAAGGTAGAAGAACGCCATAAGGAAGACCTTGATAAGTTCAAGAGTTCTCAAGAGAACCAAAGAGAAGAAGTCTCTCAATTTTATTACTAAAATCAATTGTGTTCTCCCCAAAGGGTTACATAACTATATATAGGCAACTAGCTAACTTACAGCACAAGTAATAGGAATCCTACTTTCCTAACTTGCAGAATAGGAAATAGCAAACTTGTAGAACAAACAATAGGAATCCTACTCTCCTAACTTGCAGAACAAGTAATAGAAGTCCTACAAAATATATTATTTAAAAAGGAATTGGGCTTAAATTAAATTAAGACAACGTTCAGCCCAATAATACTTAACTAAATAAAATATGCATCCAACCTAATTGCATTTCGGCCCAATACTTGTGTGTATCTTCAAGAAGGTTGAACTTGGGCTTGGATCATGTTGTAGAAGACTTTATCATCCTGCATGCTCAAGCTTTGTTGGGCTTTCTCTCTAGCAATATTAATGAAACCAGCCAAGGCTTGCTACATTATCTTTGATTTAGCTCTTGTAATTGGACCTCCATGGTGCTCAAAGGATCACAAACGTCACGAACATGACTTGAGCTGTGTGAGCTTGATGGGTCTCCATCACCTACTTTATTACATTGTCTTAAAAAATTTTCAGACATATCTTGTCTCAACCAAATCTCGTCTTCACAAAATCTTGTCTTAACCTTGCTTTGTTGGAATTATTTTCTAAATCATGTTATTCTGCCCAGAATTTCGTAATGATTTTGTCTAGACGTTTGACCCATCAAATGAACTCCAATTTTTGTGATCTTATGTATTCCGGAAACCTTGAGAAGTCCTTTACAACTTCTATGAAGGCTACTTCTTGAGATCAGGTCATTAAGTTTGTCAAATTCATCAAGCTTTTAAACTGTACAGAAAAATCTGCACCTTGCTCCTTTTAGCTCCTTTTAATTTCAACTTTGATATTCAATACCTAAAACATAAAATAAATACTAGTAAGCTCTTTTAGGCCTAAAACATCAATATAGAGAATATATTAGCACATATAAAATTCATAAAATAATATCATCCTATCAGTCCATGCTACATGAGATTGGGAAATTAGATGATGACTTGATGATATTAAAATCAAAAAATGTGGGGAATTCTTAGTATAAGTTTGGTTTCCGTAGCCTTAAAATAACAAGAGATTTATTGTAGTTTGTTTAAGGGTTGGGTTGTTTGAAATTGAGATTTCGGAATGTTAGTTTTGTTATATTATGCTTTCAACATGGTTCAGTATGTCATCATAAAGTATGGATGTGATGCCTACACTAGGCTTAACACACTTGAAACATATCTGTATGGTATTTATGCATCTAGGATCTTTACCTGGTTAATGTTGGAATTTAGAAAAATGTACGTGAGAATGTTAGAAACACTCCTAAAGGTGTCCATGAGATTTAAAGGCACTCAAATAACACATCTGCACCTTAAGTTGTTTAAGCACTTGCTAAGTGAATGACTTTAAAAATGCATGGGCTGTTTGACACTATGCTTTCGACATGAATCATTGGTGATTAATATGGTTGCAAATGTGTTGTGTAATGGACCATCACTGTGCTTGAGCTTGGTGAGGGGTTGGAAATTAGTTTGGAAGCTTTCAGTTTGTTCACTCGGATGGTAAGTAGACTTCATAATAGTATTGGCCTGCATTTAACGATTTGGTAACACGTTTGACTGCATTGAGATTTAGAAAATTTGAATTTTGAAGTTTGTTCAAAATATTTTTGATTGACGTGCTATAACAACTATGTTGCTAAGTAATTCAGTGAACTTTGTTTGGAATCTCCATGTCTATTTGGTCATAAGTTTGAAATCTCTTAGTTTTCTACTTTTAACCATTTCATGTTTTTAAAGCTAGTGTCTTATTTAAATAAAAGCTATACTATTTTGTTTAATGTGGTTTTTCGAGAAATTTCTCGATTTTGAAGTACCTATTTATAATTGTCATAATTTACTAAAGTTGATACTTTCTTGATGTTTTAAAATAGTACAAGTGTTTTTAAATGACATTTTTGCTTTTTAAAGTTAAACTATTCGAAAATGGTTTGTAAACTAAATCTTTGGAAACTCTTAAAAAACTATTTTGTTTGAGCCTAAGGTACCATGGTACCATCTAGAAGTTAGAACCTTGAGATTGGTAGGCAACTAAGTTTCCTTAGAGCAACTTTGAACTTGCTTCTTTGAGCACGGTCTCTAAAGTGCTTAGTCTTGTCCAACATATATCGGACAAGTCCTAATTTCACTTGATCAATGAAATTGGGGAAAGTTTGGATATATGGCCATAAGTAGAGCCTGATAACTCTATAAAATAGGGTTATTTATGTGCTTTATTGATTAATTATTAATTATCCCATGATTTTACTAATTTATTAATTATTCCCCTAATTTTAATAAATTCCTCATGTTTTGCAAATAAATAAATTCTTGATATTTTTGGTTATTTCAATGAAAATTAGACTAAAAATAGGCAAGGAAGGAGACTGGACTACTAAAAAACAAAGGAGCATGACTCATCATTTTCTCTCTCCTCTCTTGACACCTTGCATGCCACATGTCATCATCCTACTCACTCGTAGAGGATAAGAACGAAGAACATATGGCTAACATATGGAGGACATATGCTATTGCCACATTGCATGCTTATGTGGACTAGAAGTCAAAATAGAAGGTGCTAGAAATGCTGAGGTGTCCACGGTTGATGTGGACACTTAAATGACATGTAAATATCTACTTTGAGGAGCCAAAACATGAAGACAAGTAGCAATTAATGCCAACTCATCTAGGATAGGAAATTACCGTTGTATCCCTAGGTTAAGTGATTATATAAGCTACTTTATGAGAACTAACCTAGGGTAGGCTGCTTATGATTTAGTTTTATTATTTTTCCTGCATTTTTTTAATGTCTTTACAAGTTTAGAGCAGCCACTATTTAATCTCCTTATTGTTCTTTACATTTTTGCAAGTTAAATACAAGTTTTGATTATATTTTCCTTTATTTTTACCACTTTATTGCACTCTTTTTTTGGCTTTTTGGTTATTTAAATTTTTAGCAACTTTAATCATCTTCTACTTTTTCTTTTTCTTTTATATGAGTTCATGATTAAGTCCCATGATTATGTGTAATGTTCGGAATTACAAAATTCCAAACAAACTTTTTCGTTTTTATTACTATCTTTCTCGTTCAATCGTTCGGTATCAATTGGTTTGTGTTCGATGTTAGTGCAAGTACGATCTATAACTCTCTTTTCATATCTATCTTTATCCCATTAAATTATTTAATGCATAAGAAATAATTAAGAAATCAGAATATAAACCATATTATAAGATTTATAATTTTATCATTATCAATTCAATTTCAATGTACCTCACAAATCCATATACATTCTTAAACCAGTCACTACATTATTTACATCCCAATTTTTTATTTACAACTGCTGTGCATACATTAGTCTGAATATAATTATAAAATTCTACATATACCTGGTCACTGAACCCTTTAAACTTCTAGTAATTTTCTTCAATTATCCTATCACAGTGGGTAGCACGTATACTGATTAGCTATCTGGGATGGTGAGTAAAGGGCTGCGCTTTGGGAAAAGCCTAGTAAGAAACATATATAAAAGCACGTATAAAATGCAGTTAAATAAAAGTTGTTTATTTTACTTATTATGAAAAAGGCATATTAAATATAAATATTAAAATGCATAAAATTATTTATTTCCTAACAGCTCACTAAGGAACAGTATAGGAAGGATACTATAGTTGGCTAGATAACCGAGTAGAATATGGGAGGTATTTTGAGTACCTGTCGTGTTCCGGTCCCTAGATTTGACTATAAGGAGTAAATTCAGTTGACGATAAAATGATTATTCAATTTAAAATGTTTAATATTTTATGCAATGCAATTTCAATTCATTAACCAATATAAAACATTTAATAATTCATGTGATGCTATTTCAAGTCAATTATCCATATAAAACATTTTATAATTTATGCAATGCAATTTCAAATCATTAATCAGTGTATAAGCCATTTATGTAGGCGATGCTATAAAACAATTTCAGTATGCAACTTCAGTAGCATTTTCAAATGTCAATATAAGCAATATTTTCATCTAAAACAGCAAAGCAATTCATTTAAAATTATCCTTATCAATCATTCGATTTCAGACCTTTCTTTCTTTCTATCAAATCAGTAAATTAGTATTCAAATCATTCGGCATTTAAATCTTTCAGTATTCAAATCATTTAGTAATTAAATCATTTAGTATTCAAATAATTTAGATACAGTTCAGTGGAGACAGTCACATCTAATAGAATCATGCATGAAACGGTATCGGTATCCCCGTAGGGACGATCGATAACGAATGGCCATCGTTGAACGATCACAAACTGCACTGGTCAAGTGCTTTGATATGAACCTCCCCGAAAGAAGATGAGGTTCAATGAAGAACTCGAAGAAAAATAAGAAAAGTTAAAAACACAGCAAAATAAAACAAAAATTAGAGATAAAACCAAGACCCGTTGTGTAAAAAAGTAAGAACTTAACGTATAAATTGGTAGAAAGAAGAAGAACGCCATGGGCTTCTGTCAGAAGACCTTGATAAGTTTAAGAGTTCTCAAGAGAACCAAAGAGAAAAGTTTCTCAAATTTTATAACTAAAATTAATTGTGTTATGCCCAAAGGGTTACATAGCTATTTATAGGCAAATAGTAAACTTGCAGCACAAGTAATAAGAATCCTATGTTCCTAACTTGCAGAAAAGTAATAGGAATCCTACTTTCCTAACTTGCAGAACAAGAATTAGAAATCATACAATACCTATTAAATAAAAAGGAATTGGGCTTAAATTAAATTAAAACAATGTTCAGCCCAATAATATATAACTAAATAAACATCTATAGCATTTGGCCCAATTGCACTAGGCCTAATTTATGCATTCGGCTCAATTGCATTTCAACCTAGTACTTGTAAATCTTCAAGAAGGTTGAACTTGGGCTTGGATCATGTTGTATTATCATCCTCCATGCTCAAGCTTTGTTGGGAACTCTAGCAATATTAATGAAACCAACCAAAGCTTGTTGCATTATCTTTATTTTAGCTCTTATAATTGGACCTCCATGGATGCTCAAAGGATCACGATCATCACGAACATGACTTGAGCTTTGAGAGCTTGATGGGCCTCCATCAGATGAGAAATACTTTTCCGTTAAAAATTGAGATCGCCATGTTAAGCGATTAACTATAAGGTAGTTGGTAATTGTATTAAAAGAGGACGTAACGGGATGTTACAAGATTGGTATCAAGCGAGGTTAGTCTGATATTTATCGGTGTCATTAGACTAGAAATAGTTTACATCCCCAAGTACTGTACTTGTCTGAATACATATGCGTGGTATAATTGTTTAAAGTTATACTAAATCGTTTGATTTGTGATAATGTTGGCAGAATGAGCACTCGTAGAAAGGGTACTAGTAGAGGATCAGGTTGTGTATAACCACCCCCCTAACAAAATTTCCTCTTACATCTCCATTGGGTAGTCCGAACACCCGATTGTCTAGAATATAGCGAAGTGTTGAGTCAATGGCCACTCTATTCACTCAGTTCATGACTAACTTCCCAAATGTGGCCACGAATGCACCAAGAACCCCTTCTACAGTACCTCCTATTCCATCAAGGAATGCTCTTCCTATACCTCTTACTCCTCCAGCACAGCCTCCACCAGCACAGCTAGAGTTGTCCCCCACCAGTCCAAGCTCCTGAAAGGTGGGATCCTAAGGCTTATTGTAGTGTTATTCTGATTAAAGAATTTAAGAAGTTGGATCCGCCTAAGTTCAAAGGGGACAGAGATCCATTGATCGTAGAGAATTGGGTGAAGGTAGTCACCAAACCGTTCATGTACATGACCTGTTCAGAGAGGGAAAAGGTGGGCCTGGTGACATATTTACTAATGGACGAGATCGAACATTGGTAGCTGTCCACACAAACTTTATTAGAGGCTAGGCATCCAGAGGTAACGTGGGACACATTTTTAGAGGCATTCAATAGATAGTACATCCCACGCACTGCTCAGACAAAGTTAAAGGTTGAGTTTCTGAACTTGACTCAGGGAACTATGTTAGTTGATCAATATGAGTCAAAGTTCACTACCTTGAGCATGTTTGATTCAGAAGTTTTGAGGAGTGAGGAGCACAAAATTTATAGATTTATGGAGGGATTGAGACCTTCTATTAGGTCTAAGCTGTATACTTTGGATATCACCACCTATGATTAGGTAGTCCGTAAGGCTTAGCTGTGTGCAGGACTATGAGTTTCATCAAGTTGATTTTCGAGCTAAGGGTAAAGGCAAGGAAAAGATGAAGAGTAAGTCAGAGGAGAGAGCCTCCACTGATATATCCATTTAGGAGAAGTAGGCAGTATGAAGGGACTCCTAGATCTGCTGGGATTAAGATATCTGATGAGAAATCCTGATATTCAGCAGGTAGTACCGCAAGCTCGCCAAAGAGTATAATGCAAAAATACGAGCATTGCGGGAGGTTTCATGGGTCACAGCCTTACCGTATGGCGATCGGGGCTTGTTTTTGGTGTGGTGTAAAGATTATCCCAAAATTTCTCAGAGGGTGTCCGAGGAATCAAAGAAGACAGCCCAGCCTCAGCATAAGGCCATAGCCGTAGAGCAGGGAAAGAAAGTTGTGACTTAGGGTAGAGTATTTGCAATTGATAAGGAGTCTGCTGATACTTCCTCCGAGGTGATTAAGGGTAAGATTCATCTTTTTGATATAAATGTCACTACAGTATTTGATACAGGCTCTATGCACTCATTTGTATCTCCAATGATTGCTATGAAATTGCTTGTTGAACCTGAACCCTTAGGGCACTTGTTACAAATAAATACTCCATTTAGGGAATCTCAAATTACGGATATAGTATATTGTAATTGTAAGCTATGTGTAGGAGAGAGAGAATCGATAGCTAACCTAATCCTACTAAATATGTACGGATTTGATGTCATATTAGGGATGGATTGGTTGGCTAGAAATCATGTGATTTTAGACTATTATGCTAAAAATGTGATTTTCTCTTCTCCCGTTAGCTATGTTGTAAATTTTGCAAGTGTTTAATGCAAAAGTATATTTGTCAATTAAATTGCTTGACAGAATTTAATAGAATATAATTGTTATGTGAAGGATTTATAGCTTATGTGGTGGACGTAGAACAGAAATGTCCCGAACTTCATGAAATTCCGGTAGTCAGTGACTTTCCCGATGTGTTTTCGGATGAACTTCCAAGACTTCCTTCGGATAGGGAGATTGAATTTACCATTGATTTGGTGCTGGGAACGGAACCTATTTCTAGACCTCCCTATCGGATGGCTTTAGTGGAACTTGAGGAATTGAAGAAGCAACTTCAGGAACTACTAGATAAGGGGTTTATACGACCCAGCGTATCCCTGTGGGATGCTCCTGTGCTATTTGTCTTGAAGAAAAATGGCAGGATGAGGCTTTGCATTGACTACCAATGGTTGAATAAAGTTTCAATTAAGAACAAGTACCCTTGATAGGATGATATTTTGGAAATTTTATATGTGCTAATATATTCTCTATTTTGATGTTTTATACCTAAAATAGCTTACTAATGTTTATAATATGTTTTAGGTATTAAATATCAAAGTTGGAATTAAAAGGACCTAAAAAGAACAAAGTGCAGATTTTTCTATCAGTTCAAAAGATTGATGAATTTGACCAGCTTAACGACCTAATCTCAAGAAGTGGCCTTCATGAAAGTTGTAGAGGACTTCTCAATATTTCCAAAATGTACAAGATCACAAAAAACAGAGTTTGTTTGATGGGTCAAACATCTGGAAAAAATTAGTACGAAATTCTAGGCAAAAAAATGAAATGGAGAATAAATTCCAACAAAGCAAGTTCAAGACAAGATTTTGTTGAGACAAGATAATTTCTTAATTTTATTATGTCTTAGATTTGTAATTAATTAATAAAAATAGGCCTTAGCAATTTTACTTAGAAAATAATTGTAAAAGATGATGAGATACTTGTTTCCCAAGTAACCTCTTATTTGAATCCCACATTGCTTAAGAAAGTATTTTAAACTCTTCCTTATGCCTATATAAAGAGCACAAAGCCTCATAAACAACATCCCTCTCATCCCTCTTCCCTCTTTTAGTCTTGTAGGATTTTCTTTAGGATTTTTAATAAAAATTTTATTTTTCTTTATTTTTTATTTAGTTGTTGATTTCTATATTAAGTTTAGCAAAAATATTTTATTTTTCTTTTCTTTCTTATAATTGTCGATTTCTTATTGTTGCTTTATAAAATTGTTTTCTTTTTATTTTTTAACGATTTCTTTCTTTATTTTTTTTGGACTTTGTGATTTCTTCTTTTGTTAGAATCTTATTAGATCGTAGTCTTGATTATAGATTTCTTGTTTGATATTATTAAAGATTGATAGTTTAATTGTTTATTGCATGATAATTGTCTTCTTTAAAATATTAAACTTAAATTTTATGATCTTAAATATATTAGTGAGTAGGTTTCTTATTCAGTTACGAGGTAAATTGATTGTTCTTGGAAAAAGAAAGTTGTGAGATTTTGAGCTTATAATATAATTGTTGATTAACTATCCAAGATTCTTTGAGCACATTTGCATGATTATTTGCCTGATTAGATAGTAGGGCCCACTATTTAATTTAATTAAATAATCTATTGCCAGATTTAAAACATAAGTCCATAATTGCTTTTGGAGTGAATCACTAGGGATGGAGGAGAATTGAAGTTTAAATTAAATGAACCGAGCTTATGTGTTTGTTGTCTAATGTCAACCCATATCTTTCTAGTTGTTAATGCTGCTACAACTTATATCTAGAGAGCTTGTTATATGTAGGTTAAGTAGTTAGAGATTAGTTAAAGAGCTTGTTTTAACTAACGACTCAGTAAGGGAAGATGGTGTAACAGAGCTTGTTGTTATGCTATGGTTGACTATTTAATTAACAATAATATTTGTAATCAATGATCAACATCTAAATCCAAAAATAATTAATTTGCTTTTTAACTGAAACTTTTTGATATTTGTTTTTTATATTTAATAATCCTTGCTTTCTCTCTTTTAGACAAAGCTTACAAAACTCCAAAAACCCTAAAATTTCTTCTTTTTTTCTCTAAACCCTAAGATTAGATTTTTAATAACTAACTTAAATAATTCAGTCTTTGTGGGTTCGACCCTTGCTCCGCTATCTACGTAGTAGAGTTAGGAAAATATATTTTTGGTGACTGACGACACTCATCAACCCTCTTCCCAGGATTGATGACAATAAGATGATATTTTGTGAATTTTATCTGTTCTAATATATTCTCTATATTGATGTTTTATGCCTAAAAGAGCTTACTAATATTTATTACATGTTTTAGGTATTAAATATCAAAGTTGGAATTAAAAGGAGCTATAAAGAGCAAAGTGTAGATTTTTCTATCCAGTTCAAAAGATTGAGAAATTTGACCAACTTGACGACCTGATCTCAAGAAGTGGCCTTCATGAAAGTTGTAGACGACTTCTCAAGGTTTTCAGAATGTACAAGATTGCAAAAATTGGAGTTTGTTTGGTGGGTCAAACGTCTAGACAAAATAGTACAAAATTCTGGGCAGAAAAACAAGATTGAGAAGAAATTCCAACAAAGCAAGTTCAAGACAAGATTTTGTTGAGACAAGATAATTTCTTAATTTTATTATGTCTTAGATCTGTAATTAATTAATAAAAATAGGCCTTAGGAATTTTACTTAGAAAATAATTGTAAAAGATGATGAGATAAAGGTAAGAGTTTGACTAGTCAAATTACTTGTTTCTCAAGTAAACTCTTATTTGAATCCCACATTGCTTAGGAAAGTCTTTTAAACTCTTCCTTAGGCCTATATAAAGAGCACAAGGCTCTCATAAATAGCATCCCTCTCATCCCTCTTCCCTCTTTTAGTCTTATAGGATTTTCTTTAGGGGGTTTTTAATAAAAATTTTATTTTTTTTATTTAGTTGCTGATTTTTATATTAAGTTCAGCAAAAAATTTTATTTTTCTTGTCTTTCTTACACTTGCTGATTTCTTATTATTATTTTCTTTTTATTTTTTTCCTAATGATTTCTTTCTTGGATATTTTTTAGACTTTGCGATTCCTTGTTCTGTTTTTAATTATTGTTTGTTAGAATCTTATTAGATCATAATCTTGATTATAGATTTCTTGTTTGATATTATTAAAGATTGATTGTTTAATTGTTTATTGAATGATAATTATCTTCTTTATAATATTAAACTTGAATTTTATGATCTTGAATATGACTAACGAGTAGGTTTCTTGTTCAATTATGAGGTAAATTGATTATTCTTGAGAAAAGAATGTTGTGAGATTTTGAACTTATAATATAATTGTTGATTAAGTATCCAAGATTCTCTGAGCACATTTGTATGATTATTTGCTTGATTAGATAGTAGGGCCCACTATTTAATTTAATTACATAATCTACTGCCAGATTAAAAATATAAGTCCATAATTGCTTATGGAGTTAATCATTATGGATGGAGGAGAATTGAGGTTTAGATTAAATGAACCAAGCTTATGTGTTTGTTATCTAATGTCAACCCATATCTTTCTAGTTGTTAATGCTGCTACAACTTATATCTAGAGAGCTTATTCTAGGTAGGTTAAGTAGTTAGAGATTAGTTAAAGAGCTTATTTTAACTAACGACTTAGTAAGGGAAGATGGTGTAACAGAGCTTGTTGTTATGATATGGTTCACTATTTAATTGACAATAATATTTTATAATCAATGATCAACATCTAAATCCAAAAATAATTAATTGCTTTGTAACTGAGCTTTTGATATTTGTTTTTGATAAATCTTTGCTTTCTCTCTTTTAGACATAGCTTACAAAACTCCAAAACTCCAAAATTTCTTCTTTCCCTAAACCCTAATGTGAAATCCCCTAATTTCATGTACTTTTCTTATACTTGTGAAGAATTCCAGCTGAAATAATTAAATAAATGTAAAGTTCTGATGTATAAATGATGTATGAGACATATGAAGGAATAATGAAATTGATAGTCAATTAGTGAAAGAATTTATTTTGATATCAGGAAAATATTTAGAGTATGAGAAAAGAATTAATGTCAGATTTTTATGGTAATTAAAAGGACATGTGGCTGATTGATAAAACGGAAGAAGAGTAATTAAAGGTCAAATGTCAAAGGGTCAAGGGAAGTTAATGGCTGAGATGATTAAGGATAGAGAGACAATTAATGAAGCATGAGTCATTATCATCTCCATCATCCAAGTCGGCAGCAACCCCATTTCAGCTCTCCCTCTCGTTCCCTCCATTTCTCCAAGTTCTAACAATATTCACCTTGACAAACTACCAATTCCTGTAAGCTCACTTAACAAAAAACGATCCTTGTCACTAGCTTAAGCTAAGCCTGTAACATGGAAGGCTGATTCAAATGAATTGAGGAGATCTAATTTCTGTCCATTTTGGTTATTAGTAAAGGTAAGATAAGAAATTAATTTAGTTAAATTCAGTTATGGTTTGGAGTTGTATTATGTTGGTATAATATACTTATGGTATAAAAATGAAAGAAAGTTAAGGTTTGAATGATGATGTTTACAGCTTTGAAAAAGTAAAGGAAAGGAATTAGAGCCACCAAGTGAATACGTGTTTCGGAGTAATCGAGGGAAGGAATATGTGTAACAGACATAGGGAGACTATGTTCGTTTTGGTTGCATATGGGGTTTGAAATAAAAGCTATTTTAAGTGCAGGAAGGTTTAAAATCTCGGTTTTTCTCCCAGTATGATTTGGCTCGGGGTAGCCGACCGCCCTAAATAGCAGCCGACTGCTAAACAGTCGTGACGTAACTTTTTCCAAAACCGACTTAAAGTAGGTGACTGCCCTATATAGCAGTCGACTGCCATTTTTCCAGAAGTATTCCGTTTGCGCACAGTCGATCGCCAATGAGCCAGTCGATCGCATTTTCTCAGAAAACATTCTGTTTGCATACCAGTCGACTGCCCTACTTGCCTCTGAAATTTTAATCATTTTAAAATTAAAAAGAAAATAAAATTATTGAATTTTTATATGCTATAGCAGTCGACTGCCCTAAAATAACAGTCAACTACCCCCTTTAAAAATAATGATTTTAAACTTATTTATATAAATGTATTTGGATTATCATTAAAGTATATAAGAAGGTTTATGAATATCAATGGTTTTCTAAGAAGTAGTTTTGCTATCCAATGTTTTGAGACTATGAACCACTTAATGATCATGCACTATCGATATTTGTTAGAGGGACTTTGATCAAGTCCCCAATATTATGTGTTATGTGTATTTGGGCTGAGGAACCATACGTCAGGCCTCAGTTGCCACAGATGTCACCTGATTAGTGTTCACTATGGCCATTTAGACAATGGCCATATGTCTCTTATGTGTTTTGGCTTAGGGGAGGATCCTTGGCCCATGCATGGGTAAGCCATTTATTTAATATCCCTTATGGGAATTACTTGGTGCATAATTTTATTGAGTGTCAACCGTCTCCACAAGTATTTGAAGATTATTTGTATATTTGATTTCAAGTGAATTGATACATATGAAAGTATTTAAAGTATATGAATATATTTGAGTTATTTAAATATTTGCAAGTGACTTCATATGAACGTATGTGAAAGTACTTGAAGTTATTTGAAATCGAAGTTAATTGTATTTGTACATGTGATTTCAAGTGAATTAAAGGAAATTGAAAGTATTTTACTTATTTGATATTATGTGTATATGATATTTGAAGAAATTATATGATATATGCTTTATAATGGTTTGACATGACATTATAAAGCCAAGCAGGAAAAACTGCATATAGTGGCATAGTACGCTCCTTTACATTTATTTTTTACTGAGCGTAAACTCATCCTTTTACGAACATTTTTCATACAGATTACCTGAAGTGAATTTCGCTCCAAATAGAGGAGCTTGCTTTTGAGACCTTATAGTGTACCTTCGAGATGCGCTTCCCAATAACTATTGAAGGTATACTTATGTATTATGTACTCCAAACTATTATACAATACAACATTACATTAATGTATATTAGGAAGTTTGGGGATATAAGATATGTAAGTTATGTGAGATCCTAATGTATGTGACGCATGTGTATATACATATAAGAAATTTTTTATTCATGCAAATTTGATATCGTGCTATAAGTAATAAAGCATGAAGTATAAGAAGAAAGAAAGGATGACATCGACGAACGAGTCTAGCAAGACGGCATGTGAAAGTAAGAAGTTAGTTGATATTTGGGTAGTGACAAGGATGTCACAAATTGGTATCACAACAGTTTAGACTGAAGTTTGTCGATGTCAATAAGCTAGAATTAGAGTATATCCCCAATGTACTATACTTGTCTGAATAAATAAGCTTAGTATAACTGTTTATAGTTATACTAAATAGCCCAATGTTGTGATTTTATTAACAGAATGAGCTCCCATAGAAGGGGTACTAATAGAGGACGAGGACGAGGACGGGGTCGAATGGAACCGCCCCAACACAATCTTCTTCTACGTCTCTATTGCATAGCCCGAACACTAGGCTAGCGAAAATGGAGAAGCATATGGAGAATATGGCCACTATGTTCATGCAATTTATGACAAATTTTTCGAACATGGCCACTAGTGCACCAGTTGAGACCCTTATTGTATAGCCCCCACCAGTACAGATAGAGTTAACCCCATGTGAAATTCCCTAATTTCCATGTAATTCCTCCATGTTTTTAAAGTATTACAATCTAAAATGATTAAGTAAATACGAAGTTTGATGTGTAAATGATGTATGAGACATGTAAGAAAAAAAGAGAATGGAAAGTCAATTAGTCAAAGAATTTATGTGATATCAAGAAAAAATAATTAAAGTATGAAGAAATTTAATTTGACAATTAAATGGACAAGTGGCCGATATAAGAAGGAGGAGAAGAGGAATTAAATGGTCAAAGGGTCAAAGAGTCAAGGGAATGGTTAATGGCTGAGATGATGGGGGATAAAGCATGCAATTAATGAAGTGAATGAGTCGTCATCATCCCTATCACCCCACAGCAGCAACCTTTCCTGCCCTTCATTCTTGTTCCCTCTCCAAGTTTCCATAAGTTTCCATTTTGCTACCTTGACAAACATCCTTGCCCAGCCATCGATTCGTTAAGTTTGATAAACGAAAATCAATCGTTGTCACTAGACTAGGCTATACCCAAAGTTTGGTAGATTGAATCCAAGTATTCGAGGAGATCTCAAAATCTGAAATTTTGGTTACTAGCAAAGGTAAGGGAAAGAAATGGTTTTAGTCAATTTCGTTCATAGTTTGGAGTCGTAGTAAATTAGTATAGCATGTGTATGATGATTGTTTAAAGATTTGATTTGATATGATGTAACAGCTTTGAAGAAGTGAAGTGGAAGGCTAAGTTGATGCAAGTAATTTCTTTTGCCCGTAGTAATCGAGGTAAGTAATTTATGTAACGGACGTAAGGCGGCTATGTCCGCATGTTTTAATATGTTTTTATGTGGTTTGGAGAGAAGCACCAGTTGGTTTTATGCAGGAAAAGTTGCATTTTCGGACTTTACTCCTAGTGCCAATTAGGCTAGGAGCAGCCAACTACCTTAAGTAGCAGCCGACTGCCTAAAGACAACCAAAGCGTTGTTTTTCAAAAATAGAGACAAACCAGTCGACTGCTATGTAAGCCAGTCAACTGCTATTTACCTAGAAGCATTTTGTTTCAAACCAGTCGACTGTTATAAGGGACAGTCGACTGCTTTTACAAGAAAAGCATTCTATTTCAAAACCAGCCAACTGCCTATAAGACCAGTCGATTGCTAATTTTCCAGAAGCATTCTGTTTCAAAAACAGTCGACTACTATATGACCAGTCAACTGCTATATGGACCAGTCGACTGCCCCATGTGTTTTTAGAAATGAAAAATATTGAAATTTTAAAAAAAATAATTTCGATAAATGAAGTTATGAAGCAGCAGCCGACTGCCCTATGAGGCCAGTCGACTGCCTATTTGAAAATAGATTTTAAAGCCTATTTGGGTTAAATACAAAAGTGTTTTTTGAAGAAGTATATGATAAATGTTTTGAGACTATGGACTACGTTATGATCATGCATCCCTGTACATGGCTGAGAGACTCTGATCAAGTCCTTAGTATTATTTATGTTTGAGCGAGGAACCCTAGTCTGGTCCTCAATACCAAAGATGACACCTGACTAGTGTTCACTGTGGATTATTAAAGGTAGGAGAGAATCCCTGACCATTACATGGTGCACCTTGTTCTAATGCATGATTGGAATCATATAAATGGGTATAAATGATTTATATGATGATGCAATTCCTTGAATAATTGTACATAGTCTCCACCTGATTTAAAGTATATGATGCATGTTTGAAGAAGTATAAGATGTATATTGTGAAGAAGTATACGATGTATGTTTTCAAGAAGTATATGATGTATGTTTTAAATTGAAACATATGACGTATGTTTTAAAGAAGCATGTGAAGTATGCTTGCTTATACCATTTGAAGGAAGTATGCATGTTTACAAATGATGTTTGAAAGAAGTAAAAGTCACAGCCTGTGACCCTATTTTCCATCTTATTCTATTCATCTTATTTGGTTGGGCTGTTTGCGATACTTTACTTTTCTTTTACATATAAACAATTTCATATAAAATTTTAATATGAATTACATCCCCTATCTTAATTCATAATGAAGTAGTACTGTAGGTAAGTCTAAATACAGAAAATAAATGATCATACCTTATTAAATAAATCAAGCTGTCGCATCGTCCCCAAATGCACAGCCGAAGTCCTTTAGATGTCAGACTCTTAGTCCTCGAAAACCTGAAATGTTAATATTAAGGAGTGAGCAAACCACGGCTCAGTAAGGGAATTATATGCCTCACTTGATACTCAGCTATCTATATGCTGAAAAACTTTTTCATTTTTTCCTATGGGCTCTAGGCTCGCATGTAGGAAGGATACTACAGTCGGCTAGGGATCCGGATGGAGTAAGGTAGGTATTTTGAAATACTTATCTTGTCCCGAAACCTAGAAGCAACTGTAGAGAGTAAATTTCATTTTTGTTTTGAAATTTAAATCCTTTTTCCTTTTTATTCCATAACCTTTTCATATTCTTTTCAAAACAATGCTTTTATGAAATAAAGCATTTAAATAAAATAACTAATATTCATATTTTCTTTGAAAAGAATATTAGTTAAATCATCATCATTTTCCTTTAAAACTCATTTCATGTTTTACTTACAATCATAATCAGTACAGTACTTTAAAATAGCAAAATTAGCTATTAAACCCTTTTTCGTATAACATATAAATCATTTAAATCTAATATTCAATTTAAAAATAAGAATATTAGATTTATTTTCCTCCTCTTTCCTTTTTAGAAAACGTATCACATATTCATGTCACATATAGTCTAATATTCATTTTAAAATCATAATAAGAATATTAGACTTATAAACTCTTTTTCCTTTTGAAAACGTTTTACATGTTCATATCACATGTCATATGAAGATCATCTCGTAGTACTAAAATCAGTACTGAAATAAGCATTACGTAAAATGCTATAAATCATTTTCATTTCACGTATTACATATCATATAAAACATTTTCATTTCACATATTACATATCATATAAAACATTTTCATTTCACGTATCACATATCATGTAAAACATTTTCATTTTACGTATCATATATCATATAAAACATTTTCATATATGGAGACTGAGGCACGCCCAGCCCGTCTACTGGGTCGTTACTCATATCATGCTATAGACCTCGAAGGGTATAAAATCATCATGTCAGATCTATGGCCATAGTCTATAATTGTCCTCGGCGGATCACTGATCGGTGTCGGTCGGGACTACATATCACATATCACATATTACATGTTACATATCACATATCACATATCAGCATGATAGGATGTCATCTAGTCTCAAAACCGTATTGTTCATCATCAATAAACCTTTATGGAATTTATAAAAATATATATAATTTCATAATTTAAAACCATAAAGGTTAAAAAATCATTTAGTGAATATTTTAGAAATATATATAAAAATATTCACTTTATTTCTTTTCATTTTCCATCTCGTATTACGTGTAATTTACATATCAGGAGAATTTTTGGTGATTTCATTATCACCATTCTTAAAAATATGAATATTTTAAAATCACTTTAATTTTATTCATGTTTTTATGAAAAATATTCATTTTCTCGATTTTCGTGGTTAGTAGTGACTTGACATCTTGAGGAAGTCAAGGGTTCGAGTCACTACGGACGTGCTCAAGGGGATTTATCCTGAGTTCTTCAGGACCCTTGGGACAAAGCCGTGAGGGAGCTAAGTGCCACGTCTGCGGACGGAGGCCACCTCTAGAATCCCAAAGCGGACAAATCGTGTGAGTAATGCCTGGGGAACAGAGGAAAAGGGCACTCCCGGGTCATTACAAATATAAACTGTATTTTTCGTGCAGGAGGCTAGCCAAATCGGCAGCCGTTATACTGCCGAAAAATTATCGAAAAAAATTACTGAAATTTATCAAAAATCACCGGAAACCATAATAAATGATTTGATTTCACGTGAAACGATTTTCAAGTACGAAAATCGAGAAATCAAGTAAATTTCATAAAACATGAATATAGTGATATTTAATTTTAAAATATTCATGTTTTCGAGTATGGTGAAAAGGAAATCAGCGAAAATTCACCGGTAGGTGATATTTCACGTGAAACGAGATGCAAATGAAAAAAAAAAGACCAAAGTGAATATTTTTATAAATATTCTTAAATATTCACTTGATTTAATATAAAACCTTTATGGTTTTAATTGTGAGATAAATAATTATATAAATTCCATAAAGTTTAAGAAATGATGGAAAACTATGATTTCGAGACTAGAGGTCTCTACACGTGTTTTTAGAAAGAAACATGGTTACGGGATTTATGAATTTAGAAAAATAAATATTTTATTTTCATAAATTATTGAAAAACCATGTTTTCAAGTGAAAGCACGGAAAAACGTGCGTACGTGTTTTACGATGGAGAAAGGACAATTTTTGCCCTTTTTTTTGTTACATTGATGATTTTGCAAATTGTTTCACCGTGAGGAAAACACGATTTATACCTTTATGAAATATTTTGAGAAATATTATTTAAATTATAAATTTCATAAAGGTGATGATTTTATTACATGTGAGCCTTATGGATATTTGTGAAATATTTCGATTTACTGTATTTAAAATCCATAAAGGCAATGGTACGGTTTATACTATTTTGAGACTTAGGCCCCGAGTTTCATGCATCACACTTACACTGTTACTGTCACGTGGCTGATAGACCTGCCAGTCATCAGCGTCCCGGATGTCACCTGGCAAGTGTACACTGAGGACACCATATAGATCATGGCCATAGATCTCACTGTTATACTGTTACTGTGTCCCTTCGGGGATGATGATTATTGGTCCATTATTGGACGATGATAGCATGATTTAATTGTAGGGTTATGCCTAGTCTCACATACTGTTACTGTTTATTGAAAGGATTTACAGAATCCTATTTATTGTACTGTACTGTACTGTTTACTGTTCTGAACTACTGTTTACTGATTACTGTTACTGATGAAAAACTGTATCAAAACACTGTTTACTGAACTGTACTGTTTACTGAAATGGTAGCCACTGATTACTGTTTTACTGAAGAAAAAGCTACCATTTACTGTCTACTGAACTGAAAGCTACCGTATACTATTTACTGAATGAGTAGCTACTGCTTACTGTTACTTATTGAACCGTATCGAGATACTGTTTTACTGAATACTGAATATATTGTTTTACTGAACTGTACGTTACGGTTACTGATTTGAAAAGAGAAATAAATGTTTATTCTAAAAGAATAACATAAGAATTATTTCTAAGATAAGAAATAATCGAAGAAGTAACTATCCAATGATTGGATATTTACAAATCACTGTACTGTCACGTGTTTTATTGTACTGAAGAGGAGAGAAGTAAACCACTGTTTTACTACTGAACTGTCACGTGTTTTAAAGTATATTGAATGTGAAACGAAATAAGTGGTTTACTCTGTGGAAAAACAAAAAGTTTATCGTTTTGAAAACAACGAAATTATTACTCTCTACAGTTGCTTCTAAGTTCCGGAATAAGTCAGGTATTTTAAAATACCTGCCTTACTCTATCTGGATCCCTAGCCGACTGTAGTATCCTTCCTACATGTGTGCCTAGAGCCAGCTAGGAAGATTTTAAAGAAAATAAAAAAAATTATTTTCAGCATATAGATAGCTAAATATCAAGTGTGACATATAACTCTCTTACTGAGTCGTGGTTTACTCACTTCCCAATTTTAACATTTCAGGTTTGGATGATGGTGAGATCCAATATTTGTGGATTACGGCTGCATATAATGGACAATGTGATAGATCGACTAAGATATATGAGGTACGATCATTTATTTTCTGTATTTAGACATGTCTACAGTACTACATATTTGTAAATAAGATAGGGGATGTGTATAACGTTAACAATATTTTATTAAATTGTTTAACATCAAGTGTAAAGTGAAGTATCATAGACAGCCCAAACGGATAAATTGTGTAAAATAAGGTGAAAAATATGGTAACGGGTCGTTACAGATTTAATAGTATCAGAACATGGTTGGTCTGATGTCTATGGATACTTTGGAAGGAAAAGTGTTAAACATCCTAGGTAGTACTGTGTCGTCTGAATACATAAAGAAATAAATGATTCTAAATTGAGAAAAATAAATTAAAGGGAGTGAGAAAGTATAAATTGAGAATGTTAAAGAAATAATATGCTCAGAAATTACCAAAAAAATTGGTGATTCTTATAATCTAAATGAAGGCCTGTTCGGTAAGGAACAAAAGGACTCGGTGAGGGCCCCACCAGTACTTTACGGTCCGGGTCGAACTGAGACCTGAAAATGATGGTATGAAGGAGAGGAATGAAATATCATCATTAAATAGACTTTAAGATCACCGATTGAGGGTAATTTGAAGAGAGAGAAAATTTTTGGCCAAAAATGACCAAAATACCCCAGCCTCAAAAATTTTACCGGGAGTCAGAATAGACCAACAGAAGTTGGAATTGAGTGATTTGACAGAGAAATTGATGATGTAAAGCTGACTTACAAGCAGAATAATCCAATTATGGATTTTAGTGAACTTCTCTGTCGAAATTGAACAAGATCTTAATGGCTGATATTAGTATGAGAAATGATACTATTAGCATATAGATAATGAGATCATTGATTCAAAAGTATACTGAGGAGAAAGAAATAAATGTCAAAATGATGAAAATGCCCCTATGTTAGGCAAAGTCTGAATTGTGATAAAACTAAGTAGATCTTGAATCCATTGATGATAATGGAGTTATTAATGGCATAGAGGATGTTATATGGATATATCGATCCCTATTACTGATTCCACTAACACTTAAATTACGGACGCGAATTACGAGTGACCTAGTGAACGGGCTAGGCCTCACGATAGATCCTTGAGGGTTGACCCAGTAAAAGGGCTGGGCATTCTCAAAAAGGACAGTACAGATGTATACAGGCGGACGGTGGACGGGCCGAGGCCTTACACGATGCGATCCAAAAAGTGTATAGTGGAAGGAATGTTATAAGATGATTGGCCCGGTTATTAACTGTAAGGGCCAGAATTAAGAGTGTATTGAATGGGATCGTTGAATACTATAAAAAGTGAAATGATTATGGGAATTGACTGATGAGGTGAATAGTACAGATAATGAAATACATATTAGTGTGGTTACTTATGGTTCTATATATTTTTCTACTTTGAGGTATCAAACAGATAATTTTATATAGAACCGAAATATCTTGAAATATGTGTTACAGAATGAGGTACTGTGCGGAGTACTACGAATTGGAGAATATGTATAAGAATAGTCAAGTGATAAAGAAGAAGATGACAGCTAACCTAAGTTCTTCAGAACCCTTGAGACAGAACTGTGATGGGCGACCCAATGATGGGTGACCCATAGTGGATCATGTGTTGTGAGACACGGGCGAACAATGTTATCGTCGACTCACTAGTAAGGGTAAACCTGGGGCGAAAGGATCGCCTAGGGGATGCTCGCCAACGACTGACTCGAACGGGTAGGATTCTTACAAGGAGCTTAATGATAACACAAGTGTAAGGAACTAGGTACGTAAGGGTGCCAGGTTCAAACCTCATGGATAATATGCTCAAGGGAGTTAAACTTGAATTTATTAATTGAACTTGATTCCAAAGTAAATTACAGTGGTAATAAATTGGTTAGCTGTAACATGTGTTGATAACTATTGTACTTACTACAGCTTATTGGAATGAGATTTGTAAGGCTGTAAAGTATGAGTAAACAATGAAATTAAGGTAGAGTATGAGTCGAAATGAATCGAATAGTAAATGTCTCTGCCTTGAGAATACACAGTGTAAATGATAGGACATGAGGATGAAATGTCCGAATTAATAAGAAATGTGTGATTAAAGAAAGTATCGGGTTTGATTTCCGATAGAACTTGCAGAGTTATATAAATTAGAGGAATCGAGATAACATTGACTCAATTTTGAATATGAAATCTGATTCTAAGCTTATATCGGAGAACTTAAGAAAATCTGAAAGCTTAAGAAATCCACTTTGGAAAATGTGAGAATAATGAAATGCACGTGTATAAGGTGTGATTGAGGGAAATACATATAAAGTAAATTGAGGATAAGTGTAAAGAAAAGATGGTATGCAAGATTTTAAAAGATCTTAGCAGTATAGTACCATACCAATTGAGAAAACCGACTAGAAGGATGAGAGTAAAAATATGAAAAGATGAAAGTGGGAATATGAAAACAAAAAAATGAAAGTGGAATAAGGAAATAAATTGCATGATGAGACGGGAACATCAATATGAAACAGTTTCCAAAGGTAAGACTGAAAGTGATTTGTGTTTGTTATCACATAATTGTGGCAAAAAAAAAATAAGCCAGATTTGATAAGTGAAAGTAATGATACTCAAAGGAGTAAAATGAATGACATGTGTTATTTTACTGCCAGTATATAAATGAAAAATGATTATACATATAACCATCGTAACATGATAGAAACGGTGGAAGTATATAGATGATGTGGTGATTAAATATATAAATTGAGGATTCAATTGTGGAATCTAAATTATGAAAAGAGATTTAAAGACCATACTACATGAAGAGAATATGATTGTCTCATGATTTGTGATTGTAAGAGATAATCCATAATAAAGTCTGCAAGTGAGATGTCGCTTTGATAAAATGAATATTGTGGACAATAAAGAGTCCAAAAGAGAAATGATGATATGGAAGTGATTAAAGACTGATGATCTAAATAGAATCACTTTCCATTATCAGACTTTAGATTCTCTAGTGCCTTAGTCAAAGTATAAGTGTTAAACGATGTGAATGTGTATGTACAGTTCCAGTGAGCCTTACATGTGATGGGAGTCTCTGAGATGCCATATGCTAATGAGAGATAGCAAAAGGCTTTGAGATCCCAAGTGTATTGATAGCATCGCTCCGTACTGATGTAAATATCTTAGCATAATATTGAAATGCTTGAAGATACATTGAGAGAGCAGATGCATGAGATGTATAAGCTATTGGGACAATTACATATAACTGACTGACATGTGTAATTGATAGTTTTAAACTATATTGACTTGGCACTAAGTGAGAAAAATGGATGATGAACAAATAGAGTAGCTGTGACATGAAAAATACTGTGCATGGACTCTTATGTGAAAAAAGGAATGAAATGAATGACTCCCAATTTGATGAATGAACTTACGGGAGTATAGATATATATGATGAAAGATAGCATGTAGTGGTCTAAAGTACTCTTAATGTTGAAAGTGTACTGGCAGTATTACTTGGAGGATGACTTAGAGGTCAGAAGTCGTAAGTATACGGCATATACCACCTTTTGACTTAAGTTAAATTCGGAGGACCGAATTTCTTAAGGTGGGGAGAATGTGATAACCGTAAAATTTTCACTATTTAATATTGGAAATTCAGTGAAATAAATAAATGAATTAATTATGAGATCGGAATATTGTGAAAATTTCGAAAATGGAGGAAGTGACGGAATTGGGAAATTCGAGTGAAAGAAATTAAGTTGGAAATAAAATAAGGAATAGAGGAAATTTAATTTGGATAAATAGAAATCCAAATTAAATAAGAAAATAAGGAAGAAAATATATAAATATATTGTAAATACAATATATGTAGTATTATTTCATTTATATCAAAATATATAAATGTAATTTAAATTAAAAGTATGTAGATATATATATTAAATATATATGTGTGTTGATATATAATATATATCTATAAAATATTATATAGTATGTACTATATAATATAATATTAATATTATATTTATAAAGTAAATTATAAATATAATATATAACAAAAATTAAATAAGAAAAAAAAAGGAAAACAAAATTGGAAAGGAAGAGTCGGGGGAGGACCCGACCTTCCCAACCGAAGGACCGACGGTAGCAATCACTGCCGTTGCTGGCGAGAGAAGGCCAGAGAGAGGTAGAGGACGCCACCGGGCAGAAGGGGGAAGTGGTTGCCGGCATCGAAAGGAAGAAACGGAAACGGAAAAGAGGCAAACAGGCAGAAAACCGAAAGGAGAAAAGAGAAAATGGATCTGGCGGTGCCGGCCAAACCGGCTATCGCCACTGTAGCCACACCACCGCCGGAGGAAGAGGAAGACGTGGGAAGCCACCGGTGAGGTGGGGAACGGCAGAGGAAGGCCGACGGAGGAGGAGAAGAAACCGAAGGTAAACCGAGTAGATCCACCATCATGCCACCGAACCAGGCCGAACGGAGGCCACCGGCAACTTCACCTTGACGTCGGCCAGCTGAGGAGCGGCGAACTGCTGGAGAATCGGTCGCCGGAGGAGAACCGGCCGTGGAGGAGACTGATCGGTCTCGAACCGGTCTGAGCCAAGAAAGAAAAGAAAAAGAAAAGAAAAGAAAAAGGAAAAAGAAAAAAGAAAAGAAAAAAGAAAAGAAAAGAAAAAGGAAAAAGAAAGAAAAAGAAGAAAGAGAAAGAGAAAGAGAAAAAGAGAAATTTCGAAAAGTTGAAAAATTCTCGAGAATTCGAAAATTATGGGAAATCCCAAGAATTACGGGAACCGGTAAGAAATCCTGAAAAGTGTTAAATTATTTAAATAATTTATTTATTTAAATAATTATGAAAAAATTCTAAATTTTAGAATTTAATTTCCAAAAAATTTTCTCGATGACCGAGCCAATGGAATCGGGCAAGGTGAACACGAGCGCAACCTTCGAGAGGCAATCGCTGACCCGAAACAGGTAAGGGAGACATGTTCCGCCTGTAAGGATATTCGGCCACATGTTTTAAATTATGCATTTAATTTATAAATGCAATTTATAATGATTGGTTTTGAAATTTGTGGTGATTTATCGGTTTTAAATTGTGGTGAAATACCGGTTGAGAAATATAAATGTATTTTTTGTGCATGAGGCTAGCCAAATCAGCAGCCGTTATACTGCTGAAAAATTATAAAAAAAAAATTACTTAAATTTACCGAAAATCACCGAAAACCATAATAAATGATTTGATTTAACGTGAAACGATTTTCAGGTACGAAAATCGAGAAATCAAGTAAATTTCATAAAACATGAATATAGTGATATTTAATTTTAAAATATTCATGTTTTCGAGTATGGTGAAAAGGAAATCATCGAAAATTCACCGGTAGGTGATTTTTCACGTGAAACGAGATGCAAATGAAAACAAAAAAGACCGAAGTGAATATTTTTATAAATATTCTTAAATATTCACTTGATTTAATATAAAACCTTTATGGTTTTAATTGTGAGATAACTAATTATATAAATTCCATAAAGGTGAGGAAATGATGGAAAACTATGATTTCGAGACTAGAGGTCTCTACACGTGTTTTTAGAAAGAAACATGGTTACGGGATTTATGAATTTAGAAAAATAAATATTTTATTTTCATAAATTATTGAAAAATCATGTTTTCAAGTGAAAGCACGGAAAAGCGTGCATACGTGTTTTACGGTGGAGAAAGGACAGTTTTGCCCTTTTTTGTTACATTGATGATTTTGCAAACTGTTTCACCGTGAGGAAAACACGATTTATACCTTTATGAAATATTTTGAGAAATATTATTTAAATTATAAATTTCATAAAGGTGATGATTTTATTACATGTGAGCCTTCTGGATATTAGTGAAATATTTCGATTTACTGTATTTAAAATCCATAAAGGCTATGGTACGGTTTATACTGTTTTGAGACTTAGGCACCGAGTTTCATGCATCACACTTATACTGTTACTGTCACGTGGCTGATAGACCTGCCAGTCATCAGCGTCCCGGATGTCACCTGACAAGTGTACACCGAGGACACAATATAGATCATAGCCATAGATCTCACTATTATACTGTTACTGTGTCCCTTCGGGGATGATGATTACTGGTCCATTATTGGACGATGATAGCATGATTTAATTGTAGGGTGATGCCTAGTCTCACATACTGTTACTGTTTACTGAAAGGATTTACAGAATCCTATTTATTGTACTGTACTGTACTGTTTATTATTCTGAACTACTGTTTACTGATTACTGTTACTGCTGAAAAAACTGTACCAAGTCTCACATACTGTTACTGTTTACTGAAAGGATTTACAGAATCCTATTTATTGTACTGTACTGTACTGTTTATTATTCTGAACTACTGTTTACTGATTACTGTTACTGCTGAAAAAACTGTACCAAAACATTGTGATGAGTGTCGTCAGTCACCAAAAATAAAATTTCCTAACTCTACTATGTAGATAGCGGAGCAAGGGTCGAACCCACAGAGACTGAATTATTTAAATTAATTATTAAATTAAAAATCTAATTTTAGGATTTGGGGAAAGAAGAAGAAAATCTGGGGGTTTTGGAGACTATTCTAAAATAAAGAAAACAAGAATTATTAAGTATCAAAGACAAATAGCAAAAAGCTTCAGTTACGAGGCAATCAATCATTCTTGGATTTTGATGTTGATCATTGATTACAAAATATTATTGTCAATTAAATAGTCAACCGTAGCATAACAACAAGCTCTGTTACACCATCTTTCCTTACTGAGTCGTTAGTTAAAACAAGCTCTTTAACTAATCTCTAACTACTTAACCTACCTAGAACAAGCTCTCTAGATATAAGTTGTAGCAGCATTAACAACAAGAAAGATATGGGTTGACATTAGATAACAAACACATAAGCTCGGTTTATTTAATCTAAACCTTAATTCTCCTCCATCCCTAGTGATTAACTCCACAAGCAATTACGGACTTATGTTTTTAATATGGCGGTAGATTATTTAATTTAACTAAATAGTGTGCACCCTATCTAATCAAACAAACAATCATTATAATGTGCTCAGAGAATCTTGGATACTTAATCAACAATTATATAATAGGTTCAAGAATCTCACAACATGCTTTTCCCAAGAATAATTAATTTACCTCATAACTGAATAAGAAAACTACTCACTAGACATATTCAAGATCATATAATTCAAGTTATATATTATAAAGAAGACAATTATCATGCAATAAACAATTAAACTATCAATCTTTAATAATATAAAATCAGAATTACTAATCAAGATTATAAAGTAGCAAGCAAGAACACACAAACAATATTAATTTAAATAAAGAAAACAAAATCAGAATTAAAAATAATAAATAAAATCAGCAACTAATTAAAAATAAAAAAATAAAATTTTATTAAAAACCCTAAAGAAAATCCTACAAGACCAAAAGAGAAGAGGGAGGAGAGGGATGTGAGGGATTTGAGGGATGTGTTTATGAGAGCCTTGTGCTCTTTATATAGGCCTAAGGAAGAGTTTAAAAGACTTTCCTAAGCAATGTGGGATTCAGATAAGAGTTTACTTGGGAAACAAGTAATTTGACTAGTCAAACTCTTATCTTTATCTCATCATCTTTTACAATTATTTTCTAAGTAAAATTCCTAAGGCCTATTTTTATTAATTAATTACAGATCTAAGACAAAATAAAATTAAGAAATTATCTTCTCTCAACAAAATCTGGTCTTGAACTTGCTTTGTTGGAATTTCTTCTCAATCTCGTTTTTCTGCCCAGAATTTCGTACTGATTTTGTCTAGACGTTTGACCCACCAAATGAACTCCAATTTTTGCGATCTTGGACATTCTGGAAACCTTGAGAAGTCCTCTACAACTTCCATGAAGGCCACTTCTTGAGATCAGGTCGTTCAATTGGTCAAAAATGTCAATCTTTCAAGCTGGACAGAAAATACTGCACTTTACTCTTTTTATCTTCTTTTTATTCCAACTTTGATATTTAATACCTAAAACATAAAATAAACATTAGTAAGCTCTTTTAGGTATAAAACATCAATAAAGAAAATATATTAGTACATATAAAATTCACAAAATATCATCCTATCAAATTCCCCCACACTTAGCTTTTGCTAGTCCTCTAGCAAACCTAAACTAACTTCCTAAAGAACTAAATCCTAAATTCCAAATTTTAAATCCTAACTCACTTTCGTAGGAATCACGATTGCATTTAGCTTATGCAATAAGCCTTTAAACCCCTAGGTCACCCCTAGTGGACGAGTTGTGTCTCGTGAGGGCTTTCAGAAGATATACCCACAAAATCTTTTACTTAAGACTCAATCCTAAAAATTCAAAATAAGACTCAAAAATTTAAAAATTAAGACTCAAAAAAAAGATTAAGATCATGGACATATTTTCAAATCTTTCAATTCTTAACTCGTCACTTCAACAAGAGTTAAATAATCAAGTCAATCATATTCTAATCATTACTTCTCATAATCATGCATACTTCTAAATAAATTCATGCAAAATTTACAATCAACACAACTGAAATATATAATATCAACTTTGCAATTATCCACTTTACATTACCACAAACAAAGTCAATAGATCAAGATTTTTTTTCTTTTTCTTTTGAGGTTTCAACAATGGTTTCCCTAAGTACTTACTTGCCTTTTTACGCGAATGTTAATATTGGTGATACCAACACCCGGTTACTCAACAAGTAAGCCCTCTTTTAGAGTGCTTTGCATACTCATATTTCAAGTCACTTCAAAGAATTTAATCAACAAGATCAAGCAACTCAAAACATTGGAGTAGAATTTAAAGCTTTCAACCTCTATATTTTTTTTTCTTCTTTTTTTTTCTCTTTTATGTTTATTTTTATTTTTTTTTCTTTTGTTCTTGTCTAATTATCCTTTGCTTATACCAACTTCAATGAACTAATCACATCATCAATATCATATGAGCAATCATATTTAATTATGAACTCACATAAATTCTTTAGAAAGTATTCACTTCAACAATAATAACAATCAAAATACTCTCAACTTTCTTATAAAACTTTGTTTTAGTTTAGAATCAATCCTTAAAAGAAAGAAAACATATCATGATCTTCAAAACTATTAAAAATTTGACTTTTTTTTTAAGCTTTTTTTTTTAATTTTCACTTCCTAAAAAAAAAACTCTATAGACTCATAAACCAATATTCCCCCCCACACTTAAATCTTACTTTGCCCTCAAAGTAAGTCTAGCATGCAAAGAAGAACAATAAAAACTCAAAAATTAAATGGTAATACAAGTAAAGGAAAGAAATACTCCTTCATTTTACATCCTTGGGTTGCCTCCCAAGTAGCGCTTTGTTTAATGTCGTTAGCTCGACCGCTCCAGCTTCCATCATCCAATCCCAAACCTCAACTTTTTTATTGGTTTCTCGAGTTCCTCATTCTCAAGATTTTTGCTCATGGCTATTTCTAGCTCATCTTTAAGAACTTGCTTTTCATCACCTTTTAATTTCCTCTTGGAAGTGCATAGTTCCTTTAAAAACTTGGCATCGCAAAGCACTTGATCATTAATTTCATCAAGGAGAGGAATATTAACTTCCATTTTCCTAAATGTCTTCAATGTCTTCTTGTCTTGCTCTTCGTTTGTAGCTCTTGCAAACCTACCAGGAAAAGGAGGAGGGTAAGTAGAAGAATTAAAAGGAATTTGTTTTTCACTTACCTCAGCTTTGAATTCTTTGATTTTAACATCCTCATAGTGCTTTATAAAATTGTCGAAATTCTCTCTCCCTTTTACATTGTGCATGTCAACAACTCCACCTTTAATATTGAAATCGGTTTCATCCCCCCTTTCTATAAAGTCATCGACATCTTCATGTGCACTTTCCTTGGATTCAATTTCCCTTTCACTTTTCAAGGTGATGTTAGTAACATTATCTCTTGGATTCTCCACAGGTTGAGAGGTCATAGCTTCAATGTTACTTATGGAATTCATTATTTGACTCACATGGTGATCAATATTCTTAATATAAACATTAGCCTCTTGTGACAATTGTAAAGTTTTAATCTCAAGAGTCTTAACAATATCTTCAAGAGACATACCTGATTCTTGAGGTGGAGGCATACCTGAGTCTTGAGGTGGAGCTTGATATGTATCTTGGAATGGCATATTGTAAACCTCATATTGATTCCCATAACTAAAATTAGAATGATCCCACCATCCTTGATAGTAGGTATCGTAGTGTGGTTCATAATTATAGTATGGGTCATAATTATAGTGTGGTTCATAAGCTTGCTCCATGGAGTCCTCTCACTTCTCGTCTTGGGAGGTAGTGGTGGTGGATGTTGTGGTGCTTGTGGCACTGCGCTTTGGGTTGCTTGTATATAGTCCCAAATCTTTTGAAGTTTGTGACTAGAATCCTTGTCAGACAAGCAATCCCTGAAAAAGAAAAGAAAAGGAAAAAATTAGACTTTAAATTACAATAATTAACCTAAACAAATTTCAGTCCCCGGCAACGGCGCCAAAATTTGATGAGTGTCGTCAGTCACCAAAAATAAAATTTCCTAACTCTACTATGTAGATAGCGGAGCAAGGGTCGAACCCACAGAGACTGAATTATTTAAATTAATTATTAAATTAAAAATCTAATTTTAGGATTTGGGGAAAGAAGAAGAAAATCTGGGGGTTTTGGAGACTATTCTAAAATAAAGAAAACAAGAATTATTAAGTATCAAAGACAAATAGCAAAAAGCTTCAGTTACGAGGCAATCAATCATTCTTGGATTTTGATGTTGATCATTGATTACAAAATATTATTGTCAATTAAATAGTCAACCGTAGCATAACAACAAGCTCTGTTACACCATCTTTCCTTACTGAGTCGTTAGTTAAAACAAGCTCTTTAACTAATCTCTAACTACTTAACCTACCTAGAACAAGCTCTCTAGATATAAGTTGTAGCAGCATTAACAACAAGAAAGATATGGGTTGACATTAGATAACAAACACATAAGCTCGGTTTATTTAATCTAAACCTTAATTCTCCTCCATCCCTAGTGATTAACTCCACAAGCAATTACGGACTTATGTTTTTAATATGGCGGTAGATTATTTAATTTAACTAAATAGTGTGCACCCTATCTAATCAAACAAACAATCATTATAATGTGCTCAGAGAATCTTGGATACTTAATCAACAATTATATAATAGGTTCAAGAATCTCACAACATGCTTTTCCCAAGAATAATTAATTTACCTCATAACTGAATAAGAAAACTACTCACTAGACATATTCAAGATCATATAATTCAAGTTATATATTATAAAGAAGACAATTATCATGCAATAAACAATTAAACTATCAATCTTTAATAATATAAAATCAGAATTACTAATCAAGATTATAAAGTAGCAAGCAAGAACACACAAACAATATTAATTTAAATAAAGAAAACAAAATCAGAATTAAAAATAATAAATAAAATCAGCAACTAATTAAAAATAAAAAAAATAAAATTTTATTAAAAACCCTAAAGAAAATCCTACAAGACTAAAAGAGAAGAGGGAGGAGAGGGATGTGAGGGATTTGAGGGATGTGTTTATGAGAGCCTTGTGCTCTTTATATAGGCCTAAGGAAGAGTTTAAAAGACTTTCCTAAGCAATGTGGGATTCAGATAAGAGTTTACTTGGGAAACAAGTAATTTGACTAGTCAAACTCTTATCTTTATCTCATCATCTTTTACAATTATTTTCTAAGTAAAATTCCTAAGGCCTATTTTTATTAATTAATTACAGATCTAAGACAAAATAAAATTAAGAAATTATCTTCTCTCAACAAAATCTGGTCTTGAACTTGCTTTGTTGGAATTTCTTCTCAATCTCGTTTTTCTGCCCAGAATTTCGTACTGATTTTGTCTAGACGTTTGACCCACCAAATGAACTCCAATTTTTGCGATCTTGGACATTCTGGAAACCTTGAGAAGTCCTCTACAACTTCCATGAAGGCCACTTCTTGAGATCAGGTCGTTCAATTGGTCAAAAATGTCAATCTTTCAAGCTGGACAGAAAATACTGCACTTTACTCTTTTTATCTTCTTTTTATTCCAACTTTGATATTTAATACCTAAAACATAAAATAAACATTAGTAAGCTCTTTTAGGTATAAAACATCAATAAAGAAAATATATTAGTACATATAAAATTCACAAAATATCATCCTATCACACTGTTTACTGAACTGTACTGTTTACTGAAATGGTAGCTACGGATTACTGTTTTACTGGAGAAAAAGCTACCATTTACTGTTTACTGAACTGAATGCTACCGTATACTATTTACTGAATGGGTAGCTACTGCTTACTGTTACTGATTGAACCGTATCGAGATAGTGTTTTACTGAATACTGAATATACTGTTTTACTGAACTGTACGATACGGTTACTGATTTGAAAAGAGAAATAAATGTTTATTCTAAAAGAATAACATAAGAATTATTTCTAAGATAAGAAATAATCGAAGAAGTAACTATCCAATGATTGGATATTTACAAATCACTGTACTGTCACGTGTTTTATTGTACTAAAGAGGAGAGAAGGAAACCACTGTTTTACTACTGAACTGTCACGTGTTTTAAAGTATATTGAATGTGAAACGAAATAAGTGGTTTACTCTATGGAAAAATGAAAAGTTTATCATTTTGAAAACAACGAAATTAGTACTCTCTACAGTTTCTTCTAGGTTCCGAAACAAGTCAGGTATTTTAAAATACCAGCCTTACTCTATCTGGATCCCTAGCCGACTGTAGTATCCTTCCTACATGTGTGCCTAGAGCCTGTTAAGAAGATTTTAAAGAAAATAAAAAAAAATTATTTTCAGCATATAGATAGCTGAATATCAAGTGTGACATATAACTCTCTTACTGAGCCGTGGTTTGCTCACTCCCCAATTTTAATATTTTAGGTTTGGATGATGGTGAGATCCAATATTTGTGGATTACAGCTACATATAATGGACAATGTGACAGATCGACTAAGATATATGAGGTACGATCATTTATTTTCTGTATTTAGACATGTCTACAGTACTACATATTTGTAAATAAGATAGGGGATGTGTATAACGTTAACAATATTTTATTAAATTGTTTAACATCAAGTGTAAAGTGAAGTATCACAGACAGCCCAACAGGATAAATTGTGTAAAATAAGGTGAAAAATGTTGTAACGGGTCGTTACAACAGGTCTTAGCTCGACCTGGACGAAAATGGCCATTTTTTGCCATGTTTTTACACCGAATTAAGGGGTTTTTAACCCAAAAACATTATACAATAGAAATCTAACCTTTTTAAGCTCAAAAATTGACAAAAACAAGATGGGTTTCAAATGACTCAAAAATCAAAAAGCTTAAAACAGAGCTTTCATGGCTTCTCTGCTTCAAACAAGAATGGCTAGTGACTTTTTGGGTAAGTGAGCTCTGATACCAATTGTTGAAATTTATTAAAACTCACCAAGTCACTAACACAAAATTTGTACGCAGTAAAAACTGATTTAGATGCGGGCAAGAGCTCAATCTCGTTATACCATATTACCACGTTGTTAAAGCCCGAGTCATATGCTTCCCGTTGATTGCCCTTGGACCTAAAGCAGAGAGCAAACAAGAAAAGTGAGAATGGGTAGTGAGAGAGAGGAGAGAGCTACTTTCATCCCTCTGCCGAAGATATGAAACTCAATGGATCAGCCTCATATATATAGAGGTTGAGAGTATAGACCTCCCCTTATGAGATTCATGTATAAACTCATCCCATTATAGGTTTAATACATATCTGCTATATATTTAATATGGGTCATACTTTATACAAAATTATACTACTAATTAAATATTATATAATACTAATTACACTTAACAGTCCACATTAATAGAGTTAATTCAACATTGTCACCATCAAGTTGTCCTAGGCACAGCTCCACCACTCGACTTGCAACAAGCAGCATTGCTGATCTACTTGTCACCTTCAGGTAAGCTGCAGTTGCTTCCCTAGTTGCTGCACCAAAATTTTGCCAAACTTGGAACATTGAGGAAAACCCAAACTGTAAGTTGCGGCAACAAGTAGAAGAAAGATGAAAAGAACATGAGAAAAGAAACAGAGATACAGTAAAAGAGGAAAAGAGAAGAAAGCTAAAGGGAAGACTATTACCAAGTTTTATTTAAATTAATTGCACGATCATAATAATTAGGTAATTTAATAAATGTTTGCATGATAATTTAATAACTTAATATGTATGTTACTTTGATAATAATTTATGCGTTAATTTAATTTAACAATTACTTGATGATATTCAATTAATATAATATGTGTTACTTAACTAAGATTGAAAATTTAGTAAGTATAAAGTTCGTATATAGTTTGTACTTTTGTATAGTGTGACTCGTTTGTATGGTGATATCATGATATGTTTACTTAGTTTGCATGTATAGTTGGGTTTAATTAAATAATTTATATATTTAGGGTAATTTATGTAACATAGTTTAGGAAATTTATTTAGAAAACTAACCCTTTAAGAGAATATTAGAAAAACCTTTAAGTTATTGAAAGTCAATAATAAAAATGAATAAAGATAAATAAATAATGATAAATTGAAATTAGATAAAATAAAATACAGATAGATATAATAGAAATTAGAAGAAATATATAAACCATAAAATATGGAGATAAATTGAGATTATTCCGAGAATGGAATTTTGAATGTCACGAATGGTTGCCTTTTGGAAATTCCTAGGTGAGAATATTTGTCTTGAATTTTGCTAGTATGATGGAAGATTTAAGGTAAGTGTTCAATATTAATAATCGATATTTATTTCCGAAAATATAAATACATATTAATAATCAATCTCTATTTAAAAAATAATAATAATGAATAAATATTAATAATAAGAAATTCGGAGATAATGATTTGTGATAAAATTAAAAGCAAAAAAAAATAATAAGTTGAGAATAAGTGGAGATTATGTCGATGATGGAATTATAAGATATCACGTATGGTTGACATTTTAAAATTCTTAGGTGAGATGTTTTCTTTAAATTTTGCCAGTATGATGGAAGATTTAAAGAAAATTTTCAATAAGAATAATCGACATTTATTTTCAAAAAAATAAATAATATTAAAATAAAATAAAAATAAAACTTAAGAAATAATAAAAATAGGAAAATTAAATAGAAGATAAAGACATTATAAAATAAAGATAAAATGTAAGTTAGGAATAAAAGAAAGAAAATAAAATTAAGATATCTCATAATAAATTTAATGAATCTGACGACGGGGCCTTTCTAAGAAAGGCGAATGAGATTTCTTGGATACTCTTAAGGTAAGAATGAAATTTAAGAAATTCTGCCGGAATAATGGAGAGTTTCTTAGAAATTGTCCAATATTTAAATATTGAATTTAATAAGATTAAAGACCATTTAGTTAAGAATTCTTTAGGATATCACAAAATTAGTTGGTACTATTTTAAGATGGGCATTGTGGGGATGCTAATCCTTCATCACACGTAACCGTACTCCTGAACTTAAGATTCTTTGAACGTAGACCATGCCTTATCTTTAGACAAGAATAAATGACCAATCACACCTTAGGTTTGAATAGTTGGTGGCGACTCATTGAATTCAAAGTCTAGCGGGTTAGGTTTTAGGACTTGACACATTACGACAGATACCTTATTTTAGGGGCTTATAGAATAGTACTAGGAAGTGTGAATCTCACATCTATAAAGTGCCCAATTGCCCCCATGTGATAATCACATCTACTATTTGGGTCATAACTCTTGGACAACGGATTTGGGGCTGCTCTCAAAGGTACAGAGGTCAAGTATTGGCCTTTCACTAGAAAAGGCAAAAAATTAGGGACGATTGGAATCTCCGTTTGATTATTTCTTGCCTTTTCCTATTGTTCACCGGTTGATTGACAAGTCGAGCAATAGGTTCATTTTTCCTAACACCACCTACATTAACAATGCTTGTGTTTCATCTTTCCTAACACCACCTACGTTAATTTTCCACTCTCAATAGCATTCTCAATCATTTCTCCTGAAGTCACCAAATTAGCAAAGCTTTTTGTAGCATTTCCAATCATCTTGTCATAGTATGGTGCCTCAAGAGTGCTAAGGAACAAAGTAGCAATCTCTTTTTTTTATGAGGGGCGGTTGGACTTGAGTAGCAACATCTTTCCACCTTTGAGTGTCACGTCCCGTGACTACATTTTTCATCTTCTTATACACAACTTAACCGGTTGGGCTGTCTGCGATACTTCACTTGTACTGACTGTTAAACAATTTTACATAATATTGTTTATATTATACACATCCCCTATCGTAACTAATCAGATAAGTAGTAATGTTGACGTGTCTAAATACAGAGAATAAATGATCATACCTCAAATAATTAGTCGGTTTGACACATTGTCCTTCGTGTACAGCCAGGATCCACAATCCACTGAACTCACATTCATCAAAACCTGAAATGTTTAAAATTAAGGGGTGAGCAAAACCACGGCTCAGTAAGAGAATTATATGCCTCACTTGATACTCAGCTTCCTATATGCTAAAAATCTTTTTCATTTTTCCTATGGGCTCTAGGCTCGCATGTAGGAAGGATACTACAGTCGGCTAGGGATCCGAATAGAGTAAGGTAGGTATTTTAGAATACCATACTTGTTACGGAACCTAGAAGCAACTGTAGAGAGAAATTTTCATTTCCTTTTGAATTAATAAATCCTCTTCTTTTTTTCAAAACTTTCATAACCTTTTTCATATTCTTTTCAAAATAATGCTTCTACGAAATAAAGCATTTAAATAAAATAATAAATATTCGTATATTTCTTGAAAAGAATATTAGTTAAATCATCATCTTATTTCTTTAAAACTCATTCTATGTTTTTATGTACTCTCTTAATTAGTATCGTACTCTCTTAATTAGTATCGTACTTTAAAAAGCAAAATAAGCTATTAAAGTCTATTCCCATATAACCGATTATTTAATCACTTTAGGCGTACGCCCCAATCCACTGCTTCACGTCCATTCTAACTAGCAATGGAGTTAAGTGTCATATCCAGGAACCCGTGTAGCAGTTAGTGCTCAAAGGATTCTAGAGGTGGCTCCCCATAGTTCACAAAGAATCTATCAGAAACTCCTTATTCACACATCGAAACTCGTGTAGCACTTAGTTCCCGAAGGATTCTAGAGGTGGCTCACACGGTACAGAAACTCCTTATTCACACATCGAAACTCGTGTAGCACTTAGTTCCCGAAGGATTCTAGAGGTGGCTCCCACGGTACAGAAATTTCTTACTCATACATCAAAACTCGTGTAGCACTTAGTTCCCGAAGGATTCTAGAGGTGGCTCACACGGTACAATCATCGAGTCTTTGCTCGGTTTGGCCTTTACTAACACATCAGAACACGTGTAGCACTTAGTTCCCGAAGGATTCTAGAGGTGGCTCACACGGTACAATCATCGAGTCTTTGCTCGGTTTGGCCTTTACTAATGTAACGCCCTCGGAAGCCGGGATTTTCGGGCTAACTTTTTCTTTCACTTCCTATGTTTGTCTCTCACTCAGTGTAGCTAAAACCTAATGAGTAGAGTCCCACTTCTATAGTTGTTTAAGACTAGTTGTCTAAGGTCCCATTATAGTCTTCTCGTAAGAACGTCGAAAACGACACTGAAAAATTCCTCCCCTATTTTAGCCGATTATCTATCCCCATACTAAGTACATCATCGTTTTCAACCTGTTGCAATTCCAAATCTCAAGATAACTACCAAAATACTTAACATCCATTGATTCAGTATGTAAACATATCGAGATTACAACTTAACTACGAATCACAGTATGTTTACAAACTCAATATCTCCTAGTACTTACATCCCGAATCCTATACACTGTGTACACAAAAGAATTTCTAGTCTGGGATATAAACAAAAGAACAAGGATTATACCTTCTTTCAGAATACAACTTCCTGCAGCTCGACAAAAAGACTCTCAGTGCACCACACTCGTGCCGAGTCTACCTGAAATAATCTGAGGTGGAAGGGGGTGAGCTTTGGGGAAAGCCCAGTAAGAAAGCATACGCTAAATGATGTTAGGTTTCTACTATGTTAAATGCATGTGCATGTGTGAATGAACGTGCCCAAAACTCATGCTCAAAGATGTTTATTTGGAAATAATACCAAATTGATAAACCATAGTTTATAAGCTATAAAATGTTATGCCAAGTAATTTCAAAACAGATTAGTACTCAAGCCTTCACAAAGTCAAGATATAGTAGTAGTAGAAATGATACATTCGCTCATCTTTGTAACAGTATCGTAATATACATTTAAAACATTTTCACGAGACGAGCATTATGAGATTCGGTAACATAACAGGGATCTTTGGAAATATAACCAAGAAGCTTTCTATGAAAGCATCCACTGTAGCTAGCAGTGGTCGGTGTCCCATACCAGGGCTCTATCCATGATCATGAATCATCCCAGCACCAGTGATCATCTAGTAGCTGAGGTACAAGTCACGACTAGTTGTCGGACAGTCATACGTAATTACCGCTACCCATGTGCCACACAGGCGGGATACATGATGCAATTAAGTATACGGCGCCTCAAAGCCACACAGGCTTACTGAATGCCACACAGGCATAATAAAATGCCACACAGGCGAGTGCCACATAGGCATTTCCAAGTGCCACACAGGCATTATACATCATCACATGTATCATGAGTCAAAGCTCGTTTAGAAATAGATCTTACAAAATAGGTTGAGTACTAAAGGCATAAATCGTTCCACATACTTATAGTTTTAAAAATCTAATCGTACGAAGTCTCAATAACAAATAGCAGTGATTAATATGCATGAGGTTTTTAAAGGCATTTAATAAATCCAATTTAATATCAAGAAACTTATTTAGACAATTTCTAACGAAATTTCGGCATTATAACGGCATAGGTAGAACACTACCCAACGTCATAACCACAAATCAGATACCTGTAGAAAATTCAATCAAGCAATATATCTTCAATACACCAATTTCCAATACACATCCAAATCCAAATCCAAGTCCAAATCCAAAACATTATGCATTTAAAACTCAATCCAACGTATTTGGACATTTAACCAAAGATGCATTTAAATCCATAAATATTAAATAACATTAATTTAAACATGCATAAGCATAGTAGACTGACAGGCATTTACCGTATATTCCCTTACCTAATGTTGCCCAATATCGCAATTAAGGACACCACACCCGTATGTTTTACACTTTAGCATTTTCTTGAATCTTGTTCTTCACTTAACCTATACCAAACGGCACACACACAATTACAAACTTAGTATTTCCACAAAGACTTAGGCACTTAGGCACTGCCCTACCGCATATCATTTGCAAATACTATATATATATATATTCAAATTAACCTATCCTTGTCACCTTCTCTTAGTATATGGTATACATATAAATCTCATTAATTCACCCACACTACATCCTCTTAGCATATAGAGGTATATACTTATATGCGTACATATATCCATATCCTTTAAAGTAAAATAAAGTAAAGTCATTACCCTTGTTTGATTCTTTGATTAGCATCCAGCATAGTCACCATACACACTCAAGCTGCCATGTACAATGCTACTCAACAACACCATAATCCTCTTCAATTTCAGCCCCTAATCTGGCCGTAAAACATCTACTGATCAGCCCATTTTTGACCCTTTTCTCCACATTGCTTCTCCCTCGTCACAGCAGCTCAAAACTTCCTTAAATAGTCATTATACACCCTCCTTAAAATTGCCACAAGTCAGCCTTAAATCCCTTCCCCAATAGCCATCGAACACCACTTCCAACTCCCATTTATTTTATTTCTTTTTGGCCTCCTTTTGGTTCACCAAATTCGCTCAACCTTCCACGTTTCTGCCCAAAACTACATTCCAGATCAGTCTTTGGATGTCTCGGAAAGCTACCTTTTCTTTGGCAAAATGAGCACACAACTAACAACCTTCTCTTTCCCTTCTCCAATCGCCGAACAGACCTTTCTTGGGCCACCTGAACAGCACCGATCTCTTCCTCTGCTGTTTTTGTCTCAGTCGAAAGCCCTAGGTTCAGTCCCTATCATCATCTCTGTTTTTCTTTCCCATTCAGTTTCTCGTTCTCCCCCTTTTCCTTTCTTTATTCTTTTTGTTGCTTTGTTTTACTTTAAATCCCACGTGAAGTGGGGTAGGGCTGGAAGGTTTTTTTTATCAGATGGCTATTTTTATGTTTAGCCTCATTTTTGTCTTTTTTTGTGTATATATATATTCTACAAGTTTTGCTGCACGTTTCTTCTATCAATTCTACAAATCTTTTTATTCTTTGTTGACTTTTCTTTGCCAACTTTCTCTCTTTATATATATAATTAAGTGTTCATAGCATAATTAAGTTATAACATAATGCTACTCCAAAAATATTCATTTTATTTTATTTTATTTATATATATATTTATTTATCATGAATATTAAATAGTCCACAACTAATGTAAGATTAGAGAAAATTTTCAGTTATTACATTCCACCCACCTTAAGAAATTTGGTCCTCCAAATTTTCTATGTCCGGCTGGAATAGGTGGGGGTACTTCTCCTTCATTAAGCTTTCAAGTTCCCAAGTAGCTTCTTCAGATGAGTGGTGCTGCCGTAGAGCTTTTACCAGAGGAATAGTCTTTGATCTCAACACCTTCTCCTTTTTATCTACAATTCTGATTGGCCTCTCTACATAACTTAAGTCCTCTCTAATCTCAAGTGGTTCATATGCTACCACGTGAGAGGGATCCGGATAGTATTTCCTTAACATGGATATGTGAAAGACATTATGCACACTCGATAGCTGTGGCGGTAAGGCTAATCGATATGCAACATCTCCAACCCTCTCTAAAATCTCAAATGGACCAATAAATCGAGGACTTAACTTTCCTTTCGTGCCAAACCTCATGATACCCTTCGATGGAGAGACCTTCAAGAAGACACTATCCCCTACTTCAAATTCCAATTCTCTCCTCCTAGTGTCCGCGTAACTCTTTTGTTGACTTTGAGCTGTTCGGAGTCTCTCACATATCAATCTAACATCTTCTGAAGCTCGCTCAACAAGCTCAGGAGTAAACAACTTTCTATCACCCACTCCTTCGCAACCGATTGGAGATCGACATCTCCGTCCATACAAGGCCTCATATGGCGCCATTCCAATACTAGCATGGTAACTATTGTTGTAAGCAAATTCGGCTAAGGGTAAGTGGTCATCCCATGAGCCTTTAAAATCAATAGTACATGCCTTCAACATATCTTCCAAGGTTTGTATAGTCCTCTCAGATTGTCCATCAGTCTGAGGATGGAAGGCGGTACTGAAATTGAGTTGTGACCCCAAAGCTTCTTGAAAGTGTTTCCAAAACCGAGACGTAAATCTTGAGTCTCTATCTGAAGTAATACTTGCTGGGACACCATGTAATCGAACTATTTCTCTCACATAAAGGTTTGCCAATGCACTTAAGGGATCAGTAGATTTCATGGCAAGAAAATGGGCCGACTTAGTTAATCGATCTACTATCACCCAAATTGCATCATGATTCCTTCTAGTTCTCGGCAATCCCATGATGAAATCCATGGTGACATGTTCCCACTTCCATGTTGGAATTTCCAAAGGCTTAAGTAATCCTGCTGGCCTTTGGTGTTCAACCTTCACTTGTTGACAAACTAAGCACCTTGATACAAACTCGGCTATATCTTTCTTCATCCCTGACCACCAATACACTCGGCATAAATTCCGATACATCTTTGTACTCCCCGGATGCATGGTATACTTAGAATTGTGAGCTTCATCCAAAATCTGCTTCTTCAAGTTATCATCACTAGGGACACATATTCGGCCTCTAAACCTTAGTAGTCCATCTTCGCCTACTTTATACTCCGAATTTTCATTTTGTTCAGCTTGATTTACCATCTCCACTAATCTAGAATCTTCTCTCTGTGCTCGTCTAAGCTGCTCCACTATACCCGGTTCGATTCTTAGACTAGCAATTAGAAAACCTTCAGAAGGCTTTACATTCATACTCAGCTCGGAAAACTGTTTCATCAAATCCCATTCCTTGACCATCATGTAGGCAACCAAGCCCATGCTCTTCCGACTCAAAGCATCAGCCACCTTGTTCGCCTTACCGGGATGGTACAAGATCTCACAATCATAGTCTTTCAACAATTCCATCCATCTCCGTTGTCTCATGTTTAACTCCTTTTGAGAGAACAAATATTTGAGACTCTTATGATCTGTGAATATTTGAAACTTTTCTCCATAAAGATAGTGGCGCCAAATCTTCAATGCAAACACTATGGCCGCCAACTCAAGATCATGAGTAGGGTAATTCTTTTCATGGTCCTTAAGCTGTCTAGAACCATAAGCTACTACTTTGCCATTTTGCATTAGCACACACCCTAGACCCTAAATGGATGCATCACTATACACCGTAAAACCTCCCGATCCACTCGGGATAACTAGGACTGGTGCTGTGGTCAACTTCTGCTTCAACTCCTGAAAACTACGCTCACACGCATCAGTCCATTAGAACTTGACTTCCTTGCGTGTAAGGCGTGTTAAAGGAGCTGCTATCTTAGAAAATCCTTCAACAAATCTCCTATAGTACCCCGCTAAGCCCAAGAAACTTCGGATCTCTGTAACGGTCTTTGACCTTTCCCAATTAACCACGGCCTCAACCTTGGACGGATCTACGGATACTCCATCCTTTGTCACAATATGACCCAAGAAGGAAATCTGCTCCAGCCAAAACTCGCACTTACTAAACTTGGCATACAACTTCTTCTCTCTAAGTGTCTGCAAAACAATCTGTAAGTGTTGAGCATGCTCATCATGAGACTTGGAATACACTAGGATGTCGTCGATGAACACTATCACAAACTTGTCCAAAAATGACTTAAAGACTTCATTCATCAAACTCATAAATGCTGCGGGTGCGTTTGTTAAACCAAACGGCATCAATAAGAATTCATAGTGGCCGTAACGTGTTCTAAAGGCTGTTTTCGGGACATCTTGGCTTCTAATCCTCAACTGATGGTATCCCGATCTCAAGTCAATCTTGGAAAATACCTCTGCACCTCGCAACTGATCAAATAAGTCATCTATTCTAGGTAGCGGGTACTTGTTCTTTATAGTGGCCTTGTTTAATAGCCGGTAATCCACACATAACCTCATACTCCCATCCTTCTTCTTCACAAATAGTACCGGAGCGCCCCACGGAGACACACTGGGGCGTATAAACCCCTTGTCTAAAAGTTCTTGAAGCTGAGTCTTCAACTCCTCTAACTCTACCAACGCCATTCTATACGGAGGCTTGGAGATTGACTGAGTGCCGGGAAAAAGGTCAATGGCGAACTCGGTTTCTCTTTCGGGGGGTAACCCTGGTAGGTCATCTGGAAAGACATCTGGAAAGTCTCTCACAATGGGAATTGTAGACAATGTCGGATGGTCCTTATTCGCATCTTCAACGAATGCTAAATAGCCTTCACAAGAATAACATTTCCACAAGTAAGATTCATAAAAGATATTAATTATATTTCATTTCTTACCTCCAAAATGTATTACAAGTGGTTCAGGTAGGGAGAAGGTTACAATCTTTTTATAGCAGTCTACATTGGCATGATTAGCTGTCAACCAATCCATGCCTAAAATAACATCAAAGCCTAACATGTTCAACATGATTAAGTATACTATTAAATTCCTACCTCCCACCTTAACTTTACAATTCTTATATACTAGGTCGGTTGTTTGTGACTCTTTCATAGGAGTACTAACACACAATACGTAGTCTAAGTGTTCAGGCTCTATATGTAGTCTCTTAGCAAATGCAGGTGATATGAATGAATGCGTGGAACCTGAATCAATTAAAATGAATGCTTCTAAGTCATGGATTAGAAGTTTACCCTTGATCACATTGGTGGAAGCGTCAGCTGCTTCCCGATCTAAGGCAAAGACTCGCCCCTGTGTCATTGGTTTCTTCCCCTTCTCCGTGGCCGTCTTTTGTTGACTACCTTGCCCTTCAACTTGTTTTGGAGGAGTCGGAGATGGAGTAGTGAGTGTTGGGCAATCCTTCTTCCAATGCCCATACTTTCCACATTGAAAACAAGCCTGAGTTGACATGTGACAAGGCTTATTCCCATGAAATTTACCACATATCCCACAAGTCTGAGATTTTGGTGTGGCATGGAATGGTGTGGATTTCGTAGGCTGATGTCGAGTGTCATAAAACCTCTGCCTCTTGAAAGGAGTTTGATTAGGCTTATGTCTCCCCATGTCTGGCCTCTTCCCTTGACTCCTTCCATGGTCCTTACCCTTGGAGCCATACTCATTCTGTGTGAGTTCTATGTCATGCTCCGCTAGTTGGGCCTTTCTAAGGGCTTCAGGGTAAGTAGTGATGTCCAATACTGCCAATCGACTCCGGATGGACGGTCTCAATCTCGTAATAAACTTTAGAGTCTTCTTAGTCTCATTACGGGAGATATCAACATCATACCGAGAGAGGGCCGTGAACTTGGCCTTATATTGGTCCACCGTCATACTCCCTTGAGTCAAGCTCAAAAATTCTGTTTGCCTCTTCCTTTGGGCTGTCTCGGGAATATACTGATTTTGGAAGTACTGTAGGAAGACTTCCCATGTAATCTCCGAGTGTTGCGCACTCAATATTTTCTCAGTGGATGTCCACCAATGTTCAGCATCCGATTGCAACATAAAAGTGGCTAAGGACACCCTTTCTATACTACTACAGCCCATAAACTTGAATGACTTCTCCATTTGTAGGACCCATTCCTCTGCTTGCACTGGATCTCTTACTCCCTTAAATACCGGGGCATTCATTTTCTGAAACTGTTTGAGGAGTTCCATATTTTTCTTAACTGCGTCCCCAGTAGAAGAAGATGATGCTGGTGGTTGTGGAGGCTCAGATTGTGGTTGTGGGGTACCCACTTGTGGTGGCGGAGGTACTTGAGTGCTCGGTGGTGGTGGCGGAGCTGCTTGAGGAGGTACAGCTGCCGGAGGAGGTGGCGGTACTGTTGGGGCCAAGGGTGGCACCACCTGATCCTGATTAAACCTCGCCATGAACTGAGTGAACATGGTAGACATGGCATCCATGTTTCGGGACATGGTGTCTAAGTTCCTCTCAACTCAAGTAATACGGTCTCCTTCATTTTCTGGCTGAGGAGGAAGAGGAGGTGGCGGTGGCTCTGGAATCGGTGTTTCGGGAGCCTGCTCCTCTTGTCTCCTCTCGACTCTCCTCACGCTCCTATACCGTCCTTTCATTTCAGATATACCTAAATAGGATAAACATGTTTAGTACTCTATTTGAAAAACACATGGTAACATCGTGTCAAAGCATCCTTCACAATTTATATCCAGACGCGCACAGTTATATGGGATGTAAGACTACTTCTAGCCTATCTACACTGACACGAGGCTAGACAAACTATGCTCTGATACCATTTTGTAACGCCCTCAGAAGCCGGGATTTTCGGGCTAACTTTTTCTTTCACTTCCTATGTTTGTCTCTCGCTCAGTGTAGCTAAAACCTAATGAGTAGAGTCCCACTTCTATAGTTGTTTAAGACTAGTTGTCAAAGGTCCCATTATAGTCTTCTTGTAAGACACGTAGAAAATGACACTGAAAAATTCCTCCCCTATTTTAGCCGATTATCTATCCTCATACAAGTACATCATCGTTTTCAACCTGTAGCAATCCCAAATCTCAAGATAACTACCAAAATACTTAACATCCATTGATTCAGTATGTAAACATATCGAGATTACAACTTAACTACGAATCACAATATGTTTACAAACTTGATATCTCCTAGTACTTACATCCTGAATCCTATACACTGTGTACACAAAAGAATTTCTAGTATGGGATATAAACAAAAGAACAAGGATTATACCTTCTTTCAGAATACAACTTCCTGCAGCTCGACAAAAAGACTCTCAGTGCACCACGCTCGTGCCGAGTCTACCTGAAATAATCTGAGGTAGAAGGGGGTGAGCTTTGGGGAAAGCCCAGTAAGAAAGCATACGCTAAATGATGTTAGGTTTCTACTATGTTAAATGCATGTGCATGTGCGAATGAACGTGCCCAAAACTCATGCTCAAAGATGTTTATTTGGAAATAATACCAAATTGATAAACCATAGTTTATAAGCTATAAACTGTTATGCCAAGTAATTTCAAAACAGATTAGTACTCAAGCCTTCACAAAGTCAAGATATAGTAGTAGTAGAAATGATACACTCACTCATCTTTGTAACAGTATCGTAATATACATTTAAAACATTTTCACGAGACGAGCATTATGAGATTCGGTAACATAACGGGGATCTTTGGAAATATAACCAAGAAGCTTTCTATGAAAGCATCCACTGTAGCTAGCAGTGGTCGGTGTCCCATACCAGGGCTCTATCCATGATCATGAATCATCCCGGCACCAGTGATCGTCTAGTAGCTGAGGTACAAGTCACGACTAGTTGTCGGACAGTCATACGTAATTACCACTACCCATGTGCCACACAGGCGGGATCCATGACGCAATTACGTATACGGCGCCTCAATGCCACACAGGCTTACTGAATGCCACACAGGCATAATAAAACGCCACACAGGCGAGTGCCACATAGGCATTTCCAAGTGCCACACAGGCATTATACATCATCACATGTATCATGAGTCAAAGCTCGTTTAGAAATAGATCTTACAAAATAGGTTGAGTACTAAAGGCATAAATCGTTCCACATACTTATAGTTTTAAAAATCTAATCGTACGAAGTCTCAATAACAAATAGCAGTGATTAATATGCATGAGGTTTTTAAAGGCATTTAATAAATCCAATTTAATATCAAGAAACTTATTTAGACAATTTCTAACGAAATTTCGGCATTATAACGGCATAGGTAAAACACTACCCAGCGTCATAACCACAAATCAGATACCTGTAGAAAATTCAATCAAGCAATATATCTTCAATACACCAATTTCCAATACACATCCAAATCCAAATCCAAGTCCAAATCCAAAACATTATGCATTTAAAACTCAATCCAACGTATTTGGACATTTAACCAAAGATGCATTTAAATCCATAAATATTAAATAACATTAATTTAAACATGCATAAGCATAGTAGACTGACAGGCATTTACCGTATATTCCCTTACCTAATGTTGCCCAATATCGCAATTAAGGACACCACACCCGTATGTTTTACACTTTAGCATTTTCTTGTATCTTGTTCTTCACTTAACCTATACCAAATGGCACACACACAATTACAAACTTAGTATTTCCACAAAGACTTAGGCACTTAGGCACTGCCCTACCGCGTATCATTTGCAAATATTATATATATATATTCAAATTAACCTATCCTTGTCACCTTCTCTTAGTATATGGTATACATATAAATCTCATTAATTCACCCACACTACATCCTCTTAGCATATAGAGGTATATACTTATATGCGTACATATATCCATATCCTTTAAAGTAAAATAAAGTAAAGTCATTACCCTTGTTTGATTCTTTGATTAGCATCCAGCATAGTCACCATACACACTCAAGCTGCCATGTACAATGCTACTCAACAACACCATAATCCTCTTCAATTTCAGCCCCTAATCTGGCCGTAAAACATCTACTGATCAGCCCATTTTTGACCCTTTTCTCCACATTGCTTCTCCCTCGTCACAGCAGCTCAAAACTTCCTTAAATAGTCATTATACACCCTCCTTAAAATTGCCACAAGTCAGCCTTAAATCCCTTCCCCAATAGCCATCGAACACCACTTCCAACTCCCATTTATTTTATTTCTTTTTGGCCTCCTTTTGGTTCACCAAATTCGCTCAACCTTCCACGTTTCTGCCCAAAACTACATTCCAGATCAGTCTTTGGATGTCTCGGAAAGCTACCTTTTCTTTGGCAAAATGAGCACACAACTAACAACCTTCTCTTTCCCTTCTCCAATCGCCGAACAGACCTTTCTTGGGCCACCTGAACAGCACCGATCTCTTCCTCTGCTGTTTTCATTTCAGTCGAAAGCCCTAGGTTCAGTCCCTATCGTCCTCTCTGTTTTTCTTTCCCATTCACTTTCCCGTTCTCCCCCTTTTCCTTTCTTTATTCTTTTTGTTGCTTTGTTTTACTTTAAATCCCACGTGAAGTGGGGTAGGGCTGGAAGGTTTTTTTTATCAGATGGCTATTTTTATGTTTAGCCTCAATTTTGTCTTTTTTTGTGTATATATATATTCTACAAGTTTTGCTGCACGTTTCTTCTATCAATTCTACAAATCTTTTTATTCTTATGTTGACTTTTCTTTGCCAACTTTCTCTCTTTATATATATAATTAAGTGTTCATAGCATAATTAAGTTATAACATAATGCTACTCCAAAAATATTCATTTTATTTTATTTTATTTATATATATATATATTTATTTATCATGAATATTAAATAGTCCACAACTAATGTAAGATTAGAGAAAATTTTCAGTTATTACAACTAACACATCAGAATACGTGTAGCACTTAGTTCCCGAAGGATTCTAGAGGTGGCTCACACGGTACAATCGTCGAGTCTTTGCTCGGTTTGGCCTTTACTAACACATCAGAACACGTGTAGCACTTAGTTCCCGAAGGATTCTAGAGGTGGCTCACACGGTACAATCATCGAGTCTTTGCTCGGTTTGGCCTTTACTAACACATCAGAACACGTGTCGCACTTAGTTCTCGAAGGATTCTAGAGGTGGCTCACACGGTACAATCGAGTCTTTGCTCGGTTTGGCCTTTACTAACACATCACCTATCATTTATGGAGTCTAAGATAGACATCAATCTTATCATACTATAACCTCGAAGGGTACAGAAATAAACCGGTCAAATCTATGACCATAATCTATATTGTCCTTTGTAGGTCATGGATCAGGTGTCGACCGGGACTAAACATATCACATATCATGCATCGCATGATAGGAATGCCAACCAATCTCAAAACCGTAGTTTTCATCATAAAATAAACTTATATGGAATTTATATTGTTAGCTTTAAATTGCCATATATATTTTGAAATGACAAAAACTTAAGTAAGCTTTAATGTTTTAATTCACATTGTAAATTTGCCTCATCACACATGATTCTCTCAATCCATTTTAAAGTGTTTATATCAAACATTAAGACCATCATTTAATGATACATTCTTATTGGTCTTAATTCTTTATAAATGTTTTGAATATTTTAGAAAATCACTTAATGAATTTTTGGACAATGTTTTCATCAAAGAAAGTCAAGAAAAACTCCCACAAAAGTGCCAATATGTTTTGGGTTGAATTAGGATCAAAGACCACATCATTTCTAACCCAAAAGTGCAGGAAAAACCCATTCTGGAAGAATGGGATCGATCCCCTAAGGAAAGGGATCGATCCCTTTTTGGCAGATTGCCCCGGAAGGCAAGAGTGAAGAAAAGGATCGATCCCTTTATGCCAGAAAGCCCCCAACGGCTAGTTTCTGTGAGATACAACGGCTAGTTTCTGTTTTGGCTCCAACCAACATTCACAAACCATCCAAGGGACTATAAATAGAGGCTTAGAAGCTAAAGGAAGGAGGGGGAACCACTCAGCAACTTCAAATCTCATATTCCTCAAATCTACAAGCCTCAAACAACAAATCAAGAGCTACAAAGTTTCCATCATCTATCATTCTCTCATTCTTTGTAGTGCTTAGCACAAATATTGTATAGGCTTTTCTTTGTGCCTAATTTCTGTAATCATTTGCCTACTTAGAGGCCTTCTTTGATTACACCCATTGTAAACCAATTCAATCCTTGTAAAAAGGGGAGGTTTCTCTTTAGCCTATGAAAAAGAGGGAGGTTACTCTTTAGCCTAAGAAAAAGAGGGAGGTTTCTCTTGAGCCTAGAAAAAGAGAGAGGTTTCTCTTTAGCCTAGAAAAAGAGGGAGTGTAACAAATTCAAGGATAGTGAATTTGGGGAAATCCTTGGGAGAGTCTCAAGGTAGAGGACGTAGGCAAGGTTGCCGAACCTCTATAAATCACTTGCGTACATTTCTCTATCCTTACTCTCTTTACTTATTTGCAATTATATTTGTGTTTATTGTATTGAATTTATATTGCATAATTGCCTAGCTTAGAGAACTTAGAAATCACTCAAATAGGCTAGAGAATTTAGAGGAATCGAAAAACGAACCTAAGGTTGTCGAAAAACCGATTCACCCCCCTTTCGGTATAGCCTATAGAGCCAACAATTGGTATCAGAGCTTGGGCTCGAGATTGAATTAGACTAACCTCTATCGAGCAAAACGATCATAAATGGCTCACTTGAATGTAGGCACACCCCTAGGAGAAGAGGGACAATCATTAGTTAGACCTCCACTCTTCAATGGTGAAAATTATTCATATTGGAAAACTAGAATGATGTTGTTTGTACAATCCAATGATTATGAAGTGTGGAGAATTGTAGTGAATGGTCCTAGAATTCCCATGAAGAAAGTAGATGGAAAAGATAACCCTAAGAGTGAGGATGAGTGGGACACCAATGACATGAGATTGGCCCAATTGAATGCCAAGGCTATGCACACCCTTTTTTGTGCATTAGGTCCCAATGAGTATAATAGAGTGTCTCTATGTGAAAATGCTAAGCAAATATGGGACAAATTAGCCATCACACATGAATTGACCAATCAAGTGAAAGAGACCAAAGTAGGACTGCTCACACATGATTATGAGCTATTTAGGATGAAAGAAAATGACTCCACTAGCGAAATGTTCACTAGGTTTAATGATATAATTAATGGACTTAAGGCACTAGGCAAGGCTTATTCCAATGTTGAAATGGTAAAGAAAATCTTGAATAGCTTGCCTAAGTCTTGGGAGGCAAAGGTAACCGCAATAGAAGAGTCTAAGGATCCAAATACCTTGTCTCTAGATGAGCTTTTGGGCTCCCTACTTACATATGAAATGAAAATGAAAAGAAATGAAGAGCCTTCAAAAAAAGTAGGAGTAGCACTTAAGTCTTCCACTCATGAGGATGATAGTGATGAGAGTGGAAATGAGGAAGAAAAGGAAATGGCAATGTTTGCCAAAAGATTCAATAGATTTATGAGAATGAAAGAGAGAGAGAGTAATAGGAGACATCAAAGGGGAGAGTCAAGTAGAAGAGAAAAGGACCCCTTAGTATGTTATGAGTGCAATGAACCGGGTCATACTAAGTTAGATTGCCCCTTACTTAGGAAAGAAAAGGATAGGAAGCCTAGGAAGAAAGCATTTGTGGCTGCATGGAGCGATAGTGATAGCTCCGATGAGGAAAATGTAGATGAAGAGGTAGCCTACTCATGCTTTATGGCTATTAGTGATGATGAGGCTAGTAGTAGTTCTAGTGAAGATAATGATTATACCTTTAGTGAACTACAAAATGCCTTTAATGATTTAGCAAATGAATTTCAATGCATGAACTCCAAATATAAGAAAATCATTGCTAAATTAAAAATAGAAAATGAAGCCTTGATAAATACTAAGCTAGAATTTGAAAAGAAATTAGAAGAGGCTAACTTAGAAATAAATGAGTTGAATAAAAAGAACTTAAATTTGCATAACTCATTTTCTAGGTTTTATATGGGTCAACAAAAGCTAGACATATGTTAGAGACCCAAAGAGCTTTCTTTGATAAAGATGGGTTAGGATATAATGCAATACATAAAGAAACTCATCTAAAGAATTTCCTTGTGAGCAAAAATACTATGCATGATCTATCTCTTACATGCTCACTATGCAATAGAATAGGACACTCTTCACAAGCATGCACATATAGAAAAACCACTTTTAGAGGAAAAGTAGTTAGGAAGATGTGGATCCCAAAGCATGTTATAAATGATGATGAAATGAGCTTGAAATGGATCCCAAAAGGATCAAAAATTATTTGCACTAACTCACATGGACCCAAGAAAATTTGGGTACCAAAGCAGGCTTGAAAATATGTTTGTTGTAGGAGTGTTAGAGCATGGAGATACAAGAAACAATAAAGTTTGAATGCTCTACACACCTCTATGGAGATTGCTTGTGCCAATGAGAAAAAGGAAAAGCTTGAGGATCCATCACAACAATTCTTCAAAGGATAGCTCAAGGTGGACTTAACACATCAAGGCAAAGCATTCTCAAGCAAAGGAGTATTGTAAGCTTAATTCCTTACTCCATAAACTTTTTATTGTTGATGATATGGTTTGTTGATGATCTTTGATGCATAATAAGTATAATGATTGAACAAAAGGCATGACAAATGATTTTTGAATGTTTGATGAATAGTACTTGATGCATTGAATGAAAAGCATGATTTATGATTTTGAAATGATAATTAGATTTCTGTAGTTTGAGCAAGTTTGATATGTTTAGATAATATACTTAGTTGCTCAAAAGCTGTCAAATATGTCATATATGCAAATTGCCTTGCCATGAGCTTTAATGAAGGATATGCATGTTAGAAATCATGGCATGTTGTTCACAAGATGTATGTTTTAATGTTATATGTGCTTAAAATCTATGTGAACAAGTTTGTTTTGGCATATTTGTGGTTTCTAATGCATTGGTTTTGTCAAAATGTGTTTAACTTTCAAATGACCTCCTTTGAGGCCAAAAATGCTTTTATTAGTGAAAATCCTTCCAAAATTGCAAAATCTTTTGTAAAATGGTTTTTCATTCATACAGGTCCAAAATCATGTGTTTACAAATGTTTAAACCATTACTTGAACTTAAAATACTCAAAAACGAAGTTTTGGCACCTCACTAGTTGGATTTTCTGTCAAAAATCTGCAGAACCAGGATGAGGGATCGATCCCTCTACATACAGGATCGATCCCTTTGAAAAAACATGCAGGAAATTGAACTCTGGAGTTTAGGGATCGATGCCTTTGCTCATAGGATCGATCCCTTTAGGCAATTTATGCCTTTTCTGCACTTTTCAACCGAATTTGAGAAGGATTTTTCACTTTCTTGATACTTTCTCTCCTCTCAACTTAAAATTCATTGTTTTAACTTCTTTTTGATGATCGTTAATGTATAAAAAATCATTTTTCATTGATATCATGCCTCAAATCCATCAATTTGAATCATTTCCAACAAAATGGTATCACTTCCAACAATCAACTCACAAGTGCAAAATCATCTTTTGTTAAAAGACATTCATAAATCTTGAAATAATCTTGAAATATACTTTCAGTGAATGCTTAAACATAATTTTGAGATTTATTTCATTGATTTATGGATATATTTGAGAATTTGATGAACTTGTGCATAATGAGTGTTTTTCATATCTTTTGTTCATCTTAGTCAAGCATGCTTATAGGATTATGTTTCTTAACTTGACTCAACTACTCCACACTTGGTCTCATCATAATTGTACATCTAGTGGAAGAATAATTAAAATTTGACCTTGAGGATTGATTTCAAATATAAATTCAACAATTGGTATAAGGTCATACTGTTGATTCACTTAGGTGAAGCCATTTTAGTTAAAATAGCATATACCCTCTAGAACATTAAATGATGATAACAACTAGGGATATGGCTATTAATTGATTAAAATGGTCATATTGGATTTTTCCTTGCTCATAATTGGTTAAGAACTTAAATTGAATATGAGCATAGGATTATTGTGCTTGAAACCATGGAAGAAAATGTGTTTGCTTGAATATCTTGATTTTTGAATCTTCCATGTGGTATAAATTTGTGAATATGAATATGGAATAATACTTTATGATAGTGTGCTAATGATTGATTGATCCATATGCATATTTGATGATGTGTGTAACTGTGTTCTTGCATTTTTAGAATGATTATTTTCTTGACATGAACACTACACATAAATATTGGATTCATGCAAAATGCCTAAGCCAACCATTAGTAACAATTGGTATTTAGCTTGAAATAACAAGTAGTATCATTGGGAACCATATTTTCAATAATTGGTAAGCCAAATCTAAATTGCCAATTGGAATGAGCTTTAAATTGACAACTCTTCTCATGCTCCTTAGATTGAAATGACAAATAGAGAAGAATTCTCTTAGGATATTTTTGCATGAAACTCTTGCGTGCTAGAATTTGAAGTTAATTGCTATATGATTTAATTCTAGACACAATATTTCTTGAGAATGATTTATGAGCACATGCATATGATATGTCATCTAATTTCAACTCATAATCATGATGTATTAACATGCACCTTAGTTGGACCTTAGAGAACAAATGATATACTTAGGTGCTTGCTTAACTTCTTACCAATTGGAACCTTCTTGCAAAATTACTTATCAACAATTGGTATCAAAATTATTTATAAACAATTGGTATAGGAAAATAAGCCTTGTCCTTTGCATGCCTAAACATTTCATACTCTTTATGGACATTGTCTTATTTATTTGTGCTCTGAGTCCCATGTACTAACATGTTTCTTGTTGGATGAAGCATATTTATCTTTTCTCACATAAGCCATATTTTTAGGGGGAGCATATTTTTTATTATTTTTCCTTCTTTTTGCTATGACAAAAAGGGGGAGAGATAGATAAAGGGAGAGATATTAAGGGGGAGAGATAATGAGGGAAAATTCATTTTCAAAACCCATGCTTATATTAAGGGGGAGCTTTATAAAATCCTGCTTTATTTGAAGGAGAGTATTTTATGAAAGAATTTTCAAAGTAAATTTACATTAAGTTTTGTCATATCAAAAAGGGGGAGATTGTTAGCTTTAAATTGCCATATGTATTTTGAAATGACAAAAACTTAAGTAAGCTTTAATGTTTTAATTCACATTGTAAATTTGCCTCATCACACATGATTCTCTCAATCCATTTTAAAGTGTTTATATCAAACATTAAGACCATCATTTAATGATACATTCTTATTGGTCTTAATTCTTTATAAATGTTTTGAATATTTTAGAAAATCACTTAATGAATTTTTGGACAATGTTTTCATCAAAGAAAGTCAAGAAAAACTCCCACAAAAGTGCCAATATGTTTTGGGTTGAATTAGGATCAAAGACCACATCATTTCTAACCCAAAAGTGCAGGAAAAACCCATTCTGGAAGAATGGGATCGATCCCCTAAGGAAAGGGATCGATCCCTTTTTGGCAGATTGCCCCGGAAGGCAAGAGTGAAGAAAAGGATCGATCCCTTTGGTAAAAGGATCGATCCTTTTATGCCAGAAAGCCCCCAACGGCTAGTTTCTGTGAGATACAACGGCTAGTTTCTGTTTTGGCTCTAACCAACATTCACAAACCATCCAAGGGACTATAAATAGAGGCTTAGAAGCTAAAGGAAGGAGGGGGAACCACTCAGCAACTTCAAATCTCATATTCCTCAAATCTACAAGCCTCAAACAACAAATCAAGAGCTACAAAGTTTCCATCATCTATCATTCTCTCATTCTTTGTAGTGCTTAGCACAAATATTGTATAGGCTTTTCTTTGTGCCTAATTTCTGTAATCATTTGCCTACTTAGAGGCCTTCTTTGATTACACCCATTGTAAACCAATTCAATCCTTGTAAAAAGGGGAGGTTTCTCTTTAGCCTATGAAAAAGAGGGAGGTTACTCTTTAGCCTAAGAAAAAGAGTGAGGTTTCTCTTGAGCCTAGAAAAAGAGAGAGGTTTCTCTTTAGCCTAGAAAAAGAGGGAGTGTAACAAATTCAAGGATAGTGAATTTGGGGAAATCCTTGGGAGAGTCTCAAGGTAGAGGACGTAGGCAAGGTTGTCGAACCTTTATAAATCACTTGCGTACATTTCTCTATCCTTACTCTCTTTACTTATTTGCAATTATATTTGTGTTTATTGTATTGAATTTATATTGCATAATTGCCTAGCTTAGAGAACTTAGAAATCACTCAAATAGGCTAGAGAATTTAGAGGAATCGAAAAACGAACCTAAGGTTATCGAAAAATCGATTCACCCCCCCTCTCGGTATAGCCTATAGAGCCAACATATATAAATATAAAATTCCATAATTTAAAACCATAAGGTTAAAATCTTTTAGTGAATATTTATAAAAATATTCATAAAAATATTCACTATATTTCACTTCATCTTTCGTCTCGTATTTCGTGTAATTTATCTATTTCGAGAATTTTCGGTGATTTCGTTGTCACCATTCTCGAATACATGAATATTTTAAAATTCCTTCTCATTATATTCATGTTTTATGAAATTTAGTAATTTCCTCATGTTTCATGATTTACTATCGAAATTCGGAAATAAAATCACTTAATATGATTTTGTAAAGTTTTTCTAAAATTTTCGGCAGCATAACGGCTGCCGATTTACTAACCTCCTGCACGAAAAAATACAGTTTTAAATCTTTCAGCCAGTACTTCTTCCCAAATTATTTTCAGCAAATCATGCATAATAATAATTTTTATAAAATATTTGCATAAAATATTTCAATTTAAAATATGCAGACTGAGTATCCTTACAATGCTGCACATGCATCCCTTACCTTTTTCCGGGTCGGCGACTTCCGCTTATCGATCGCGCCCGCACTCCATTTCTCCCGATTCCTTATCCCGATTGCTGAAAATAATTTATGGAATTAAAATTCTAATTTTTAGAATTTTTTCATAATTTAATTAATTTTTCTGAAATTAAATTTTCGGGAAATTTCTTACCGAATTTTGGTAAATGTCCAGGTTGTCGAATTTTCGGGAATTTTCCGAATTCCCGAAATTCTCCTTTTTCCTCTTTTTCTTCCTTTTTCTTTCTTTTCTTTTTTCTTTCTTTCTTTCTTTTTTTTTTTTTTTTTTTCTTTCTTTTTTCTTTTTTTTTTCTTTTTCTTTTTCTTTTTCCTTTTTCTTTTCTTTTTCTTTTTCCTTCCTTTTTCTTCCAGCCGGATCGGTCAGTGTCCTTCCTCATCGGTTCCTCGCCGGCGGCCGGTTCTCCGGCGGTTCAGGCGTCCCTCAGCTGGCCGGCTGCACGACAAACTTACTGGTGCCCTCCATTTGCCCTGGATCGGCAGCACGGCGGCGGATCGAGCGGTTTTGCCTCGGTTTCTTCTTCCTCTTTGCCGGCCTTCCTCCGCCGTCCATTGCGCCTTGGGTGACCTCCATCGTGTTCCTCTCCCTCAGGCGGTGCTTCGGTGGCAGTGGCGGCCACCGATTTGGCCGGCATCGCCGTCGGCATTTTCTTTTTCCTTCCCAATTTTCCTTCGTTTTCTGCCTCTGTTTCCTTCTTTTCTTCCGCCGCCGACAGCTTCCTCCCTCTCTTCCTTTGCCGGCGACGTCGTCTGCACCTTTTTCTCTCGCCGGCGGTGGCATCTCCACCACCGACTGCCTGACTGGGAGGGTCGGGATCCCTCCCAGATTTCCCTCCTTTTATTTTCTTTCCTCTTTTAGTTTTATTAGCTTTCCCTTTTTAGTATACTATATACTATATATTATACACTATAATTTATATTTTATACATATAATATATACTACATATTATTCATATATTATCTCATATATATTGTAATACATTATATATTATATATAAATTATATATCTTGTATATTACAAAACATATATTTAGTATACATATGTATATTTACATACTTTAAAATAAATGACATGTATATATAGAATTATATAAATGTTATAATACAACATATATACCTATAAACTTTAATATAAAATAACATTTACATTTTCTATATATGTATGTATATATATGTATATATTTATATATACATGAAATATTTTATTTATATACATATGTATTATTTAAATTCATGAAATAGTATATATTTCTATATATATACCAACGTATATTAAAATATACTATATAGTATTTTTAAATACATATGTATTTATATAAAATACATTTATATAATTTGTAATTATATAAGTATATTTCATTTTATTCTCTTATTTTCTTAATTAGATTTGGATTTTAATTTATCCAATTTAATTCTTTTCCTCTCTCTATTATTTTTATCTTCACTTCCAATTTAATTTCCTTTATACGAATTTCCCAATTCTTTCACTTCCTCACTTCTCGGGATTTTCACCCATATCCCATTCTCGCAAAATTTTATTTATTTCCTCTGATTTAATTTCTCCAATATTTATTTTCAATATTTCTAATTTCCAATAAAGGGAAAAATTTACGGTTATCACATCCTCCCCACCTTAAGAAATTCGGTCCTCCGAATTTAACTTAAGTCCAAAGGTGGTACATGTCGTACACTTACGACTTCTGACCTCTAGTTCATCCTCCAAGTAATACTGCCAGTACACTTTCAACATCAACAATACTTTAGACCACTACATGCTGTCTTTCATCATATATGTCTATACTCCCGTAAGTTCATTTCTCAAATCGGAAGTTATTCACTTTTACTCTTTTCATATAAGAGTCCATACACAATATTTTTAATATTACAGCTAATCTATGCTGTTCATCATCCATTCTTCTCACTTAGTGCCGAGTCGACATAATTTGGTACTATCATGTACTCGTGTCAATCAATTATATGTAAGTGTCCCAGTAGCTTTCACATCTCATGCACACGCTCTCTCAATATCATGGAGCGGTTACATCTCACGCTCATATATATAAATATATATCAGTATGGAGCGGTGCTATCAATACACTTGGGATCTCAAAGCCTTTTGCTATCTCTCATTAGCATATGGCAACACAGAGACTCCCATCACATGTAAGGCTCACTGGAACTGTACATACACATTCACACCGTTTAACACTTATACTGCGACTAAGGCACTAGAGAATCTAGAAGTCTGATAATGGAAAGTGATTCTATTTAGATCATCAGTCTTTAATCACTTCCATATCATCATTTCTCTTTTGGACTTTTATTGTCCACAATATTCATTTTCACACTTATTCCATCAAGGCTGCTTCTCATTTGCCGATTTTACTATAGATCATCTCTTACGATCATAATTCATGAGACTATCATATTCTCTTCATGTAGTATGGTCTTTAAATCTCTTTTCATAATTTAGATTCTGTGATTGAATCCTCGAATTATCCATTTAAGCACCACATTATCTATACAATTCCACCATCTCTATCGTTTCGAGGTGGTTATATGTACAAACATTTCTTATTTATATACTAGCAGTAAACATATCAATTATCTTACTCCTTTGAGTATCATTAATTGTACTTATCAAAGTTGGCTTGCTTTTACATCTTGCCACAATTATGTGTTAACCAACACAAATCACCCTCAGTCTTAACTTCGGGAACTGTTTCATATTGATGTCCCTTCTCATCATGCAGTTTATTTCCTTATTCCACTTTCACTTTCGTTTTCATATTCTTACTCTCATCCCTTTTTGTCGGTTTTCTCAATTGATATGGTACTATACTGTTAAGATCTTTTAAAATCTTGCATACCATCTTTTTCTTTACACTATCCATCTACCGACTTTAATTTCTTTAATTAGATCTCCTCTATAGAGCAGCTAGTCTCATCACTCTTTTATAGGCTGACAATAGTATTTAGCTAGACTCATTACTTTCGTATCTCAATCATTATCTTTATATCATAGACAGGTTCACTGTCATCCTGTCGTCTCGAGATCATATATCTCAAGAGGAGGTACTGTCTAGCCAAATCTTTAGTTGCAAATCTTAGCACAATTCCACAGTCTTTAAGAGTTTAAGGATCATATCACAATGCTGCTCATGTTCCATTTATACTTTAGACTCTATCAGTATTTCATCAATTTACTCATGTAAGGATGCCTCATTCTTTAGGCTTATCTACTTTACAAGGCAACTCATTACCCTTGTAACTTCAATCGAAACTCGTAAAATTCACTCCGAGTTCAAATCATCACCTTATGGACACCAATCTTCAATCTTTTATCTAAGGACTCTTTATACTGAGGCTAGTCTTATTAACTCCTCACACATCCCTAATCAGCTCCATAAAGCTTCTGTTTTCATGTAGATGAATACTTGTTCTTCACCAGAACTTTATCAATGATAGGAAATTAATACATCCTTTTTAATTCATCTACAACTCAATATCATTTGTATTTCTCTCATTTACACTTATACAGATAATTTCATTATTCCCAGTTTTTCATTATCTGTATTTTCGTCATCCAGACCTTTACACGTGAATTTCATTATTTACACAATTTCCAGAGTTATTTTCTTAAACTTTTCGGATTCTTTCTACATCCTCCGATATAAGCTTAGAATTTAACTTCATATTCAAAATCGAGTCAATGTTATCTCGATTCCTCTAATTTATATAACTCTGGAAGTTTTATCGGAAATCAAATCTGATATTTTCTTTAATCATACATTTCTTATCATCTTGTGACCATCATTCTTCAACTTTTCATCTGATGATGCCTTTTACAAAGATTGCTCTTATAAGCTCCTTATACATCTCCGATTAAATCATATTTAAGGCATCACTTCCATATGATATTTATTTGTTCTTCATAAGAACTTTATTGTATAACAAAAATTTTAATACATCATTTAATTCATCCTCAAATCATCATTTGTATTTCCATCCTTTACATCGATACTTGTGGATTTCATCATCCATAACATTTTCCAAAAATTATTTTCTTGAGCTTGTCGGATTTCTTCTATATTCTTCGATACAAGCTTAAGAATAAATTTCATATCCACGATCGAGTCAACATTAACCTGATTTCTCAATCTATGTTACTCTGAAATTTATCGGGATTCTCATCCGGTAGTTTCTTTAACCACACTTCTCTTATCATTTTGGACCTTCATCTTTGTGTCCCATCATTTCACAGTGTATTCTCAAGGCAGAGACATTCAATATTCAAATCATTTTGATACATACTCTACCTTGATTTTATTACCTAGTCATACTTTACAGCATTACGAACCTCACTCTGGTAAGTTGTATCAAGTACAATGGTTCTCATCACACGTTGTAGCTACCCGTTTCAATTCAGTTATTCACTTTAAAACCATTTCCATTTACTGAATTCAGGCTTAGTTCCCTTGAGTATATTCTCCACAAGGCTTGAACCTTAGCACCTTTACGTACCTAATTCCTTACTCTCGTGTTACCATTGAGATAATTGTAAGAGCCCCGCCCGTTCGTATCGGCCGTTGGCGAGCATTCCCTAGGCGATTCCTTTCGCCCTAGGTTTACCCTTACTAGTGAGTCAGCGATGACATAGTTCGCTTGTATCTCATAACACATGATCCACTACGGGTCGCCCATCATTGAGTCGCCCATCACAGTTCTGTCTCAAGGGTCTTGAAGAATTTTAGGTTCGCTGTCATCTTCTTTTTATCACTTCACTGTTCTTATAATTATTCTCTAGCTTACAGTACTCCACACAGTACTTCATTCTGTAGCACATATTTCAGAGTTCGAAAATCAAATAATTCAGAAATCAGAAATAACAGAAAGTGGAGACATGGCAGTAACTCGGTATACATCAAGCAACAAAGATATCCTATAAGGATAATAACAGATAGGTGTGTGGCCATAGTCCAAGTGGTCTACAGTGAACACTGATCAGGTGTCATCTGTGGCCGCTGCGAACTGGATCAAATCACACAGCAACATAGTGCACAAAATTCATATCAGATACAAATACTGTAGGCCCTGAAGGTCACACTACAGCCAGATACTATAGGCCCCGAAGGTCACGCTATAGCCAGATACTGCAGGCCCCGAAGGTCACGCTGCAGCCAGACACTGCTGGATGATGGTTAGCCAATGTCTCAAAACAAAAGTTTCATAGTTTGGAGTTCAAATCCGTAAGTCAAATCATACAGATATTGATAAAAGTTCATAAAGCAGATCATCATAAAAAAAATCATAATTATTTTCCAATTATTTAAAAACTTAGTAATTTCCAACAACATATATATAAAGAAAAAAATAGATTTTTAGCGCCATGATTTATAATAAATTCGTAAAACCAAATTTAAGCCGGAAAAATCACAAGACTTTAAAATCATGAAATTTAATAAGCTTTCAATAAAAACTGAATTCTTTAGATAATTCATGCTAATGCAGAGTTTCATAAGTCTTAGTTCGAAAGAGCATTTTCAAAACTCATAAAGGTTCCGAAACCAATTAAAATGCAAGGAATTTCAGAAATCTGAAATTTCACAACTTTTTTTTTTATAAATATTTCTAAAACACTAAAGTTTGGTAATTTTCATAAGATAAAATTTAATTTAAATATTCATGATTATGCTAAAATCAGGCAACTTAATATTTTCAAAACTGAATTCCTTAAGAAAGTTCTAAGAAGTTTCTTACCTTTTTAGCTGAAATCGCAAAAATCAATATTCTTACGAAAATTCGATAGCATAACGATATCAAATTTCTAAAGTCTCCTGCAAATCATTCGTAGTTCATAAAACACAATGCAATTAATCTTAAAATCATTTCATTTTTCATAGTATTCAACGATCCCGTTCAATACACTCTTAATTTTTCGACCCTTTCAGTCAATAACCGGGCCAAACATCAGATGACATTCCACTACACTCTTTGGATCGCATCATACCGTTTTATTGTGAAGCCCCGGATTTACCATTTCTTTCAGGGATTTACCGAGCCACTTCACTCATCCGTACTCGTTTTATTGTAAGGACCAGGAGTGCCTGGATCTCCGTTAACCAGGGATTTACCACCCCAGTGCCTTACTCATTCGTACTGTCCGCTCTGGGTTCTAGAGGTGGCCCCCGTCACACAGACGTGGCACTTAGCCCCTCACGGATTTCTTTCGCGTCCATAATCTAAGTGTTAGTGGAATTAGTAATAGGGATCGTTAGATTCATATGACATCTTCTATGCCATTAATAATTCCATTACTATCAATGGATTCCAATTTAGCTCGGTTTTAACACTATTCCGAACATCGCCCAATATAGGGGCATTTTCGTCATTTCGACATTTATTTCTATCTCCTCAATATACATTTAAATCAATGAAATGATCATCTATATGTTGATAGTATCCTTTCTGATACTTATAACAGCAAGTTAGATCTCATTCGATTTTCGACAGAGAAGTTCACTAAAATCCACAATGGGATTAATTTACTTGTAATTTAGCTTTATAACATTAATTTCTCTGTCAAATCATCAATTCCAACTTCTGGTGATCTATTTTAACTCCCGGTAAAATTTTGGGGTAGGGGTATTTTGGTCATTTTTGGCTAAAAATTTTCTCTCTCTTCAAATTACCCTCAATCGGTGATCTTAAAGTCTATTTAATGATGATATTTCATTCCCCTACTTTATACCATCACTTTCAGGTCTCAGTTCGGTTCGGACAGAAAAGTATTGGTATGGCCCTCACCGAGTCCATTTCTGTTCCTTACCGAACAGGCCTTCATTTAGACTAGAAGAATCACCAATAATTCGGTAATTTCTGAGCCTATTTTCTTCTTTAACATTCTCAGTTTATACTTTCTCACTCCCTTTAAATCATTTTACTCCATTTACAATCATTTATTTTCTCTATGTATTCAGACGACACAGTGCTACCGAGGATGTTTAACTCTTTTCCTTCCAAAAGTATCCACAGACATCAGGCCAACCATTGCTCTGATACCATTAAATCTGTCACGTCCCGTGACCACATTTTTCATCTTCTTATACACAACTTAACCGGTTGGGCTGTCTGCGATACTTCACTTGTACTGACTGTTAAACAATTTTACATAATATTGTTTATATTATACACATCCCCTATCGTAACTAATCAGATAAGTAGTACTGTTGACGTGTCTAAATACAGAAAATAAATGATCATACCTCAAATAATCAGTCGGTCTGACACATTATCCTTCGTATACAGCCAGGATCCACAATCCACTAAACTCACATTCATCAAAACCTGAAATGTTGAAAATTAAGGGGTGAGCAAAACCACGGCTCAGTAAGAGAATTATATGCCTCACTTGATACTCAGCTTCCTATATGCTAAAAATCTTTTTCATTTTTCCTATGGCCTTTAGGCTCGCATGTAGGAAGGATACTACAGTCGGCTAGGGATCCGAATAGAGTAAGGTAGGTATTTTAGAATACCATACTTGTTACGGAACCTAGAAGCAACTGTAGAGAGAAATTTTCATTTCCTTTTGAATTAATAAATCCTCTTCTTTTTTTCAAAACTTTCATAACCTTTTTCATATTCTTTTCAAAATAATGCTTCTACGAAATAAAGCATTTAAATAAAATAATTAATATTCGTATATTCCTTGAAAAGAATATTAGTTAAATCATCATCTTATTTCTTTAAAACTCATTCCATGTTTTAATGTACTCTCTTAATTAGTACCGTACTTTAAAGAGCAAAATAAGCTATTAAAGTCTATTCCCATATAACCGATTATTTAATCACTTTAGGCGTAAGCCCCAATCCACTGCTTCAGTTACGACGTCCATTCTAACTAGCAATGGAGTTAAGTGTCATATCTAGGAACCCGTGTAGCAGTTAGTGCTCAAAGGATTCTAGAGGTGGCTCCCATAGTTCATAAAGAATCTATGTAGCACTTAGGTCCCTTGAGTCTTCTAGAGGTGGCTCACACGATACAGAAACTCCTTATTCACACATCGAAACTCGTGTAGCACTTAGTTCCCGAAGGATTCTAGAGGTGGCTCCCACGGTACAGAAATTTCTTACTCACACATCAAAACTCGTGTAGCACTTAGTTCCCAAAGGATTCTAAAGGTGGCTCACACGGTACAATCATCGAGTCTTTGCCCGGTTTGGCCTTTACTAACACATCAGAACACGTGTAGCACTTAGTTCTCGAAGGATTCTAGAGGTGGCTCACACGGTACAATCATCAAGTCTTTGCTCGATTTGGCCTTTACTAACACATCAGAACACGTGTAGCACTTAGTTCCCGAAGGATTCCAGAGGTGGCTCACACGGTACAATCATCGAGTCTTTTCTCGGTTTGGCCTTTACTAACACATCAGAACACGTGTAGCACTTAGTTCCCGAAGGATTCTAGAGGTGGCTCACACGGTACAATCATCGAGTCTTTGCTCGGTTTGGCCTTTACTAACACATCAGAACACGTGTAGCACTTAGTTCCCGAAGGATTCTAGAGGTGGCTCACACGGTACAATCATCGAGTCTTTGCTCGGTTTGGCCTTTACTAACACATCAGAACACGTGTAGCACTTAGTTCCCGAAGGATTCTAGAGGTGGCTCACACGGTACAATCATCGAGTCTTTGCTCGGTTTGGCCTTTACTAACACATCAGAACACGTGTAGCACTTAGTTCCCGAAGGATTCTAGAGGTGGCTCACACGGTACAATCATCGAGTCTTTGCTCGGTTTGGCCTTTACTAACACATCACCTATCATTTATGGAGTCTAAGATAGACATCAATCTTATCATACTATAACCTCGAAGGGTACAGAAATAAACCGGTCAAATCTATGACCATAATCTATATTGTCCTCTGTGGGTCGCCAATCAGGTGTCGACCGGGACTAAACATATCACATATCATGCATCCGCATGATAGGAATGCCAACCAATCTCAAAACCGTAGTTTTCATCATAAAATAAACTTATATGGAATTTATATAAATATAAAATTCCATAATTTAAAACCATAAGGGTTAAAATCCTTTAGTGAATATTTATAAAAATATTCATAAAAATATTCACTATATTTCACTTCATCTTTCCTCTCGTATTTCGTGTAATTTATCTATTTCGAGAATTTTCGGTTATTTCGTTGTCACCATTCTCGAATACATGAATATTTTAAAATTCCATCTCATTATATTCATGTTTTATGAAATTTAGTAATTTCCTCATATTTCGTGATTTACTATCGAAATTCGGAAATAAAATCACTTAATATGATTTTATAAAGTTTTTCTAAAATTTTCGACAGCATAAAGGCTGCCGATTTACTAACCTCCTGCACGCAAAAATACAGTTTTAAATCTTTCAGCCAGTACTTCTTCCCAAATTATTTTCAGCAAATCATGCATCATAATAATTTTCATAAAATATTTGCATAAAATATTTCAATTTAAAATATGCAGACTGAGTATCCTTACAGTGCTGCACATGCATCCCTTACCTTTTTCCGGGTCGGCGACTTCAGCTTATCGATCGCGCCCGCACTCCATTTCTCCCGATTGCTGAAACTAATTTCTGGAATTAAAATTCTAATTTTTAGAATTTTTTCATAATTTATTTTATTTTTCTGAAATTAAATTTTCGGGAAATTTCTTACCGAATTTTCGTAAATGTCCGGGTTGTCGAATTTCCGAGAATTTTCCGAATTCCCGAAATTCTCCTTTTTCCTCTTTTTCTTCCTTTTTCTTTCTTTTTCTTTCTTTCTTTCTTTCTTTTTTTTTCTTTTTTTTTCTTTTTCTTTCTTTCTTTTTCCTTTTTCTTTTCTTTCTTTCTTTCTTTTTTTTCTTTTTCTTTCTTTCTTTTTCCTTTTTCTTTTCTTTTTCTTTTTCCTTCCTTTTTCTTCCAGCCGGACCGGTTAGTGTCCTTCCTCATCGGTTCCTCGCTGGCGGTCGGTTCTCCGGCGGTTCAGGCGTCCCTCAGCTGGCCGGCTGCACGGCGAACTTGCCGGTGCCCTCCGTTTGCCCTGGATCGGCAGCACGGCGGCGGATTGAGCAGTTTTGCCTTGGTTTCTTCTTCCTCTTCGCCGGCCTTCCTCCGCCGTCCATTGCGCCTTGGGTGACCTCCGGCGGTGCTTCGGTGGCAGTGGCGGCCACCGATTTGGCCGGCACCGCCGTTGGCATTTTCTTTTTCCTTCCTAGTTTTCCTTCGTTTTCTGCCTTTGTTTCCTTCTTTTCTTTCGCCGCCGACAGCTTCCTCCCTCTCTTCCTTTGCCGGCGACGTTGTCTGCAACTTTTTCTCTCACCGGCGGTGGCATCTCCGCCACCGACGGCCTGACTGGGAGGGTCGAGAGCCCTCCCAGATTTCCCTCCTTTTATTTTCTTTCCTCTTTTAGTTTTATTAGCTTTCCCTTTTTAGTATACTATATAATATATATTATACACTATAATTTATATTTTATACATATAATATATACTACATATTATTCATATATTATCTCATATATATTGTAATACATTATATATTATATATAAATTATATATCTTGTATATTACAAAACATATATTTAGTATACATATGTATATTTACATACTTTAAAATAAATGACATGTATATATAGAATTATATAAATGTTATAATACAACATATATACCTATAAACTTTAATATAAAATAACATTTACATTTTCTATATATGTATGTATATATATGTATATATTTATATATACATGAAATATTATGTTTATATACATATGTATTATTTAAATTCATGAAATAGTATATATTTCTATATATATACCAACGTATATTAAAATATACTATATAGTATTTTTTAATACATATGTATTTATATAAAATACATTTATATAATTTGTAATTATATAAGTATATTTCATTTTATTCTCTTATTTTCTTAATTAGATTTGGATTTTAATTTATCTAATTTAATTCTTTTCCTCTCTCTATTATTTTTATCTTCACTTCCAATTTAATTTCCTTTATACGAATTTCCCAATTCTTTCACTTCCTCACTTCTCGGGATTTTCACCCATATCCCATTCTCGCAAAATTTTATTTATTTCCTCTGATTTAATTTCCCCAATATTTATTTTCAATATTTCTAATTTCCAATAAAGGGAAAAATTTACGGTTATCACAACATATTCCTTAAAGCTTTTAGCAGCTTTCTTTTTCATGCACTGCAAAGATAATCGATCTAAGGCTAGATCCATAGATGCCTATATTAGGTAATAAACTGTAACGTCCGAAATTATAAAATTCCGAACCAAATTTTTCTTTTTACTTCTATCTTTCTCATTCAATTGTTCAGTATCAATTGGTTTGCATTCAATGTCGATGTAAGTTCAATTCTATAATTCTCATTACCAATAAAACCTTAAATCATTAAATTTATTAAACCATAAATAATAAGTAAGAAATCATAATAAAACTATAGCATAATGTTTATAATTCTATTTATAACAGTTCAATTTAATTTACATCCCACTAGATCATACATATTTTTCAATTTTAACACTACACTGATTACATTCCGTTTACAAATACATTTGCTGTGCATTTATTAGTCTGAATATAAATATTAAATTCTACATGTACCTGTACTCCTGACATTTTAACCTTTTGCGATCTCTTCCACTACCTTGTAACGTCTGTAACCAAGCTCATGGAAGAACTATCTGGGATGGTGAGTAAGGGGGTCAGCTTTCGGAAAAGCCCAGTAAGGAAAAGCATATAAAAGAGTGGTACTATGCCACTATATGTAGTAACAATCGCAAATTTAAATTTTGTAAATAAAATAATGCATAGGGGTTCATGTAAACATTTATTGAAAACTCTTTTAAAACATATACTATACATATAAATTTCACTGTTCAAATCATTTAAAATCAATCTGTCTGTAATTCATTCACTGTCTTATACTATTCATATACTCTTTTCACAATTCATTTCATTCAAGTAAATCATTAAAATATAATAACTGTACTCGTATCATGAAATCATATGTTTTAAAACTCGTTCACTTTTCTTGTAACTTTTCGATCATATTTTGTACTCTTTGTATAAATCAAACCAAACAATCAATCATCGATTATATATCATATATCAATGAGAAAATAAATCTCCAAGAGATTCATGCACAAATCTCGTATCCCATAAGGGATCTCGTATAGGAATTAGGCGTACCCACAAGGGGCCGGGATCCATCCTTAAGCTGTTCCTACCTCGTAACAATGGCCATTGTCAATAAGGTACTGGGGACTTGATCAAGGTCTTCCAGTCCTAATCATATAAGTCTCGTATGCATGATCATCAAGGAGTGATCAATCTCTTAAAATCATTTTCACATATCATTAAAATCATAATGAAAATCACTTTCATATAAACTATTTTGAATCGAGCTATAATTATGTAAACAAATCAACATTTTATTTACTGTAACTAAATCTCATAAAATATCTCATTGCTATTTCAAATATTCAAGCATTTGAGTTATATAAAAATACTATTTATTTCATGCAATAATATTCGTTGTAAAATAATTAATTTAAAATAACATATGCAATTCATATAGCTCAAAATATATTTTAATTCATAAATAAATACTTTAATATTTATTTATAAAACTGGGCATGGATGCAATGAAGGGTGGATTTTTCTAAAATTCTCGATAACACTTCGATTTGATTTCTATCCTAACCCCTTTTAAAAAAATCACATGTTCAGTAATTCAAATCACCCAATTCTCCCACATGCAAGCATAGTATTTCCTACACTACTTCTATATACTATTCCTTACCTCGATTCGCAGTACAAAATAAAATCCAATAGCACCACTAATCCACTTATTTCTCCCAATTACTAGCTGCACAATTAATATTAAAATAATTAACATTCCTTGCTCAATTTATAAAATTTACTTTACTTATCCTAAACTCATATTTTAATTATTTCTACTTAAGGGAACATTATAGAATTCTCATAAATCTCCATTTGGCCAATTATAGCCAATTCATTATACTTGTTCTTTTCTCATTCCTACTGCATGCATAATTTTTATTTATTCCCTTCTCCAAACTTGTTTTCTTATAGCATTAAAATTTGGTCATTTTCATTCATCCTTTATCTTAGCCAAATTGCCTTCAAGGTATTAAATTTATTACTCCTTTAATTTTATGATTATTGCTACACTTATTATATTTTATATTATCATTACCAATCTTATATTAAAACCAATATGCTTCCTTTAAAACAGTTTATGACAGTAAACTTCATGAGATGCCACCATCATCATTTCCTTTAATGGCCGGTTGCACCATATTGGACTAAGATCATGTTTTGTTAATTAATTTTTCTGGTTATAATCATCTCATGAGCAGCCCATTTTTCCACATTTTAAAGCATTAAAAGTTAGCATTTCTTTCCTTCATTTTTCTCTTCAACTGGCTGTCCATATTTGACTTATTTCATGTTTTTATTAATCAATTTTTTATAGCTATTCCTAGTCCATGATCAGCCTCATTGTTGACCTTTCTTGGCCGGCTATGTATGTTGTCCTAATTTTTCTATTTGTGTTTAATAAGTCTACATTAATTATGATAAGATTTTTCTTCATTTTCATATTATTTCACACCATTAACACCTAACTTCATCCCTGTCAACTTACGCCCCCTACAACAGAATATCCAGCCCCTTTTATCAAGCCACTAATTCCCTTGGTCAGCTGCACCCTACTATTTAATTTATATTTTATTAATTAAATTTTTATGCTATATTTATCTCATGGCCAGCTCCTTATTCCCCCCTCATTTCACGTCAACTGCAATAAACAACTCCCATTTTTTTCATCTTTCACACCACTTACAGCCCACATTAGCCCCTCAAAATCACATAACCGAACACCTCAACAAGTTCTCTACCAAGTGTTCAGTTCAAACAATAATCACACACATCATCTACTCATTAAATGTAACCATAAACTAAAGGTATCATTGCAAGAAACCATGACTGCCATGATATGGATGTTGGATTATGCCCTTAGAACCATTCATTAGATGATTGACTTTGGCATTTTTTTATGTATCATGACATTTTATTTATTATAGTTCATTATTATATTTGTTTTATAACTGCGTAATGTAATCTTATATGATAATGTCCTTAGAATAGTAATAACACACTATTCTTAAAATATCCCTAGTAAAGTATTATTGTGAACAAGGATAACAATGATACGATAAGACTAGTATGTGGTTGACTGATGACCATTGTCATGGATATAGGATATCAAGTCATCACATAGGTACATGTTAGAGAACTATGTACTGGATCGACCCTCCATGAGAACGCTACATGGATTGTTATATGAGTGTCATAAGCGATTCTCACAGTGATGATGGTGTATGTGATCCTTTGACTTGAGATCATCAGAGATCCCAACATAGAGAATTGCATACTTTAATGCTGCTAGATGTCATTCGTAACAGGATGGACTATAAAGGTAGTAATTGGGTATGCCTTGATCTATGTAGAGGGATGTTGAGTGATCAAGATAGAATTTATCCCTCTTATCTAACAAGAGTGATGTCTTGGGCCCTTTGATAGAGTGAGACTAAGAAATGCATGGCCGTGCTCGAATAAGTCAATATGAGATATTGATTTTATTTGTTTAATTAGTCTACTCAGGAATCAAGAAACGCTGATTAGACTATACAAGTGTGACACATTCCATGACTTGTGTCTAATCAAGACATCAAAGGATAAAGGGATTAGACTACACGGTAACATCTATCACGAGTAAGGTTATGTCGTGTCATTGACATTCTCGTTACATGGGTAGCAATGATGTGTTGCTAGATACCGCTCATTGCCTGTGACAATTTTGTCATTGCCATTGTTTTGAGAACCTATTGGGTCGCACACTTAGAACGGATCAATGAGGAGCTTAATTAATCCTATTCTGAATTGGATTAAGGATATGTCTAATCCTATTCTGACTTGGATTAAGGATATAGTTAATCCTATTCTAAGTAGGATTAGAGTTCTGTTTGGCAGTAAATTTTAGGGTAAAATTTACTGCCTATAAAAGGATGTTTTTTCTAAAAACATAGCTGCACAACAACAATTAAAAAACAACAGAAAAGTATTCTTTTAATCGAAGCTAGCAGTTCGGTTATAAAGAATCAAAAAACACTCCTTAAGGCTTCTGATCGTGAGACGTTCAAGAGTCGTGAGATCCGTTCGTGTGGATACCATAGAGGCAGGAACGAAAGGTTGTTGCTTGTGACTCGACCAACGACAGAAACAAGAGAAAACGTCAGGTAAAATCTCGAAACCCTAATCAGGCAAATCTCCGAATCGATCCTGGTGGAGGTCGAATGATTTAAATTCCGCTGCATTTTTTTTCGGTTTCCTTCAATGGATGCTGAGAAGAATAAGGAAACACATAGGAGATCAGTTAGACAATCTCGACAACCTCGATGGCAGCAGGAATACGTTATGCATTTGGAGGGAAATGGTGAATCGTCTGGAAGCTTGAAAGAAGACCATACAAGCATGCACGCGGGAAATTAATGAACTCTTATGTTAGTTAGATAGGTTTGTTGTAAGTCTGTTGTACTTTGGCAGTTGTATAGCCTCGATTAGATAAGAAGTTGTAACTACCTAAACTGTACTGGCAGCTATAAAAGATCAATAAGAATGAGCGGGAAGGATAGCACTCTTCTAAGATTCAATCATCTCCTTCCTCTACTCTCTTTTCTTTACTCTCTTCTCTTCTTATCTTTCTAGAGTTCTTAGGCACACTCGAAGTTGCCTATCATACCATCTATTTTATACTAAGTCCTTATATTGAGCCATTCACGTCATCATCATCAAAATTTATCCCTCAAAACACATGGCTGAACATCCTAACCTATTATATATATATATATTTATTCGAAATCATGATCAAATACTTCATTTACTCATCCAAACCAATCATGAACAAGAGACAAAAAAAACATTAAACAATGGCTGAAATTTTACTTGTGCAAGAAACGTTTCTGGCAGCAACAGAGCAGATGGTTTTTGGCTAATTTAGGCTAAGCTTTTTGGATGATTAAGAAGCTCTTAGGATGAGGAATAATTTTTATTAAAGAGTCTAAGTGATTAGGTAAAGAAAAGAGGCTGTTTCTACTAGGCTAACGTGAAGAAAACTTGAAGGAAAATGGAAAACCGGCAACCACAACGCAAAACAGCATGCAGCACTAGTGAGGCGGTGGAAAATGGCTGAAGAAGGCTATAAAAAATGGTGGAAGATGTTGTGTTGTCCTTATATGATTGGTCATTATTTATATATTTAATTTATAAATTTTAATATAATTGCAAAAAGTCTAAAATGCCTATTTAAATCGCTTTATTTTCAATTTTTACCACTGTACAGTATTTCTGACTTCTAGGTCAGAATTTTTTATAAATTTTAAATATTTATTTTATTTATTTTTGGTCAATTTAAGTCAAAGATTAACCACTTTGACTAGCCTTTAGGAAAAGACTAATTTACCCTTACACTATCCTATTATTTTCACTTCTATCCTATTAATATTTTATTATTTTGATTTTCTGAAACTATATTTTATTTTTATTAATTTTTTATTTGTTTGGGTCAAACATGGTCAAAAGTTGACTCTTATGGTGGTTTGACCAATTATAGGTAGTGAAATTACTAAATTACAGCTAACTGGTTAATTTTCATTTCATTTGTGTTGTTTTTAGCATTCTCTTGTAATTAAATTCACGGGCTAGATCCACGTGACACTTCTTTACTCAAGGGTTCTCTTATAACAGTCTAGGTGTCCAAGGTTAGTTAGGTTTGACCAGTATTCAAAAAAATTATTTCGACCTATGGACACAATCGTCAGTTTTAAATTTGTTGTACTAAAACTAAAGTACACTAAGGAAAAAGAATTTAGAAAAGTGAGCTGCTTATCGATTATGCATCTCGAGTCCACGATTCACAATTTGCCATTTCGGTGTCCATCCAAGCTACTGTTTATGCTGTAAGACCCACTTGATTATTTTCCCGATAACTCCATAACATATGAGAATTTATTTCCATAACTTCACTTAATATTCCACTTCAGCACCTTCAATAGATATAGGGAGAATAGAGAATTTTGGGCTCTTACATAAACATCTTTGCTAATTCTTCCCATGAGTGAATATCGTCCCTATCCAATTGAGTATACGATCTTGCTGCAAATCCTTTGAGGCTATCTTAGAAGACATGAATCAACAACTTGTCATCACACGTGTAGGCAGCCATCTTCCTACAATACATGATAACATGAGTTTTAGGGCACGTAGTCTTGTCATACTTTTCAAAATTTGGTGCCTTAAAATTCGGTGGAATTACTATGTCTAGTACTAAGCAAAGACTACTTGCATGCAAAGATCCTCGAAAATGCATCCCTTCAATGACTCAATGTCTTTCTTCTATGAAATTTATCTTCCATTAGGAACCCAAGTCTTCTTCCACTCGCTGCTTCTTTTTAAGACCAGCTGAATTTATAGCATGAACAACATACTCTTGGGCTTGACCATGACTAGCTGAGAATGGCATATTAGGGCCTATGTAGCCTTTAAGAGGCAATGCATGTGGCCCTTAAGACGTTTGGGCCTCAAAGTCAGTTAAACTCTGTTTCGTGACCAGTGCCCTTCTTGGTGTGATAACCGTAAATTTTTCCCTTTATTGGAAATTAGAAATATTGAAAATAAATGTTGGAGAAATTAAATCAGAGGAAATAAATAAAATTTGCGAGAAACGGGATATTGGTGAAAATCTTGAGAAATGAGGAAGTGATGAATAAGGAAATTCGTGTGAAGGAAATTAAATGAAAATAAAAATAAAATCGGAGTTATGGAAAATAAGGAAAGCAGGAATTTAAATTGGATTAATGGAAATCCAAAATTTATAAAATAAAAATGCGTATATTATATATTTATATAATTAAATTATATAAATATATTTACACATGTTTTTATATAAATACATATGTATGTATATGAATATTAGTATATATTATAAAATGAAATATATACTATTTTGTCTTAAATAAATACATGTGTATATTATAAAATGTATTTATATAATTATAAATATATATGTACAGATATACATATATATATGAAATATATATATATTATTATTTTAAATAAAAGTATATGAATATATAAGAAAAGTAAATGTTATTTTATATTAAAGTTTATAAGTATATATATTGTATTATAACATTTATATGATTCTATATGTAAATGTTATTTATTTTAAAGTATATAAATATACATATAAATACTAGATATACATTTTGTAATACTTAATATACATATATGTATATGTATGTATCTCTTTAAATATATATAGTACAATACTATATAAATAAACTAATATTATTATATTTAAATTGTATAACATAAATATAAAGTATAGTGTATAATATATGGTGTATTTTATACCAAATATAGAAAGAGAACAAAAAAATATAAAGAGGAAATAAAACAGAAAAGAAAGGAGAGAATCGGGGGGAAATCCCGACCCTCCCCGGCAGACCGCCGATGGCGGAGGTGCCACCGCCGGTGAGGGAGAATGGAGAGGATGTCATCGCCGGCCAAAGGAGAAGTCAAGGAAACCACCGGCGGCGAAAGAAAGAAAGAAACGGAGGCAGAAAATGCGGCGGAAGCCGCGGAAAGAGAAAAAAACCAGATCTGGCAGTGCCGGCCGATCCAAGCACCGCCACTACCACCGAAGCTTCACCGGAGGAAGAGGAAGCCAATGGAGGCCACCGAAGGTGCAATGGACGGCGGAGGAACGCCGGCGAAGAGGAAGAAGAAACCGAGGCAAAACCGCCTCGATCCGCCGCCGTGCCGCTGATCCAAGGCAAACGGAGGGCACCGGCAAGTTCGTCGTGCAGCCGGCCAGCTGAGGGACGCCTGAACTGCCGAAGAACCGGCCGTCGGTGAGGAACTGGCGAGGAAAGGAGCTGGACCGGTCTGAACCGGTCTGACCGGGAAAGGAAGAAGAAAAAAGAAAAGAAAAAGAAAAGAAAAAGGAAAAAGAAAAAGAAAAAGAAAAAGAAAAGAAAGAAAGAAAAAGAGGAAAAAGGAAGAAAAAGGAAGAAAAAGAGGAAAAAAGAAGAAAAAGAGGAAAAAAGGAGAATTTTGGGAATTTGGAAAATTCCCGGAAATTCGACGACTCGGAAATTTACGAAAATTCGATAAGAAATTTCCCGAAAATTTAATTTCAGAAAAATTAAATAAATTATGAAAAAATTCAAAAAATTAGAATTTTTATTTCCAGAAATTATTTTCAGCGATCGGGATAAGGAATCGAGAGAAATGGAGTGCAGCGCGATCGATAAGAGGAAGTCGCCGACCCGGAAAAAAGGTAAGGGATGCATTGCAGCACTGTAAGGATACTCAGTCTGCATATTTTAAATTGAAATATTTTATGCAATTATTTTATGAAAATTATTATGATGCATGATTTGCTGAAAATAATTTGGGAAGAAGTACTGGCTGAAAGATTTTAAACTGTATTTTCCGTGCAGGAGGTTAGTAAATTGGCAGCCGTTATGCTGCCGAAAATTTTAGAAAAACTTTATAAAATCATATTAAATGATTTTATTTCCGAATTTCGATAGTAAATCACGAAACATGAGGAAATTTCTAAATTTCATAAAACATGAATATAATAAGATGGAACTTTAGAATATTCATGTATTTGAGAATGATGATAATGAAATCACCGAAAATTCTCGGAATAGATAAATTACACGAATTACGAGACGAAAGATGAAGTGAAATATAGTGAATATTCTTATGAATATTTTTATAAATATTCACTAAAGGATTTTAACCCTTATGGTTTTAAATTATGGAATTTTATATTTATATAAATTCCATAAAGGTTTATTTTATGACGAAAATACGGTTTTGAGATTGGTTGGCATTCCTATCATGCTGATGCATGATATGTGATATGTTTAGTCCCGGTCGACGCCTAATCAGTGATCCACCGAGGACAATATAGGTTATGGTCATAGATTTGACCGGTGTATTTCCTTACCCTTCGAGGTTTATAGTATGATGAGATTAATGCCTATCTTAGACTCCATAAATGATAGGTGACATGTTAAAAGGAAAATGTTTTACATGACATGGAATATGTCAAACGGAGAATCTGGTATATGATGCGTGACATGTGAAAAGAACATGTTTCACATAATATGAGAAAGAAATCAATTGAATTATAGCATTTTTACAAAAATGCTCATTTCGGTACTGATTATAGTACTGTGAGATGATTCTCATAAGACATGAGATACAAACATGTAAGATGTTTTCAAAAAGGAAGAATTGATAAATCTAACATTCTTACCATGAATTGAAATGGAATATTAGATTACAAGTGTTACACGAGTTCTGATAAGATAGTGGGAAATATATGGCATAAAGGCCAACCCAAATAAATACTCGATTTCTGTACCGTGTGAGCCACCTCTAGAATCCTTCGGGAACTAAGTGCTGCACGTGTTCTGATGTGTTAGTAAAGGCCAAACCGAGCAAAGACTCGATGATTTTACTGTGTGAGCCACCTCTAGAATCCTTCGGGAACTAAGTGCTGCACGTGTTCTGATGTGTTAGTAAAGGCCAAACCGAGCAAAGACTCGATGATTTTACCGTGTGAGCCACCTCTAGAATCCTTCGGGAACTAAGTGCTGCACGTGTTCTGATGTGTTAGTAAAGGCCAAACCGAGCAAAGACTCGATGATTTTACCGTGTGAGCCACCTCTAGAATCCTTCGGGAACTAAGTGCTACACGAGTTCTGATGTGTTAGTAATCAGTCTAAGTTCTGATGGGGATGCGACAAATGTCGAAGGATGAAATAGATCTTGTGCACATGACATATGATGTGTGTGATATATCGGATTATGTTTATATATGCCACTCAAACATGTGCTACTTGAATGTTCGTCTCGTTCACACATAATCATACTGATAAAAAGAATGATGCCTTGTGAACTTAAGAATGGAATAGATTTTAATAGCTTATTTTGCTTTTTAAAGGACGGTACTATTTAAGAGAGTACATTAAAACATGAAATGAGTTTTAAAGAAATAAGATGATGATTTAACTAATATTCTTTTCAAGAAATATACGAATATTAATTATTCTAATTAAATGCTTTATTTCGTAGAAGCATTATTTTGAAAAGAATATGAAAAAGGTTATGAAAGTTTAAAAAGGAAAAGGATTTATTAATTCAAAACAAAAAGAAAAAAATTCTCTCTACAGTTGCTTCTAGGTTCCATAACAAGTATGGTATTCTAAAATACCTACCTTATTCCATTCGGATTCCTAGCCGACTATAGTATCTTTCCTACATGCGAGCCTAGAGCCCATAGGAAAAATGAAAAAGATTTTCAGCATATAGGAAGCTGAGTATCAAGTGAGGCATATAATTCTCTTACTAAGCTGTGGTTTTGCTCACCCCTTAATTTTCAACATTTCAGGTTTTGATGAATGTGAGTTCAGTGGATATTGGATCCTGGCTGTACACGAAGGACAATGTGCCAGACCGACTAATTATTTGAGGTATGATCATTTATTCTCTGTATTTAGACACGTCAACAGTACTACTTATCTGATTAATTACGATAGGGGATGTGTATAATATAGACAATATTATGTAAAATTGTTTAACAGTCAGTACAAGTGAAGTGTCGCAGACAGCCCAACCGATTAAGTTGTGTATAAGAAGATGAAAAATGTGGTCACGGGTCGTGACACTTGGGTTGCCACTTTTCCCATTACTCTTATTATTCCTTTTCCATTCTCCAACCTTTTTAACAAATCTGATTTTGGATTGAAATGATAAAGTATGGAAGTCCAAGTTTATTTCCAGAGTAAAAGTGCTCTAGCAACATCACTCTACGGAAGAAGCTACATGGAAAGTTTAAAGAAAGAAAAGTACCCATACCTATTCTAGATGACATAGAGCAATTTGGCTAAGGTAGGGAGAATGTGAAGGCTACTCAATTTTAGTCTCGAACTTGTAAATTAATTTGTGATTGAAGTAAATGAAATATTGAGATATATTTTGGGAATTTGACCATTACAAAGTAGTCATATTAGGTACGAGAAATATAAGAAATTTTAAAGTCTATCCTGTAAAAATCACAGAGAGTTAAAGTCATAAAAGGATTTAAGGACTATGTATGCTAAGCATGATATCAATTGAAGAATTATACAAATTATATATATGAACCAAACTAGTTGTACTTGTATATACATATGTGACTATATAAAAAAGGGGGGTATATATATAAAGTTAAAAATGTGAAATATAAAAAAAGAAAAGAAAAAATTGAAGTGTTCTACCACACCTTACATCCCTACCAAACTTGTACCCCATCCATACCCACTCCTCTCTCTCACATCCCTTCTCCATTCCTTTCTCTCACCATCTCTCGTCAATCCTATGTCCCTCATTTGAAACTAGAAAGCAAGGAAAAGTGTTGAAAGAAAAGGAAAATAGAAATGAAAGAGAAGGACAAGAAGTAAGGGAAACGATGAAGAAAGGGGAGCTAAAATCGTCCTTAAAACAAGAAGCAGATCTACTGTCGAAGACATTGTCGCATGGTAGAAAAAATAAAGGGGTGGGATGCCTAGGGGATGCTCGTCGAAGGCCTGGTGAGACAAGAGGCTCTTAGAGGGACTTAAAGGCTAAAAAATAGGGTTGATTTCAAGTTAATAGCAAGCTGAAATCAGCTTGTCTCGGCAAAGGAAAACCAAGCAGAAGAGAAAGATTGCAGGGGGTCAAAAACAAGGTTGAAAGGTTGGTTTTAGGGGCTAAGTGTAACAGTCTGAGTGTACATTATTACACAATAATTACTCATATTTTAACATTTTTACCGGTTGGGCTGTCTGCGATGCCTTTACACTTCAACAGTAACAATAATAAATAATGGACATTTATTTATTGATAAAATTTGGAATATGTAATTTTACAATATTCCTTACACTTTGCATCCCCTGTTTTTATTTTACAATGATGTAGTACTGTATACAAGTGTCTGAACATATAAGAGAAGTGACTGTACCTTTAAATTTCAATGCTCTTTGTCCCAATGGGCTACTCGTAGCTATAATTATCCGAGGAAGCCATCAAATAATCCTCGTTATAAATCTGGAAAATTTGAAAGTAAGGGTGAGCGAACCACGTGCTCAGTAAAGGAGTCGTATGTTGTTTGATATAATGAAAACTATATGTCGTAACACATTTATTTCCTAACGGTGTACTAAGCATAGTAAAGGAAGGATACTATAGTCAGTCGAGAAATCCAGATGGAGCATGGAAGGTATTTTGAAATACCTGTCTTGTCCCGGAAACTCAGAGCAACTATAGAGAGTAATAAATAAATTGTTTTATTTCAAAACAATTCCCTCTTTTTCTCATAATTATAAAAATGGTATAAACCATTTTATTATTTCACTTCAGTACACCAATTTCAAAGCACGTGACAGGATAGTGATAAAACAGTAGTTACAGTAAATAGTCTTTTCAGTACAGTAGCTTATAAATATCCAAATCACTGGATAATACTTCAGTAATTATTTCTATTTAAGAAATAATTTTCAAAGTATACTTTCTCGATAACAGTAATTTACTTTCAGTTCTGTAAACAGTGTTTTATACAATTCAGTTCAGTAAATAGAAATCAGTAGATTTCGTTTCAGTAAAAAGGAATCAGTAGCTTTCAGTTCAGTAAACAGTAATCAATAAGTTTCAGTTCAGTAAACAGTAAACAGTAAACAGTAATCAGTAGCTACCAGTTCAGCAAACAGTAAACAGTAGTTTTCAGTTCAGTAAACAGTAATCAATAGCTACCAGTTCAATAAAACAGTATTTTGGTACGGTTCAGTTCAGTAAACAATAATTCACAGTGCAATACAGTAAAACAGGATTTAGTAAATCCTTTCAGTAAACAGTAATCAGTAAGTTGAGACTAGGCATCACCATACATCATATCATGCTATCATCGTCCACAAAGGGACACAGTAATCATCCCCGAAGGGACATAGTAACAGTATACAGTGAGATCTATGGCCATGATCTATATGGGGTCCTCGGTGTACACTTGCCAGGTGACATCCGGGACCGCTGATGACTGGCGGGTCAATCAGCCACGTGACAGTAACAGTAATAGTAACAGTAGTAAGCATGAATCTCGAGGCCTAAGTCTCAAAACAGTATAAAAACTGTACCACAGCCTTTATGGATCTTATTCAAAATAATTTGAAATATTTCATGTTTATCCATAAGGCTCTCACATTTTCATATATCATCACCTTTATGGAATTTATAAATAAATAAGACCAATATTTGGTTCCATAAAGGTATAAAATCATTTCTTTTCCCATAAAAATACCTCTTAGGAAATCCCATGAATCAAATCATTTATTTAACAACTTATTTTCCAAAAAGGTATTTTATTCCCCATTTTCACATACAGTAAATCCATCAGTAAATATTCATGTATCAAGTGAGAAAGTAAATAAATATTCAATTTGAATATTTAGTATCATATAAAACAAATCAATTTCTCACTTTAATAAAAATATAAAACATGAATATTTAATTTCTTATAACTTTCTCAAAATTTCCAATTTATGGAAATTTGGTGGAAATTATATTCAAAATTTCCCATTTAAACAATTTTATGCTTTTAAAATATTTTGGAATATTTTAGAATATTTTTGGAAAATTTTCGACAGCATAACAGTTGCGAATTCCTAACCTCTTGCACACAGTCACAGTATATAAACCAGCTTTTCAATCACAGATTTTGCATGTTTTCAAACCAAATCATGCATCCAATATTCTCATAAAATTTAGCTTAAGAAAACATGCAATTCATTATATCACTACAACTCACACGCTTCCCCTTACCAGTTTTGTGAAGCCGAGCTTCCCGGTTACGTTTATCGAATTCCGTCAACTCCGGCTACAAAATAATTTTATCAAAAATTATTAATGTTTTCCCTCTTATTTTTAAACCACTAGTATTCATAAAATGCAACCACTAATATTCTGACACAAGTACAACCGGTATAAATTATACTGGTGCTAAAACTCAACTTGCTCATTCTAGCTTCTTTTTCGGTTTTAATTTCACCAATTCTCCTCTTTTAATTTTTATTGTTATTCTTTACCAAAACCCCTAATTTTCAGCACATATTGTGCTTCCAAGGTGTCATGGCCGAATCCACTAATGGCCACTTTCCTTGACTTTTCCATCTTTTTTCTCCCTAGTTGTGGTTTCCTCTTAATTGTTACTTGTCTACGTGAGCCACTCTTGGCTTATTCTTGCATGAAGTCTTAATTCCTCATTTATTCAATGTCCAACTGAGACTTCATTCACTATCCAAGTTTCGCTTTTCAACCCTTTTTATACTTCTAAGTTTCTTCCTCAACCTATTTATATTCCATAATTCATCTATCATCATCATCATACCATTTTCTTTTACGTAATTTCTTGTTTTTCTAAATCTATACCAAAATCACAACTTATGCTAATTCCATGATTTAATTTGGTTTAACTAAAATTAAAATTATAATCATGCTTCTCATGTTTAGAAACATAAAAATAAGTTATTGAATATCAACAAAACCATGGAACTCATTGAACCTACCTTGACCGATTGTCCCCTCCAAAACAGAACAAGTTTCTGTTTCACTTTTAGCCCTCTTCTCTTCTTCCTTTGATGGTTTAATTGATGGAGGGAAGATGGATGGTAAGGTTAAAAGGTTAGCTATCAAGGTATGATTTTGCTGAATTTTTCCTTGAATGAACGATGGCCAAATAGAGCACAAAATTAAGAAACTCTGTTATCTCGTGGGCAGTAGGTAATGGTGAGAAGATGGCACAATTTGGCTAAAGTCTTGTTTCTTTAGTCTTCTTTTTATTCAAGGCAATCAATAGGAAGTTGCCACTTAGTTTCTTATCTCTTTTCCCTCATGATTTCATGTCTTAATTGCATTAAAAACTGAAGACTTTGGCAGCCAAAAAGGAACAGCTAGGAGAGTTTACTCGCCGTTCGGTCTTGTCCCTCTTCCTTCTCCTTTCGTAATTTTGGTAGTGTCGCAAGTACCAATAATAAATTACTTTACTTAAACCTGTAGATAGGGCAAGCAAAGGTCGATCCCACAGAGATTCTTTTATTCAAATTAATTATTTAAATTAAATACCTAACTATTGTTTAGAGAGAGAAAAGAGATTTGGGGGGCGGAGGGTTTCAATTAAACTATAATAACTAAGAAAATAATCAGAAAAATAAACAAGTAAATAAATTAGAAAATATCAAATATCACAAAACTTCAGTTATAAGGTAATTAATTATTCTTGGATTTAGATGTTGATCATTGATTACAAAATATTATTGTCAATTAAATAGTCAACCGTAGCATAACAACAAGCTCTGTTACACCATCTTCCCTTAGTGAGTCGTTAGTTAAAACAAGCTCTTTAACTAATCTCTAACTACTTAACCTACCTAGAACAAGCTCTTTAGATATAAGTTGTAGCGGCATTAACAACTAGAAAGATATGGGTTGACATTAGATAACAAACACATGAGCTCGGTTCATTTAATCTAAACCTCAATTCTCCTCCATCCATAGTGATTAACTCCATAAGCAATTATGGACTTATGTTTTTAATCTGGTAGTAGATTATTTAATTAAATTAAATAGTGGGCCCTACTATCTAATCAAGCAAATAATCATGCAAATATGCTCAGAGAATCTTGGATACTTAATCAACAATTATATTATAAGCTCAAAATCTCACAACATTATTTTTTCCAAGAACAATTAATTTACCTTGTAACTAAATAAGAAACCTACTCACTAGTCATATTCAAGATCATAAATTTCAAGTTTAATATTATAAAGATATAAAAAATCATGCAAAAGACAATCAATATATCAATCTTTAATAATCTAAAACAAGAAATCTAAAATCAAGATTATAAACTAGCAAGAACTAAACAAATAATATGAAAAACAAAAGAAGAATCAAAATAAGTATTACTAAAGAAATCAGCAAGAATAGGAAAGAAAAGAAAAATAAAATATTTTGGCTAAACTTAATATAAGAATCAGCAACTAATTAAAAAAATAAAATTTTTATTAAAAACCCTATAGAAAATCCTACAAGACTAAAAGAGGGAAGAGGGATAATAGGGATGTGAGGGATGCTGTTTATGAGAGCCTTGTGCTCTTTATATAGGCCTAAGGAAGAGTTTAAAAGACTTTCCTAAGCAATGTGGGATTCAGATAAGAGTTTACTTGAGAAACAAGTAATTTGACTAGTCAAACTCTTACCTTTATCTCATCATCTTTTTACAATTATTTTCTAAGTAAAATTCCTAAGGCCTATTCTTATTAATTAATTACAGATCTAAGACATAATAAAATTAAGAAATTATCTTGTCTTTACAAAAATCTGGTCATGAACTTGCTTTGTTGGAATTTCTTCTCAATCTCATTATTCTGCCCAGAATTTCGTACTGATTTCATCCAGATGTTTGACCTACCAAACGAAATCCAATTTTTGTGATCTTGTATATTTCGAAAACCTTGAGAAGTCCTCTACAACTTCCATGAAGGCCACTTCTTGAGATCAGGTCGTTAAATTGGTTAAAAACGTCAATCTTTCAAGCTGGACAGAAAAATCTGCACTTTGCTCTTTTTAGCTTCTTTTAATTCCAACTTTGATATTTAATACCTAAAACATAAAATAAACATTAGTAAGCTCTTTTAGGCATAAAACATCAATATAGAGAATATATTAGCACATATAAAATTCACAAAATATCATCCTATCAAATTCCCCCACACTTAGCTTTTGCTAGTCCTCTAGCAAACCTTAGCTAAAATAATTTCTAAAGAACTAAATCCTAAAATCCTAACTCACTTTCGTAGGAATCATGATTGCATTTAGCATATGCAATAAGCCTTTAAACCCCTAGGTCACCCCTAGTGGACGAGTTGTGTCTCGTGAGGGCATTCAGAAGATATACCCACAAAATCTTTTACTTAACACTCAATCCTAAAAATTCAAAATAAGACTCAAAAATTTAAAATTTAAGACTCAAAACAAGATTAAGATCATGGATATATTTTCAAATCTTTCAATTCTTAACTCATAACTTCAACAAGAGTCAAATAATCAAGTCAATCATATTCTAATCATTACTTCTTATATTCATGCATACTTATAAATAAATTCATGCAAAATTCACAATCAACACAACTAAAATATATAATATCAACTTTGCAATTATCCACTTTACATTACTACAAACAAAGTCAATAGATCAAGAACTTTTTATTTTCTTTTCTTTTTTTTTTCTTTTTCTTTTGAGGTTTCAACAATGGTTTCCCCAAGTACTTACTTGCCTTTTTACGGAATGTTAATATTGGTGATACCAACACCTGGTTACTCAACAAGTAAGCCCTCTTTTAGAGTGCTTTGCATACTCATATTTCAAGTCACTTTAAGAATTTAATCAATAAGATCAAGCAACTCAAAACATTAGAGTAGAATTTAAAGCTTTCAACCTCTATTTTTCTTATTTTTCTTTTGTTCTTGTCTATTTATCCTTTGCTTATACGAACTTCAATGAACTAATCACATTATCAATATCATATGATCAATCATATTTAATCATGAACTCACATAAATTCTTTAGAAAGTATTCACTTCAACAATAATAACAATCAAAATACTCTCAACTTTCTTATAAAACTCTGTTTTAGTTTAGAATCAATCCTTAAAAGAAAGAAAACATATCATGATCTTTTAAAACTGTTAAAAATTTCACCTCTTTTTATTTTTTAATTTCCACTTCCTAAAACCATTATCCCCCCCACACTTAAATCTTACTTTGTCCTCAAAGTAAGTCTAGCATGCAAAGAAGAATAATAAAAACTCAAAAATGGTAATACAAGAAAGGAAAGAAATACTCCCTCGTTTTTACATCCTTGGGTTGCCTCCCAAGTAGCGCTTTTGTTTAATGGAGTTAGCTCGACTGCTTCACCTTCCATCATCCAATCCCAAATGCAAAACTTTTCTTTGATTTCTGTTGGTTCTGACTTATGATTACTTCTCCAAAGATGTTGAACTCCACTATGTTATCATCAAACTCCATGGTGAGTGTTTCCTTATCCACATCTATTTTGGCTTTGGATGTCTTCAAGAATGGTCTCCCTAGCAGCATTGGTGTTGGAAAAGGAGAATTATCATCCTCCATATCAAGAACATAGAAGTCTGCTAGGAAGACTAATTTATCAACCTGCACAAGAACGTCCTCTAATATCCCTTCAGGATAGGCATTAGTTCTATCAGCTAATTGTATAATAACACCAGTCTCTTTCAAAGGTCCAAGATTTAAAGATTTATAAATTGACAAAGGTATGACATTTATAGAAGCTCCTAAATCTATCATGGACTTATTAATTATGGTGTTACCTATCTTACAGAGAATACTAAACATGCCAGGATCTCCACACTTTGGGGGAAGTTTCTTTTGAATGATTGCGGACACATTCTCCCCTATAATTAATTTTTCATTGCCTTTTAATTTCTTCTTATTAGTGCATAATTCTTTTAAAAATTTTGCGTACTTGGGCACTTGCTTGATAGCATCAAGAAGAGGAATGTTCACCTTCACTTTCCTAAAGGTCTCCAAGATCTCTTTGTCTTCTTCTTCTTTCTTTGTTTTTGCAAACCTTGTGGGAAAAGGAGGAGGGTAAGTACCAGTATTAAAGGGTACCCTTTTATCACTTACCTTAGACTTTGAAGCATTGTTGTCAACTTCTCCTTTTGCTTCTATGATAGTGTCAACATGCTCTTCTTTATTTGGTTTTGCCAACCTACTAGGAAAAGAAGGAGGGTAAGTACTAACGTTAAAAGGGACACGTTTTTCACTTACCTTGTCAAAATCTCTATAAAAAGGAGGAAGATTCACAACATTCTTATGTGGTGGAGTCTTAATGTTGACCTCCTCATATACATTCTCCTTGGGTCCAATTTCCTTCTCACTCCTCAAAAAGATGGCACTCACATTCTCCCTTGGATTCACCACAGGTTGAGAAGGCAACTTGTTGGATTCCCTAGCTTCAAGTCTACTTAGGGAAGTAGCCATTTGGCTCATTTCGTGCTCAAGGTGTGCATTCTTTGATCGTTCTCTTGTTGATTTTGTAAAGTAGAGGCAGCAAGATTCTTTACAATTTCTTCAAGAGACATGGTTCCACTTTGGTGTTGTATTTGGGGTGGTGGCCTTTCTTGGTATGTAGGTTTGGGGACTTGGAAATTATTTGGCATGTTGTGTGGTGGGACATATGGTGCAAACCTATTTCCATATTGCAAATTTGGGTGGTCCCTCCAACCAGGGTTGTAAGTGCTTGAATAAGGATCATACTTACCTTGGGAAGGCCCTGGGAATCCTCCTAAAGCATTAGCTTGCTCTATTGAATCTTCTTGAAGAGTTGGACATATGTCAATAAAGTGTCCTAAGTTAGAGCAAACTCCACAAGCCTTTGCTTGTTGCATACTTCCTACAGCCATTTGATGCACAAGAGAGGTTAAATCAGCAATTTGTTTTTCCAAAGAAGAAGTACTTACCTCGTGCGCTTGCTTAGGTAGTGGTGGTGGATCATGCCTTATATTAAATTGTTGAGAATTGACAGCCATGTTTGCTATCAAGTTTTGAGCTTCTTGAGGAGTCTTATCCACCAAAGCTCCTCCACTGGCAGCATCTATCATGCTTCTATCATGGGGTAATAGTCCCTCGTAGAAGTATTGGATTAGTAGTTGCTCATGAATCTGATGATGTGGGCAACTAGCACAAAGCCTTTTAAACCTTTCCCAATACTCATACAATGACCCACCATCAAATTGCCTAATTCCACAAATTTCTTTGCGAATGTTGGCTACCTTTGAGGCTGGAAAATACCTTTCTAGGAAGAGTTTCCTCATTTCATTCCAAGTATTGATGGTTCCGAAAGTAAATAATAGAGCCAATCCTTGGCTGCATCTGCCAGAGAGAATGGAAAGGCCCTCAACTTGATTTGCTCTTCACTAACCCCAGCTGGCTTCATGGTTGAGTAGACCACATGGAATTCCTTTAGATGTTTGTTTAGATCTTCACCTGCAAGCCATGAAATGTTGGTAAGAGATGTATCAAACCAGACTTCAATTCAAAAGCAACATCTAAAGTAAGGTAAGTAATGCAAAGGGGTTGTTGGTTCATAGTGGATGCTGCTAACTCCTTCAAGGTTTTATTAGCGTTTTGAGCCATGGTGTCCTCTTCTGAATCACTAGAGAATTCAAAAGTAGTATTGAACGTGGGCTTGGTGGACGATGGATCGTTGGAAGTGGATGGTGGTGGTTGGGGCGTTTGTAGCACTACACTTTGGGTTGCCTGAATGTAGTCTCTAATCTTTCGAAGTCTGTAACTAGAGTCCTCGTCAGACATGCAAACCCTACAAGGAAGAAAGAAAAGAAAATAATTAGATCTTTAAATTATAATAAATAACTTAAACAAATAACAATCTCCGGCAACGGCGCCAAAAATTGGTAGTGTCGTAGGTACCAATAATAAATTACTTTACTTAAACCTGTAGATAGGGCAAGCAAAGGTCGATCCCACAGAGATTGTTTTATTCAAGTTAATTATTTAAATTAAATACCTAACTATTTTTTAGAGAGAGAAAAGAGATTTGGGGAGGGGGGAGGATTTCAATTAAACTATAATAATGAAGAAATTAATCAGAAAAATAAACAAGTAAATAAATTAGAAAATATCAAATATCATAAAACTTCAGTTACAAGGTAATTAATTTTTCTTGGATTTAGATGTTGATCATTGATTACAAAATATTATTGTCAATTAAATAATCAACCTGTCACAGCCTGTGACCCTATTTTTCACCTTATTCTATACATCTTATTTGGTTGGGCTGTCTGCGATACTTTACTTTTCTTTTACGTATAAACAATTATATATTAAATTATAATATGAATTACATCCCCTATTTTAATTCATAAGGAAGTAGTACTGTAGATAAGTCTAAATAAAGAAAATAAATGATCATACCTTATTAAATAAATCAAGCTGTCGCATCGTTCCCAAATGCACAGCCGAAGTCCTTTAGATGTCAAACTCTTAGTCCTCGAAAACCTGAAATGTTAATATTAAGGGGTGAGCAAACCACGGCTCAGTAAGGGAATTATATGCCTCACTTGATACTCAGCTATCTATATGCTGAAAAACTTTTTCATTTTTTCCTATGGGCTCTAGGGTCGCATGTAGGAAGGATACTACAGTTGGCTCGGGATCCGGATGGAGTAAGGTAGGTATTTTGAAATACCTATCTTGTCCCAGAACCTAGAAGCAACTGTAGAGAGGAAATTTCATTTTTGTTTTGAAATTTAAATCCTTTTTCCTTTTTATTCCATAACCTTTTCATATTCTTTTCAAAATAATGCTTTTATGAAATAAAGCAGTTAAATAAAAAAACCAATATTCATATTTTCTTTGAAAAGAATATTAGTTAAATCATCATCATTTTCCTTTAAAACTCATTTCATGTTTTACTATACAATCATAACTAGTACAGTACTTTAAAATAGCAAAATAAGCTATTAAACCTTTTTCGTATAACATATAAATCATTTAAATCTAATATTCAATTTAAAATTTAAAATAAGAATATTAGATTTACTTTCCTCCTTTTCCTTTTTGAAAACATATTACATATTCATATTACATGTCATATGAAAATCATCTTGTAGTACTAAAATCAGTACTGAAATAAGCATTTTGTAAAATGCTGTAAATCATTTTCATTTCACGTATTACATATCATATAAAACATTTTCATTTCACGTATCACATATCATGTAAAACATTTTCATTTCACGTATCATATATCATATAAAACATTTTCATATATGGAGACTGAGGCACGCCCAGCCCGTCCACTGGGTCGTTACTCATATCATGCTATAGACCCCGAAGGGTATAAATAATCATGTCAGATCTATGGCCATAGTCTATAATTGTCCTCGGCGGATTACTGATCAGGTGTCGGCCGGGACTACGTATCACATATCACATATTACATGTCACATATCACATATCACATATCAGCATGATAAGATGCCAACTAGTCTCAAAATCGTATTTTTCATCATCAGTAAACCTTTATGGAATTTATAAAAATAATAATTTCATAATTAAAACCATAAAGGTTATATAATAAATCAAGTGAATATTTAAGAAAATATTTATAAAATATTCACTTTATCCATTTTTTATCTTTCATTTCATATCACGTATAATTCATATATTGAGAGAATATTTAGAAAACTTTTATAAAATATTCTCTGTATCCTTTGTTCATTTTCCATTTCATATCACATATAATTCATATATCGAGAGAATTTTCAGTGATCTCATTATCACCAATTTCGAAAACATGAATATTTTAAAATGAATTTCGTTATATTCATGTTTTATGAAAAATAATCATTTTCTCAATTTTCGTGGTTGGAAATCGTTTCTTGTGAAATAAAATCATTTATTATGATTTTATAAATTTTCTAGAAATTTTCAATAATTTTCGATAATTTTTCGGCAGTATAACGGCTGCCGATTGGCTAGCCTCCTACACGGAAAATACAGTTTATAATTTCCAGCCAGTACTTCATTCCAAATTCCAACCAATCATTCATCATAATAATTTCATAAAATATTTCATTAAAATATTTCGTAATTAAAACATGCAGACTGAATATCCCTACAATGCTGCACATGCATCCCTTACCTTTTTCCGGGTCGACGACATCCTCTTATCGGTCGCGCCCATACTCCATCTCTCCCGATTCCTCATCTCGATCGCCGAGAATAATTTTTGGAAATTAAAATTCTAAATTTTAGAATTTTCATAAATAATTTATTAAATTTTTGCTTGAAATCATTTTTTGGAATTCTTACCGAATTTTCGTAATTTTCGAGTTGCCGAATTCTCGAGAATTTTCAAATTCTTGGAAATTCTCCTTTCTCTCTCACAAATTCTCGAAAATTCTCCTTTCTCTCTCTCTTTCTTCTTTTTCCTCTTTTCTTTCTTTTTCTTTTACTTTTTCTTTCTTTTTCTTTTTCTTTTTCTTTTCTTTTTTTTTTTTTTTTCTTTTCCTTTTTCCTCTTCCTTTCCCTATCAGACCAGTTTAGCTTCCTTCCTTGTGGGTTTCTCGTCGGCGGCCAGTTCTCCGGCAGTTCAGGCTCCCTTCAACTGGCCGACGGCACGGCCAGTCTGCTGGTGGTCTCCGTTCAGCCTGGATCGATGGCACGACCGCGGATCGAGTCGATTTACCTTTGGTTTCTTCCGCCTCTTTGCCGGTACTCCTCTGCCGTTCACCGCGCCTCGGGTGGCCTCTATCCTCTTCTTGTCCCTCCGGCGGTGCTTCGATGGCAGTGGCGGTGCCTGGATCGACCAGCACCGCCACTTTCCTTTTTTTTTCTTCCCTGCTTCGCCAGTTTCGATTCTGTTTTCGTTTTGCTTCATCGCTTCCTTCTTCTGTCGTCGAATCACCTTCCTCACGTTGCCGGCTGCTTTCTTCTCTCCTTCTTCCTTTGGTCGGCCGGCCGACGGTGGTGGGTTCTCCCTCACCTTTCCCTTCTGTTTCATTTCTGTTTCCTAAGACAGAAAATAACGGGGATCGGGTTATATCCCGACCCCGTTTCTGTCTTTTTTTATAATATAAATATAATATATAATTATATTGGTATAATTATATATTTACCACATTAAATATATATATAGATATATCACCTTAATTTAAATACTACATATATATATTTCATATATATATATGTATATATATACATAAATGTATAAAAATCCACATATGTATTTATTTAATATAAAATAGTATATATCCTTTTATAATATATACCATATTTTATATATATACATATGTAATTATATAAAGACATATAAAAAATATTTATATAATCTAATTATATAAATATATAAATATGTAAATACCAACATTTTTATTCCTTGAATTTGGATTTCTTCATATCCAAATAATTTCTCATTTTCATTTTTTTATTTAATTTTTTTTATTTAATTTGGATTTCCATTTATCCAAATTAAATTTCCTCTATCTTATCATTTCATCAACTTTCGAATTTCCAAATATTTCTATCTCTTAAATAAATTCATTTATTTTCTTTAACTTATTTATTTGTTTTAATATTAAATTTACAATTATTTAATATAAATTTTAGAAAATTAGCGGTTATCACACTCTCTTCACCTTAAGAATTTCGGTCCTCCGAATTTAACTTAATTCATAAGGTGGTAGCATTCTGTATACTTATCATTCTTTACCTTTTGATTATCTTCCGTATTATATTGCCAGTATACCTTTAAGATCATAATCTCCTTTTATACCACTATATATCATCTTTCATCATATACTCATACTCCCTTAAATTTCTTATCAGTTGGGAGTTATCCATTTCCACTCCTTTTTATATCACATATGATTCATACTGTTCATCATCTGTTTTCTCAATTAGTGCCAAGTTGATATAGTTTGGTAACTATCACTTACCGATTTAAATCAATAGTATGTAATTGTCCTAGTAGCTTTCACATCTCGTGCATCCTCTCACTTAACATATCTTCGAGCGTTTCCATACTACACTCAGATATTTACATCAGTACGGAGCGATGCTGTCTATAAATTTGGAATCTCAAAGCCTTTTGCTATTTCCCATAACATATAGTGACTTAGAGATTCCCATCACATATAGAACTCACTGGAACTTCACATACATTCTCCTCCTTTTATAGTCATATTTCGACTATGGCACTAAAGAATCTAAGAGTTTGATAATGGAGAAGTGGTTTCATTAGACTATCGGTCTATAATCACTTCCATATTATCATATCTCTTTTAGATTCTTCATTATTATCCTCAATACTCTTTTCATATTTATTTCATCAACTGCTGCAGTTCATTTGCAGACTTTACTATTTACCACCTTTTACCATAATTGAATCAGGAGACAATCATTTTCTCCGCATATCTACTTCCATGTAATCTCATCATTACATCTCTTATTCTTATGGTATACTCTATATCACTTAGGTTTTAGAATATACTTGAGAATATACTCTTTTGATAATTTAGATTCCATTATGGCATAATCAAATTATAATTTAATCTTCTCATTATTTAACTTTATCATTGAATCTATAATTATCAATTTAATCATCTCATTATCCATATAAATCCATTATTTTCATCATTTCGAGGTGGTATATATATATATCCTTTTTGTTCCATTTACATAACTGGCAGTAAAATGTAAATCACTTCTTTACTTCTTTGAGTAAATTACTTTTCCTCTATCGAGTTTGGCTCGATCTTACATTTAACCATAATCATGTGATAACCACAAAATCACTTTTAGTTTTAAATTCGGGAACTATTTCATATTCGTGTTCCCTTTTCATCATGTACTTTCCTTTTATGACATATTCATCTTTTCCTTCATCATTATTTCAGTCACTTTTCATCAGTGGTAAAATATTCCGCTATTAAATTCCTTTAACCTTTTACATATCATCTTTATGTTTATTCATCCACTGACTTTAACCTTTTACTTATTAGTCACGTCAGTAGGGCAGCTAACCCATAAACTCTCCTATAGACTGGCAATAGTATTTAGCTAGACCCAGTACCTTCTGTATCTCCATAACTATCTCTTCATCATAGACAGATTCGCATTGCTCTGTCATTCGAGATCATATATCTCAGAAAGAGATACTGTCTAGTCCCTCTTCTATTTGCCAATCTTAACATATAAATTATAATCTTTGAGAGTCCGTAAGGTCATACCACTATGCTGCTCATTTTCCATTGATGTCTTATACTGTATCGGTATATCATTACTTTATCCATATCTGGGTGCCTTATTCATTAGGCTTATATATCTCAAAAGGAATTTCATTAACCTCGTAAACCTCAATAGGAACTCGTGATAATTTTATCGAGTTCTAATCATTATCATCTTATGATCATCAATTTCCAACTTTTCGTCTAGTGATGCCTTGTACATAGATTAATCTTATAAGGTCCTTGTACATCTCCGATTAAATAAAATAAGGCATCACTTCCATAGAATTGATTATTTGTTCTTAATAAGAACTTTAATGTATAATAGGAATTTAGTTCGTCATTTAATTCATCCTCAATCACATCATCTGTATTTCTATCCTTTACATCAATACATGTGAATTTCATTATCCACAATATTTTCCAAAATTATTTTCTTAAGCTTTTCGGATTCCTTTACGTTCTCCGATATAAGCTTAGAAATAACTTTCATATTCACAATCGAGTCAATGTTAGCTCGATTTTTCCAATCTATATAACGCTGAAAATTTATCGAGAATATCATCCGATACTTCCTTAAATCACACATCTCTTATCATTTTGGACATTTCATCTCTATGTCCCATCATTTCACTGCATAACCTCAAGGCAAAGACATTTAACATCTAAATCATTTTAATACCTACTCCACCTTCGTTCACTTATTTCCTCATACTTCACAGCATATCGATTTTCTTGATTTAGTATGCTGTATCGAGTGGAATCGTTGATTAACACCTTTCACAGCTAATCAATTTATTATTGAAATTCATTTTAAAATCATTTTCATTTAATAATTCAGGTTAACTGTTGTCTTCCTCATCTCTTATCATCACTTACTGTCCTTATACTCCAATTTCATATACTCCATGCAGTACATTATCCCGTAAAACATATTTCAAAATATTCTGGTTCTATAAATATCCATTTAATACCTTAGAAAATTGTATGATTGTTTAGAACTAGAATTAATTGTACTGCTATGGATTTCATCAACCATACCGGTCACTTTCTCATTCATTATCAGTAATCATTTTACTTTTCATCATATCCAACGATCCCGTAATCAACATCTCATTAATACACTTTTAAGTTAGACCCATAAAATCAATACTAAGTCGCTCATCCTGCGACTTCCCTATAACCATTTGGGTCGTATCAGCACACTAAGTGTAGTGAAATTTATAATCGAGATCATTATACTCATTTTATGTCCTTATACCATCAATAACTCCATTACTATCAATATATTCAAAATCTAAATGGTTTTATCACTATTCAAAGCATAATCCCACATAGGGGCATTTTCGTCATTTCACATTTATTTCTTTCTCCTCACTATACATTTAAATCAGTAATCTTATTATCAATTTGCTGATAGTACCCCTTTCTCGTACCAATATCAGCATTTTAAGATCTTATTCGATTTCGATAGAGAAGTCCACTAGGATCCATAATTGAATTATTTTGCATGAAATGCAGCTTTACATCATCAATTTCTCTGTCAAATCAATCAATTTCAACTTCTGTTGGTCTATTTGACTCCCGGTAAAATTTCGAATGTAGGGGTATTTTGGTCATTTTTGATCAAAAATAATCTCTCTCCCTAAAATACCTTCAATTGGTGATCTTAAGGTCTATTTAATGATGATATTTCATTCCCCTCCTTTATATCATCACTTTCAAGTCTCAGTTCGATCCGGACAGAAAAGTACTAGTGGGGCCCTTACCGAGTCCATTTCTGTTCCTTACGAACCGACATTCACTTAGACGATAAGATCTCCATTTCAGTTAACATTCCTGAGCCGTTTTCCCTTTTTAGCATTCCTTATTCCAAAATTGCTCACTCCCTTCTAAACACTTAATTTCAATTGCAATCATTTATTTTCTCTATGTATTCAGACTACACAGTACTATTGGGGATGTTAACATTTTCAACACATTTCCTTTCCAAAGTATCGATAGACATCAAGCCAACCGTGCTTTGATACCATTACATCTGTCACAGCCTGTGACCCTATTTTTCACCTTATTCTATACATCTTATTTGGTTGGGCTGTCTGCGATACTTTACTTTTCTTTTACATATAAACAATTACATATTAAATTATAATATAAATTACATCCCCTATTTTAATTCATAAGAAAGTAGTACTGTAGATAAGTTTAAATACAGAAAATAAATGATCATACCTTATTAAATAAATCAAGCTGTCGCATCGTCCCCAAATGCACAGTCGAAGTCCTTTAGATGTCAGATTCTTAGTCCTCGAAAACCTGAAATGTTAATATTAAGGGGTGAGCAAACCACGGCTCAGTAAGGGAATTATATGCCTCACTTGATACTCAGTTATTTATATGCTGAAAAACTTTTTCATTTTTTCCTATGGGCTCTAGGGTCGCATGTAGGAAGGATACTACAGTTGGCTAGGGATCCAGGTAGGTATTTTGAAATACCTATCTTGTCCCGGAACCTAGAAGCAACTGTAGAGACTAAATTTCATTTTTGTTTTGAAATTTAAATCCTTTTTCTTTTTTATTCCATAACCTTTTCATATTCTTTTCAAAATAATGCTTTTAAGAAATAAAACATTTAAATAAAATAACTAATATTCATATTTTCTTAGAAAAGAATATTAGTTAAATCATCATCATTTTCCTTTAAAACTCATTTCATGTTTTACTGTACAATCATAATTAGTACAGTACTTTAAAATAGCAAAATAAGCTATTAAACCTTTTTCGTATAACATATAAATCATTTAAATCTAATATTCAATTTAAAATTTAAAATAAGAATATTAGATTTACTTTCCTCCTTTTCCTTTTCGAAAACATATTACATATTTATATTACATGTCATATGAAAATCATCTCGTAGTACTAAAATCAGTACTGAAATAAGCATTTTGTAAAATGCTGTAAATCATTTTCATTTCACGTATTACATATCATATAAAACATTTTCATTTAACGTATCACATATCATGTAAAACATTTTCATTTCACGTATCATATATCATATAAAACATTTTCATATATCGAGACTGAGGCATGCCCAGCCCATCCACTGGGTCGTTACTCATATCATGCTATAGACCCCGAAGGGTATAAATAATCATGTCAGATCTATGGCCATAGTCTATAATTGTCCTTGGCGATACACTAATCAGGTGTCGGCCGGGACTACATATCACATATCACATATTACATGTCACATATCACATATCAGCATGATAAGATGCCAACTAGTCTCAAAACCGTATTTTTCATCATCAGTAAACCTTTATGGAATTTATAAAAATAATAATTTCATAATTAAAACCATAAAGGTTATATAATAAATCAAGTGAATATTTAAGAAAATATTTATAAAATATTCACTTTATCCAATTTTCATCTTTCATTTCATATCACGTATAATTCATATATCGAGAGAATATTTAGAAAACTTTTATAAAATATTCTCTTTATCCCTTGTTCATTTTCCATTTCATATCACATATAATTCATATATCGAGAGAATTTTCGGTGATCTAATTATCACCAATTTTGAAAACATGAATATTTTAAAATGAATTTCGTTATATTCATGTTTTACGAAAAATAATCATTTTCTCGATTTTTATGGTTCGAAATCGTTTCTTGTGAAATAAAATCATTTATTATGATTTTATAAATTTTCTAGAAATTTTCGATAATTTTTCAGCAGTATAACAGCTGCCGATTGGCTAGCTGTCACAGCCCGTGACACTATTTTTCACCTTATTCTATACATCTTATATGGTTGGGCTGTCTGCGATACTTTACTTTTTCTTTTACATATAAATAATTTCATATTAAATAATAATATGAATTACATTCCCTATCTTACTTCATAAGAAAGTAGTATTGTGAATATGTCTAAATACAGAAAATAAATTATCATACCTCATGTCATAAGTTGAGCTGTCGCATCGTCCCCAAATGCGCAGCCGAAATCCTTTAAGTGTTAGAATCTCAATCTTCGAAAACCTAAAATGTTAATATTAAGGGGTGACCAAACCACGGCTCAGTAAGAGAATTATATGCCTCACTTGATACTCAGCTATCTATATGCTAAAAAACTTTTTCATTTTTCCTATGGGCTCTAGGCTCGCATGTAGGAAGGATACTACAGTCGGCTAGGGATCCGGATGGAGTAAGGTAGGTATTTTGAAATACCTATCTTGTCCCGGAACCTAGAAGCAACTGTAGAGAATAATAAATTTCTTTTTGTTTGAAATTTATATCCTTTTACCTTTTCATTTCATATCATTTCCATATTCCTTTCAAAATAATGCTTATGTGAAATAAAGCATTTAAATAAAATAACTAATATTCATATATTCCTTGAAAAGAATATTAGTTAAATCATCATCGTTCTCATTTAAACTCATTTCATATTTTACTGTACAATCATAATTAGTACAGTACTTTAAATAGCAAAATAAGCTATAATTTCCTTTTCGTATAACATATAAATCATTTAAATCTAATATTCACTTTAAAGTTTAAAATAAGAATATTAAATTTATTTTCCTCCTCTTTCCTTTTTAAAACAAATCACATATTCATGTCACATATAGTCTAATGTTCAATTTAAAATCATAGTAAGAATATTAGACTTATAAACTCTTTTTCCTTTTGAAAACATATTACATATTCATATCACATGTCATATGAAAATCATCTCGTAGTACTAAAATCAGTACTGAAATAAGCATTTTGTAAAATGCTGTAAATCTCTTCATTTAACTTGTCACATATCATGTAAAACATTTACATTTCACATATCACATATCATATAAAACATTTTCATATATGGAGACTGAGGCACGCCCAGCCCATCCACTAGGTCGTTACTCGTATCATGCTATAGACCCCGAAGGGTACAAAATCATTATGTCAGATCTATGGCCATAGTCTATAATTGTCCTCGACGGATCACTGATCAGGTGTCGGCCGGGACTACATATCACATATCACATATTACATATCACATATCACATATCACATATCAGCATGATAAGGTTGCCATTTAGTCTCAAAACAATATTTTTCATCATCAGAAAACCTTTATGGAATTTATAAAAATAATCATTTCATAATTAAAACCATAAAGGTTATATAATAAATCAAGTGAATATTTAAGAAAATATTTATAACATATTCAATTTTTCCCTTTTTCATCTTTCATTTCATATTACGTATAATTCATATATCGAGAGAATATTTAGAAAACTTTTATAAAATATTCTTTTTATCCCATTTTCATTTTCCATTTCATCTCACATATAATTCATATATCGAGAGAATTTTTGGTGATCTCATTACCACCAATTTCGAAAACATGAATATTTTAAAATGAATTTCGTTATATTCATGTTTTATGAAAAATAATCATTTTCTCGATTTTCGTGGTTGAAAATCGTTTCTCGTGAAATAAAATCATTTATTATGATTTTATGAAATTTTCTAGAAATTTTCGATAATTTTTTGGCAGTATAACGGCTGCCGATTAGCTAGCCTCCTGCACGAAAAATACAATTTATAATTCCAGCCAGTACATCATCACAAATTTCCAACCCAAGAATCATCATAATATTTTCATAAAATATTTCATAATTAAAAACATGCAGACTGAATATCCTTACAGTGCTGCACATGCATCCCTTGCCTTTTTCCAGGTCGGCGACCGCCTTGTTCGTCGCGCCCGTGTTCACCTCGCCCGATTCCATCGGCTCGGTCATCGAGGGAATTTTTTGGAATTAAAATTCTAAAATTTAGAATTTTTCCAAAATTATTTAAATAAATAAATTATTTAAATAATTTATCACTTTTAGGGATTTCTTACCGATTCTCGTAATTTTCGAGTTTCCGAATTCTCGGAATTTCCTGTAATTTTCGAAATTCTCCTTTTTTTCCTCTCTTTTCTTCTTTTCCTCTTTTTCTTCCCTTTTTTTTCTTTTCTTTCTCTTTCTTTTCTTTTTTTTCTTTTTCTTTTTCTTTTTCCTTTTTCCAGTTAGCCGGTTCAACCTTCTTCCTTGCCGGTTCTTCACCGGCGACCGGTTCTCCGACGGTTCACTGGCTCCTCAGCTAGCCGACGGCACGGCGAAGCTACCGGTGCCCTTCGTTTGCCCTGGATCGGCGGCACGACGACGGATCGAGGCGGAATAGGTTTGGTTTCTTCTCCTCCTCTGTCGGCCTTCCTCTGCCGTTCCCCGCCTCAACCGTGGCCTCCCACATCTTCCTCTTCCTCCGGCGGTGGTGTGGTTGCAGTGGAGGTGATGTGGTTGCAGTGGCGGTGGCCGGTTTGGCCGGCATCGCCAGATCCATTTTCTTTTTCCTCTTTCGGTTTCGCCGGTTTTCGCCCCTGTTTCTGCTTCTGTTCCTTTCGTTTCCGTCGCCGGTCGTCTTCTCCTCTCTGGCCGGTGCCGTCTCTTCCTTTTTCCCTCGCCGGCGGTGGTAGCTCCGCCACCGTCGGTCTCACCTGGGAGGATCGGGATTCTTCCCCGATCTTCCTTCTCTATTTTCCCTTTTTTTTGTATTATACTTTAATTATAATTATACTTATAACTATATTATAAATATAATTATATTATTTTATTATATAGCACTTTGTACTATATATTATATAAATATATATTATACATTAATAATATATATTTACACATAAAAAATGTATATTTTCATATACTTTAAATTAAATAACATATATATATATAAATGTAATAATAAAATATATATTGTATTTACAATATATATATATTTTCTTTCTCAATTTCTTATTTAATTTGGATTTCCATTTATCCAAATTAAATTTCCTCTTTCATTATTTTTCATAATTTCCAATTTATCTATTTTCTTCAATATTTATTTCCAATATTTGTAATTTCCAATAAATGGAAAATTTACAGTTATCACATTCTCCCCACCTTAAGAAATTCGGTCGTCCGAATTTAACTTAAATCCAAATGTGTTACATGCCGTATACTTACGACTTTATCTTTTAGATCATCCCTCAAGTAATACTGCCAGTACACTTTCGACATCAAAAGTACTTTAGACCACTACATGTCTTCCATCATTTAGTATATATTTATACTCCCATAAATTCATTTCTCAATTCGGGAGTTATTCATTTCCTTCCTCTTTTCACATAAGAGTCCATGCACGCTATTTTTCATATCACAGCTGCTCTATGCTGTTCATCATCCATTTTTCTCACTTAGTGCCAAGTCGATATAGTTTCGATAATTATCATTTACCGATTTTAATCAATAGTATGTAATTATCCAGTAGCTTTCACATTTCGTACATCCACTCACTCAACATATCATCGAGCGTTTCTGTATTACGCTCAACATTTACATCATGTACGGAGCGGTGCTGTCTATAAATTTGGAATCTCAGAGCCTTTTGCTATTTCCCATAACATATAGCTACTCAGAGATTCCGATCACATATATTGCTCACTGGAACTTCACTTACCTTCTCATCATCTTTTATAATTATATTTCGACTATGGCACTAAAGAATCTAAGAGTTTGATAATGGAAAAGTGATTTCATTAGACTATCAGTCTATAATCACTTTCACATTATCGTTTCTCCTTTAGATTCTTCCTTATCCACAATTTTCATTTCATATTTATTTCATCCAATTGCTGTAGTTCATTTGCAGACTTTACCATTCACCATCTTTTATCATAATTTCATCAAGAGATAATCATTTTCTCTCCATATCGTCTTTCCATATAATATTCTTATTACTTCTTTTAATCGTTTATATACCGTCTTTACATTTATTCATCCCCTGGCTTTAACCTTTTACTTATTAATCACGTCAGTAGAGCAGCTAACCCAATAACTCTTCCATAGACTGGCAATAGTATTTAGCTAGACCCAGTTCATTATGTATCTCAATCATTATCTCTTCATCATTGACAGATCCACATCGCTCTATCATTCGAGATCGTATATCTTAGAAAGAGATATTGTCTAGCTAAATCTTCTATTTGCCATACTTAACATATAATTCGTTGTCTTTAAGAGTCTGCGGGGTTATACCCCCATGTTGCTCATTTCCCATTTGTGCCTTAGACTGTTTCAGTAGCCCATCATATTATTCATATATGGTTGCCTCATTCATTAGGCTCAAATATCTCACAAGGTATTTCATTAACCTTGTAAACCTCAATAGGAACTCGTAAACATTATGTCGAGTTCTAATTATTATCATCTTATGACCATCAATTTCCAGCTTTTCATCTAGTGATGCCTTGTATAGAGACTGATCATATAAGCTCCTTATACATCTCCGATTAAATCAATTTAAGGCATCAATTTCATAAAAAGATTATTTGTTCTTCATAATAACTTTATTTCATAATAGGAATTAAATTCACCATTTAATTCATCCTCAATCACATCATCTGTATTTCTATCGATTATCCTTATATAAGTGAATTTCATTATTCACAAATTTTCCAGAATTATTTCTTAAGCTTTTCGGATCCTTTATGTTCTCCGATATAAGCTTAGAATATATTTCATCTTAATAATCGAGTCAATATTAACCCGATCTTTCAATCTACATTACTCAAAAAATTTATCGGGTATCACCTCCGATATTTTCTTCAATCATAGATCTCTTATCATTTTGGACATTCATCTTTGTGTCCTATCATTTCCACTGTATATCCTCAAGACAGAGACATTTAATATTCAAAATTATTTTAAATTATACTCCACCTTGATTCACTTATTTACTCATACTTCACAGCATATCGATCATCTTAATTTGTATGCTGTATTAAGTGTAAATATTTCATTAACACATTTCACAGCTAACCGATTTATTATTATTGTAATTCATTTTAAAATCATTATCATTTAATAACCTCAGGTTAGCTGTCATCTTCCTCGTCTCTTAACTTCGCTTACTGTTCTTATGTATATTCTCCAATTTCATATACTCCATACGATACATTATTCTGCAAGACATATTTTAAAATATTCCAGTTCTATAATTATTTGCTTGATACCTCAAAAACTGTATGATTGTATAGAACCAGGATTAACTGTACTGCTATGGATTTCGTCCTTTATACTGATCTCTTTCTCATTCATCTCCAGTCATCATTTCACTTTTCATCATATTCAATGATCCCGTAATCAACATCTCATTAATACACTTTTAACTCCGACCCTTAAGAATCAATAACTGAGTCGCTCATCCTACGACTTCCCTATAGTCATTCGGGTCACCTCAGCATTATAAATGTAGGTGGGAGTTTATAATCGGGACCGTTATACACATATTATGTCCTTTATACTCTCAATAACTCCATTACTATCAATAGATTCAAAATCGACTTGGTTTATCAGTATTCAAACCATAATCCCACATAAGGGCATTTTCGTCATTTTCACATTTATTTCTTTCTCTCACTATACATTTAAATCAAGAATCTTATTATTTATGTGCTGATAGTATCCTTTCTCATACCACTATCAGTAGTTTAAAATCTTTTTCGATTTTGACAGAGAAATCCAATAGAATCCATAATTGGATTATTTTGCATGAAATGCAGCTTTACATCATCAATGACTTTGTCAAATTAGTCCATTCAAGCTTCCGTTGGTTTATTTTGACTCTCGGTAAAATTTCAGGGGTAGGGGTATTTTGGTCATTTTTTGTCAAAAATATTCTCTCTCTTCAAAATACCTTCAATCAGTGATCTTAAGATCTATTTAATGATGATATTTCATTCCCCTCCTTTATATCATCACTTTCAGGTCTCAGTTCGATCCGGACAAAAAAGTACTGGTGGGGCCCTCACCGAGTCCATTTCTATTCCTTACAAAACCGACCTTCATTTAGACTATAAGATCACTAATTTCAGGTAACATTCCTGAGCCGTTTTCCCTCTTTGACATCCTTAGTTCATAATCCTCACTCCCTTCTAAACACTTAACTCAATTTACAATCATTTATTTTCTCTACGTATTTAGATTCACAGTACTACAGGGGATGTTAACATTTTCAACATGTTTCCTTTCCAAAGTATCGACAGACATCAGGCCAACCCAGCTCTGATACCATTAAATCTATCACAGCCCGTGACCCTATTTTTCACCTTATTCTATACATCTTATATGGTTGGGCTGTCTGCGATACTTTACTTTTTCTTTTACATATAAATAATTTCATATTAAATAATAATATGAATTACATCCCCTATCTTACTTCATAAGAAAGTAGTACTGTAAATATGTCTAAATACAGAAAATAAATGATCATACCTCATGTCATAAGTTGAGCTTTCGCATCGTCCCCAAATGCGCATCCGAAATCCTTTAAGTGTTAGAATCTCAATCTTCGAAAACCTTAAATGTTAATATTAAGGGGTGACCAAACCACGGCTCAGTAAGAGAATTATATGCCTCACTTGATACTCAGCTATCTATATGCTGAAAAACTTTTTCATTTTTCCTATGGGCTCTAGGCTCGCATGTAGGAAGGATACTACAGTCGACTAGGGATCCGGATGGAGTAAGGTAGGTATTTTGAAATACTTATCTTGTCCCGAAACCTAGAAGCAACTGTAGAGAATAATAAATTTCTTTTCGTTTGAAATTTATATCCTTTTACCTTTTCATTTCATATCATTTCCATATTCCTTTCAAAATAATGCTTATGTGAAATAAAGCATTTAAATAAAATAACTAATATTCATATATTCCTTGAAAAGAATATTAGTTAAATCATCATCGTTCTCATTTAAACTCATTTCATATTTTACTGTACAATCATAATTAGTACAGTACTTTAAATAGCAAAATAAGCTATAATTTCCTTTTCGTATAACATATAAATCATTTAAATCTAATATTCACTTTAAAGTTTAAAATAAGAATATTAAATTTATTTTCCTCTCTTTCCTTTTTAAAACAAATCACATATTCATGTCACATATAGTCTAATGTTCAATTTAAAATCATAGTAAGAATATTAGACTTATAAACTCTTTTTCCTTTTGAAAACATATTACATATTCATATCACATGTCATATGAAAATCATCTCGTAGTACTAAAATCAGTACTGAAATAAGCATTTTGTAAAATGCTGTAAATCTCTTCATTTAACTTGTCACATATCATGTAAAACATTTACATTTCACATATCACATATCATATAAAACATTTTCATATATGGAGACTGAGGCACGCCCAGCCCATCCACTTGGTCGTTACTCGTATCATGCTATAGACCCCGAAGGGTACAAAATCATTATGTCAGATCTATGGCCATAGTCTATAATTGTCCTCGACGGATCACTGATCAGGTGTCGGCCGGGACTACATATCACATATCACATATTACATATCACATATCACATATCAGCATGATAAGGTTGCCATCTAGTCTCAAAACAATATTTTTCATCATCAGAAAACCTTTATGGAATTTATAAAAATAATCATTTCATAATTAAAACCATAAAGGTTATATAATAAATCAAGTGAATATTTAAAAAAATATTTATAACATATTCAATTTTTCCCTTTTTCATCTTTCATTTCATATTACGTATAATTCATATATCGAGAGAATATTTAGAAAACTTTTATAAAATATTCTCTTTATCCCTTTTTCATTTTCCATTTCATATCACATATAATTCATATATCGAGAGAATTTTTGGTGATCTTATTATCACCAATTTCGAAAACATGAATATTTTAAAATGAATTTCGTTATATTCATGTTTTATAAAAAATAATCATTTTTTCGATTTTCGTGGTTGGAAATCGTTTCACGTGAAATAAAATCATTTATTATGATTTTATGAAATTTTCTAGAAATTTTCGATAATTTTCGATAATTTTTCGGCAGTATAACGGCTACCGATTAGCTAGCCTCCTACACGAAAAATACAATTTATAATTTCAGCCAGTAAATCATCACAAATTTCCAACCCAAGAATCATCACAATATTTTCATAAAATATTTCATAATTAAAAACATGCAGACTGAATATCCTTATAGTGCTGGACATGCATCCTTTACCTTTTTCCAGGTCAGCGACCGCCTCGTTCGTCGCGCCCCTGTTCACCTCGCCCGATTCCATAGGCTCGGTCATCGAGGGAATTTTATGGATTAAAATTCTAAAATTTAGAATTTTTCCAAAATTATTTAAATAAATAATTTATTTAAATAATTTATCACTTTTCGGGATTTCTTACCAATTCTCGTAATTCTCGGGTTTTCGAATTCTTGGGATTTCCCGTAATTTTTGAAATTCTCCTTTTTTCCTCTCTTCTCTTCTTTTCCTCTTTTTCTTCCTTTTTTTTTCTTTTCTTTCTCTTTCTTTTCTTTTTTTTCTTTTTCTTTTTCTTTTTCCTTTTTCCCGTTGGCCGCTTCAGCCTTCTTCCTCGTCTGTTCTTCACCGACGGCAGGTTCTCCGGCGGTTCACTGGCTCCTCAGCTGGCCGACGGCACGACGAAGTTACCGGTGCCCTTCGTTTGCCTTGGATCGGCGGCACGGCGGCAGATCGAAGCGGAATAGGTTTGGTTTCTTCTCCTCCTCCGTCGGCCTTCCTCCGCCGTTCCCCGCCTCAACCGTGGCCTCCCACGCCTTCCTCTTCCTCCGGCGGTAGTGTGGTTGCAGTGGCGGTGGTCGGTTTGGCCGGCATCGCCAGATCCATTTTCTTTTTCCTCTTCCGGTTTCGCCGGTTTTCGCCCCTGTTTCCGCTTCTGTTCCTTTCGTTTCCGTCGCCGGTCGTCTTCTCCTCTCTGGCCGGCGCTGTCTCTTCCTTTTTCCCTCGTCGCGGTGGCAGTTTCGCCACCGTCGGTTTCGCCTGGGAGGATCGGGATTCTTCCCCGATCTTCCTTCTCTATTTTCCTTTTTTTTCTGTATTATACTTTAATTATATTTATATTTATAACTATATTATAAATATAATTATATTATTTTATTATATAGTACTTTGTACTATATATTATATAAATATATATTATACATTAATAATATATATTTACACATAAAAAATGTATATTTTCATATACTTTAAATTAAATAACATTTATATTATATATATATAAATGTAATAATAAAATATTTATTGTATTTACAATAATATATTTTCTTTCTCAATTTCTTATTTAATTTGGATTTCCATTTATCCAAATTAAATTTCCTCTTTCATTATTTTCCATAATTTCCAATTTATCTATTTTCTTCAATATTTATTTCCAATATTTGTAATTTCCAATAAATGGAAAATTTACAGTTATCACACTAGCCTCCTGCACGGAAAATATAGTTTATAATTTCCAGCCAGTACTTCATTCCAAATTCCAACTAATCATTCATCATAATAATTTCATGAAATATTTTCATAAAATATTTCGTAATTAAAACATGCAGACTGAATATCCCTACAGTGCTGCACATGCATCCCTTACCTTTTTCCGGGTCGGCGACTTCCTCTTATCGGTTGCGCCCGTACTCCATCTATCCCGATTCCTCATCTTGATCACCGAAAATAATTTCTGAAAATTAAAATTCTAAATTTTAGAATTTTCATAAATAATTTATTAAATTTTTACTCGAAATCATTTTTCGGAATTCTTACCGAATTTTCACAATTTTCGAGTTGTCGAATTCTCGAGAATTTTCGAATTCTCGAAAATTCTCCTTTCTCTCTCTCTTTCTTCTTTTTCCTCTTTTCTTTCTTTCTTTTCCTTTTTCTTTTTCTTTCTTTTTCTTTTTCTTTTTCTTTTCTTTTTCTTTTTTTTTCTTTTCTTTTTCTTTTCCTTTTTCCTCTTCCTTTCTCGGTCAGACCGTTTCAGCTTCCTTCCTCGTCGGTTTCTCGCCGGTGGTCGGTTCTCCGGCAGTTCAGGCGCCCTTCAGCTGGCCGACGGCACGGCGAGTCCGCTGGTGGTCTCCGTTTGGCTTGGATCAATGGCACGGCGGTGGATCGAGTCGATTACCTTCGGTTTGTTCCGCCTCTTCATCGGCCCTCCTCCGCCGTTCACCGCGCCTCGAGTGGCCTCCATCCTCTTCCTGTCCCTCGGGTGGTGCTTCGATGGCAGTGGCGGTGCTTGGATCGGCCGGCACCGCCACTTTCCTTTTTTTTTCTTCCCGGCTTCGCCGGTTTCGATTCTGTTTCCGTTTTGCTTCATCGCTTCCTTCTTCCGTCGCCGGATCACCTTCCTCTCCTTCTTCCTTTGGTTAGCTGGCCGACGATGGTCGACCTCTGCCTCACCTTTCCCTTCTGTTTCATTTATGTTTACTGAGACAGAAAATAACAAGGATCGGGTTATATCCCAACACCGTTTCTGTCTATTTTTTATATAATATAAATATAATATATAATTATATTGGTATAATTATATATTTACCACATTAAATATATATATATATATATATATATCACCTTAATTTAAATACTACATATATATATATATTATATATATATATATGTATATTTAATTATATATATATATATATATATATATTATATATAATTATCATAATATATATTTAATATAAAATAGTATATATCCTTTTATAATATATACCATATTTTATATATATACATATGTAATTGTATAAAGACATATAAAAATATATTTATATAATCTAATTAAATAAATATATAAATATGTAAATACCAACATTTTTATTCCTTTAATTTGGATTTCTTCATATCCAAATAATTTCTCGTTTTTATTTTTTTATTTTTACTTTTTTTTCATTGGATTTCTATTTATCCAAATTAAATTTCCTCTATCTTATCATTTCATTAACTTTCGAATTTCCAAATATTTCTATCTCTTAAATAAATTCATTTATTTTCTTTAACTTATTTATTTGTTTTAATATTAAATTTACAATTATTTAATATAAATTTTAGAAAATTAGCGGTTATCACACAACCGTAGGATAACAACAAGCTCTGTTACACCATCTTCCCTTAGTGAGTCGTTAGTTAAAACAAGCTCTTTAACTAATCTCTAACTACTTAACTTACCTAGAACAAGCTCTCTAGATATAAATTGTAGCGGCATTAACAACTAGAAAGATATTGGTTGACATTAGATAATAAACACATAAGCTCGGTTCATTTAATCTAAACCTCAATTCTCCTCCATCCCTAGTGATTAACTCCATAAGCAATTACGGACTTATATTTTTAATCTAGTAGTAGATTATTTAATTAAATTAAATAATGAGCCCTACTATCTAATCAAGCAAATAATCATGCAAATGTGCTCAGAGAATCTTGGATACTTAATCAACAATTATATTATAAGCTCAAAATCTCACAAAAAATATTATTGTCAATTAAATAGTCAACCGTAGCATAACAACAAGCTCTGTTACACCATCTTCCCTTAGTGAGTCGTTAGTTAAAACAAGCTCTTTAACTAATCTCTAACTACTTAACCTACCTAGAACATGCTTTCTAGATATAAGTTGTAGCAGCATTAACAACTAGAAAGATATGGGTTGACATTAGATAACAAACACATAAGCTTGGTTCATTTAATCTAAACCTCAATTCTCCTCCATCCCTAGTGATTAACTCCATAAGCAATTACGGACTTATGTTTTTAATCTGGTAGTAGATTATTTAATTAAATTAAATAGTGGGCCCTACTATCTAATCAAGCAAATAATCATGCAAATGTGCTCAGAGAATCTTGGATACTTAATCAACAATTATATTATAAGCTCAAAATCTCACAACATTCTTTTTTCCAAGAACAATTAATTTACCTTGTAACTGAATAAGAAACCTACTCACTAGTCATATTCAAGATCATAAATTTCAAGTTTAATATTATAAAGATATCAAGAATCATGCAAAAGACAATCAATATATCAATGTTTGATAATCTAAAACAAGAAATCTAAAATCAAGATTATAAACTAGCAAAAACTAAACGAATAATATGAAAAACAAAACAAGAATCAAAATAATTATTACTAAAGAAATCAGCAAGAATAGGAAAGAAAAGAAAAATAAAATATTTTGGCTAAACTTAATATAAGAATCAGCAACTAATTAAAAAAATAAAATTTTTATTAAAAACCCTAAAGAAAATCCTACGAGACTAAAAGAGGGAAAAGGGATAAGAGGGATGTGAGGGATGCTATTTATGGGAGCCTTGTGCTCTTTATATAGGCCTAAGGAAGAGTTTAAAAGACTTTCCTAAGCAATGTGGGATTCAAATAAGAGTTTACTTGAGAAACAAGTCATTTGACTAGTCAAACTCTTACCTTTATCTCATCATCTTTTTACAATTATTTTCTAAGTAAAATTCCTAAGGCCTATTCTTATTAATTAATTACAGATCTAAGACATAATAAAATTAAGAAATTATCTTGTCTTTACAAAATCTGGTCTTGAACTTGCTTTGTTGGAATTTCTTCTCAATCTCGTTATTCTGCCTAGAATTTCATACTGATTTCATCCAGACGTTTGACCTACCAAACGAACTCCAATTTTTGCGATCTTGTACATTACGGAAACCTTGAGAAGTCGTCTACAACTTCCATGAAGGCCATTTCTTGAGATCAGGTCGTTAAATTGGTTAAAACGTCAATCTTTCAAGCTAGACAGAAAAACCTGCACTTTGCTCTTTTTAGCTTCTTTTAATTCCAACTTTGATATTTAATACCTAAAACATAAAATAAACATTAGTAAGCTCTTTTAGGCATAAAACATCAATATAGAGAATATATTAGCATATATAAAATTTACAAAATATCATCCTACCAAATTTTTCATCCAATAAAAATTAATCACAAGTCAAGTTGATCCTTTCTCCCTCTTTAATATGATTTATTTGTAATTCTTTTACACTATCAAAATTTGCATTTCCACCTTATTTAAATGGCTGAAATGGATGGTATAATAGCAGCAAAAGTGGCGTGGATGACCACTTTGCTGCACAGTTTTGTTTCGTTATTTTTGACTTGTTTTGTCTCTTTTTTTTTGTTTACTTCAGCCAATAATATTGGCTCAGATGTTAACATTAATTGCCTTTTTCTTTTATTGTCACAGCCCGTGACCCTATTTTTCACCTTATTCTATACATCTTATATCGTTGGGCTGTCTGCGATACTTTACTTTTCCTTTACATATAAACAATATCATTTTAAATTATAATACGAATTACATCCCCTATCTTACTTCATGAGAAAGTAGTACTGTGAATATGTCTAAATACAGAAAATAAATGATCATACCTTATTAATTAAATCGACCTGTCGCATCGTCCCCAAATGCACAGTCGAAAATCCTTTTACTGCTAGACTCTCGGTATTCGAAAACCTGAAATGTTAAAATTAAGGGGTGAGCAAACCATGGGTCAGTAAGAGAATTATATGCCTCACTTGATATTCAGCTATCTATATGCTGAAAAACTTTTTCATTTTTCCTATGGGCTCTAGGCTCGCATGTAGGAAGGATACTACAGTCGGCTAGGGATCCGGATGGAGTAAGGTAGGTATTTTGAAATACCTATCTTGTCCCGGAACCTAGAAGCAACTGTAGAGAATAATAAATTTCTTTTCGTTTGAAATTTATATCCTTTTACCTTTTCATTTCATATCATTTCCATATTCCTTTCAAAATAATGCTTATGTGAAATAAAGCATTTAAATAAAATAACTAATATTCATATATTCCTTGAAAAGAATATTAGTTCAATCATCATCGTTCTCATTTAAACTCATTTCATATTTTACTGTACAATCATAATTAGTACAGTACTTTAAATAGCAAAATAAGCTATAATTTTCTTTTCGTATAACATATAAATCATTTAAATCTAATATTCAATTTAAAGTTTAAAATATGAATATTAAATTTATTTTCTTCTTTCCTTTTTAAAACAAATCACATATTCATGTCACATATAGTCTAATATTCAATTTAAAATCAAAGTAAGAATATTAGACTTATAAACTCCTTTTCCTTTTGAAAACATATTACATATTCATATCACATGTCATATGAAAATCATCTCGTAGTACTAAAATCAGTACTGAAATAAGCATTTTGTAAAATGCTGTAAATCTCTTCATTTAACTTGTCACATATCATGTAAAACATTTACATTTCACATATCACATATCATATAAAACATTTTCATATATGGAGACTGAGGCACGCCCAGCCCGTCCACTGGGTCGTTACTCGTATCATGCTATAGACCCCGAAGGGTATAAAATCATCATGTCAGATCTATGGCCATAGTCTATAATTTTCCTCGGCGGATCACTGATCAGGTGTCGGCCGGGACTACATATCACATATCACATATTACATATCACATGTCACATATCACATATCAGCATGATAAGGTTGCCATCTAGTCTCAAAACAGTATTTTTCATCATCAGAAAACCTTTATGCAATTTATAAAAATAATAATTTCATAATTAAAACCATAAAGGTTATATAATAAATCAAGTTAATATTTAAGAAAATATTTATAAAATATTCACTTTATCCCTTTTTCATCTTTCATTTCATATCACGTATAATTCATATATCGAGAGAATATTTAGAAAACTTTTATAAAATATTCTCTTTATCCCTTTTTCATTTGCTATTTCATATCACATATAATTCATATATCGAGAGAATTTTTAGTGATCTCATTATCACCAATTTCGAAAACAAGAATATTTTAAAATGAATTTCGTTATATTCATGTTTTATGAAAAATAATCATTTTCTCGATTTTCGTGGTTGGAAATCGTTTCTTGTGAAATAAAATCATTTATTATGATTTTATAAATTTTCTAGAAATTTTCGATAATTTTCGATAATCTTTTGGCAGTATAACAGCTACCGATTGGCTAGCCTCTTGCACAAAAAATACAGTTTATAATTCCAGCTAGTACATCATCACAAATTTCCAACCACAGAATCATCACGATATTTTCATAAAATATTTCATAATTAAAAACATGCAGACTGAATATCCTTACAGTGCTGCACATGCATCCCTTACCTGTCCCGGGTCGGTGACTACCTCGTTCGTCACACCCATGTTCACATCGCTCGATTCCATCGTCTCGGTCATTGAGGGAATTTTCTGGAAATTAAATTCTAAAATTTAGAATTTTTCCATAATTATTTAAATAAATAAATTATTTAAATAATTTAACACTTTCCGAGATTTCTTACCGATTCCCTTAATTCTCGGGTTTTTGAATTCTTGGGATTTCCCATAATTTTTGAAATTCCCAAATCCAAAAAATTTCTCTTTTTCTCTTTTCTTTTCTTTCTTTCTTTTCTTTCTTTTTCTCTTCTTTTCTTTTTCTTTTTTTTTTCCTTTTCCTGGTCTGACCGGTTCAGACCAGTCAGACCGGTTTGGCCTCCTTTATGACAGGTCTTCCACCGTTGGCCGATTCCTCCCCGGTTTTGGCCTCCCACAACTAGCAGAGGTGGCAGTGGAGCTGGATCTGGCCTCGATTTTTCCCCTTCGCCGACGACAATGCCGAATCTAGAACGATGGGTTTCGACGCCTTTCTCATCTGTTTCTTCCCTCATCCGCCGTTTCTTTCACCACAGGTGGCTCCTCTCACCTTCGTCTCCCTTCGACGATGGTGCTGGTGGCGGTGCTGAACGGGCCGGCACCGCTATTTCCCTTTCTCTTTTTCCTCTCGGGTTCCTCTCTTTCCGTTTCTGTTTTCGCTTCGTTTCTTCTCTTTTCTCGACGCCGGTCGCCTTCTCTTCCTTTCCTTGGCTCGCCGGTGACGTCGCCCTCCTCTCTCGGTCGGCCGGCAGACGGTAGCCGGTCGTCGTTTTCTGTTTCACTTCTATTTTTGCTAAACAGAAAAATAACAGGGGTCGGGCTCTGTTTCTACTTCTTACTTCTTTTTTATTTTATTTTATAATATATATATAAATATTAAATATATAATTATATTGATATAATTATATATTTACCACATTAAATATATATAGATATACATATATATACATATATATATATATATGAAATATATATGTAGTATTTTGTAACGCTCCGTTACCACATTTTTGACCTTATTTTACACAATTTATCCGGTTGGGCTGTCTGTGATACTTTACTTTACACTTGATGTTAAACAAATTAATAAAATATTGTTAACATTATACACAATCCCTATCTTAATTACAAATATGTAGTACTGTAGACATGTCTAAATACAGAAAATAAATGATCGTACCTGATATATCTTAGTCGGTCTGTCACATTGTCCATTATGTGCAGCCGTAATCCACAATTATTGGATCTCACCATCATCAAAACCTGAAATGTTAAAATTGGGGAGTGAGCAAACCACGGCTCAGTAAGAGAGTTATATGTCACACTTGATATTCAGTTATCTATATGCTGAAAATAATTTTTCATTTTCTTTAAAATCTTCCTAGCTGGCTCTAGGCTCACATGTAGGAAGGATACTACAGTCGTCTAGGGATCCAGATAGAGTAAGGCAGGTATTTTGAAATACCTGACTTGTTCCGGAACCTAGAAGCAACTGTAGGGAGTACTAATTCCGTTGTTTCCAAATGATATAATTTTTGTTTTTCCACAAAGTAAACCACTTATCTCTTTTCACTTTCAGTATACCTTAAAACACGTGACAGTTCAGTAGTAAAACAGTGGTTTACTTCTCTTCTCTTTAGTACAGTAAAACACGTGACAGTACAGTGATTTGTAAATATCCAATCATTGGATAATTACTTCTTCGATTATTTCTATCTTAGAAATAATTCTTATGTTATTCTTTTAGAATAAACATTTATTTCTCTTTTCAAATCAGTAACCGTATCGTACAGTTCAGTAAAATAGTATATTCAGTAAAACAGTAAAACAGTATCTCGATACGGTTCAGTCAGTAACAGTAAACAGTAGCTACCAATTCAGTAAATAGTATACGGTAGCTTTCAGTTCAGTAAAACAGTAAATGATAGCTTTCAGTTCAGTAAAACAGTAAATGGTAGCTTTCAGTTCAGTAAAACAGTAATCAATGGCTACCATTTCAGTAAACAGTACAGTTCAGTAACACAGTGTTTTGGTACGGTCTTTCATCAGTAAACAGTAAACAGTACAGTGCAGTAAATAGGATTCCGTAGATCCTTTCAGTAATCAGTAAACAGTAAACAGTAAGTGAGACTAGGCAACACCCTACAAGTAAATCATGCTATCATCGTCCACTAAGGGACACAGTAACAGTAATGAGATCTATGGCCATGATCTGTAATATGTCCTCGGTGTACGCTTGCTAGGCGACAATCCGGGACGCTGATGACTAGCTGGTCAATCAGCCACGTGACAGTAACAGTATATGTGATGCATGAAGCTCGGGGCCTAAGTCTCAAAACAGTATAAACCGTACCATAGCCTTTATGGATTTTAAACACCATAAATCAAATATCCATAAGGCTCACATGTAAATATAATCACCTTTATGAAATTTATCAAATAAATAACATTTTTCAAAATATTTCATAAAGGTATAAATCATATTTTTCATACGGTGAAAACAGTTTATAAATCATTACTGAAAATATAGAAGGGCAAAATTGTCCATTTTCCACCGTAAAACCATATGCACGCTTTTCCGTGCTTTCACTTGAAAACATGATTTTTCAATAATTTATGAAAAATAAAATATTTATTTTTCCAAATTCATAAATCCCGTAATCATGTTTCTTTCTAAAAACACGTGTAGAGACCTCTAGTCTCGAAATCATAGTTTTCCATCATTTCTTAACCTTTATGGAATTTTCATAATTAATTATTTCCATAATTAAAACCATAAAGGTTTTTGTAAAATGAAGTGAATATTTAAGAATATTTATAAAAATATTCACTTCAGTCTCTTTTGCATTTTCATCTCGTTTCACGTGAAATATCACCTACAGGATGAATTTTCGGTGATTTCCTTTTCACCATTCTCAAAAACATGAGTATTTTAAAATCAAATATCGTTATATTCATGTTTTATGAAATTTACTTAATTTCTCAATTTTCGTACTTGAAAATCATTTCACGTGAAATCAAATCATTTATTATGATTTTCAGTGATTTTCGGTAAATTTCAGTAATTATTCGATAATTTTTCGACAGTATAACGGCTGCCGATTTGGCTAGCCTCCTGCACGGAAAATACAGTTTATATTTTTCAACCGGTATTTCACCACAATTTGAAACCGATAAATCACCACAAATTTCAAAACTAATCAATATAAATTGCATTTATAAATTAAATGCATAATTTAAAACATGTGGCCGAATATCCTTACAGGCGGCACATGTCTCCCTTACCTGTTTCGGGTTGGCGACTGCCTCTCGAAGGTCGCGCCTGTGTTCACCTCGCTCGATTCCATCAACTCGGTTATCGAGGAAATTTTCTGGAAATTAAATTCTAAAATTTAGAATTTTTCCATAATTATTTAAATAAATAAATTATTTAAATAATTTAATACTTTTCGGGATTTCTTACCGATTCCCGTAATTTCCGGGATTTCCCGTAATTTTCGAATTCTCGGGAATTCTCCAAATTCCCGGAATTCCTTTTCCCTTTTTTCTTTCTTCTCTTTTCTTTTCTTTCTTTTCTTTTCTTTTTTTTTTTCCTTTTTCTTTTCTTTTTCTTTTTTTTTATTTTAATTATAATTATACATTATACATATATATATTATACTTATAATATATATAATACATATAATATTATTATTATATATATTATATAGTACTATATATATTTTATATATATAAAGATATATATTTTGTGTATAAAAATATATATCTAGTATAAATATATATGTATATATTTATGTACTTTGAAATAAATAACATTTATATATACCTATATAAATGTAATAATAAAATATATATTGTATTTACAATATATATATATTTTCTTTCTCAATTTCTTATTTAATTTGGATTTCTATTTATCCAAATTAAATTTCCTCCTTTCCTTATTTTTCTAATTTAATTTCCTCTTTCCATTATTTTTATTTTCACTTCCAATTTAAATTGCCTTCACTCGGATTTCCACAATCCATTCCTTTCTCAATTCTCGGGATTTTCACTAGTATCCCGTTCTCATAATTAATTCATTTATTTATTTCCAATATTTATTTTCTCTAATATTTATTTCCAATAAATGAAAAATTTACGGTTATCACATTCTCCCCACCTTAAGAAATTCGGTCCTCTGAATTTAACTTAAGTCCAAAGGTGGTATATGCCATATACTTACGACTTCTGATCTCTAGGTCATCCTCCAAGTAATACTGCCAGTACACTTTCAGCATTCCAGAGTACTTTTAGATCACTACATGAAGACTTTCATCATTTAGTATATATTTATACTCCCATAAATTCATTTATCAATTTGGGAGTTGTTCCTTTCCACTCTTTTCACATAAGAGTCCATTCACTATATTTTTCATATCACAGCTGATCTATGCTGTTCATCATCTATTTTTCTCACTTAGTGCCAAGTCGATATGGTTCGATACTATCATGTACACATGTCAGTCAGTTATATGTAATTGTCCTAGTAGCTTAGATATCTCATGCACACGCTTTCTCAATATCATGGAGCGTTTACATCTCACGCTCATATATATATATATATATTAGTATGGAGCGGTGCTATCAATATACTTGGGATCTCAAAGCCTTTTGCTATCTCTCATTAGCATATGGCAACTTAGAGACTCCCATCACATGTAAGGCTCACTGGAACTGTATACATACATTCACACCATTTCATACTTATATTTCGACTATGGCATTAGAGAATCTAGGAGTCTGATAATGGAACGTGATTCTATTTAGATCATTAGTCTTTAATCACTTCCATATTATCTTATCTCTTTTGGACTCTTTATTATTCACAGTATTCATTTTCTCTTTTATTTCATTAAGGCTGCATCTCACTTGCAGACTTTACTATTGATCATCTCTTACAATCATAAATCATGAGACAATCATATTCTCTTCATGTAGTATGGTCTTTAAATCTCTTTTCATAATTTAGATTCCACAATTGAATCCTCAATTATTCATTTACTCACCACATTATCTATACACTTCCACCGTTTCTATCATGTTACGGTGGTTATATGCATAATCATTTTTCATTTATATACTGGCAGTAAACACATCAATTATCTTACTCCTTGGAGTATCATTAATTTCACTTATCAAACCTGGTTTGATTTTACATCTTGCCACAGTTATGTGATAACCAACACAAATCACTTTCAATCTTACTTTCAGGAACTATTTCATGTTCCCTACTCATCATGCAACTTATTTCCTTATTCCACTTTCATTTTCATTTTCATATTTTTACTCTCATCCTTTTAGTCGGTTTCTCGCTTGGCATGGTACTATACTGCTAAGATCTTTTAAAATCTTGCATACCATCTTTTCTTTACACTTATCCATTTACCGACTTTAATTTCTTTAATTAGGTCTCATCTATAGAGCAGCTAGTCTCATCGCTCTTTTTATAGACTGGCAGTAGTATCTAGCTAGACTCATTACTTTCGTATCTCAATCATTATCACTATATCATAGACAGGTTCACTGTCATCCTGTCATCTCGAGATCATATATCTCAGGAGGAGATACTGTCTAGCCAATTCTCTTATTCGGCAATCTTAACACAAATCCACATTCTTTAAGAGTTTAAGGGTTATACCACAATGCGGCTCCTGTTTCATTTGTACTTTAGGCTCTATCAGCATTTCATCCATTTACTCATGTAAGGATGCCTCAATTCTTAGGCTTATATACCTCACAAGGCAAATCATTAACCTCGTAACCTCAATAGGAACTCGTAAAATTCACTCCGAGTTCTAATCGTCATCTTATGGATATCAATCTCCAATCTTTTATCTGATGACGCTTTATACCGAGGCTAGTCTTATAAACTCCTCATGCATATCGAATCAGGTCCATAAAGCGTCTATTTCATCATGTAGATGAATATTTGTTCTTCACAAAACTTTATTACATAGTAACCATTTACTATATCACTTTCATTCATTTACATATCGAGGTCATCTGTATTTCTCTCATTTACACATACAGACAACTTCATTATTCTCAATTTCACTATCTGTGTTTTCATCATTCAGACCTTTACACATGAATTCCATTATTCTCACATTTTCCAGAGTGGATTTCTTAAGCTTTCGGATTTTCTTAAGTTCTCCGATATAAGCTTAGAATCAGATTTCATATTCAAAATCGAGTCAATGTTATCTCGATTCCTCCAATTTATATAACTCTGGAAGTTCTATCAGAAATCAAATCCGATACTTTCTTTAATCACATATTTCTTATTAATTCGGACATTTCATCCTCATGTCCTTTCATTTACATTGTGTATTCTCAAGGCAGAGACATTTACTATTCGATTCATTTCGACTCATACTCTACCTTGATTTTATTGTTTACTAATACTTTATAGCCTTACGGATCTCATTCCAGTAAGCTGTAGTAAGTACAACAGTTATCAACATATGTTACAGCTAACCAATTTATTATCTCTGTAATTTGCTTTAAAATCCATTTCATTTAATAGATTCAGGTTTAATTCCCTTGAGTATGTTATCCACGAGGTTTGAACCCTGGCACCCTTACGTACCTAGTTCCTTTCACTCGTGTTGCCATTAAAATAATTGTAAGAGTCCCGCCCGTTCGAATCGGCCGTCGGCGAGCATCCCCTAGGCGATCCTTTCGCCCCAGGTTTACTCTTACTAGTGAGTCGGCGATAACATTGTTCGCTCGCATCTCACAACACATGATCCACTATGGGTCGCCCATCATTGGGTCGCCCATTCCAGTTCTGTCTCAAGGGTCCTTGAGAACTTAGGTTAGCTATCATCTTCTTCTGTTTATTACTTTACTATTCTTTGGAATATTCTCCAATTCACAATACTCCATGCAGTACATCAATGGCAAGGCATTTCTCATAATGCTCAAGTTCTATAATTAAATATTCATTTAATACCTCAAAACAGTATAAATGTATAGAACCTCAATCAACCGTACTGCTATGGATTCCCTCATCTGTACTCTTCACTCTCTCAGTCATTTTTTTTTGTATTCATTTCACTTTTCATAATATCTAACGATCCCGTGATAATATTCAATTCAGTACACTCATGCTTCAGGCCCTTATAGTCATTAACCGGGCCAATCATTTTGCAACATTCCACTACACTCTTATCGGATCGCATCATATAAGGCCTCGGCCTGTCCGCCTGTACACATGTGTATTAACCTCTTTGAGAATGCCCAGCCCGATCACTGGGTCACCTCTCGAGGTTTTATCATGAGGCCTAGCCCGTTCACTAGGTCACTCGTAATTCGCGTCCGTCATCTAAGTGTCAGTGGAATCAGTAATAGGGATCGTTATATCCATATGACATCCTCTATGTCATTAATAATTCCATTACTATCGATGGATTCCAATTCAGTTCGGTTTTATCACTGTTCCGAACATCACCCAACACAGGGGCGTTTTCGTCATTTTGACATTTCTTTCTTTCTCAGTATACATTTAGATCAACGATATGATCATCTATGTGCTGATAATATCCTTTCTGATACTTATATCAGCAATTAAAATCTCATTCGATTTCGACAGAGAAGTTCACTAAAATCCACAATTGGATTATTTTGCATGAAATGCAGCTTTATATCATTAATTTCTCTGTCAAATCACTCAAATCCAACTTTTGTTGGTCTATTCTGACTCCCAGTAAAATTTTAGGGTTAGGGGTATTTTGGTCATTTTGGCCAAAATTTTCTCTCTCTTCAAATTACCCTCAATCGGTGATCTTAAAGTCTATTTAATGATGATATTTCATTCCCCTCCTTCATACCATCATTTTCAGGTCTCAGTTCGATTCGGACCGTAAAGTACTGGTGGGGCCCCTCACCGAGTCCTTTCGGTTCCTTACCGAACAGGCCTTCATTTAGATTATAAGAATCACCAATTTTCTGGTAATTTCTGAGCCTATCATTTCTTTAACATTGTCAATTTATACTTTCTCACTCCTTTTAATTTATTTTTTTCTCAATTTACAATCATTTATTTTCTCTATGTATTCAGACGACACAGTACTACCGGGGATGTTTAACACTTTTCCTTTCAAAGTATCCACAGACATCAGGCCAACCATGCTCTGATACCATTAAATCTGTAACGCTCCGTTACCAATTTTTGACCTTATTTTACACAGTTTATCCGTTTGGGCTGTCTGTGATACTTTACTTTACACTTGATGTTAAACAATTTAATAAAATATTGTTAACATTATACACATCCCCTATCTTAATTACAAATATGTAGTACTGTAGACATGTCTAAATACAGAAAATAAATGATCGTACCTGATATATCTTAGTCGGTCTGTCACATTGTCCATTATGTGCAGCCGTAATCCACAATTATTGGATCTCACCATCATCAAAACCTGAAATGTTATAATTGGGGAGTGAGCAAACCACGGCTCAGTAAGAGAGTTATATGTCACACTTGATATTCAGTTATCTATATGCTGAAAATAATTTTTCATTTTCTTTAAAATCTTCCTAGCTGGCTCTAGGCTCACATGTAGGAAGGATACTACAGTCGTCTAGGGATCCAGATAGAGTAAGGCAGGTATTTTGAAATACCTGACTTGTTCCGGAACCTAGAAGCAACTGTAGGGAGTACTAATTCCGTTGTTTCCAAACGATATAATTTTTGTTTTTCCACAAAGTAAACCACTTATCTCTTTTCACTTTCAGTATACCTTAAAACACGTGACAGTTCAGTAGTAAAACAGTGGTTTACTTCTCTTCTCTTTAGTACAGTAAAACACGTGACAGTACAGTGATTTGTAAATATCCAATCATTGGATAATTACTTCTTCGATTATTTCTATCTTAGAAATAATTCTTATGTTATTCTTTTAGAATAAACATTTATTTCTCTTTTCAAATCAGTAACCGTATCGTACAGTTCAGTAAAACAGTATATTCAGTAAAACAGTAAAACAGTATCTCGATACGGTTCAGTCAGTAACAGTAAACAGTAGCTACCAATTCAGTAAATAGTATACGGTAGCTTTCAGTTCAGTAAAACAGTAAATGATAGCTTTCAGTTCAGTAAAACAGTAAATGGTAGCTTTCAGTTCAGTAAAACAGTAATCAATGGCTACCATTTCAGTAAACAGTACAGTTCAGTAACACAGTGTTTTGGTACGGTCTTTCATCAGTAAACAGTAAACAGTACAGTGCAGTAAATAGGATTCCGTAGATCCTTTCAGTAATCAGTAAACAGTAAACAGTAAGTGAGACTAGGCAACACCCTACAAGTAAATCATGCTATCATCGTCCACTAAGGGACACAGTAACAGTAATGAGATCTATGGCCATGATCTGTAATATGTCCTCGGTGTACGCTTGCTAGGCGACAATCCGGGACGCTGATGACTAGCTGGTCAATCAGCCACGTGACAGTAACAGTATATGTGATGCATGAAGCTCGGGGCCTAAGTCTCAAAACAGTATAAACCGTACCATAGCCTTTATGGATTTTAAACACCATAAATCAAATATCCATAAGGCTCACATGTAAATATAATCACCTTTATGAAATTTATCAAATAAATAACATTTTTCAAAATATTTCATAAAGGTATAAATCATATTTTTCATACGGTGAAAACAGTTTATAAATCATTACTGAAAATATAGAAGGGCAAAATTGTCCATTTTCCACCGTAAAACCATATGCACGCTTTTCCGTGCTTTCACTTGAAAACATGATTTTTCAATAATTTATGAAAAATAAAATATTTATTTTTCCAAATTCATAAATCCCGTAATCATGTTTCTTTCTAAAAACACGTGTAGAGACCTCTAGTCTCGAAATCATAGTTTTCCATCATTTCTTAACCTTTATGGAATTTTCATAATTAATTATTTCCATAATTAAAACCATAAAGGTTTTTGTAAAATCAAGTGAATATTTAAGAATATTTATAAAAATATTCACTTCAGTCTCTTTTGCATTTTCATCTCGTTTCACGTGAAATATCACCTACAGGATGAATTTTCGGTGATTTCCTTTTCACCATTCTCAAAAACATGAGTATTTTAAAATCAAATATCGTTATATTCATGTTTTATGAAATTTACTTAATTTCTCAATTTTCGTACTTGAAAATCATTTCACGTGAAATCAAATCATTTATTATGATTTTCAGTGATTTTCGGTAAATTTCAGTAATTATTCGATAATTTTTCGACAGTATAACGGCTGCCGATTTGGCTAGCCTCCTGCACGGAAAATACAGTTTATATTTTTCAACCGGTATTTCACCACAATTTGAAACCGATAAATCACCACAAATTTCAAAACTAATCAATATAAATTGCATTTATAAATTAAATGCATAATTTAAAACATGTGGCCGAATATCCTTACAGGCGGCACATGTCTCCCTTACCTGTTTCGGGTTGGCGACTGCCTCTCGAAGGTCGCGCCTGTGTTCACCTCGCTCGATTCCATCAACTCGGTTATCGAGGAAATTTTCTGGAAATTAAATTCTAAAATTTAGAATTTTTCCATAATTATTTAAATAAATAAATTATTTAAATAATTTAATACTTTTCGGGATTTCTTACCGATTCCCGTAATTTCCGGGATTTCCCGTAATTTTCGAATTCTCGGAATTCTCCAAATTCCCGGAATTCCTTTTCCCTTTTTCTTTCTTCTCTTTTCTTTTCTTTTCTTTTCTTTTTCTTTTTTCCTTTTTCTTTTCTTTTTCTTTTTTTTTATTTTAATTATAATTATACATTATACATATATATATTATACTTATAATATATATAATACATATAATATTATTATTATATATTATATAGTACTATATATATTTTATATATATAAAGATATATATTTTGTGTATAAAAATATATATCTAGTATAAATATATATGTATATATTTATGTACTTTGAAATAAATAACATTTATATATACCTATATAAATGTAATAATAAAATATATATTGTATTTACAATATATATATATATATATTTTCTTTCTCAATTTCTTATTTAATTTGGATTTCTATTTATCCAAATTAAATTTCCTCCTTTCCTTATTTTTCGAATTTAATTTCCTCTTTCCATTATTTTTATTTTCACTTCCAATTTAAATTGCCTTCACTCGGATTTCCACAATCCGTTCCTTTCTCAATTCTTGGGATTTTCACTAGTATCCCGTTCTCATAATTAATTCATTTATTTATTTCCAATATTTATTTTCTCTAATATTTATTTCCAATAAATGAAAAATTTACGGTTATCACATATTTAAATTAAGGTGATATATATATATATATATATATACATAAATGTATAAAAATCCACATATGTATTTATTTAATATAAAATAGTATATATCCTTTTATAATGTATACCATATTTTATATATATACATATGTAATTATATAAAGACATATAAAAATATATTAAAAATATATTTATATAATGAAATTATATAAATATATAATTACTCACATTTGTATTTCTTATAATTTAGATTTCTCAATTTCCAAATTAATTTCTCCTTTTCATTTCTTATTTCCAATTAAATTTTCCTTCATTCGAACTTCCACCATCAGTCACTTCCTCACTTCTCGGATTTTTCACCAATATTCCGTTCTCACAATTCCATTTATTTATTTCCAGTTATCTATTTTCTTAAATATTAATTTTCAAAATGAAAAATTTACGGTTATCACATTCTCCCCACCTTAAGAAATTCGGTCCTCCGAATTTTACTTAGGTTAAAGGTGGCACTGTTTCGTATACTCATCATTCTTGTCCTCTCAATCATCTTTTAATTAATACTGCCAGTATGCCATTTACCTTGGAATCACTTTTATACCACTATATATCATTTCTCATCATATTCTTATACTCCCTGTGAATTACTTATCAATTGGGAGTTATCCATTTACATTCCTTTTCATATTTATTTCATCAAATGCTGCAGTTCATTTACAGACTTTACTATTTATCATCTTTTACCATAATTGAATGAAGAGACAATCATTTTCTCTCCATATCATCTTTTCAGGTAATCTCATCATTACCTCTCTTATTCTTGTGGTATACTCTATATCACTTAGGTTTTAGAGTATACTTTAGATTATACTCTTTTCATAATTTAAATTTCCATAGGTGACTAATAAAATCATCAATTTTGTCACCTTGTTATCCATATAATTTCACCATTTCGAGGTATGTGTATATATATTTATCATTTTCCATTTATATTACTAGCAGTAAATCATATAATTCATTTATTTACTCCTTAGAGTATCCTTAAATTTCATTTATCAAAATTGGCTCGATCTTCCATTTAACCATAATCATGTGATAACCACAAAATCACTTTTAATTTTAAATTCAGGAACTATTTCATATTCGTGTTCCCTTTTCATCATGTACTTTCCTCTTATGACATATTCATCTTTTCCTTCATCATTATTTCAGTCACTTTTCATCAGTGGTAAAATATTTCACTATTAAATTCCTTTAACCTTTTACAAATCATCTTTATGTTTATTCATCCACTAACTTTAACCTTTTACTTATTAGTCACGTCAGTAGGGCAGTGTGAAATCCCCAACTTCAGGAAATTCCTCCATAATTATAAAGTATGTTAGCTTAAATTGAAAAATAAGTAGATATGACAATTTTGAAGTATGAAGGATGTATGAAACATGGAAGAAGTAATGAGATGAAAGATTAAATAGTCAAGGAAATTAAATTGATGTTATAAGAATAATGGAGGTATGAGCAAAGAATTAATATCAGAAAATTAAGTGCAAGTAAAGACAAGTGTTATATGAGAGAAAGAAGACCAATTAAATGAATGTGAAGTTTAATGTATGAATGATGTATGCATGATGTATGGAAGAAATAAGAAAGTTGATAGTCAATAAGACAAATGATTTATTATGTTGATATCAGGAAAATAATTGAAGTAGGAAAGAAAATAAAATCAGATTTCATTTGGTAATTAAATGGATAAGTGGCTGTGATGAGAAGGAGGAAAAGAGGAATTAAATGAGGGTCAAATGGTCTTGAGTCAAAAGGATAAAGTGGCTGAGATGAGATGATATTGGATAGGGAAGCATTAAATGAGGCTGCATGAGTCACCATCTCCAGCCATCACCCAACGTCAGCCCCATTTCTAGCTCTCTCCATCGTGTTCTCCAAGTTTCTAAGTCTTCCTCCATAGCTACCTTGACAAGCTACCTTATTCCTCCATCAATCCCTTTAGCTAGTTGAACGAAAAAACGATCCTAGTCACTAGACGAGGCTATATCTGAAGTTTAGTGGATTGATTCCAAGTATTGGAAGAGATCTCAAAGTTTGAGATTGTGGTCACTAGAAAAAGGTAAGAGAAGAAGATGATTTGTTTAAGTATGTTTATGGTATGGTGTTGTACTGAATTAGTATAACATGTTTATGGCAAATTCTTAAAGGTTTGCTTTGATATGATGATTTCAGATTTGAAGGAGTGAAAGCTAGGGTTAACGCATCAAGTGATTTTGCGTTTCCGAAGGAATCAAGGTAAGGAATTTATGTAACGGACGTAAGGCGGCTATGTCCGCATGTTTTATACTGTTTTATGTGGTTTGGAGAAAAGTACTAGTTGGATTTGGTGCATGAAAAGATGCATTTTCGGATTTGTTTCCTAGTACCAATTAGCTAGGAGCAGCCGACTGCCTTAAAGGGGAAGTCGACTGCCTATAGACAACCAAAACGTTGTTTTTCCGAAAACCGATGCAAACCAGTCGACTGCTATGTATGCCAGTCGACTGCTATTTTCAAGAAAAGCATTCTGTTTCAAACCAGTCGACTGCTATGTATGCCAGTCGACTGCTATTTTCCAGAAAAGCATTCTGTTTCAAAACCAGCCGACTGCCTATAGGACCAGTCGACTGCTATTTTCTGAGATGCATTCTGTTTCAAAAACAGTCGACCGCTATATGTACCAGTCGACTGCTATTTCCTAAGAAGCATTCTGTTTGAAAACCAGTCGACTGCTATATGGACCAGTCGACTGCCCTTATATGTTTTCAAAGATGAAAATATCGAAATTTTAAATGAAAATAATTTCGATAAATGAAAGTATGAAGCAGCAGCCGACTGCCCTGTTGAGCCAGTCGACTGCCCTGTTTTAAAAAAGAGGTTTTCATACCTAATTTCCGAAAGTATGAAATGTCATGGCTAGAAGCTACATGGCATATGTTTTGAGATTATGCACTTTCATGTTTCTAGTAGGGGCTCTGATCAAGTCCTGAAAATTATGTATGTTAAGGGCTGAGGACCATAAGTCAGGCCTCAGTTGCTACAGAGGACACCTGACTAGTGTTAGCTGTAGCCACCCGCAGTTGGCCAATCTGTTTATGTTTCATGTTCGGCTAAGGGAGAATTCCTGGCCCTACGGGGTACGCCACATGATTATGATGATGATGATGATGCAGTGCATAACTCCACAAAAGTATGAATAGTTTTTATGCTATCAAAAACTATATGTATATACGATTTCTAAGAATAAAGAAATCGAAAGTACTTGGTTTACTCGTACAAGAAGTTTAAAAAGAAGTATATGAAGTACGCTTTCAAGAAAGTATAAAATGTTTTAAGAAAGGTATGTATGTATGTAAATGATATTTCAAAGAAGTATTTGAAATATGTTTTGAAGAAGTACACGAAGCATGCTATGTTATAAAAGCATGTAAAGTATGTTTTAAAGTATGTTATGAAGTATGTTTTAAAGTAAAGAAGCATGATGTATGTTTTAAGAATACAATGTATGTTTCGATGCACGTTTTATGAAGCATGATGTTTTAAAGAAAGTATAAGAAGAAGTAGTATGGTGCATGTTTTCTATGTATGCTATATTAAAAAAGAAGCATACCAAGTATGATTTGATGCATGATGTTTTCAAGAAAGTATGTTTGCCTACACCATCTGAAGGAAATATGCATGGTTGCAAACAATGCATGAAAGAGGTTTATGATGCATGCTTATAATGCTTTACATGACATTATAGAGCCAAGTAGGAAAAAAAAAACTACATATAGAGGCATAGCACGCTCTTTTACATATTTTTCTTACTGAGCGTAAACTCACCCTTTAACGAACATTTTTCATACAGACTATCTGAAGTAATCCCTCGCTCTAAATAGAAGAGCCTACGAGTGGATTTTGAAAGTTTACCTTCAAGAGACGCTTCCCAAGTAGTATAGAAGGTATACTTATGTAGTTACGCAAAGTAAACTTGTAATTCAGTTATGGTACAGTACAGCTAACATTTATGTATGTAAGATGTCGGGGATTTAAGTTAAGATGATGTATGAGATCCTGTGGAAACGGATGGTACATATATACATGTATCATTAGTCTGTTTTATTGTAATTGAATTAATTATATTGAGCTCTTAGACAGTAAGCTTAAGAAAGAAAAGTATGATTGGCATTGACAAGCAAATCTAATCAAGTTAAGTAAGAAAAAGGAAAAAGATGAATAAGAAATGTATGGTGACTGGGACGTCACAGGCAGCTAACCCATAAACTCTCCTATAGATTGGCAATAGTATTTAGCTAGACCCAGTACCTTCCGTATCTCCATAACTATCTCTTCATCATAGACAGATCCGCATTGCTCTGTCATTCGAGATCGTATATCTTAGAAAGAGATACTGTCTAGCCCCTCTTCTATTTGCCAATCTTAACATATAAATTACAATCTTTGAGAGTTCGTAGGGTCATACCACTATGCTACTCATTTTTTATTGATGTCTTATACTGTATCAGTATATCATTACTTTATCCATATCTGGGTGCCTCATTCATTAGGCTTATATATCTCATAAGGAATTTCATTAACCTCGTAAACCTCAATAGGAACTCGTGATAATTTTATCAAGTTCAAATCATTATCATCTTATGATCACTAGTTTCTAACTTTTCATCTAGTGATGCCTTGTATAGAGACTAATCATATAAGCTCCTTATACATCTCCGATTAAATCAATTTAAGGCATCAATTTCATAAAAAGATTATTTGTTCTTCATAATAACTTTATTTCATAATAGGAATTAAATTCACCATTTAATTCATCCTCAATCACATCATCTGTATTTCTATCGATTATCCTTATATAAGTGAATTTCATTATTCACAAATTTTCCAGAATTATTTCTTAAGCTTTTCGGATCCTTTATGTTCTCCGATATAAGCTTAGAATATATTTCATCTTAATAATCGAGTCAATATTAACCCGATCTTTCAATCTACATTACTCAGAAAATTTATCGGGTATCACCTCCGATATTTTCTTCAATCATAGATCTCTTATCATTTTGGACATTCATCTTTGTGTCCTATCATTTCCACTGTATATCCTCAAGACAGAGACATTTAATATTCAAAATTATTTTAAATTATACTCCACCTTGATTCACTTATTTACTCATACTTCACAGCATATCGATCATCTTAATTTGTATGCTGTATTAAGTGTAACTATTTCATTAACACATTTCACAGCTAACCGATTTATTATTATTGTAATTGATTTTAAAATCATTATCATTTAATAACCTCAGGTTAGCTGTCATCTTCCTCGTCTCTTAACTTCGCTTACTGTTCTTATGTATATTCTCCAATTTCATATACTCCATACGATACATTATTCTGCAAGACATATTTTAAAATATTCCAGTTCTATAATTATTTGCTTGATACCTCAAAAACTGTATGATTGTATAGAACCAGGATTAACTGTACTGCTATGGATTTCGTCCTTTATACTGATCTCTTTCTCATTCATCTCCAGTCATCATTTCACTTTTCATCATATTCAATGATCCCGTAATCAACATCTCATTAATACACTTTTAACTCCGACCCTTAAGAATCAATAACTGAGTCGCTCATCCTACGACTTCCCTATAGTCATTCGGGTCACCTCAGCATTATAAATGTAGGTGGGAGTTTATAATCGGGACCGTTATACACATATTATGTCCTTTATACCCTCAATAACTCCATTACTATCAATAGATTCAAAATCGACTTGGTTTATCACTATTCAAACCATAATCCCACATAAGGGCATTTTCGTCATTTCCACATTTATTTCTTTCTCCTCACTATACATTTAAATCAAGAATCTTATTATTTATGTGCTGATAGTATCCTTTCTCATACCACTATCAGTAGTTTAAAATCTTTTTCGATTTTGACAGAGAAATCCAATAGAATCCATAATTGGATTATTTTGCATGAAATGCAGCTTTACATCATCAATGACTCTGTCAAATCAGTCCATTCAAGCTTCCGTTGGTCTATTTTAACTCCCGGTAAAATTTCAGGGGGTAGGGGTATTTTGGTCATTTTTTATGAAAAATATTCTCTCTATTCAAAATACCTTCAATCGGAGATCTTAAGATCTATTTAATGATGATATTTCATTCCCCTCCTTCATATCATCACTTTTAGGTCTTAGTTCGATCGGACAGAAAAGTACTTGTAGGGCCCTTACCGAGTCCATTTCTATTCCTTACCGAACCGACCTTCATTTAGACTATAAGATCACTAAATTCAGGTAACATTCCTGAGCCATTTTCCCTCTTTGACATCCTTAGTTCATAATGCTCACTCCCTTTTAAACACTCAACTCAATTTACAATCATTTATTTCCCTTATGTATTTGACTACACAGTACTACAAGGGATGTTAACCTTTTTCGACACATTTTCTTTTCAAAAGTTGTGATAACCGTAAATTTTCCATTTATTGGAAATTAGAAATATTGAAAATAAATATTAGAGAAATTAAATAAGGGGAAATAAATAAAATTTGCAAGAAACGGGATATTGGTGAAAATCCTGAGAAATGAGGAAGTGATGAATAAGGAAATTCGTGTAAAGGAAATTAAATGGAAATAAAAAATAAAATCGGAGTTATGGAAAATAAGGAAAGGAGGAATTTAAATTGGATTAATGGAAATCCAAAATTTATAAATAAAAATGCGTATATTATATATTTATATAATTAAATTATATAAATATATTTACACATGTTTTTATACAAATACATATGTATGTAAATACTATATAGTATATTAATAATTACATGTTTGTATATATGAATATATATATATACTAGTTCATGAAGTTACATAATACATATGTATTTAAGTATAATCTTTTATGTATATATAGGTATATATATATACATATATATTTGAGAAATGTTTATATTTGATTTACATTAAAGTTTGAAAAATATATATTGTAAATACAAAACATATTATATCATAACATATATATATATAGATATATATGTAAAGATTAATTATTTTAAGTATATAAATATATACTTATATATCTATGCTAGATCTATAATTTTAATACGCAAAATATATATTTTATATGCAATATATATAATACTATATTATATACATATATGATAATAATAATATTATGTGTATTAAATATATAATATAAATACATGACATATAAGTATTATTATATTAAGTGTATAAAATATAGTATACTAAATATACTAAAAAGGGAAATAGAAAACAAACAAAAATAGAAAATTAACCTAAAACACAACAGAATCGGTTTCCCGATTCTGTCTTCCCGAAGTGGCACCGGCCACTGCCGCCGGAGAAGGAAAGGAGGAGAAGGAAAAGAAGCGTCGACGCCGGCAAGGGAAGAGGAAGCCGACGCCAACGCCGGCGTGAAGAAACGGAGGAAAATCGAACGGGAAACAGAAGCAAACGCCGGAAGAGAAAAGAAAATGGCCGACGGCGATGTCGACCAAATCGGTGGCCGCCACTGCCACCGAAGCACCGCCGGAGGGAGAGGAACACGATGGAGGTCACCTGACGCGCAATGGACGGCGGAGGAACGCCGGCGAAGAGGAGAAGAAGCCGAGGCAAAATCCAGTGCATTCGCCGCCGTGCCGCCGATCCAGGCCAAGCTGAGACCACCGGCAGCTTCGCCTCGACGCCGGCCAGCTGAGGGACCAACGAGCCGCCGGAGAACCGGCCGCTGGCGAGGAACCGGCGAGGAAAGGCTCTGAACCGGTTTGACCGGGAAAGGAAGAAGAGAAAAAAAAAGAAAAGAAAAAGAAAAAAAAAAAAAAAAAAAAAAAAAAAGAAAAAAAAAAGAAAAAGAAAAAAAAAAAGAAAAGAAAAAGAAAAGAAAGAAAGAAAAGAAAAGAGAAAAAGAAAAAGGAAGAAAAAAGGAAGAAAAAGAGGAAAAAGGAAAATTTCGGGAATTCGAAAAATTCCCGGAAATTCGACAACCCGGGATTTTACAAATTCGGTAAGAAATTTCCCGAGAATTTAATTTCAGAAAAATTAAATAAATTATGAAAAATTCTAAAAATTAGAATTTTAATTCTAGAAATTATTTTCAGCAATCGAGATAAGGAATCGGGAGAAATGGAGTGCGGGCGCGATCGATAAGCGGAATTCGCCGTCCCGGAAAAAGGTAAGGGATGTATGTGCAGCACTGTAAGGATACTCGGTCTGCATAATTTAATTTAAGATATTTTATGCAATTATTTTATGAAAATTATTATGATGCATGAATTGCTGAAAATAATTTGAGAAGAAGTACTGGCTGAAAGATTTTAAACTGTATTTTCCGTGCAGGAGGTTAGTGAATTGGCAGCCGTTATGCTGCCGAAAATTTTAGAAAAACTTTATAAAATCATATTAAATGATTTATTTCCGAATTTCGATAGTAAATCACGAGACATGAGGAAATTTCTAAATTTCATAAAATATGAATATAATGAGATGGAACTTTAGAATATTCATGTATTCGAGAATGGTGATAATGAAATCACCGAAAATTCTCGAAATAGATAAATTACACGAATTACGAGACGAAAGATGAAGTGAAATATAGTAAATATTTTATGGATATTTTTATCAATATTCACTAAAGGATTATAACCCTTATGGTTTTAAATCATGGAATTATATAATTATATAAATTCCATAAAGGTGTATTTTCCGATGAAAAATACGGTTTTGAGACTGGTTGGTATTCTTATCATGCTGATACATGATATGTGACATGTTTAGTCCCGGTCGACACCTGATCCGTGATCCACCGAGGACAATATAGATTATGGTCATAGATTTGACCGGTTTAGTCCTTTACCCTCCGTGGTTTATAGTACGACAAAATTAACGTCTATATTAAAATCCATAAATGATAGGTGACATGTTAAAAAGGGAAATATTTTACATGACATGGAATATGTCAAACGGAAAAGGCCATACCGAGCAGAGACTCGATGATTGAACCGTGGGAGCCACCTCTAGAGTCCTTCGGGAACTAAGTGCTACACGTGTTCCGATGTTTCAGTACAGGCCATACCGAGCAGAGACTCGATGATTGAACCGTGGGAGCCACCTCTAGAGTCCTTCGGGAACTAAGTGCTACACGTGTTCCGATGTTAGTATGAGAAATCGTAGGATATTATGACGATAAGTAAGTGAGTGTGATTCGTGAATTCGACAAATGTCAAGGAATGAATTAGATTTTAATAGCTTATTCTGCTTTTTAACGGACAGAACTAATTAAGAGAGTACATTAAAACATGAAATAAGTTTTAAAGAAATAAGATGATGATTTAACTAATATTCTTTTCAAGGAATATACGGATATTAATTATTCTATTTAAAGGCTTTATTTCGTAGAGGCATTATTTTGAAAGGAATATGAAAAAGATTATAAAAGATTAAAAAGGAAAAGGATTTATTAATTCAAAACAAAAAGAAAAAAATTTTCTCTACAGTTGCTTCTAGGTTCCGTAACAAGTATGGTATTCTAAAATACCTACCTTACTCCATTCGGATTCCTAGCCGATTGTAGTATCTTTCCTACATGCGAGCCTAGAGCCCATAGGAAAAATGAAAAAGATTTTCAGCATATAGGAAGCTGAGTATCAAGTGAGGCATATAATTCTCTTACTGAGCCGTGGTTTTGCTCACCCCTTAATTTTCAACATCTCAGGTTTTGATGAATGTGAGATCAGTGGATTGTGGATCCTGGCTGTACACGAAGAACAATGTGTCAGATCGACTGATTATTTGAGGTATGATTATTTATTCTCTGTATTTAGACACGTCAACAGTACTACTTATCTGATTTGTTACGATAGGGGATGTGTATAATATAAACAATATTATGTAAAATTTATTAACAGTCAGTACAAGTGAAGTATCGCAGACAGCCCAACCGGTTAAGTTGTGTATAAGAAGGGTAAAAATGTGGTAACGGGTCGTGACAGATTTAGTGGTATCAGAGCATTGGTTGGCCTGATGTCTGTGGATACTTTGGAAAGAAAAGAGTTAAACATCCCCTGTAGTACTGTGTCGTCTGAATACATAGAGAAAATAAATGATTGTAAATGGGGTAAAATGATTTAAAGGGAGTGAGAAAGTATAAACTGAGAATGTTAAAGAAGAAAATAGGCTCAGAAATTACCGAAAAATTTGTGATCCTTCAAATCTATATGAAGGCCTGTTCGGTAAGGAACAGAAATGTACTCGGTGAGGGCCCCACCAGTACTTTTCTGTCCGAACCGAACTGAGACCTGAAAGTGATGGTATAAAATAGGGGAATAAAATATCATCATTAAATAGACTTTAAGATCACCGATTGAGGGTAATTTGAAGAGAGAAAATTTTTAGCCAAAAATGACCAAAATACCCCTACCCCAAAATTTTACTGGGAGTCAAAATAGATCACCAGAAGTTGGAATTGATCGATTTGACCGAGAAATTAATGATATAAAGCTGAATTACAAGTAAATTAATCCCATTGTGGATTTTAGTGAACTTCTCTGTCGAAAATCGAATGAGATCTAACTTGCTGTTATAAGTATCAAAAGGATACTATCAACATATAGATGATCAGTTCATTGATTTGAATGTATATTGAGGAGAAAGAAATAAATGTCGAAATGACGAAAATGCCCCTATATTGGGCGATGTGCGGAATAGTGTTAAAACCGAGCTGAATTGGAATCCATTGATGGTAATGGAATTATTAATAGCATAGAAGATGTCATATGAATCTAACGATCCCTATTACTGATTCCACTAACACTTAGATTACGGACGCGAAAGAAAAACCCCGAGTGGACTGTGGGCCATAGGGGATAACAGTATGGTTGAGTGAGGCGGCCAGGGCTCCCCCCACGAGTGGACTTTGGGCCATAGTGGTAAATCCTGGGCTTCACAATAAAACAATCCGTGAGGGACTAAGTGCCACGTCTGTGTGACGGGGGCCACCTCTAGAACCCAGAGCGGACAGTACGGATGAGTGGTGCGGCTCGGGCCCCTCCGGCTTGAGACCGGCAAATCCGAGGCATCACAATAAAACGTGTATAGGCAGACGGCGAACGAGCCGGGGCCTTATATGATGCGATCCAAAGAGTGTAGTGGAATGTCATCAAATGTTTGGCCCGGTTATTGACTGAAAGGGTCGAAACATTAAGAGTGTATTGAACGAGATCGTTAAATACTATGAAAAGTGAAATGATTACAAGAATTGACTGATGAGGTGAAAAGTACAAATAATGAAATACATACTGGTGTGATTACTTATGGTTCTGTACGTTTTCATTTCTTTGAGGTATCAAACAGATAATCGTACATAGAACCGACGTATCTTGGAATATGTGCTACAGAATGAGGTACTGTTTGGAGTACTGTGAATTAGAGGATAATTATAAGAACAGTCAAGTGATAAAAAGAAGATGACCGCTAACCTAAGTTCTTCAGGACCTTTGAGACAGAACTGTGATGGGCGACCCAATGATGGGCGACCCAATGATGGGCGACCCGTAGTGGATCATGTGTCGTGAGATATAGGCGAACTATCTCATCGCCGACTCACTAGTAAGGATAAACCTGAGGCGAAAGGATCGCCTAGGGGATGCTCGTCAATGGTCGATATGAACGGGCGAGGCCCTTATAAGTATCCCAACGGTAACACGTGTAAGGAACTAGGTACGTAAGGGGTGCCAAGGTTCAAACCTCGTGGAGAAGATACTCAAGGAAACTAAGCCTAAATTCAGTAAATGGAAATGGTTTTAAAGTGAATAACGGAATTGAAACGGGTAGCTGTGAAGTGTGTTGAGAATCATTGTAATTGATACAGCTTACCAGAATGAGATTCGTAACGCTGTAAAGTATGACTAGGTAATGAAATCAAGGTAGAGTATGTATCAAAATGATTTGAATATGGAATGTCTCTGCCTTGAAACTACTGTGAAATGATGGGAAACAATGATGAAGGTCTAAAATGATAAAAGAAGTGTGGTTAAAGAAACTGTCGGTTGAGAATTCCAATAAATTCCAAAGTAACATAGATTGAGAAATCAGGTTAATGTTGATTCGATCGTGGATATGAAATTTATTCTTAAGCTTGTATCGAAGAATATTGAAGAAATCCGACAAGCTTAAGAAAATAATTTTTGGAAAATATTACGGATGATGAAATTCACTAGTATCGATGTAAAGGAAGGAAATACAAATGATATGATTTGAGGATGAATTAAATGATGTATTAAAATTTTTGGTTATACACTAAAATTCTTATGAAGAACAAATAAATATTATATGGAAGTGATGCCTTAAATATGATTCAATCGGAGATGTATAAGGAGCTTATAAGAGCAATCCTTGTAAAAGGCATAATCAGATAAAAAGTTAAAGAACGATGGTCACAAGATGATAAGAAGGGTACGATTAAAGAAAGTATCAGATTTGATTTCCGATAAAACTTCCAAAGTTATATAAATTAGAGGAATCGAGATAACACTGATTTGATTTTAAATATGAAGTTAAATTCTAAGTTTATATCGGAAGATATAGAAAGAATCTGAAAAGCTTAAGAAAATAACTCTGGAAAATGTGTGAATAATGAAATTCACGTGTAGAGGTTTAGATGACGAAAATACTAAAAAAAAAAATAAAATAATAATAATAATTTGAGAATAAAGGAGTTATCTGTATAGGTGTAAATGAGAGAAATGCAAATGATGTTGAGTTGTAGACAAATCAAAAAGGATATATTAAATTTCTATCATTGATGAAGTTCTGGTGAAGAACAAGTATTAATCTACGTGAAAATAGACGCTTTATTGATCTGATTAGAGATACGTGAGGAGTAAATAAGACTAGCTGCTGTATAAAGCGTCCTTAGATAAAAGATTGAAGGTTGGTGTCCATAAGATGATGATTTGAACTCGAAGTGAATTTTACGAGTTCCGATTGAAGTTATAAGGGTAATGAGTTGCCTTGTAAAGTAGATAAGCCTAAAGAATGAGGCATCCTTACATGAGTAAAATTGATGAAACACTGATAGAGTCTAAAGTATAAATGGAACATGAGCAGCATTGTGATATAATCCTTAAACTCTTAAAGGATGTGGAATTGTGCTAAGATTAACAACTAAGAAATTTGGCTAGACAGTATCTCCTCTTGAAATATATGATTTTGAGACGACAGGATGATAGTGAACCTGTCTATGACATAAAGATAATGATTGAGATACGAAAGTAATGAGTCTAGCTAAATACTACTGCCAGCCTATAAAAGAGTGATGAGACTGGCTGCTCTATAGACGAGATCTAATTAAAGAAATTAAAGTCGGCAGATGGCTAGTGTAAAGAAAAAGATGGTACGCAAGATTCTAAAAGATCTTAGCTGTATAGTACCATACCAATCGAGAAAACCGACAAAAAGGAATGAGAGTAAAAATATGAAAACGAAAATGAAAGTGAAATAAGGAAATAAATGACATGATGAAAAGGGAAACACCAATATGAAACAGTTCCCGCAGTTAAGACTGAAAGTGAATGGTGTTGGTTATCACATAACTGTGGCAAGATGTAAAATCAAAGCCAGAACTGATAAGTGAAAGTAATGATACTCCAAGGAGTAAGATAATTGATATATTTACTGCCAGTAAAATGTTTGTACACATAACCACCTCGAAATGATAGAGATGGTGGAATTGTATAGATAATGTGGTGCTTAAATGGATAATTCGAGGATTCAATCACAGAATCTAAATTATGAAAAGAGTATATTCTCAGGTATATTCTAAAATTTAAATGATATTGAATATACCATAAGAGTAAGAGATGTAATGACCATACTACATGAAAAGAGACATGGAGAGAAAATGATTGTCTTATGATTTATTTCTGTAAGAGATGATTAACAGTAAAATTTGCAATGATATGTAGCCTTGATGGAATAAGTGTGAAAATGAATATTGTGGACAATAAAGAGTCCAAAAGAGAAATAATGAGATGGAAGTGATTAAAGACTGTTGATCTAAATAGAATCACTTTCCATTATCAGACATCTAGATTCTCTAGTGCCTTAGTCGAAGCATAAGTGTTAAACGGTGTGAATGTGTATGTACAGTTCCAGTGAGCCTTACATGTGATGGGAGTCTCTGTGTTGCCATATGCTAATGAGAGATAGCAAAAGGCTTTGAGATCCCAACTGTATTGATAGCACCGCTCCAGACTGATATATTTTTATATATGAGCGTGAGATGTAACCGCTCCATGATATTGAAAGAGCGTGTGCACGAGATGTGAAAGCTACTGGGACACTTACATATAATTGATTGACACGAGTACATGATAGTACCAAATTATGTCGACTCGGCACTAAGTGAGAAGAATGAATGATGAACAGCATAAATCAGCTGTAATATTAAAATATTATGTATGGCTCTTATATGAAAAGAGTAAAAGTGAATAACTTCCGATTTGAGAAATGAACTTACAGGAGTATAGACATATATGATGAAAAACAGCATGTAGTGGTCTAAAGTATTGTTGATGTTGAAAGTGTGCTAGCAGTTTTATTTGGAGGATGAACTAAAAGTCAGAAGCCATAAGTATACGGCATGTACCACCTTTGGACTTAAGTTAAATTCGGAGGACCGAATTTCTTAAGGTGGGGAGGATGTGATAACCGTAAATTTTCCATTTATTGGAAATTAGAAATATTGAAAATAAATATTAGAGAAATTAAATAAGGGGAAATAAATAAAATTTGCAAGAAACGGGATATTGGTGAAAATCTTGAGAAATGAGGAAGTGATGAATAAGGAAATGTGAAATGATGTGAAGGAAATTAAATGGAAATAAAAAATAAAATCGGAGTTATGGAAAATAAGGAAAGGAGGAATTTAAATTGGATTAATGGAAATCCAAAATTTATAAATAAAAATGCGTATATTATATATTTATATAATTAAATTATATAAATATATTTACACATGTTTTTATACAAATACATATGTATGTAAATACTATATAGTATATTAATAATTACATGTTTGTATATATGAATATATATATATATACTAGTTCATGAAGTTACATAATACATATGTATTTAAGTATAATCTTTTATGTATATATAGGTATATATATATACATATATATTTGAGAAATGTTTATATTTGATTTACATTAAAGTTTGAAAAATATATATTGTAAATACAAAACATATTATATCATAACATATATATATAGATATATATATGTAAAGATTAATTATTTTAAGTATATAAATATATACTTATATATCTATGCTAGATCTATAATTTTAATACGCAAAATATATATTTTATATGCAATATATAATACTATATTATATACATATATGATAATAATAATATTATGTGTATTAAATATATAATATAAATACATGACATATAAGTATTATTATATTAAGTGTATAAAATATAGTATACTAAATATACTAAAAAGGGAAATAGAAAACAAACAAAAATAGAAAATTAACCTAAAACACAACAGAATCGGTTTCCCGATTCTGTCTTCCCGAAGTGGCACCGGCCACTGCCGCCGGAGAAGGAAAGGAGGAGAAGGAAAAGAAGCGTCGACGCCGGCAAGGGAAGAGGAAGCCGACGCCAACGCCGGCGTGAAGAAACGGAGGAAAATCGAACGGGAAACAGAAGCAAACGCCGGAAGAGAAAAGAAAATGGCCGACGGCGATGTCGACCAAATCGGTGGCCGCCACTGCCACCGAAGCACCGCCGGAGGGAGAGGAACACGATGGAGGTCACCCGACGCGCAATGGACGGCGGAGGAACGCCGGCGAAGAGGAGAAGAAGCCGAGGCAAAATCGAGTGGATCCGCCGCCGTGCCGCCGATCCAGGCCAAGCTGAGACCACCGGCAGCTTCGCCTCGACGCCGGCCAGCTGAGGGACCAACGAGCCGCCGGAGAACCGGCCGCCGGCGAGGAACCGGCGAGGAAAGGCTCTGAACCGGTTTGACCGGGAAAGGAAGAAGAAAAAAAAGAAAAGAAAAAGAAAAGAAAAAGGAAAAAGAAAAAGAAAAAAAAAAAGAAAAAGAAAAAGAAAAGAAAGAAAGAAAAGAAAAAGAGGAAAAAGGAAGAAAAAGGAAGAAAAAGAGGAAAAAGGAAAATTTCGGGAATTCGAAAAATTCCCGGAAATTCGACAACCCGGGATTTTACAAATTCGGTAAGAAATTTCCCGAGAATTTAATTTCAGAAAAATTAAATAAATTATGAAAAATTCTAAAAATTAGAATTTTAATTCTAGAAATTATTTTCAGCAATCGAGATAAGGAATCGGGAGAAATGGAGTGCGGGCGCGATCGATAAGCGGAATTCGCCGACCCGGAAAAAGGTAAGGGATGTATGTGCAGTACTGTAAGGATACTCGGTCTGCATAATTTAATTTAAGATATTTTATGCAATTATTTTATGAAAATTATTATGATGCATGAATTGCTGAAAATAATTTGAGAAGAAGTACTGGCTGAAAGATTTTAAACTGTATTTTCCGTGCAGGAGGTTAGTGAATCGGCAGCCGTTATGCTGCCGAAAATTTTAGAAAAACTTTATAAAATCATATTAAATGATTTATTTCCGAATTTCGATAGTAAATCACGAGACATGAGGAAATTTCTAAATTTCATAAAATATGAATATAATGAGATGGAACTTTAGAATATTCATGTATTCGAGAATGGTGATAATGAAATCACCGAAAATTCTCGAAATAGATAAATTACACGAATTACGAGACGAAAGATGAAGTGAAATATAGTAAATATTTTATGGATATTTTTATCAATATTCACTAAAGGATTATAACCCTTATGGTTTTAAATCATGGAATTATATAATTATATAAATTCCATAAAGGTGTATTTTCCGATGAAAAATACGGTTTTGAGACTGGTTGGTATTCTTATCATGCTGATACATGATATGTGACATGTTTAGTCCCGGTCGACACCTGATCCGTGATCCACCGAGGACAATATAGATTATGGTCATAGATTTGACCGGTTTAGTCCTTTACCCTCCGTGGTTTATAGTACGACAAAATTAACGTCTATATTAAAATCCATAAATGATAGGTGACATGTTAAAAAGGGAAATATTTTACATGACATGGAATATGTCAAACGGAAAAGGCCATACCGAGCAGAGACTCGATGATTGAACCGTGGGAGCCACCTCTAGAGTCCTTCGGGAACTAAGTGCTACACGTGTTCCGATGTTTCAGTACAGGCCATACCGAGCAGAGACTCGATGATTGAACCGTGGGAGCCACCTCTAGAGTCCTTCGGGAACTAAGTGCTACACGTGTTCCGATGTTAGTATGAGAAATCGTAGGATATTATGACGATAAGTAAGTGAGTGTGATTCGTGAATTCGACAAATGTCAAAGAATGAATTAGATTTTAATAGCTTATTCTGCTTTTTAACGGACAGAACTAATTAAGAGAGTACATTAAAACATGAAATAAGTTTTAAAGAAATAAGATGATGATTTAACTAATATTCTTTTCAAGGAATATACGGATATTAATTATTCTATTTAAAGGCTTTATTTCGTAGAGGCATTATTTTGAAAGGAATATGAAAAAGATTATAAAAGATTAAAAAGGAAAAGGATTTATTAATTCAAAACAAAAAGAAAAAAATTTTCTCTACAGTTGCTTCTAGGTTCCGTAACAAGTATGGTATTCTAAAATACCTACCTTACTCCATTCGGATTCCTAGCCGATTGTAGTATCTTTCCTACATGCGAGCCTAGAGCCCATAGGAAAAATGAAAAAGATTTTCAGCATATAGGAAGCTGAGTATCAAGTGAGGCATATAATTCTCTTACTGAGCCGTGATTTTGCTCACCCCTTAATTTTCAACATCTCAGGTTTTGATGAATGTGAGATCAGTGGATTGTGGATCCTGGCTGTACACGAAGAACAATGTGTCAGACCGACTGATTATTTGAGGTATGATTATTTATTCTCTGTATTTAGACACGTCAACAGTACTACTTATCTGATTTGTTACGATAGGGGATGTGTATAATATAAACAATATTATGTAAAATTTATTAACAGTCAGTACAAGTGAAGTATCGCAGACAGCCCAACCGTTAAGTTGTGTATAAGAAGGGTAAAAATGTGGTCACGGGTCGTGACAAAAGTATTGACAGACATCAGGCCAACCCTGCTCTGATACCATTTAATCTGTTACAGCCCGTGACCCTAATTCTATACATCTTATATGGTTGGGCTGTCTGCGATACTTTACTTTTCCTTTACATATAAACAATATCATTTTAAATTATAATACGAATTACATCCCTATCTTACTTCATGAGAAAGTAGTACTGTGAATATGTCTAAATACAGAAAATAAATGATCATACCTTATTAATTAAATCGACCTGTCGCATCGTCCCCAAATGCGCAGTCGAAAATCCTTTTACTGCTAGACTCTCGGTCTTCGAAAACCTGAAATGTTAAAATTAAGGGGTGAGCAAACCACGGCTCAGTAAGAGAATTATATGCCTCATTTGATATTCAGCTATCTATATGCTGAAAAACTTTTTCATTTTTCCTATGGGCTTTATGTTCGCATGTAGGAAGGATACTACAGTCGGCTAGGGATCCGGATGGAGTGAGGTAGGTATTTTGAAATGCCTATCTTGTCCCGGAACCTAGAAGCAACTGTAGAGAATAATAAATTTTTTTCGTTTGAAATTTATATCCTTTTACCTTTTCATTTCATATCATTTCTATATTCCTTTCAAAATAATGCATATGTGAAATAAAGCATTTAAATAAAATAACTAATAATCATATATTCCTTGAAAAGAATATTAGTTCAATCATCATCGTTCTCATTTAAACTCATTTCATATTTTACTGTACAATCATAATTAGTACAGTACTTTAAATAGCAAAATAAGCTATAATTTCCTTTTCGTATAACATATAAATCATTTAAATCTAATATTCAATTTAAATTTTAAAATAAGAATATTAAATTTATTTTCCTCCTCTTTCCTTTTTAAAACAAATCACATATTCATGTCACATATAGTCTAATATTCAATTTAAAATCATAGTAAGAATATTAGACTTATAAACTCTTTTTCCTTTTGAAAACATATTACATATTCATATCACATGTCATATGAAAATCATCTCGTAGTACTAAAATCAGTACTGAAATAAGCATTTTGTAAAATGCTGTAAATCTCTTCATTTAACTTGTCACATATCATATAAAACATTTACATTTCACATATCACATATCATATAAAACATTTTCATATATGGAGACTGAGGCACGCCCAGCCCGTCCACTGGGTCGTTACTCGTATCATGCTATAGACCCCAAAGGGTATAAAATCATCATGTCAGATCTATGGCCATAGTCTATAATTGTCCTCGGCGGATAACTGATCAGGTGTCGGCCGGGACTACATATCACATATCATATATTACATATCACATGTCACATGTCACATATCACATATTAGCATGATAAGGTTGCCATCTAGTTTCAAAACAGTATTTTTCATCATCAGAAAACATTTATGGAATTTATAAAAATAATAATTTCATAATTAAAACCATAAAGGTTATATAATAAATCAAGTGAATATTTAAGAAAATATTTATAAAATATTCACTTTATCCCTTTTTCATCTTTCATTTCATATCACGTATAATTCATATATCGAGAGAATATTTAGGAAACTTTTATAAAATATTCTCTTTATTCCTTTTTCATTTTCCATTTCATATCACATATAATTCATATATCGAGAGAATTTTCAGTGATCTCATTATCACCAATTTCGAAAACATGAATATTTTAAAATGAATTTCGTTATATTCATGTTTTATGAAAAATAATCATTTTCTCGATTTTCGTCGTTGGAAATCGTTTCTTGTGAAATAAAATCATTTATTATGATTTTATAAATTTTTAGAAATTTTCGGTAATTTTCGATAATTTTTCAGCAGTATAACGGCTGCTGATTGGCTAGCCTCCTGCACGAAAAATACAGTTTATAATTCCAGCTAGTACATCATCACAAATTTCCAACCACAGAATCATCACGATATTTTCATAAAATATTTCATAATTAAAAACATGCAGACTGAATATCCTTACAGTGCTGCACATGCATCCCTTACCTGTCCCGGGTCAGTGACTACCTCGTTCGTCACACCCGTGTTCACATCGCCCGATTCCATCGTCTCGGTAATCGAAGGAATTTTTTGGAAATTAAATTCTAAAATTAAGAATTTTTCCATAATTATTTAAATAAATAAATCGGGATTTCTTACCGATTCCCGTAATTCTCGGGTTTTTGAATTCTTGGGATTTCCCATAATTTTTGAAATTCCCAAATCCCGAAAATTTCTCTTTTTCTCTTTTCTTTTCTTTCTTTCTTTTCTTTCTTTTTCTCTTCTTTTCTTTTTCTTTTTTTTTTCCTTTTCCTGGTTTGACCGGTTCAGACCAGTCAGACCGGTTTGGCCTCCTTTATGGCCGGTCTTCCGCCGGTGGTCGATTCCTCGCCGGTTCTGGCCTCCCACAGCTGGCCGAGGTGGCGGTGGAGCTGGATCTGGCCTCGATTTTTCCCCCTCGCAGGCGACGGTGCCGGATCTAGAACAATGGGTTTCGACGCTTTCTCCTCTGTTTCTTCCCTCATTGCCGTTTCTTTCACCACAAGTGGCTCCTCTCACCTTCATCTCCCTTCGATGGTGGTGCTAGTGGCGGTGGCGGTGCCTGAACGGGCCGGCACCGCCGTTTCCCTTTCTCTTTTTCCTCTCAGGTTCCTCTCTTTCCGTTTCTGTTTTCGCTTCGTTTCTTCTCTTTTCTCGTTGCTGGTCGCCTTCTCTTCCTTTCCTCGGCTCGCCGGCGACATCGCCCTCCTCTCTCGGTCGGCTGGCCGACGGTGGTCAATCGCTCTTTTCTGTTTCACTTCTGTTTTTGCTAAACAGAAAAATAACAGGGGTCTGGTAGATCGACCCTGTTTCTACTTCTTACTTCTTTTTTTTTTATTATTTTATAATATATATAAAATATATAATTATATTGATATAATTATATATTTACCACATTAAATATATATATATAGATATATATATATATATATATATATCACCTTAATTTAAATACTACATATATATTTCATATATATATATATATATGTATATATATATATACATAAATGTATAAAAATCCACATATGTATTTATTTAATATAAAATAGTATATATCCTTTTATAATATATACCATATTTTATATATATACATATATAATTATATAAAGACATATAAAAATATATTTAAAAATATATTTATATAATGAAATTATATAAATATATAATTACTCACATTTGTATTTCTTATAATTTGGATTTTTCAATTTCCAAATTAATTTCTCCTTTTCATTTCTTATTTCCAATTAAATTTTCCTTCATTCGAACTTCCACCATCAGTCACTTCCTCACTTCTCGGATTTTTCACCAATATTCCGTTCTCACAATTCCATTTATTTATTTCCAGTTATCTATTTTCTTAAATATTAATTTCCAAAATGAAAAATTTGCGGTTATCACATTTATGGTATATTTTATACCATAGAACTTGCTTTCCTTTCATTTGATTTCCAGCCGTGCAACATGAAGAAAACAGCAACATAAGTGGTGTACTGCAGTCCATTTTGGCTGCTCTTTCTTGACTTTTCTTTCGCATATTTCAGTCAATAAATCAGCCAATAAAATTCGACTATACATCCACTTAATAACTCCCCTTCATCTAATATTATTATCAAATTTTTTTCTTCCAAAATTGCATCACAATTAATAGCAAACCATGTACATGCAGCACCCATGTAAATGGCATGGAAACTACCTTCTTTTTGCTACATGATTTAAGTTTATTCTTCTTTTTCTTTGTATATTCCATACATCCAAAATACATCACATATAATATAAAATTTTTTTTTCTCTTATTAATATTTTTGTTGATATTTTATGCCATGGAATAACTCTTCCATGCATAATTTTTCTGATTCTTTTTCTTCTCATATTCTATGCTTTTTAATTCATCTTTCTATATTTGTTTCAACTTTATACACTATACTACAATTCATGAATCCAAAAATTCCAAATTGAGAATTGAAATTCATTCCATCTTTATTTAAATTCCACTAAATAATTAAATTTCACTATCAATAATTCACAAGTATAGTGTACAGTGTAATAAATCGGGTCTCACACTAAGGTGGGCTGAGATTAGGTAATATTGGGGTGTGAAATGTTGGCTGATTGAAGGTTGAATTTAGGGGATTTTTGACATGTTCAGCTATCGCCTTGGTGCTGTTTCGAGCTACTATTAACAGTTGATTAAAAAGGGGTTGATTAAGAGGCTGATGATAAGATGATATTTTGTGAATTATATATTTGCTAATATATTTTCTTTATAGATGTTTTATGCCTAAAAGAGCTTGCTAACATTTATTTTATGATTTATGTATTAAATATTAAAGTTGGAATTAATTGAAGCTAAAAAGGACAAAGTGCAGTATTTTCTGTCCAGTTTAGAAGATTGATGTTTTTGACCATCGTAACGACTTGATCCCAAGAAGTGGCCTTCATGGAAGTTGTAGAAGACTTCTCAAGGTTTTTAGAATATACAAGATCACAAAAATCGGATTTCATTTGATGGGTCAAATATTTATTAAAATTTATAATGAAAATTTGCCTAGAATTTCTATTTTTAGAAAAAGTTCCAATAAAGCAAAGGCCAAGACAAGGTTTTGTTAAGAGAAGATTTTGTGAAGACAAAATCTAGCTGAGACAAGACATGTCTTAAAATTTTGTTATGTCTTAATGTTTTGATTATTTTTAAGACAATGTAATAAAGTATGAAAATAGAGTTTGAGTAGAGAAAAAATTGTAAAGAGAGAGAAGTTCTAAAAAAAGTTTAAACTAATCAAAACTCTTCTCAGACTTCTACTATACCTAACATTCTTATGCCTATATAAAGAGCACATTGGCTCTCATAAAAATCAGATTCTTCTCTTCCCCTTTAGTTTTAGTATACATCAACATTAAGATTTTTAATAATAAAAAAAACTTTTATTTTCTTGCTTTTATATTTTCCTAGCAGATTTAGTCAAGTAGTTTTATAAGAATTTTTAGTCTTTCTTCTCTTACTTTTACGTTTTCTTCTTTATTTTTTGCAAATTGATTGCACTTTATTTATTATTAAAATCTGACTTTTAATTTAGGATTTTAGAGTAATTCTTAATTCTTGGTAGGTTTTATATATTACTGCCGATTTCTCGATTTATTTTATTGCTGGATTTTGCTTTCTTGTTCAGATTTAAATACTGGTTAAGTGTTCTTGCTTATTAGATTATAATCTTGAATGTGATTTAAAGTTTTATATTATTAAAAATTGATATATTGATTGTCTTTTGCATGATCTTTGGTATCTTTATAATATTTAATATGAATTGCATCTCGATCATGTTTAGTGAGTAGATTTCTTGTTCAGTTATGAGGTAAATTGATTGTTCTTGGAAAAAACATGTTGTGAGATTATGAGCTTATAATAAAATTGTTGATTAAGTATCTGAGATTCTTTGAGCATCAACATGATTATTTGTTTGATTAGATAGGGTGCACACTATTTAGTTAAATTAAATAATCTATAACCAAGTTAAAAACATAAGTCTGTAATTGCTTGTGGATTTAATTACTAAGGATCTAGGAGAATTAAAGTTTAAGGTAAAAAAACCGTGTTGAGTGAGTTTGTTACTTAATGTTGACTCAAATCTTTCTAGAAGTTAATGCTGCTATTAAAACTTGATCTATAGCGCTGAGCATAGGTAAATTTTTGATAGTTAGAGATTAATTAAGTCGTTGAGTCTTTAATTAATGACACAATAAGGCAAAATAGGTGTAATTGGACGCTGGGGAATTACACTACAGTTGACTACTTAATTGACAATGATCTTTAGTAATCAATGATCAGCATCATATCCTAAGAATAATTAATTACCTTGTAACTGAAGTTTTGTGGTATTTGATATTTTGTAATTCATTTACTTGTTTATTTTTCTGATTATTTTCTTAGTTATTATAGTTTAATTTAAAAACCCCAAAAAATTCTCTTTTCTCTCTTTAAATAATAGTTTGGTATTTAATTTAAATAATTAACTTAAATAAACATTCTATGTGAGATCGACCTTTACTTGCCCTATCTATAGGTTTAAAAGTAATTTATTATTGGTATCTGTGACATTACCAATTTTTGGCATCGTTGCTGGGGATTTTTATTTATTTGAGTTCTTTATTTTAATTTAAAGGTCTAATTATTTCTTTTCTTTCTTCTCTACATGGTTTGCATGTTGACGAGGACTCTAGTCACAGACTTTAAAAGATTAGGGACTATATTCAAGTAACCCAAAGCACGGTGCTAAACACACCACAACCACCACCACCACCATTCACTTCCAATGATCCACCTTCCATCGAACACACATTCAATCCTACTTTTGAATTCTCTAGTGATTCAAAAAAGGACACCATGGCTCAAAACGCTAATAGAACCTTGAAGGAGTTGGTAGCACCAATTATGAACCAACAACCCCTTTGTATAGCCTATCCTACTTTAGATGTTGCTTTTGAATTAAAATCTAGTTTGATACATCTCTTACTAACTTTTCATGGTCTTGCAGGTGAAGATCCACATAAACATCTAAAGGAGTTCCATGTTGTTTGCTCCATAATGAAGCCTGCTGGGGTTAGTGAAATGCAAATCAAGTTAAGGGCCTTTCCCTTCTCTTTGGCAGATGCAACCAAGGATTGGCTCTACTATTTACCTTTTGGGACCATCAATACTTGGGATGAGATGAGGAAACTCTTCCTAGAAAGGTATTTTCTAGCTTCAAGGGCAGCCAACATTCGCAAAGAAATTTGTGGAATTCGGCAATTAAATGGTGAGTCATTGTATGAGTATTAGGAAAGGTTTAAAAGGCTTTGTGCTAGTTGCCGACATCATCAGATTCATGAGCAACTGCTAATCCAATACTTCTACGAGGGACTATTGCCCCATGATAGAAGCATGATAGATGCAGCCAATGGAGGAGCTTTGGTGGATAAGACTCCTCAAGAAGCTCGAAACTTGTCATGACCCGTGACTTCCTCTTTCTACTCAAATACCAACTAACTTTTTCCTTCACATAAATTTTGGTTAGGCTATTTGTCGAGTCATCCTTCTCTTCCCTTATATCTTATATTTCATCACTCAACATAGTGACATCAATTTCAAATGAAATATCTTTCTCATATATACATATAAGTTATTACACACATGGGTTTAAAACTTTGATTTAAATACATACTAATTCCTATAACAATTTACACAACTTACATCCCCAATATGGTCTAATTTACATTATTGTATTGTACAAGAGTCTGGAGTACATAACAAAATGTATATACCTTCAAGGAAATGGGAAGCGTGCCTCGAAGGAATACCGTAAAATCCAAAACATGCACTCCACTACCAAGACGAAAATCACTGCAAATAGTCTGATTGAAAAATAATGTAAAGGAGTGAGTTTACGCTCAGTAAGGAGTATATATAAAAAAGCGTACTATGCCATTATATGCAGTTTTCCTGCTTGGCTCTATAATGTCATGTAGGATTCTTATAAAAACATATACCATATAAGTTCGTCAAATACCATATAACATATAATCAAATCATATAAAATCACTTACATATATTCAAATAAATCAAATACTTTCATATGTATCAGTTCACTTGAAATCACATATACAAATAAATTCCAAATAGATTGGGAGACGAATAACATCTAGTAGAATCATGCACCAAATAAATCCCGTAAGGGATGCACATATAAGTGGCATACCCATGTATGAGCCAGGGATCTTCCCTTAAGCCAAACACATATAAGAGACAAATGGCCATAGTCGATAATCCACAGTAAACACTAGTCAGGTGACAACTGTGGTATTGAGTACTGGACTAAGGTCCCTCAGCCAAATACAAATAATATGCATCATCACCAAAGGAGTCCACAATCTTCAAAACATTTGTTACATAACCTTTTGGTAATACCAATATACTTATATAAAATAAGCTTCAAGACACTATTTTCAAAGAGGGCAATTGAATGCTCTTTAGGGCAGTCGACTGGTATGACATCTATCGATTTATTAAATTTATTTTCTTTTTAAAATTCAAATATTTGAAAATTCGAAAGCAAGTAGGGCAATCGACTGGTTCGCAAACAGAATGTTTTCCTAGAAAATGCAGTCGACTAGCTCCTTAGCAGTTGGCTGGTTTAGTAAACAGAATGCTTTTGGAAACAAGGTAGTTGACTGGCTACATAGCAGTCGATTGGTTTTGCAAACAAAATGCTTTTTGAGAAATGCAGTCAATTGTCTCTTTAGCAGTCGACTGGTGCGCAAACAGAATACTTTCTGGAAAATGGCAGTCGGTTGCTTTAAATCGATTTCGAAAAAAAGTAGGACACGGCTGTCTCTGGGCAGTCAGCTACTATTTAAGGCAGTCGGCTGCCCCTATCTAAATCGTAACTAGGAGTAAAAACTGAGATTTAAGCCCCTTGCACTTACAAATCAACTTCATTTAATACAAAATCATGCAACCAAAACAGACATAGTCACTCTACGTCTGTTACACATATTCCTTACCTCAATTACCACCAAATACAGCAGTTTGGTTGCACCAACGAATTTCCCTTTCACTTTTCCAAAGCTGCAAAAACCATAATAACCATTAACAAACTATACCATCACATAGATCAAACCTTTCTAAGACTTCTTTTAGCACTTAAACTTTATCTTAAAGCCTTTAAGTAGGTCAAACCCTCTTTTGACCAAACCTTAAGAAACCTCAAAACTTGATCTTCTTTCATTTCAAAGCTATAAACATTTTATACTCACTCATCACAACTCCAAACCTTAGATTAAATTCAAAGAAACCACTTCTACTCTTACCTTTGTTAGTGGCTCAAAATAACAGCAACTAAATACTCCTCAAAGCCTTTGATTCCGCCCTCCAAATTATAGGTATAACTAAAGCTAATGATAAGGAGTAATTTTCGTTAAATAGCTTAAAGATTCAATGGAAGGAGATGGATGTTTGTCAAGGTGAGTATGAGCAAAAACTTCGAAGAAATTGAGAGAAAGAACAAGAATGGCTGCCGGCCCTTTATGGTGAAGATGATGACAATACAATCTCATTTAATTAATACTTATCCATTTAAACATCATCTTTGACCATTGACCATTTAATCACTCTTATTCCTTCCATGTCCCATATATCATCTACATATTAAACTTTCATATTTATTTTCTTATAATCATAATCTTCTAATAATATAGAGAAATCAACTCTTTGACTTTAAATGTACAAATGGGTGACAATAGGGGTGAAATGACTAAAATACCCCTAAAGGTACGATCACTAAATCTTTAACATTTTCAAGAGATTTTCTTACCACTTAGGTATTTTGAGCCCACGATTCATATTTTGCCACTTCAAGATCCGTCCAGATTACAGATTATCTTGTGGGGCCCACTTGGTACGTTTCCTCTTTTACCTATAGTACAAAATGTAACTTCTCAATATAATTTATTTAATCATTCTAACTTGAATACTATAGAAACAAGGAAAATTAAAGGAAATCGGGGATTTCACATTCTCCCTACCTTTAAGAATTTGGTCTTCCAAATTTGAATCGGGCTATTGCTCAAATAGTTCAGGATATTTTTCTTTTATCAAGCTCTCTAGCTCCCATGTGGCTTCTTTTGTAGTATGATACTGCCAGAGCACCTTGACTAATGGGATTATCTTAGACCGTAACACTTTCTCTTTTCTTTCCAAAATCCAAACTGGCTTCTCCATATAGCTCATGTCCTCCTGAATCTCTAAAGGTTCATATTCTATGACATGAGATGGATCAGGATTATACTTCTAAATTATGGACATGTGAAAGACATTATGTACTCCCGATAGTTCCGATGGTAGTGCTTATCGATATGCAACATCTCCCACACGGTCTAAAATTTCAAATGGCCCGATATAGCGAGGACTAAGTTTACCTCTTCTACCAAACCTCATGATTCCTTTGGATGGAGAGACTTTCAAATACATCGAGTCTCTAACCAAAAACTCAAGTGGTCTACGTCGGGCATCAACATAACTCTTTTGTCGGCTCTGAGCTGTCTTAAGTCTTTGACAAATCAGCTTAACATCCTTAGAGGCTTGCTCGACTAAATCTGGAGCTAATAACTTGCACTCACCCACTTCTTCCCACTTAATCGGGGATCGACACCTCTACCATATAAAGCTTCATATGGCGCCATCCCAATACTTGAGTGATAACTATTATTGTAAGCAAACTCGGCTAATGCCAGATGATCGACCCATGAGCCTTTAAAATCCACAGCACAAGCTCTCAACATATCCTCGAGCATCTGAATGGTGCACTCGGACTGACCATCAGTTTGCGGATGGAAAGTCACTGATGGTCAGTCGTGCTAAAGTTCAACCGAAATCCCATGGCTTCTTGGAAATGTTCCTAGAAATGAGAAGTAAACCTGGAATCTCTGTCAGAGGTAGTGCTCACTAGAACCCCATGTAATCGAACAATCTCTTTAATATACAAATCTGCCAAAGTGTTAAGTGAGTCTATAGCTTTCATACGTAAGAAGTGAGTAGATTTAGTTAATCGATCCACAATCACCTAAATACCATCATGACTCTTTCTGGTTCGGGGTAATCTCATAACAAAATCCATCATAATGTGCTCGCATTTTCACATAGGCATAGGTAGAGGCTGTAACAAACCGGGTGGTCTTTGTTGCTCTACCTTAACCTATTGACATGCGAGACACTTGGCCACAAAGTCTACTACGTCTCTTTTCATGCCAGACCACCAATACACATTGCATAGATTATGATACATCTTAATATTCCTCGAATGCAAAGTGTACTTAGTGGAGTGGGCTTCAGTCAAAATCAACTTCTTCAATTTTTCATCATCCGAAACACATATACGATTATTAAACCTCAAAATTCCATCACTAACAATGGCAAATTCTGATGGCATACCTGCTTGAATCTGATTCATAGCCTCGATACACTGAGCATCTTCTCTTTGAGCAAACTGGATTCTATCCATCAATTCTGGCTCAATCATCAAACTAGCTATCATCCCAAAATGCTCAGAAGGTATAACATTTAGGCTGAGGCTTGCAAATTGCTCAAGTAACTCATACTCTCGGACCATCATATAAGACACTATCCCCATATGTTTTCGGCTCAGAGCATCCGCCACCACATTGGCCTTCCCCGGGTGGTATAGGATCTCACAATCATAATCCTTCAGAAGCTCAAGCCATCTCCTCTGTCTCATGTTCAACTCCCTTTGAGAGAACAAGTATTTAAACTTTTATGATCCATAAAAACTTGAAATTTTTATCTCCATACAAGTAATGTCGCCAAATCTTTAGGGCAAATACCATTGCAGCTAACTCCAAATCATGAGTCGAGTAGTTCTTTTCATGGTCCTTTAATTGGAGAGAACCATATGCAACTACCTTACTATGTTGCATTAATACACAACCCAAACCTTATGCGGAGGCATCATTGTATACGAAAAAACCTCTAAACCATTAGGAATGGTGAGAATAGGTACAATCGTCAGCCTGTGCTTCAACTCTTGGAAACTACGCTCGTAGGCATCATCCCATTCATACTTTACATCTTTGTGCGTTAAGCGTGTCAAGAAGCAGCTAGCCTCGAAAAATACTCAACAAATCGTCAGTAATAGCCGACTAGACCCAAGAAACTCCTAATCTCTGTCACTGTTTTTGGTCCGTTCCACTGTACAATAGCTTCAATCTTCAATGGATCGATCGAAACCCCATCTTTACTAATTATATGACCCAAAAAGGAGATGTGATCTAGCCAAAAATCACACTTAGCTTGGCATACAATCCACGATCTCTGAGGGTTTGCAGATTATCCGAAGATGCTGCCCATGCTCTTCCTGGGATCTTGAATACACTAATATATCATCGATTAAAACAATGACAAACTGGTCCAAGTATGGTTTGAACACATCGTTCATTAAGTTCATACATGCTGCGGGTGCATTGGTTAGACCAAACAACATTACTAGGAATTCATAATGGACATACCGTGTCCTTAATGCCGTCTTAAGGACATCTTCACTCCGTATCTTTAATTGATAATATCCCGATCTCAAGTCTATCTTGGAAAAGACTTGTGCACCCCAAAGCTGATCAAAAAGATCATCAATCATGGGAAAAGGATACTTGTTCTTAATTGTAACTTTATTCAACAATCGGTAGTCAATGCAAAGCCTCAAGCTGCCATCTTTCTTCCGAACAAATAGTATAGGAGCATTCCATGGGGATATGCTTGATCGAATAAACCCCTTGACTAGTAGCTTCTGAAGTTGCTTCTTCGATTCCACAAGTTCAACTGAAGCCATCCGATAAGGAGATCTAGAGATAGGTTTAGTTCCCGGTACCAACACAATAGTAAATTCAATTTTCCTATTTGGAGGAAGTCTTAAAAGCTCGTTCGGAAACACATCGGGAAAGTCACTTACTGCCGAAATTTCATGAAGTTCGGGACGTTTATGATCTACGTCCACCATATAAGCTATAAATCCTTCACATAACAAATATATTCTATTAAATTCATTTTCAAGTAAGTCAATTAACAAATATACTTTTGCATTAAACATTTGCAAAACTTACAACATAGCTAACGGGAGAAGAGAAGATCACATTTTTAGCATAACAGTCTAAAATCACATGATTCCTATTCAACCAATCCATCCCTAATATGACATCAAATCCGTACATATTTAGTAGGATTAGGTCCGCTATCGATTCTCTCTCTCTTACCCGTAGCTTACAATTACGATATCCTATGTCTGTCATTTGAGATTCCCTAAATGGAGTATTTTTTTGTAACAAATGTCCTAAAGGTTCAGGTTCAACAGGCAATTTCATAGCAATCATATGAGAAACAAATGAGTGCGTAGAGCCTGGATCAATTAATGCAGTGACATTTATATCAAAAAGGTGAATCTTACCCTTAATCACATCAAATGAGGTATCAGCAGACTCCTTATCGATTGCAAATACCTGACCTTGAGTCACGGCTTTCTTTCCCTTCTCTGCCGCCGTGGCCTTATGCTAAGGCTGGGTGGTCTCATCTGATTCCTCGGACACCCTCTAAGTAATCTTAGGACAATCTTTAATCATGTGTCCCCTCTCACCACACCAAAAACAAGCCTTGGTCGCCATACGGCAAAGCTGTGACCTATGAAATCTCCCGCAATGCTCTCATTTCTACATTATACTCTTCGACGAGCTAGCAGTACTACCAACTGAATATCGGGATTTCTCATCACTTATCTTAATCCCAATAGATCTAGGAGTTCTTGCATCTCTCCTACCTCTCCTGAATGGATATCTATCATTGGAGGCTCTCTCCTCTGACTTTCGCTTCATCTTTTCCTTGCCTTTACCCTTGGCTCGAAAATCAGCTTGATGAAACTCATAGTCTTGCTCACACAACTGAGCCTTATGGACTACCTTGTAATAGGTAGTGATATCCAAAGGATACAGCTTAGACCTGATGGAAGGTCTCAATCCCTCCATAAACCTGTAAATTTTGTGTTCCTCACTCCTCAATACCTTTGAATCAAATCTACTCAAAGTAATGAACTTTGACTCATACTAATAAACTGACATAGCCCTTGAGTCAAGTTCAAAAATTCCACTCAACTTCGTCTGAGTAGTGCGTGCGATGTACTGTCTATTAAATGCCTCCAAAACTCTACCCCATGTTACCTCTGGATGCCTAGCCTCCAATATGGTCTGTGTGAACTGCCACCAATATTCTGCCTAGTCCACTAGTAAATATGTAGCCAGGCCCACCTTCTCCCTCTCTGAACAGGTCATGTACATAAATAGTTTGGTGACCACCTTCATCCAATTCTCTGCGGTCAACGGATCTCTATCCCCTTTGAACTTAGGTGAATCCAACTTCTTAAATTTTTTAATTAGAACCACACTGCAATAAGCCTTAGGATCCCACCTTTCAGGAGCTTGAACTAGTGGGGGCAACTCTCTGGCTGTGTTGCTGGAGGCTGTACTGGAGGAGTATGAGGTATAGGAGAAGCATTCTCAAATGGAATAGGAGGGACTGTAGGTGGCACTGTTGGTGCATTCGTGGCCACATTCGGGAAGCCAGACATAAATTGAGTAAATAGAGTGGCCATCGACTTAACACTCCGTTCTATTCTCGACAGTCGGGTGTTCGGGCTACCGATGGAGATGGAGGAAATTGTGCTGGGGGCGGTTCTACATGACCCCGTCCTCATCCTCTACTAGTACCCCTTCTTCGAGTGCTCACTTTGCCAATATCATCACAATTCAAACGATTTAGTATAACCTTAAATAGTTATACCAAGTATATGTATTTGGACAAGTATAGTACTTTGGAATGTAAACTATTTCTAACCTAATGATACCGACAAACATCAGACTAACCTGCTCTAATGCCAATCCTGTCACTACCCGTGACTTCCTCTTTCTACTCAAATACAGACTAACTTTTTCTTTCACATAAGTTTTGGTTAAGCTATTTGTCGAGTCATTCTTCTCTTCCCTTATATCTTATATTTCATCACTCAACATAGTGACATCAATTTCAAATGAAATATCTTTCTCATATATACATATAAGTTATTGCACATATGTTTAAAACTTTGATTCAAATACATACTAATTCCTATAACAATTTACACAACTTACATCTAATTTACATTATTGTACTGTACAAGAGTCTAGAGTACATAACAAAATGTATATACCTTTAAGGAAATGGGAAGCGTGCCTTGAAGGAATACCATAAAATCCAAAACATACACTCCTCTACCAAGAGCGAAAATCACTACAAATACTCTGAGTGAAAAATAATGAAAAGGAGTGAGTTTACGCTCAGTAAGGAGTATATATAAAAGAGTATACTATGCCACTATATGCAGTTTTCCTGCTTGGCTCTATAATATCATGTAGAATTCTTATAAAAACATATACCATATAAGTTCGTCAAATACCATATAACATATAATCAAATCATATAAAATCACTTACATATATTCAAATAAATCAAATACTTTGATATGTATCAGTTCACTTGAAATCACATATACAAATAAATTCCAAATAGATTGGGAGATGATTAACATCCAGTAGAATCTTGCACCAAATAAATCCCGTAAGGGATGCACATATAAGTGGCGTACCTACGTATGGGCTAGGGATTTTCCCTTAAGCCAAACACATATAAGAGACAAATGGCCATAGTCGATAATCCACTGTGAACACTAGTCAGGTGACAACTGTGGTACTAAGGACTAGACTAAGGTCCTTCAGCCAAATACAAATAATATGCATCATCACCAAAGGAGTCTACTCTCTCCAAAACATTTGTTATTGATAGGATGATATTTTGTAAATTTTATATGTGCTAATATATTTGTTTTATTGATGTTTTATGCCTAAAAGAGCTTACTAATGTTTATTTTATGTCTTAGGTATTAAATATCAAAGTTGGAATTAAAAGGAGCTAAAAAGAGCAAAGTGTAGATTTTTCTATCCAGCTTGAAAGATTGACATTTTTGACCAATTTAACGACCTGATCTCAAGAAGTGTCCTCCATAGAAGTTGTAGAGGACTTCCCAAGGTTTCCAGAATGCAAGATCATAAAAATCGGAGTTTGTTTGATGGGTCAAACGTCTAGATAAAATCAGTACGAAATTCTAGGCAGAAAAACGAGATTGAGAAGAAATTCCAACAAAGCAAGTTTAAGACGAGATTTTGTTAAGACAAGATAATTTCTTAATTTTATTACGTCTTAGATCTGTAATTAATTAATAAAATTAGGCCTTAGGAATTTTAGTTAGAAAATAATTGTAAAAAGATGTTGAGATAAAGGTAAGAGTTTGATTAGTCAAATTACTTGTTTCACAAGTAAACTCTTATCTGAATCCCACATTGCTTATGAAAGTCTTTTAAAATCTTCCTTAGGCCTATATAAAGCGTACAAGGCTCTCATAAATAGCATCCCCTCACATCTCTCTTATCCTCTTCCCTCTTAGTCTTTTGTAAGGTTTTCTTTAGGGTTTTAATAAAATTTCTATTTTCTTTCTTTTAATTTTGATATTGCTGATTTCTTTTTCTTTAAAAATTTTATTTTTCTTCTTTTCTTTATCATTGGTCTTGCTGATTTCTTTATTTTAAAGTTATAAAATTATTTTCTCTTTAGTCTTCCCAATAGAAACAGTTTTAATTTCGTATTTAATATTTTTCAAAGTAAACAATTTCTTTATAGTTTTTAGGATTAAATTGTTTTCTTTTCTTTATTTAAACTAATTCTTCCCTCAGGTTTATTAGGCTTTATCTATTTCTTATTTATAATTTTATATGGTGCTGATTTCTTTAGTGATAATTATTTTGATTCTTCTTTTGTTTTTCATATTATTTGTTTAGTTCTTGCTAGTTTATAATCTTGATTTTAGATTTCTTGTTTTTAGATTATTAAAGATTGATATATTAATTGTCTTTTGCATAATTCTGGATATCTTTATAATATTAAACTTGAAATTTATGATCTTGAATATGACTAGTGAGTAGGTTTCTTATTCGTTACAAGGTAAATTGATTATTCTTAGGAAAAAGAATGTTGTGAGATTTTGAGCTTATAATATAATTGTTGATTAAGTATCCAAGATTCTCTGAGCACATTTGCATGAATATTTGCTTGATTAGATAGTAGGGCCCACTATTTAATTTAATTAAATAATCTACTGCCAAATTAAAAACATAAGTCCATAATTGCTTATGGAGTTAATCACTAGAGATGGAGGAGAATTGAGGTTTAGACTAAATGAACCGAGCTTATGTGTTTGTTATCTAATGTCAACCCATCTCTTTCTAGTTATTAATGCTGCTACAACTTATATCTAGAGAGCTTGTTCTAGGTAGGTTAAGTAGTTAGAGATTAGTTAAAGAGCTTGTTTTAACTAACGATTCAGTAAGGAAGATGGTGTAACAAGCTTGTTGTTATGTTATGGTTGACTATTTAATTGACAATAATATTTTGTAATCAATGATCAACATCTAAATCCAAGAGTAATTAATTACCTTGTAACTGAAGTTTTGTGATATTTGATATTTTCTAATTTATTTACTTGTTTATTTTTCTAATTATTTTCTTAAGTATTATAGTTTAATTGAAACCCCCCAAATCTCTTTTCTCTCTCTAAATAATAGTTAGGTATGTAATTTAAATAATTAACTTGAATAAAATAATCTCTGTGGGATCGACCTTTGCTTGCCCTATCTATAGGTTTAAGTAAAGTAATTTATTATTGGTACCTGCGACACTACCAATTTTTAGCGCCGTTGCCGGGGATTGTTATTTATTTAAGTTGTTTATTATAATTTAAAGATCTAATTATTTTCTTTTCTTTCTTTCTTGCAGGGTTTGCATGTCTGACGAGGATTCTAGTTACAAACTTCGAAACATTAGAGACTACATCAAGCAACCCAAAGTGTGGTGCTACAAACACCCCAACCACCACCATCCACTTCCAACGATCCACCTTCCACCGAACCCACGTTCAACCGTACTTTTGAGCTCTCTAGTGATTCAGAAGAGGAAGCTATGGCTCAAAATGCAAACAGGACTCTAAAAGGAGTTGGCGGCTCCCACTATGGGCCAACAGCCCTTTTGCATTACTTACCCTACTTTAGATGTTGCTTTTGAATTGAAGTATGGTTTGATACATCTCTTACCAACATTTCATGGTCTTGCAGGTGAAGATCCACACAAACATATATAGGAATTCCATGTGGTTTGCTCAACCAGGAAGCCAGCTAGGGTTAGTGAAGAGCAAATCAAGCTGAGGGCCTTTCCATTCTCTCTGGCAGATACAACCAAGGATTGGCTTTACTACTTACCTTCTGGGACCATCAACACTTGGGATGAGATGAGGAAACTCTTCCTGGAAAGATATTTTCCTGCTTCTAGGGCAGCCAACATCCGCAAAGAAATTTGTAGAATTAGGCAATTTAATGGTGAGTCACTCTATGAATATTAGGAAAGATTTAAACGATTATGTGCTAGTTGCCCACATCACCAAATTCATGAGCAACTATTGATCTAATATTTCTATGAGGGACAACTCCCCATGATAGAAGTATGATAAATGCAGCTAGTGGAGGAGCTTCAGTGGATAAGACTCCTCTAGAAGCCCAAAACTTGATAGCAAACATGGCTGCCAATTCTCAACAATTTAATACAAAGCGTGATCCACCACCACCATCTAAGCAAGCACACGAGGTAAGTACTTCTTCCTTGGAAAAACAAATTGCTAATCTAACATCTCATGCAACAAGCCAAGGCTTATAGAGTTTGCTCCAACATAGGACACCTTATTGATATATGTCCAACCTTACAAGAAGATTCCATGTAGCAAGCTAATGTTGTAGGAGGATTCCCAGGGCCTTCCCAAGGTAAGTATGAGCCTTACTCCAATTCTTACAACCCTAGTTGGAGGGACCACCCAAATTTGCTATATGGAAATAGGTCTGCACCATATGTCCCACCACACAATAGGCCAAATAATTTCCAAGTCCCCAAATCTACATACCAAGAGAGGCCACCATCCCAACCACAACACCAAATTGGAACAATGTCTCTTGAAGAAATTGTAAAGAACCTTGCTACCTCTACTTTACAAAATCAACAAGAGAATAATCAAAGAATTGCACATCTTTAGCGTCAAATGAGCCAAATGGCTAGTTCCCTAAGTAAACTTGAAGCCAGGGAATCCAACAAGTTGCCATCTCAACCAGAGGTCAATCCAAGAGAGAATGCACATGCCATAACTTTGAGAAGTGGTAAGGAAATTGGCCCTAAGGAACCCTTAATTATAGATGTTGACAATGGCTCTAAAAACTATCAAGAAATTGAAAATTCAAGGGAAATAAAAGAGGATGTCAACTCTAATAATGAAGGAGACCAAGGGACCAGTTTTGATAATGCCAATGGGGATGTCAACAAGCATAATGCAGGCAAGGAAGGATATATCAGCAACCTTCCTCCACTTTATAGAGAGGTAAGTAATAAAAAAGTTCCATTTAACACAGGCACTTACCCTCCTCCTTTTCCAAGCAGGTTAGCCAAAAACAAAAAAGATGAACAAGAAAAGGAGATTTTGGAAACCTTTAGGAAGGTTGAAGTCAATATTCCTCTTCTTGATGCCATCAAGCAAGTGCCAAGGTACGCAAAGTTTCTGAAAGAATTATGCACTAATAAGAGGAAATTGCAAGGTAATGAGAAGGTAAGTGTGGGGAAGAATGTTTCTGCGGTTATCCAAAAGAAACTCCCTCCCAAGTGTAAGGACCCAGGTACATTCACTATCCATTGTAAGATAGGTGATACTAGATTTGAAAGATGCAAGATAGATCTAGGTGCTTCGATTAATGTTATGCCATTGTCAATCTTTAAAAGTTTGAATCTTGGAACTTTAAAAGAGACTGGTGTAATAATTCAATTAGCTGATAGATCTAAAGCATATCTTGAAGGGTAATTAAGGATGTACTAGTCCAAGTAATGAACTTGTCTTCCCTACAGATTTTTACATACTAAATATGGAAGATGATCAGTCTCCTAATGCTGCACCTATATTGTTAGGTAAACCATTCTTAAAAACATCTAAGACTAAAATTGATGTGCACAATGGAACATTAACTATGGAATTTGATGGTGAAAGTGTTAAATTTAATATTTTTGAAGCCATGAGATATCCTAGTGATGTGCATGCTGTTTTTGGAATTGATGTTATTAATGATTTAACCCAACAGTTCTTTGAGCTAGGAAGAAAAGACAAGTTAGAGGTGGCTATAAGCCATAATTTAAAAATGGAAAATTTTGAAAAAGACCCCTTTGCTGATTTTAATAATTTCCCAAAGGAGGAAGTTTTTGCTCTTCAGTTCTTGCCCTAAGCAAGGTATGAAAATTTAAAGAGAGACTTGCCTGTTACTCATACAAAGCTTCTTCCTTTTGTTATGTAGGCCCCTGAGATCAAATTGAAGCCATTGCCAGAACATCTTAAATATGTGTTTTTGGGAGACAATGAAACCTTACCTGTCATCATTGCAAAAGACCTCACACCAATGCAAGAAGAAAAGCTCATTCAAGTGCTTAAAGATCATAAGACAGCTATAGGATGGACTATTGTAGACATCAAGGGAATAAGCCCAATTATGTGTATGCATCGCATCTTGCTTGAGGAAGGTTCAAAACCAACACAAGAGGCTCAAAGAAGATTGAACCCTCCAATGATGGAAGTTGTGAAAAAGGAGATCTTAAAACTCTTTGATGTTGGGATTACTATCCAATCTCTAACAGTAAGTAGGTGAGCCCAATACAAGTGGTTCCAAAAAAGTCAGGCATCATGGTGGTGAAGAATGAAGATAACGAGTTGATACCAACAAGAATTCAAAATGGGTGGCGAGTTTGCATAGATTATAGAAAATTGAATGCTACTACTTGCACGGATCACTTTCCTTTACCTTTTATTGATCAAATACTTGAAAGATTTGCTGGTACAACTCACTATTGTTTTCTTGATGGTTATTCAGGTTATAATCAAATTGTGATAGCCTCCGAGGATCAAGAAAAGACCACCTTCACATGCCTATTTGGCACTTTTGCCTATAAACACATGCCATTTGGTCTTTGTAATGCCCCTGCCACTTTCCAAAGATGTATGGTGTCACAGCCCGTGACCCTATTTTTCACCTTATTCTATACATCTTATTTGGTTGGGCTGTCTGCGATACTTTACTTTTCTTTTACATATACACAATTTCATATTAAATTATAATATGAATTACATCCCCGATTTCTACTTCATAAGAAAGTAGTACTGTCGATAAGTCTAAATACAGAAAATAAATAATCATACCTTATTAAATAAATCGACCTATCGCATCGTCCCCAAATGCGCAGTCGAAAATCCTTTAAGTGCTAGACTCTCAGTCTTCGAAAACCTGAAATGTTAAAATTAAGGGGTGAGCAAACCACGGCTCAGTAAGGGAATTATATGCATACTTGATATTCAGCTTCCTATATGCTGAAAATCTTTTTCGATTTTTCCTATGGGCTCTAGGCTTGCATGTAGGAAAGATACTACAGTCGGCTAGGGATCCGGATGGAGTAAGGTAGGTATTTTGAAATACCTATCTTGTTCCGGAACCTAGAAGCAACTGTAGAGAGTAATATTCTTTCTTATTTTGAAATTCAAATCCTTTCCTTTTTATTCCGTAACATTTTCATATTCTTTTTCAAAATAATGCTTTTATGAAATAAAGCATTTAAATAAAATAACTAATATTCATATTTTCTTTAAAAGAATATTAGTTAAATTCTCATCATTCTCATTTAAAACTCATTTCATGTTTTACTGTACAACCATAATTAGTACAGTACTTTAAATAGCAAAATCAGCTATTAAATCCTTTTCGTATAACATATATATCATTTAAATCTAATATTCAATTTAAAAATTAAAATAAGAATATTAGATTTATTTTCCTCCTTTTTCCTTTTTGGAAAACATATCACATATTCTTGTCACATATAGTCTAATATTCAATTAAAATCATAGTAAGAATATTAGACTTATAAACTCTTTTTCCTTTTGAAAACATATTACATGTTCATATCACATGTCATATGAAAAATCATCTCGTAGTACTAAAATCAGTACCGAAATAAGCATTTTGTAAAATGCTGTAAATCACTTTCATTTAACTTATCACATATCATGTAAAACATTTTCACATATGGGACTTAGGCATAAACGCCCAGCCCGTCCACTGGGTCGTTACTCATATCATGCTATAGACCCCGAATGGTATAAATAATCATGTCAGATCTATGGCCATAGTCTATAATTGTCCTCGGCGGATCACTGATCAGGTGTCGGTCGGGACATCACATATCACATATTACATGTTACATATCACATATCACATATCAGCATGATAGGATGCCATCTAGTCTCAAAACCGTATTTTTTTCATCATCAATAAACCTTTATGGAATTTATAAAAATATATATAATTTCATAACTTAAAACCATAAAGGTTATAAAACCATTTAGTGAATATTTAAGAAATATATAAAAATATTCACTTTATTTCCTTTCATTTTTCATCTCGTATTACATGTAATTTACATATAAAGAGAATTTTCAGTGATTTCATTATCACCATTCTCGAAGATAATTTTCGGTGATTTCATTATCACCATTCTCGAAAACATGAATATTTTAAAATCACTTTCATTTTATTCATGTTTTTATGAAAATATTCATTTTCTCGATTTTCGTGGTTGAAAATCCTTTTTCGTGTAATAAAATCATTATTATGATTTTCTGTAGTTTTCTAGAAATTTTGATAATTTTTCAGCAGTATAACGGCTGCCGATTGGCTAGCCTCCTGCACGGAAAATACAGTTTATAATTTCAAGCCAGTACTTCATTCCAAATTCCAACCAATCATTCATCATAATAATTTCATAAATATTTTCATAAAATATTTCATAATTAAAATCATGCAGACTGAATATCCTTACAGTACTGCACATGCATCCCTTACCTTTTCTGGGTCGGCGACTTCCTCTTATCGGTCCGCTTGTACTCCATCTCTCCCGATTCCTCATCTCGATCGCCGAGAATAATTTCTGGAATTTAAATTCTAAATTTTAGAATTTTCTCAAATTATTTAAATAAATAATTTATTTAAATAATTATCATTAATAATTTCTCGGATTTCTTACCGATTCCCAGATTCTTGAGTTCCCGAGAATTTTTCGAATTCTCGAAAATTTTCCTTTTTCTCTCTCTCTTTCTTCTTTTCCTCTTTTCTTTCTTCCTTTTTATCTTTTCTTTTCTTTCTCTTTCTTTTCTTTTTTCTTTTTCTTTTTCTTTTTCCTTTTTCTTTTCCTTTTTCCCGTTGGCCGGTTCAGCCTTCTTCCTCACCGTTCTTCACCGACGGCCGATTTTTCGACGGTTCACTGGCTCCTCAGCTAGCCGACGGCATGGCAAAGCTACCAGTGCCCTCCGTTTGCCTTGGATCGGCGACACGGTAGCGGATCGACTTGATTTAGCTTCGGTTTCTTCTGCCTCTTCACCGGCCTTCCTTCGCCGTTCACCGCCCCTCGGGTGGCCTCCATCGTCTTCCTCTCCCTCCGGCGGTGCTTCGATGGCAGTGGCGGTGCCTGGATCGGTCGGCACCGCCGTTGTGATAACCGTAAATTTTCCATTTATTGGAAATAAATATTGAAATAAATAAATAAATAAAATTGTGAGAACAGGATATTGGTGAAAATCCCGAGGATTGAGGAAGTGAATGAATCGGGAAATTCGTGTGAAGGAAAATAAAATTGGAATTATGGAAAATAAGGAAAGGATGAAATTTAATTTGGATAAATGGAAATCCAAATTAAATAAGAAAATAAGAAATTAATATGATATATATTTATATAATTATATGTTATATAAATATATTTTTATACAAATACATAGGTACTTTAATGATATATAGTACATATGTATACAAGTATAATATTTTATGTATATATAAGAATATATATATACATATATATATATATGGAAAATGTAAATGTTATTTTACATTAAAGTTTATATGTATATATATTGTAAATACAATATATATTTTTAATTACATTTATATATATATATATATAAATGTTATTTAATTTAAAGTACATGAAAATATATTTTTATATGTAAATATATATTATAATATATAATATATATTTATATAGTATATATATAGGACAAAGTACTATATAATAAAATAATATAATTATATTTATAATATAGTTATAAATATAATTATAATTAAAATAAATACAAAAAAAGAAGAAGAAACAGAATAGGGAAGACTCCCGATTTTGTCTTCCCGAGTGGCACCTGCCACGGTTGCCGGAGAAGGGAAGAGAGGAGAAGAGCGACGTCACAGGCGAGCCAAGGGCTGGAAGAGGAGGCGACCGACGATGGAGAAAGGAAAGAAACGGAAGGAAAATCGAAGGAAAAGACCGGCCGAGGCCGGGAAGAAAAAGAAAATGGATCTGGCGGTGCCGGCCAAACCGGCCATCGCCACCACAGCCGAAGCACCGCCGGAAGAAAAGGAAAGGGATGGAGGCCACCGGAGAGGTTGGGAACGGCAGAGGAAGGCCGACGGAGGAGGAGAAGTGACCGAGGCAAAATCGAGTAGATCCGCCGCCGTGCCACCGATCCAGGCCAAGCTGAGGCCACCGGCAGCTTCGCCTCGACGCCGGCTAGTTGCTGAGCCCCCGAGCCGCCGGAGAACCGGCCATCGGAGGAGAACCGGCGGTGAGGAGGGTGGAGCCGGTCTAACTGGTCTGAACCGGCTAGGAAAGAAAAGGAAAAAGAAAAGAAAAAAGAAAAGAAAAGAAAAAGAAAGAAAAAGAGAAAAAGAAAGAAGGAAGAAAAAGAAGAAAAAGAAAAG